>OX243977.1:2802500-4002500 GCA_945859745.1 Synanthedon formicaeformis
ATTCAACCAATTATATCACAGATTAAGAATTTATTTATTTTGAACTGTATTTTACCTACCTTTCTTTTAAAATAACCTGTTGTGTGATTTATTGCAATTTTTTTTAAAGTGTAGTATGTGTCTGTAAAATGAAAATTACTTAAATATAAACGAATGCAATATGCACTAGGAAATATCTTAGTAGATACTTTCCAGATCGCTCTACTATAATGATACCTATATGACATCTGTTTCAGATAGTAAATAAAACTAAAGTGCTATCATAGAATTAAATATAATAGAGGCGGCAACTTATTTAAGATTACTTAAAGATTATTTTAACTTGATTTAAGAAGAACTTTTAGGTTAAAAGAATGTCTGTATATCACGCGTGCAACAGCTACTATAGAATAAAATTATCAATATATTATAATTCTATATTTCGTTATAAAATAACCCTATGTTTCAAATTTCAGCTTTTTAGACACAGTAGTTTTGGCTGTATATTCGGAGTCAATCAGGACAAACAATGTTATATGCAACTTATATGTATCTATAGATTATTTATGTATAATAGTTATATAATAATTTCAAGTATATGTTTATTTTAAAGATGATAAAAGGAATTAGTAATATTAAGTTTGTTTTCAAGATCGTCATCATCTTGGCTATTTTTTTTGAAACCTAATTAAAATAGATTGAGGATAAAGAGTTTTCTTTGAAACCTATTTAATCAATACTAATAATAAATCTGTAGGCTCTATACATGATTCTGAAACTAAATTGAACGATTTTTAGAATGTATGTACGAGTATGTATGTTCCGCCATAACTCTTAAACGAATCAACTGATTTTAATGAAACTTGGTAGATAAAAATTTAGACGTGCAGGACACAGGATAGGCTACTTTTTTTTTTCAACGCGGACGAAGTCGCGGACGCCAGCTAGTTAATAATAAAATTATAAATTTTATATTAAATTTACTGTCGCTTCTGTTCTTTGTAAACATTTTATTCTTTGCCAATCATTAGAACCCTAGGCCCTATTTAGAGTCATGGACTCGCGTGGGCGCAGCGTGGGCATGACAGACGCAACGTCCTGCTAATGATATACCTAGATAAATGTTGACTCAGACACTCAAATGAAATGATATTTATTTAGCCGACTATACAGCCACTTTACAACTTCATCCCATTTGTATTTATGGATGCGAAGTTTTTGAGATAGTTCATTTGATTTATGCGTAGGATTTCACACCGTGTTTT
The DNA here is from genome assembly GCA_945859745.1 of Synanthedon formicaeformis. Taxonomy (NCBI): domain Eukaryota; kingdom Metazoa; phylum Arthropoda; class Insecta; order Lepidoptera; family Sesiidae; genus Synanthedon; species Synanthedon formicaeformis. The sequence goes on from OX243977.1 coordinate 2,803,745, forward strand.
ATAGGCATTTGGGTTCAGTAATAGCAATAGTAAATATTTACTGTAATCTAGGCAATTTGTCATCGTGTAATCTATAAATTGTACGTTAAGCAAAGGTGGAAACGGACAGAATGTGTCCGTGGGCTAAAAAGCAATAAATTGACATAAACATTGACCAAGTCTTTTAAAATGGTGGAACAAGAATTTAGATCTAAAGATCTATCTAATCTTTAATATTAATAATATTTAAGGATATACAAATTGTGCTAGCAGCCGTCCCCGGCTTCGCACGAAATTTTCTGTAAAATATTCCTCGTTTATCGCTCTTTGGATTAGTGAAAACCGTATCAAAATATGTTCGGTGGTTTAGAAAAAGTTAGCGGAGAAACCGAGAGGCGGATAGCGACTTTCTTTTGTAATATGTATAGATTAAGGGCCTCTTTCACTAACTACAAGTAAAGTGTTGATTAGTTACTTTCCAAGTAACGCTAATTGGCGAGTAAATGTTACGCGTATCTCGTGTCAATTTTATTGAAATTACCCTGGAGTAATGCTACTCGAAAATGGTGAAACTCGTACGCTTTCTTACCGGTGACTTTAAGTGGCGGTTAGCCCACTTTACACTTTACTCAGAGATGGTGAAAGAGGCCCTAACTGTAGTTATGTAATGACCAAAATTAAAGTTGCTGAGGAGTTTGTCATCCCGCAGACTACTAGATGTGGCAGCATAAGGTCTAGATTTTAATGTCAAAGAAATACCTTCGTCAACTAGGAAATGGGCTGATAGTTTTCAAAGATTTTCATAACTATACACAGACAGAGACACACAATGACATGTCAAACTTATGACACCTTGTTTTTGCTTCAGGCGTCGGGAGTTGAAAGCAAAATAGTTTACGACAATTATAGGCAATTTAAAATATTGTAATTTCGTACACTTCTATTACCTTGCACAATTTAATTTTTTAAATAAATTTTATGGGAATCATTTATGATCCTTTCATTAAAAGAAAATAGAAACAGGAAAAATGAAACATTGCATATAAAAGAATTTAAATTGCTTATAAAAAATACCATTATTTTTTTTTAAAGACACGTGTACGTAACGTACCATTAATCTAACCATTAATGTGTTGGTTTAAGTATTTAGATCACAATGAAACATTGGTTAATAATTAGATGCAACCCAAAAAGCGATAGAATAGAATTAAATGATCTACCGCATCTCCCACGTGCTTTGGAAGCGTGACCGGCTGATGATAGGCGATGTCTCGTATCAACTATAAATCATCGATGAGCTCTTTGCCGACTGACCGGAACTTTGACGTGGACCTCGATACTACTGGATTAGACCTTTTTAACCCACTACGCCCGACGAAAAAAGGAAAGAAAGAAAGAATTTTATTCACGCAACAGACACAAACATAATACAAAAAACCACAAGATAAAAATTAATAAAAAAACATGTAAAAGATGTATATGTCCTCGCGGCAGTGAATCGGATACTGGCTCAGCATTGTACTGAGATGCTGGACAAGCAGAGATGTTATCAACTCTTACTATCAACTCTTAATACGATTTAATTTAGGACCTAAACTAGATTGCATTCTCTATTTCGTACCATCAACTTCGTTTTGTATGAAAGCGATTTTGTTTAGGAACCCAAATTAAACTGCTCTGAATTTGAATCGTCTGTAAAAGTTGATAGTTTTACGATCTACTTAAAAATTAGACTAGCTCTTGAACGCGACTTCGCCCACGTACCCATTCTCTTAGGTGTTAAAACATTTATTCAATCTTTATTGCTCTAGTAAGCATTTTTGTGAGGCGTTAATTTTTTATTTTTTTTTTATTTATAGAACCCTGTGTCCTTATTAGAACTCCCATAAGGTGTAAGCGAGATTTTATGATGATTGGTTGCGTAATTAAGGCGTGAAAGCATAGTAAACAAACAAACTCACTTTTGCATTTGTAAAATTAAGTCAATAAATTAAGTTCATATGTTACGGACTAATGCCCCAATTAAAACTTTTTTTTTTTTGTTTAGATTGGCAGACAGATTGACAGTCCACTTGATGGCAGGTGGCTACTGTCGGCTATAACACAAGAAAAGTCACAAGTGCTGCAACTACGCTGCTGACTATAGGATTAAGAATAAGGGGTTCGGGAGGGAAATGGGCTTAAAACGTAATTCGTAACGTTTTTCTTAATATACAGCAAACACAAGTTTATATGACTTAGGGCCTCTTTCACCAACTGTCAAGTAGGCTAACCGTCATTTAAAGTCACCAGTTACCAGGGATAATAGAGCTGATATACCTTTGTTTGTACGGTAAAAGACCCAAACATTAAAAAGAAAATAATACAAAAAAATCGCCTATCGAAGGATGCACTAAACTGAGTGCATAATTTAATAAAACATAAAATTATTTCTAAAAGTAACAAATCAACATTTACTTGAAGTTGGTGAAAGAGGCCCTTATAAATAAATATAATACACATATAATTTGTGTACAGGGAATAATTTAATTATCCCATTTGTATTTTTATAAGGGATCATACCATCAAACATGACTCCAACCGCAATTAGTGGCTGCACTGTGGTATGCCACGTACAGTTATTATTTACAACTAGAGCATTTAGTTTTACTGGTTAATGTTTGCAATTAATATCGAATGAGTGTATTTATAACGTTGAAATGTTTTAATTGCATTCCATAATTTAATTTGAAAATATCTCCTAATAATAATAATAAGTAACAATGTAACTTGAATTGTTATAATAAAATTGGTAAAAACATTTTTTGTTTTGTGTTTTGTTCAAGTTTAACAAACTTTAATTAAAAAATGTGAAAGTAACCCTGTCTATCTGTCTGTCTGTTACCTTTTCACGTCCTAACTATTCAATCCAATCATCATGAAATTTTGTATACACATTGTCAGGGATACAAGGTACCTTTCATCCGGAATGCACATTAAATTACATTGTTTTGGACAAATGATAGTCAATCTACTGATTTACGGGTTTTTTTTTTTATTTTGAGCAGTCGCTACTTGAGCAGCGGGCATTAGAATAACTAAATAATCGTGACAGTTCAATTTTGAAGTTAATAAGCAATTATTTATTTAAAAAATAAAATTATAATATGACAAGTTTGTGATCAACAAGTGCATTCAACAAGCAAAATAATAACTAAATAAAAATTCAAATAAACATATTATTATGTATAATCCAGTGCGCGTTATGTCCTTGTACTATAAAACATAGATGACATCACCATTATAAAAGGCGGTTTATTATAAATGACCGGCAGAAATTAACCGCGTTTGATTGATACTGATACCTTGATCGGAATCATTATCCGCTGACCAACTATTATCTAAATTGTGTTACTTAAAAGTACTTTTGTTAACAGTGATATGTTAAACAAGACAGGATGCGCCCTCAAGCAATGTATGTGAATTGTGACGCCTTGACGTGTTAGTCGGAGTTTGACAACTCTGTCGTACACACGTCTCGACCACTCCGAGGACCAACCAACCGATGAGAACACTTTACAATAACATAATACGCAAATAAGAAATAAAAATATTTATTAAGATGGCAATGAAAACACATTATTTTTAGTAGATGTGCAAATAAAGGAGGACCGTTTTTTTGTTACTGGTAGTATGGTAAGGGCGCATCCTTACTTGTTTAACACATCACTGTTTGTTAAGATATTATGATTGGATTAGATTTTTAAGACGCAGCTCTGTAGAATGTCACATATAAGGGTTAGCCCTGCCATCTGGCAGAATGTGGTAAACTGGATGTTTTACATTCCCTAAATTCCATCTAGAAAATCTTAATATTTATACTAGCTGTTGCACGCGGCTTGGACAGCGTAACTATCTAAAACTAGCTAGCGCCCGCGACTTCGTCCACGTTGAAAAAAACAAAAGTAGCCTATCCTGTGTCCTGTACGTCTAAATGTTTATCTATAGGTAAAAGAATTTTTAAAATCGGTCCAATAATTTTTAAGTTTATTCATTACAAACATACAAAAATGCAAATTTTTTCTCTTTATAATATTTTAACTTATGTAAAGATGAAAAGGCAGTTTTACATGTTTAGCGTATGTAGTAAGTTAACCTTACAAGTACTGTACATTAATATACATATCTGAAATTCTGAAAGCGATTCGGATAGTCAGCGGATAATTGGTTACACTGTACCTAGTTATTTTATTTTCATCAACATCATATGAGCAACAGGACGTCCAATGCTACCCCTTCGGCCGCCTACGAAACCAACACTACGTAACCAGTTACGTGACAAGAATTGTTTTTCTTGCTACGAAACCAGTTACCTACAAAGATTTTTTTTCTTTCTACGAAATAGCCAATAGCAATGCCTGTGTTAACGAAATACAAAAATGTGTTTTGTATCTCCCACAAAAGATGTGTCAGAAACTGGTTTCGTAGGCGGTTGTACGTAACTAGTTTCGTAAGAAGAAAAAACCTCTTTGTACGTAACTAGTTTCGTAGCAACAAAAATAATCCTTCACACGTAACCGGTTACGTAGCATTAGTTTCGTCGGCGGCCGAAGTGTGCTGGACATAGGCCTCCCCCATAACTTTCCAACGGGACCGGTCAAAAGCAGTGTGGTTATACAGAAAACCGAGAAGTATAACCTTCCATTATTTTATTTTAATGTAATGAAAACAATTCTCATAACTCGAGTGTCCTATAAAAGAAACCACACACCACTCAAGTTACTATAAGTAACTGGCCAGTCTCGGCGTTTCTGATGACATTTGAAGCACGTCTCCACTAAGTGGATTGTATTTTCTAGTTTCCAACAGAGAGCGTTCCATTCAAGCCTCAAGACAAATACTGGTACGGCCTTATCGTGTATTTAGGTCACAGCACAGCCATTACGACGAACTCGATATGTACCGTACAAGCAATAAAATGTGGATACTAATTCAATTCACTTTTAAAAGTCCTCCCCAGAAATGTAATATAGGGAAGTGAAAATAGTTTTTTTTTTTTTGGTAAATCATAAATATATATAGTAAGCCGCTCCCTGCTTCACTTGGGATGCATTTTTATAACACAAAGCTTCCTCATTTATCTCTTCTTCGATTAATGAAAGTCAGTTGGAATTTCGAATTTCCGGTCGACTCTATACTTTTGTGATTTTTTTATTTTCATGTTTTATTAGAAAATCTGATATATTTCTCTACCAGAAAATATTATTTGCAATAAATAGAAAGGAAATAAATAATACAAAGGTAATTTCTGTTAAGACGATGATGATGCAATAGCGATATCTAAAATAACTTCTAATTCTAGCTATAAAGGAAGTTATTATAGGACTGATTTGGGTGTTTTCTTTTATCCAAGCTAATATCATCCAAACGTGTAGGTAGACATTCGTTTCTAAGTATTTCTGATGGAATTTTTGTTGGAATGTTCATTAATATTTTCATTTCAAGTTCAAGAAAGAAAAGTTCAAAGAAATAAAGATTTTGACTGTTGCACTTCAGTGAAAAATAAGAGAGAAAAGTCATTTCTTTGACGACACGTTTGGTCTAGTGGCTAGTAAACCTAGCTGTTAACCAAACGGTCGCGGGATCGAATCCCGCTAGGGGAAAATGTTTATGAGTTAACATTTTACCTTTGTACCTGAATCATGGATGTGTAATGGGTGTATGAAACCCCGGGATATAGCTTTCATCGACTGCATGTTGTTTCAGAATCAGTCAGGACAGGACATACTCGTATTATTATCATCAATCATCAATACTAATAATAAATCTGTAAGGGTTGGTCATGGAGTAAGTTACTTTGTTGTCAGAGATATCGTGTTTATAGGCTCTATACATGATACTGAAACTAAATTGACCATTTTTACAATTTTTTTCTGTATGTATGTTCCTCCATAACTCTTAAACTAATCAACTGATTTTTATGAAACTTGGTACATAAACATTTAGACGTACAGGACACAGGATAGGCTACTTTTTCTTTTTCAACGCGGACGAAGTTGCGGGCGCCAGCTAGTCAATCAATACTAATAATAAATCTGTTAGGGTCGGTCATGGAGTAATTTACTTTGTTTTCAGAAATATCGTGTATATAGGCTCTATACATGATACTGAAACTAAATTGACGATTTTTAGAATTTTTTTCTGTATGTATGTATGTATGTATGTAAGTATGTATGTTCCTCTATAACTCTTAAACGAATCAACTGATTTTCATGAAACTTGGTAGAAAAACATTTAGACGTACAGGACACAGGATAGGCTATTTTTTTTTCAACGCGGACGAAGTCGCGGGCGCCAGATAGTATCCAATAATATTTTGTTGAAGATTACACAATAATAGATTGTACACTTTCTAAACGAGCTTCGTACATCATTGTAAGAGCCTCACACGTATTTTGTAATTTTCAAACATAACTATGTCTGAGTAAGTGTTAGTGTTTGCTATTATATAAAATTTATTGCAAGTACAGTATTCAAGCTTCCTAGTTAAAGGTAAATGAGTAAACTGGAGAAAATATGTATGTGACTTCTATAATGTTTCCCTATGTGCATTATTTTAAAAATTAAGCGAGGAAAGCATATCCTGTATTGTTTTAGTGATTTTACATTCCATGTAATGTATATTCAAAATTTAATTCGAAATTCAAAATAATTTATTAGCTGAATATGAATTTTAATAGATAATGTCCACACATTCAATTGACAAGCGGTGTTCAAATCTAAAAAGATTACAGTAAGCGCCTCTTTCACCAACTGTCAAGTAGGCTAACTGTCATTCAAAGTCACCGGTAACCGGGGATAATGGAGCTGATATACCTTTGTTTGTAAGGTAAAAGTTCCAAACATTAAAAAGAAAATAATAATAAAAATTCGCCTATCGAATGATGCAGTAAACCGCGTGCATAATTCAATAAAACATAAAATTATTTCTAAAAGTAACTAATCAAAATTTTACTTGTAGTTTTTGAAACAGGCCCTTATTCTTCCAATATTTATTTAATTAAATGATAATTGTATTTTTTATGTTACATTTGTGTAAGTCATCATCATCTCAGAAATAGGACGTCTACTGTTAGATATAGGCATCCCCCATAACTTTCCAATAGGACCGCTCAGAAGCAACCAGGATCCACCGTCGAACCGCGGCCCTTATCAGATGCACCGGTACATTGATGGACATCCTACACGGCGCTTGCCGGTCGATGGCTTCCACTGAAGAACTTTCCAGCCCTAGCGGCCGTCGGCTCTTCGTACTATATGTCCTGAAATGTACAATTTCAACTGATCCGCCGAGTTACCTATGTCTGTAAATTTTGGTTTATCTAAAAGTCTCGCAGAATCACGCAGTTACCAGAGCATAAGCAGAGCACATAGGCCTGACCCATAAGACCCTGAGCATAGCCCAAAGCTCGCTGAGAGACTTTGAGCTTCCTTACAAGCCGATATGTCATCATTGGCAACACACATTAGTTGAAAACTTTAGTTTTAAGACCATCAAACTACTACAACATGGAACCCGCGTGCCATACAAAACACTACGAATTTTATGGAACATTTAAAAGTGACATATGCGTAGAGCATGAACTGTCATTTAAAACAAAGCAAACATAATAATAAGTACGTAATTTAAAGAAAATGTGACTACGTCGACCTATTAGAGTTTAAAATTTCATAGTAGAAGTTGTTCGTTACTACCTTTTACCATTGACGCGTGAAGGCAAGAGTCCGCCATGATTCTGTCAAAGGCGTTCTTTTTATGTGCCGCTTTGGCATTTGTGACGCAAATTCCATTGTAGTATTTCGATGTTTGACACTGTATTTTTTATAAGTAATGAAAAATGACATTCTGAAACTGACGTATTGAAATTTTGACATGAGACCAAACCTTTTCAATGTCTCAGAGCTATCTCATGTGTGACAGAGAAAATTTAAAGAAATACAATTTTGTATTTAAATCTCATGTAAACGCTTTAGATACATCTTGTTGGAACCAACTGTATTAATCGTGAGATACACATCGCTTCTCGGCAATACAATTAAACTGGCTACAATGCCTAATGACGTAGGCAAAAAAACATCTGAATGCGATCCGGCGCGCCACAAAAACGTAGTTGCCGATGGGTCAAAGAGTAAAAGACACTTTTTTTCTGTTTTGTCTACGGCACTTGTTTGATTTGTTTGTAATAGTTTACGAAAGAAACCGACGTTCGTTTGCCAATCTTGTGGCAAATCAGCCGTATAACAATAGCTTTTTTTTTTAATTTATTTTCTGTAACTTTCTATTTGTTTAACACCTTTTGTGCAATTGTTGATTTTTTTAAACGTAGCTTCGGATTACATAATTGTGGATTTTTTGCTATATTTGCACACCGATTTTAAAATAGAACACGACCAAAGTTCGAGTAAGAGCGTTTTCACATAGCTGGTGCCAGAAAAATGTCTGAACGGATTTAGATGAAACTTGGCACACAGATAGTTTATTACTTGGATTTACATTACATATTGAATACTTATATCCTGGAAAAATGTTGGGTACTCAAGAGATCGTCTAAAACATAAAAAAATTGACGTCATTGTATAAAAGTATATGTCAGATATTTTCTCAAGTGTTATATTACTCATTTTTCAACACGAACGAAGTCGCGGGCACCAAGGAGTATATATAATTAATTTATTATTATTAACGAGTAACGAGTATTTGAAATAGTATTGTAAATTTTACATATTTTCATTATAATATTTGATTGAAACAAAATGCCTCTAGTTATACAATGACGTGTCTATATTTTACTTAATCTTTGTTGGCGTCGTGTGTACAAAAAGTTTGATATTAAGTAGACACGATGTGTTGCGAATGAGATGAGTCTGCGGTTTTCGACTAGTTTAGGACCTTTGGAAGGGTCCGATACAAACAAACTCTTACTTTATTGTGTTGCTTTTGGACTTTTATTACGTAATCAACTTGTAAGGGTTTCGGGCTCAATTGGGAATCACTTTTGTCGTACTCGTTTCTTAGACAATACTTACTTTAAAAGATAGAACAACATACTTTTAGACTCATGTTTTTTAACTCATGTTAAAAGTTAAGTTAAAAAAATTAAAAAAAGTAATTAAAAATATCTTCTAGTCCGAATACCCTTACGTATTAAATAAAGGAGCTCATTATTCCTGATTCTCCATATCTCGTTGAACGACGTATCTTACGAGGTCCATAGTTAGAAACCAAATTACAGCGCCAATACTCAGTTCACTGGAAAAAAATCTTAGCCATGTAAAAAAACTTTTTTCATTGAATATCCTTTAAATACTTTCAAAGGTTTCTTATTAAATTTAGTGGCGTCAATCTCTAACAAATTTGATATATTTTTCTGTAGATTGACTTGTTTTTTTCTATCGTCTAAGTAATTTTAAAACCAATTTCGTTTCTGCTAATGTAAAAAGGTATCGCCTCATCGAATAACATTCTGTCACTGTTTACGTCAGCGAATTCAACTTTTAGTCATAGACATAGACCACTTTGTCAACGAACCTTGTCATTTTTAACCCTCAACGAAAAAATAAAGTTTTATAAGTTTGACGTGTTTGTCTGTGACTGATTTGATTTTGATTTTAATCCAAGGACTGCAAAACACAGTGTCCCCTGTCACTACTTTCCAAATCCAGACTAGAGTCAATTTTAAAAAGATTTTTCCAAAGCTGACCGGGAATCGAACCAACAACACCCGAATCAGAACGCTAAGCCAAGCACCGTAACCACTCATCCAACTAGCTCGTTGATTAAAGTGGGAGTTAAATCAGTAAGAGGTACCGTAAAAGTCGTTTCTCAAAATTACGTGAGTGCCAAGTTTCTGCGATCTCTTAAGGCTAGAATGCACAAACTTGAAACGTTAACTTAACTTGTGGCTAACTGTACGTGCGACTCGAGAGTCATGTGTGTATCTCGAGGCTAGATCGCGAGACTCGTGTTTCTCGTCTCATAATAACTTCTGCTCAATTAAAGGATTTGATACCACGCACAAGTCTGGAATAAGATACCTATTCTAGATTCAGCATTCTGATACCACAGTGCATAGCTAAATTAACGGGTATTTAGACAAACGATATTATAACGGTTGCCCAAATAATATGTACTATATTTGTATTTGCTTAATAATAGTGTACGTAAACAAGAATTACTAATGCTTACATATTATAAAAGAACAGACAGACAGACTGTGTGTCAGTCTGTCTGTTCGCGATAAACTCAAAAGCTACTGCACCGATTTTCATGCTGTTTTCACCAATGGATAGAGTGGTTCTCGAGGAAGGTTATAATAAATAATTTACATTTACGCGGGCGAAGTCGCGGGCAGCAGCTAGTATTAACATAAATAAACCTTTCTATGAAAATCATCAATTTACTACAACCAAAGATTTAAATCGAAGATGCGGCGTAATCTCCTCGCGCCATACTAAAAACACACCGAAAATTCTTAACAATGGGTTGGGCGCAGGCGCTCAACCCAACTACAGTTGCACGCCAGCTACAGTGAGTGACGGTTGCTTGTTGAGAGCGTCGCTATCGTCATAGTCACATTTCAAGTAAGGAATGTGTTGTCTGTGTTTAAAAGTGTGTTTAGACAAAGGTATATGTATTTTATACTTTTGTCTTTAGTATAATGTATGTTGTATTTTGTAACACACTTTCGCTAGTAATGCCGTATCTCTCGATTTAAATCTTTGACTACAACTATGGATTTCGCACGCCATACAAAACACTACGAACTTAATGGATCATTAAAAGCTACATATGCGTAGAGCATAAAGACTCATCTGTCATTTGAAGAAAATGTGACTTTACGTCAACACATTGGAGTTTAAAATCAATAGTATTACTTCGTCGTTACCTTTTACCATTGAAGCACGAAGGCAAGATTCCGCCATGATTCCGTTTTAGCTGTAGTTTTAAGGTGCCGCTATGGCATTTTTGACGCAGATTCCATACTTCGATGATGTAGTACTTCGATGATTAAGATTTCACTGGCATATAGCTGATATTATAAGGCGTAAGGCTAATTTTCATGCAAATAAAAAGACTGCATTTTCAAACCGATTGTATTCCGCGATTTCCATATCATGTATACCATTTAATATGTACCATTTAATGTCAATTAAATCAAGTTAAGATTAAAATTAAGATATGGTTAACGTGGTTGCCTTAGCGGTTTATGTCAGGGGTCCTGGGTTCTATTACCGGTCTGATAATGAATAATGTTTAATTATTTCATCTGGTACATGAATAACTAGAAATCTATGAGTTCGAAACGCAGTAAGCACTTATTTTGCTACTTTAACAATTACTAGAAATGGGACAAGTCCATTGTATCATTCGTACTGTTAAACAATGATATCTGACCGAAATGTCTTCGGCACAGCTTACTCGCGCACCGGTACAAAACAGCACACGTGCTGTTATATCACTGTGGCTTATATTCTAGTGGTCATTGGCTCCGGGCGAGATGCCTAGTATTGTCTGCATAAAGTGCAAAATCCAATGTGCCCTTCGCAAAACTTGAAAACAATTTACTTATTTAATCAGTATTAAGTTTATTACTGTCCTAATAATTTAAGCGGTAATCCTTGTTTATTTATACGTTTCTCATTAGACTACACGTAACAAGTCCAACACAATACATTCAAAATCCCTTTACAAGTGCAACTGAACGAAATTCCACAGATCAAAGAACGCTTAAATAAATGTTGTTGACTTCGTGCTAACTAACAAGGCATTTGGAATGCAATTTATGTTAAATAAAGTAACAAATAACACGTGCTTCAACAATAAATAGATCGAGTCAGCTATTCAGGTGCGCCCATGGAAACAGCGTCAGCGGAAAGTTTCATTTAAACGCTAAGCGCCTATTTCACAAATGTCAATTAGGCCAAACTGTCATTTAATGTCACCGGTAAGCGGGAATAATTTAGCTGATATACCTTTGTTTGTACGGTAAACGTCCCAAACATTAAATAGAAAATAATAATAAAAATTCGGCTATCGAATGATGCAGTAAACCGAGCGCATAATTCAATATAACAGAAAATGATTTCTAAAAGTAACTAATCAACACTTTACATTTAGTTTGTGAAAGAGGCCCTAAATTTCTTATATATATCGCATCCAACTAATATCTCCATTGAGAAACTTGATTAAAATAATAGAAATTATATTAATAATTTCATAATAGATACGGTATTTGTTATCTACAGAATTAATGGAATACTGAACCGTCAGCATGACTGTTGTGTTGACCGTTACGAAAATTTTTAAAACTGCCCTTAAAAAATTTAAAACTAAATTAAATATTAATTTAATAAGTTTATAATGAGTTCATACCGGATTACAACCTGCACCTAAATTTATGAGTTTGTATTACTAATAACACTTTCGATATTTACTCGTTTGCTCCTTTACAATGTATAATTTGAAGTCGCTTTCCGCATCTGTTTGTCCGTATGGCTGTATTTTTTATTCGATTTGCACTCAGAGGAATAAACGAGGTAGGTTTGTGTATATAAAAAAATTGCATCCTGGGTGAAGTCGGGAGCAGATCTTTAATTCAATATATTTTTAAGACATACAATACGAGTTAAATAAATGACGATGACATCACGTTTCATTATCGGTGTAAAGTCGTGCTGTCGGAATACCGTACGTGTGCGACGCATCCTTGCGCTACTGAAGTCACACCTTTATGTAGCGAACGGTCAGCAGCTGCTTTCACGGGCGGATTAAAACAATTGATTAATTCAAGTCCAACTAACTGAATGGGACTCCTGGACGACTTCCAGATGCATACGGACGTTACACTCTTGACAATATTACTGTCTATTCATGTGTGCACTTTATTTGAATGGCCAGAATGGTGTTGCCAGAACACAAAACAACTCGGAAACTGCATAAACCTTTTTTGATGTAAAACTTTATTGCGCGCGATAAGATGAGAGTGCAATTTCAAGGTCGAATTTTTTTGTGACGCTTCAGTTACGCTTCAGCGTAACGATCACGTGACGTTTCTTGTAACGTTCGTAAATAAATACATCAGCAAGTATCTTATATTTATTAAACAAATCAGAAAAAGAAAAGTTGCATTGCAAAGAAAAATTGTTGGATATTTAACACACAATAAAAACGTTGGATTTTTTTTGACACGTTTGGTCTAGTGGCAAGTAACCCTAGCTGTTAACCAAACGGTCGCGGGTTCGAATCCTTATGTTATGTTTATGTGTTATGGCAAATGTTTATGTGTTAACATTTTACCGGTCTACCTGAGTCATGGATGTTTTGTATTTATAATATGTATGTATTTACAAAAAAAAGTAATCTATGTAGTATATCAACTGTCTGGTATCCATAATACAAGTATTAATTGCTTACTTTGGAACTAGATGGTGCTGTGTGGAATGTGTGAACATATTTATTATTTATTAATTATTTTAGTTTTCTATGTGAAGTATTTCCTTTTTATGTTAATAATCAATAAAAATAAATATAGAAGCATAAAAATTCTCAATTTGAAACTATTAAACCAGACATTATTATCTACTCATAACAATAAGAGTTCACACAATAAACCGCAATAGCACAAGTGAAATTATTTCACAGTGAGTGGTCTTCCTTAAAATTATAACTAATATAATTGGAACTGCTGGAGGCAGTTTGTATATGATCGGGCGGGACCCATCAGTCCGAAACTTGCAATTTGACCATTATTATCTTTTATAAATATTAATTATAATCCGTCGGTGAGCGACCGCAACGTTTAAATAGTGTTATTGTTCGTAGTGATCAAAATGGTATAACGGGGGCGGTCAACAATAACAAATAAAGGTCCCCAGACCTCATTATCTAGATGACCTGGTTGACCTAGAACGCTTGAACCGATAAACTTCAACAGTCATTTGTTTTTACTTGTTACTTGTCTATAAGGTGAATGAATAGATATTCTTTTGTATACAATAGATAGGGCGTTTCTTTACAATGATTACAGTATTACTACACGTCTTTAATAATTTACTTACTTAATTAATTAAGACTGCGGACAATTTTACTTTGAAGGTGACAAGACTTCAAAGTATAGATCTTCAAGAACTACAAGATTGTCATAATCTTAGCAAAGATGATGACGATCCTTTTTCCAGGTAAAAATTGTCTTACGATTAAATGTTCCTTTGAAACATTTAATATTAATCTAGATAATATTTCATTTAATTCTATGTTTTATTATACATAATATTTACATATTATGAAATATACAGCTTTGGTCCCCTAAGCAGGGTCCCAAGTATGCTGGCTGCATTATCACGTTGTATGGCATTGCTAAAATCAATCTGTTACCCTAGGTAATACTCGTAGCCTAGTCTAGAATCGCCGGTTATGACGATCAAACGTTAAATATTAGTATTATATTAACGACATTATTAAATATTAAAAACAAAACAATATTTATTATAATATTTAATAACATTAAGTTAAAGTAAAGGGAAGAAACAGTACTTTTTCTGGATGAAATGTACCCTATATCCTTAACAACATGTATGGAAAATTCCATGATGGTCGGTTGAGTACAGACATACAGACATTTCACTTTTGTAATATTAAAGTATGGATTAATGATAAAAAAAGGGTGAAAATTAGTCCCACGTAATACAAGTAATTTTATTAATTAATTTATCTTTATTCATATTATTGCATCAATTGTTTAAAACTATTCAAAAATTAATGAAAGAAATTAAACAATTACTTAAGGCATTTATTTTAATTAAATATCTGTCCGCATGGGGAAATGCTTTGTTTGGAGATAGGTATTTGCCGGTTGATGATGGTCATAATAAGGTAATTAGATACCTCCGTAATTACGTACTCACTACTCATTTTATATTTACTTCGCCATGTCGTGGGTAGAGACAATTGCGGTTTGGTTTTCCTGCATTAAATATTATACTAAATTTTTGTCATCATGTATTATAAATAATATACATAATAATATGATAGCGGTTCCGCACCACCAATTTTCTGGAATTTTCTGAAAGAAAACATAGATGACGAGGTGACCAACATGTGGGCAGTGATGTGTTAAACAAGACAGGATGCGCCCTTACTATACTACCAGTGACAAAAAAATGGTCCCCCAATTTGCACATCTAGTTACTAAAAATAATTTGTTTTCATTGCCATCTTAATACGTATTTTTATTTCTTATTGGCGAATTCTGTTATTGTGAAGTGTTCTCATTGATTGGTTGGACATATCGCTGGGAAGTAGGCATTTTCATATCTTTCTACGCACAGAATGAACACCCGTCATTGGTGTCAATTTCCGATTTTGACACCGGCGCGTCGGTGCCACGTACTAGGAGCGTTAGCCTTGTCCTTACGAAGTAATATAGAAGTCATTGCATGTGGGATGTTATTTAGACAATCATTTACCCAATAGTCATTTAGGTAAACGGTGTTTCTATATTACCAGCAGGTACCAGCTACTCTGTCTTATATTATAAAGAGAGATTTGTATTTTTGTATTTTATTTGTAATGAACAAACTCAAAAACTACTAGACTGATTTTAAAAATTCTTTCACCTATAGAAAGCTACAAGCGAGTAACATGCGGATGAAGTCGCGTGCAAATATTCTTTAAAGAATATAAAAACCGCATTTTTGTATCCGATTGTGGTATTCGCACCTTTGCAATTAATCTATCAAAGATTTTAAGCTCAAATGCATACGTGTACGTTTTAAAACAAACACAGCAGCGATAGGTTTAGTTAGATAGACGAGAATACCTCTATTTCACTGTCTAGTCGGTGACACGGCACAATCTCGAATCCAATATCGAACAAAACGAAACGAACCAATTGGATTTCGAGTTTTTGACGCTTCACTTGGAGTCGTCGCAACGCGCGCCAGTATGGGGCGTCAGTCGGTACCAACTTAGATGTAATTACATGCGCCTCCGCGCTACGGCGCTAGTGATGCAACGCCAGTGCTCACCCAACCAAACTTGACCCCGATACCCACATGCAAAGAGACCAACCGTATAAGAACAAAACGCGCATTGGCAGCTCAATACATTTTTGTCTGTGTCTAGTGTACGATCAAATTGTTCACAGTAAACATTTACATACAAACAGTGCGTGGAAAGGAATCTCCGAAGTGAAACGTTGAACCCGAATCCGGGGATTAACAACTTCAAAGGGCGACGCCGCAATTCTGAAAATGCGTTTTTATAGAAACGCCGCCTTTGACGACAAAGATTTCCTCCGCGAATTTCGGATGGCAGAATTTCAGCCGCTCAGCCGATTTCCTATCTTGTTTCTTTGGGGTAGGTCATTTCGCGGGATTTAGAGATAAGCCTCGTAAGGCACTGTGGCTGTTGTCAATTTTTCTTCTAAAACATTTTCATGATGAATCCCCTTTCATCGCGAATTTTATACGACTTAAGTAAGTAAATATGTGTGCTAAGATGTAGCTTTAGCTTCGCACGGAGTTGAAATTTTCAAAATACGAATGCTTATTTTATAAAAAAAACTATGTTCCAACTTCTAAACTTAGTAACAATGCGTCCCTGCATGTTTCCCTTCTTCTAAAGCACTCAACAAATTTCAAAATCGATACAGTTTTCACTAATTAAAGTAGCGATAAACGAGGAATGTTTGTGTACTTGTGCACTTATATAATTTGGAGAAAAAATTGATCCATGCGAAGCTGGGGTCGGGTCGCTAGTAGGTACTTACTAAAAATCATTTATTATTTAAGCACGTAAATAAATATATAATCTATTTTTAATTTATTATTGAAGTATCTTTGAAAAGTATATGAAAGATAAAACTGTACTTATTCCACCTTTTCAGTAAAAATATCTACAGTAATGTAGAGTCTATTTTTGAACCAATCTTTCCTTGATTTGTAAAAAATTTTTTTTTAATTAACAACGTTTTCAAAGGGTTAATTCGCGAATTTATCTTTAGAAATAATACCAACAGAGTGTTGTGTTTAATGTATGTCGAATCGAAACACTTTGGCTTCTCATATAAAAAGACATTATCAACGTGTAGTTTCAATAAAAAACATTTGATAGTAAAAACATCTGCATATTTCCATAAAACTTTTATTTAAAACCGTACCAAATTGAATCGGATAAAAGAGATTATTTTATAGTAGGCTGCCAATAAACCTGGTAATGGTGTTTTATATCCAAACCCATTAAGCGGAGTCCGTGCATTGCACTTCGTCCATCAATTTCATAGATCCAGCTTGCAGGATCACGCATTAATGGTTTTTACTGCATTAGCCACTTCAAATATAGAACAAAATATTGTATTGCTGTATTGTTTGGGCAGTTTGTCTCGAGCTACACCCCTTACACAGAAGACCACCGTGTTTTAAATTTTTTATTTGCTCTGTCTCAAAGGTCATATTTGGCTTTGGCCAAATAGTGCATACTGCGATTCGTAGTCATAATTTGGGCACCCATGTTATAGATTTTTAATTTGTTCGTCGCAGGGATCAACTTGAACTTGAAAAATGAAGTTTTCATAATAGGTTAATAATAGGTAATACATCTGACTGACATCTGACAGATGTAGGTATTGCTAAAAGTGCAAAACTGAATAACGCCTGGACCAATTCCACAATTTTTTTTCTTTCAAATATTGGTCGAAGTCCGAGAGTCTCATGAAGAGAAACATTGAAATTTTTTTAAATTTGGACATCCAGGCGAAGCCGGGGCGGCCAGCTAAAACAAAACGTGCAAATGTACAGAGTATAAAATAACCGAACCTAACAGAGTATATACAATATTTGGTATTTTTAAATTTATTAGCGCACAAAGCATAAATTCAAAAATACCAAATGAATTTAAAAATCATCGAGATAAAAGCGACATAAGTAAGTAGGTATTGTGTATTCTAATGGCGAATATTATAATTTTTATTGAGATGTAAAACGCAGATGAATGTGCAACTAGCTTGCCCGGGTAAGCTGTAGCTCGCACCTTTGTCAGAGAATAAAGCAAGAAACAAACACCCTCTGCTCTATATTATCCTGTTCTATACAAAGACACTTGCACCTATACAAGTTTGAAATGTTTATCTATTTTGTAACAAATACACCTCAATCAAAGATGTAAGGCCGCTCTAGGCCGTCGCACTCAAAATATCACGTGCATTACTCACTAAATATTTTCATAAAACCGACCGAACCAAACGCAACGGAGTACACCCCTTCGTCCCGCACCCACAACCCTCACCCCCCTCACCCGCCCGGCAAAACCAGTTCAGTTCATGCCCGGCTGCCGTGCGCGTCGGTCTGTTGCTCTAGAGGTGTTCTTTAGCGTTGCATTACGAAACAAACATCCACTGTATTGTATCAAAAATCAAACAAAGTGCTGTGTAATTACTATTGTAGAGTGCTGGTGTGAGATTGTGCTATATATTTGTGATGTTCAGTGCACGTTATGTTTTAGTGTCGGATTTCTCTTGAAAAGAGTGGGACGGGGTCCGCCTGCCATCGCCGCAACGCCGGACGCCTTTTCTCCGATCTCGGGATATCATTAAGGTACCTATTTATTGTTACACCGGCTCATTGTTGTAAGGGAATTCTTTATACGGCCTCCGTGTAGAGTTTAAGATCGATAGTATCATTCGTATTTCGTGGTGCACGCGGTGTAACATTGTAATGCGTCGATATTGAATAGCAGATTGTGGATGGTGTCGGATTTGCAATGTAGATGCGCGCGTGCAGTGTGCAGTAATATCTTCGCCTGGGCATAAGAACGGGTTCAGGTCTTGGCGAGAGATGTGGGCGAGTATTAATTAGGCGGGCGTCTTGTAACGGTATCGAATGCCCGAGACCTCTTAACGATCTTTTGATAAACCTTTGTTGTTCATTCCTTCTCAGATTCGATTATTAGTTATTTCCAATCGACGATTTCTTAAGAGATTTGTAGGTATGTCCGAAAAAGATTTGTTCCGATAAGATTAGATGCGGTGTGCTTGCATTTTAAAAGATATTTTATGGGCATTTTAAAGGTGCATTTAAATCAACAAAACAATTTCATTCTACCTACACTCTTGCTATGTTAATTAGCTAATAATCTAACAATAATAAATAAATTAAACTCACTTTTTCTAAATGTACTAAAGCATTTATATTCAAATTAGTGAAAATATTAATTGGATTGTTCAGCATTATGCGGATGTTTTTTAAAATTAGTTTGTAAAATTGAAATATTAAACAAGTGGTGCGACATTTAACTCAAACGCTCAACAGATGGCGTATGTAGTCCCAAAACAATGAAATAATCAAGGGAAATTCCAATTCAAGCTAAATATTCAAGGTGAAATAGTTTTTTTTTTTCATATTGGTATTGAATTTGCTAAGGTTAGCTCAAAATCCTGCTACCTACATTGTTTAATCTATTGTAAGAAACGAAAGGTTTTTTAATAACAAACAATTAAGTAACTATTTGATGGAAACGTGACAATTGCAAAAATATTAGAAAGACAGATCAGTGTAAAAAGAGTATAATAATTATACCTAATTAAGTTATAATATAGTCTGTGTATGTCTTCGATGAAACTTGTTTGTTGGCACAGACTAGAGACCATATTATACCGGACCTTAGGGATTTTCTTATTATAAAACACGGCATGCAAATATAATAGTTAGACCTACTAGTTAAGTGGTAACTTTTACTTATTAACAAATTGCCTTACGAAGGACCGTCAGCCTGTCTTACGAACTTTACATTAAAAAAAATTTTTTTTTTCTTTATCATCAAATACGAACTTACCGTTTGCCATTAAAGTTATGTTATTACGTTTTAATATTGTATAGCATAATTTTATGTACGATTTAAGGGTTACATTTACAAGGAGATCGAACCGTTTGATTTAGTCGTAAAACGAGTCGTAAACTCGTTGTGATGGCGGTCTCCTTGTATGCGAGAGAGATAAAGATGTAAATTTTTGATTTTTATGCAATGTAAGGGTTTAAAGGTGTCTTTGAACTGGTTTATTCAAATCTCACGTAGTTTTTTGTGGCGTTAATTAAAATAATACAGTTTAGCGAATCTATACTATAATGTAACACTGATTACCCAATACCTGAAATGTTTGGAATGTCATGTTTTCGATTAAACATTCGATTCAGCATTAATGTTGATAATGGTTTCGTAAGTTTAACAATGTTATTAATAATGAAAATTAAACCGATGTTTAATTTAGTTAGAAGGGCTTGTTGTTGTTTTGCCACAGTTCAATTTTTATGAGTTAAATTTTAATAAATTTATTTTGGATTGTTGTTCTTTTGCCACAGTCGTTTTTTCTGTACAGACAGTAGAGAAACCAAAACAAGAATAAAAATAATATTTATTTTTCTAATGATCACAGTAAAGCAGTACCAATATTTCGCAATTTTTATTGTCACAGAGTCACAGAGTACACTACATTACTGACCAATTCTTTGACGCGTGCTTCGGCCGCGTAAAAAAAAGATCTGTCAAAATTGTACCGGAAACGCTCGTGCATCGGTAGTTGTCGAACAGATGTCGACATGTGTCGCGGCTAGTGTCACTGTGGTATGTAGCTGTGGGCTAATTGACTCGTGAAAATCGTGAGGTACATATCGTTTTGCGGTTTTGAGCGCGTTTGATGTATTGCGCGCTGGGTCATAATCATAATCTACATAAACCATAATTCGAATTTGTTTTTTATTTTTTAATTTGTTGCGTTTTAATTTAGACAAGTTTATGTATTTTATTTAGAAAACTACTGTCACCTGTAGCACACAAATAAATACTTTTTTTGGTTGTGAAGATATTAGTTATACCTATTCCAATTTTTTTGTTAATCTATACTAGTTAACTCATACTAGGTATATAAAGAGAAGATTTGTATGTTTTAATAAACTTAAAAACTACTGGGCCGATTTTAAAATTTTTTTCACATATAGGAAGCTGCATTGTCAGGGAGTAATATACGCTATATTTTATAAAGTTACGCAGACGAAGTCCCGTGCAACAGCTAGTCCTATAAATGCGAAAGTTTGTGAAGATGGATGATAGCTATGGAAGTTTGTTACTCTTTCATGCTAAATCGGCGCGGCGGTTTAGCACTCTACCATATCTAAATAAGTTAAAAACGGCCAGGTAATAAAACAAAAAACTCCATTTTTTGAGGGAAAAAATAATAAAAATAATAACAGATAAAAAAATTTTTCTCGTTACAGAAATTAAAAAAAATAACAACTAACTAGTTACATTTAGTTTTAGGCTTATTTAATTATCTAAGGGCCTTTTTCACCAACTACTAGTAAAGTGTTGATTAGTTACTTTTGGAAATAATTTTCTGTTTTATTGAATTAATGCACTCGGTTTACTGCATATTTTTTTTATTCTTTTCTTTTTAATGTTTGCGACTTTTACCGTACAAACAAAGGTACCTATATCAGCTCCATTATCCCCGGTTAACGGTGACTTTAAATGACAGTTAGCCTACTTGACAGATGGTGAGAGGCGTTAAGCGCTACTGCTAAAGTCTTAGCGCCTGTTTCACAAACGTCAAGTAGGCTAAACTGTCATTTAAAGTAACCGGGGATAATGGAGCTGATATACCTTTGTTTGTACGTTAACGTTACGTTAACGTTGTTGTTGTTTAAACGTCCCAAACATTAAATAGAAAATAATTTAAAATATCGGCTATCGAATGATGCAGTAAACCGAGTGCATAATTCAATATAGTTAACAGAAAATGATTTCTAAAAGTAACTAATCAATACTTGAGGTTTGTGAAAGAGGCCCTTAGACTCAAGTTTTAATTTTAAAAGAATACCTACGTGTAGTTAGTTACTCAATAAGTATCCTCTTACCTGTGCCCCTTAATGGAAATGGTTATTTTTTTTAAAAATATTTTAACTATTCTAACCTTTCTGGATTGAAGGTCAAAAAACTCATCAACCACAAAGCCGAAGTTTCTTTATCAATTGAATGGTAAAAAGCACTTTTTTAAAAACATTCAATTATTCATAAAAGACTAAACACATTGAGTCATTTCACCACAAACACATTACTGTAGAAGTTTTCTAAAACATAGTAACGGTCCATGGTGATTATTACAACGTCGTTGAAAATGTTTGAAATTTATATTTTCTTTTAAATTCAACCTTATTCCTTAGACGTAAAGTTCAAAGTAATTATCATAAAGGAAAGACAATTTTGTGATTGCTTTCCGTCATTCAAACGCGAATGAATGCTTTCTAGCTATTTATTAAATCATGAAGATACGAGTATATTGAGAATTGTTGGTAGAAAATTTTTTCTCTACATTTAATTTAGTACTTTAAGAAAACGCTGCATGAGAGGTTGATATTCATCTAACTATAAAAATTAAAAATATTAAATACTTGATAAAATAAGATAATTTGAGAAAACTATTTAATAGTCATCTTTATCGCAGTGACGACGGTGGCGCCGCCACGGACAGTGGTGCTTAATTTTTTATGCTTTCAGACAATTCCTAAAAATTTTCCTAAATGAAAAGTAATTATTATGTTGATCCAGGTAATAAACTAACTATCTGTGTGCCAAATTTATCATACTATTGCCTTTATATTGTAACACATACAATACCAAATTAAGGTGTATGCAAATGTGCTGCCGTCCCTGTAAGGATAAAAAAAAAGGATGGGGATAGAGAAATGAACTGAGCGATCTAAACTAGTATATTTAATTAATTTCTGTTCAACACAGCTTTTTATCCTTATTAGACAATGTCCTCAAATTAGCCGCCAGTAATGTGCGATTTAAAAAAAAAATAATACTACAAAAATTAAAAACATATAACAGAAATTAATTAAATATACAAGTATATTTAATTTCTGTTTAACACAGCTTTTTATCCTTCTTAGACAATTTCCTCAAATTAGCCGCCAATAACGTGCATTCTTGTTGGTCCTGCAACACCTTTAGATAACAGAACAGTTACTGTAAAAGCTTTTAAAACATTAGTGCGCCTTCTTCGGGTAATAATAATAATAATAATAATCATTTATTTCAGACATAGAAGATCCATAATTATTAACTATGTATTAATTAACAAAATAATAACAAATATATACATCTATGTAAAATATACATTTATGTGAATAATAATATATTATTATATCCTTACTAATCATTATGAGAATGTGAGTTTGTTTGTTTGTTTGTTACGCTTTCAAGCAAAAACTACTGAACCGATCACCATGAAATTTTGCATACACGTTGTCTGGGACACCAGAAAGGACATAGGATATCTTTCACCGTTCAATGCGGACGAAGTCACGGGCACCAGCTAGTATTGTAACGCTGTGTCAATTTCAATGTGTCCTCAAAACTTTGAAAACACTATGTTTATATTATAGGCGAGCAACTATCGCATCGCACGGCATCGCACTGACGCTAATTTTTGATGCAAATTATATTCACAGACCGATGATATTCGCTTTTTTCATTGGTGAAAACCTAGTCAAAATCCGTTGATAAGTTAGCGGAGAAACAAACGGAGGCAGGCGGCGACTTTGAGGATAGGGTGGGATAGGTATACATAGATAATATAATAAAACATTTATACAGAAATACTATGCTATTGTCTAAAAACTCAAACAAAAGTAAAGATCAAAATTAACCTTTGTTAACTATGAAAGACGGTTCCTATTTTTCTTTTTAAACGATTTTCTTTTTTTAAGGCTAAAACACACAGAACTTCTTATATTCATGAAATCTAATACGTAAATAAAACTGGACCAATTCAGCTAATTTCTTTCTTTCAAAATACTCGTATTCGTTGTATTCCGAGGAAGGTTCTTTCTTTCATTCAAAGCCTTAGTGCCTATTTCACGAACGTCAAGTAGGCTAAACCGTTACTTAAAGTCACCTGTCACCGGGAATAATTTAGCTGAACCTTTGTTTGTACGGTAAACGACCCAAACCTTAAATAGAAAATAATAAAAAAAATACGCCTATCGAATGATGCAGTAAACCGAGTGCATAATTCAATAAAACAGAAAATGATTTCTAAAAGTAACTAATCAACACTTCACTTTTAGGTTGTGAAAGAGGCCCTTAGTCTAGTCGCTAGTTTTTAATAAAATTTGGTAAGTATTGACATTTTTTAAAAAATATTTAAATTTTAATGATTCGAAAATAAGGCGGGCGAAGCCGCGGAAAACAGTTAGCACAAGAAACGCTTTTTTTTTATTCTTCATCTACTCAAATGGTCTTGTTCATTAACTCCTATGTTTGGCTAACTTTATCGTTTGATTAGCTTGGGTTGTAAGACAGGAGTGCGTAAGCAAGTAACATAACGAGATAGCCCCAAGGCAGGAATAAGAAGGCGATTTTATTACCTGGAACGCGAGCTTTGGAAGTAATTTTGGTTCCCGTTAGGATTTCAAGTTTATTGGGGACGATTGTTTTAAATTGTACTTCTGGATGCGGAAGGACATTGGAAATACACTGGACCGCAAAGAAAAAGGGTCGGTTAAAAAATCTTCAATATCTTCAAATGTGTCGTTCATTGTAAAAGTGGTGTAACTCCCTATTTTTAAAACCATCTTTTCTTGCCTAATGGTATCACATTTAGTCATAACTTTCAATATAAAAGTGAAGTAACTCCAATAGTTGCATTAAAATCCCATAGTTAGATGAAAACAATGAATGAATGCTTGTATTTTTTTCCTAACTACACTATAATTCGCAAAAAGCTCGTTATTCTAAAATTCAGTTACAAGGAGATAGTTCACTTTTACAATGAACGACAAAAATGTGCCGACCTAACTTTTATGAAATAAAAACTAAATTAAAGCTAAACTAAATTATTTTTATTTTTATTTAAGCACATTAAAATATTCTTTAATTTAGTCTTCATTTCATAAAGCTAGGTCAGGTAACTACTTTTGAAGATATTAAAATATTTCTAACAGACCCTTTTTTTGCGGTTCAGTGTATGTTTCCAACGAATTGAAACATTATAATTTATTTAATTTTATTAATCTTTGGGACACAAACAATATAGCGTGTCCACAGATAGATATTACATTTTAAGAGAGAACAAGACCAAACTTCAATACAAAAAAAAGAACAAGAAAATATATTACTACAAAAATTAACGACAGATAACTATTTAAGAAGAAATAAATACCTATACTTAATAAGAAAATAACATTTAAGTAGACCTTCCTAATTAAATTTTAAGCCTTATTAATAACTAGGGTTTCACACGGCTGTAATTTTCCTGTTGAATTTTTCTTATTTTTCTCGTCATGAGAACCTTCCTCGAACTTCTATGAATATAATTTGATAATGAAAAAATGCCGAATGGTCCGGTCGTTCTCGAGTTTAGCAATCAAATTTCAATCAATTCAAAAAAAATCAAATCTAATTAAAAAAAATATTACTCAATTATTTAAATTGTTTAGAAATTGACAGGCCAGACACATTTCAATTCCAAGCACGTTAACTTACATTTTAGTTAAATTACAATATTAATTTGATCAATTAAAATATTATAATATATTGTATTATAATAAAGCTTAGTATATTATTAAAGATATTATGCTATTGAAGTCAGTATGGTAATTAATATAAAAATGAAAAAGAAAAAAAAACAAGGTTTTTTTAAAACATTTTACCTAGTTCTGTAGAATAAGTAATAGTGTCAATAATGTGTTTGAAAGAGCGTCCAGCATACCTATGATATTACCTTTTATCACTCCTATGGTGCATAATACCATACGTGGGAATTGAGTCGCGATTAGATAAAGAATTATCTAATATCACTCTCAGAATATCACTATACATTTTTTTTTCATTATTTATTTTCTCACATTGTATTCTGGATGGCACATTCACAAGCCTTTCTTCAAAGTATAAAATTGGTTTAATAGTTAGTCGTCTCGCACAATTTTATTTCGTACTAAATAGTTATATATGCGAAAAACCAACTTTTAATTTAAATATGTTTTATTAAAAATAGTAGTTGTCTCGCACACTTTCGATTTTATAGAGAAGAAAATAATGAAAGAACAGTCGTGTACGACAATGCGTGAAAAGGTAAATTGAAAGATAAATAAATTACTGTTTTAAACATGTAACATTTTCAGTTTTTTTTTTATTAATAATATTGTAACTTGGTTTTTAATTGCGAAATTCAATCAGTTAGATTTGTCGCTGTAATGTAAAATCTCTTCAATCCGGGCCTTTGCCTTTGGTTTGTTTATAAGCAAATTGCGATGCTAAAAAGTCGGCATTCAATCTAGCAATCAGCTGAACAAACGATCGATTTACGTAACACCGCTTTACGAGTTTTCCTATGCCGAATTCGATTGCGTTTTTCTACAATTTCGCTAACGCTGGATTTTGCAATGTATTGACTTTTTTCTTCCACAAAATCCGTTGGATTTCTGTGCAGAGGAGAAAATGTACTTTGTGCTATAGATAGGTTAGTTGAAGTAAATAATCGGGAACAAGTGATGAGTCAACCGCTTTTTTTTTCACTGTTTTACGATTTCGTATCTCACTACTCAAACCTACTGGATCGGGCACCGACTCATTCGTAAAGTTTTATGTCATCAAATGTGATACGTCTCGTGTCGTAAAGTTATATTGCAAGGTTTTTAGAGACGGTATACCTACATTTTAGTTTTAATATCCAGATTTTCATCTTTCATTGATCTCACACAAAGACCACCATACTTAAAATCAAACGTAAGCCTATTATTATTAATAATATTGAATTCGCAAACTTTCGCCCCTTGAGAAATATGTCAACGCTACTATTGTCAGGTAAAAATGATCCCAAACTTCTCAAAATTGAAACGCACATATCGGACCTCTCTCTCTCTAATTGGTCCCTAACTGCTCCCAAGAAAGGCAACAGATGGAACACGAGGTATTTATCAATGCAAAAACATCGCTTAGGAATCCCAATGTCTCCGCTAATAGGAATTGGGGAATGTTTAAATAAATTCATGCTATTTCATTTGGTTTATGTCTCCAAATGATCCTAATATTCGCACAAACACAATCGGGCTTCTAACTTCGGAGTTAAATTGAGTCATTCAGTGTTTTGCCATTTTCTTTCTCCTCCAATTCCGCGCCAATAGATACCACCAACATACATATATAGACGACCTCGCCGGAGAGCAATTTCCTTTAATGTTTTCATGAGTCTCAAGAACTAAAGACCGTGTAACAACGTAGGTATCTGTTCCTTTCCTCTTAATAGTTCGAGTCTGAACAAACTGCCAAGTATTAAGTTTTATCAGCCATCTGCACGAATGTCACGTCTTTATTACTACTTATTCTTTGTCCTCATGAATGCAGTGGCCTCGTGTAAGATGGAAATATGGTGCTGTCCCGCTCTAAACCTGTGGTTGTTATCGCGCGTGAAGAGGGTGGTCTCAGTTCGTCCCTTTCGGGCATAGGTGTTCAATTCAATAAAAAATGGCGTACCTGAACCGGTCCCCTGACATGTTTATATATTTTTCTTACTGTTGTATGGGAGGTTTTTGTTACGGATTTTTCGTTTGGGATTGAATAGCGAACGTTATTAAAAAAGTTTCGACGTAATTCTCGCGGTGATTCTGTTAGATGCCCGCGAGTTTTTGCCAATTTATCGTTTTGTGCAATTTATAGAGTTTTCGAGTAAAATTGATTTATCTGATAAATTTCGTGGGCCTCGGATGAATTTTCTTTCAACTCTTGTGAATGACTACAATTGAACTTTACAAAACATTTAAGGAGAAGCTAAGACAGACACGCATCCAATAATAATAATAATAATAATAATAGCCTTTTATTTCCATATCTCTCTAAAAATATAAATGTAGGGTACAATTAAAGTTAGTGAAGTGTTAGTATTTAATTTTGTAAATTCTTATAATGTAATTGTTAGTGTTTTGTTAGTTTTTCTTCTGAATTATGAAATATGGATCCCTTTTTGGGTAAAGGCCTCCTCCATCTTTTTCCACGATTCTCTATTTAATCCAGCAGTCATCCAGTCTTTCCCAGCGATTTGGACAATTTCATCAGTCCACCGGCTATACGGTCTGCCAACATTCCTTTTGCCTGGTGGTCCTTTCCATCGAGTGGTTTGAATTGTCCATCTGTTGTCGTTGATACGTGAAATGTGACCCGCCCATTTCCATTTTAGTTTGAGGGCATGAGTAAGAGCATCAGTGAGTTTGGTTTTTTGCCTGATTAAATCGCTTCGTACTTTGTTAATTTTTCTTATTTTTAGTATGCTCCTTTCTATTGCTCTTTGCGTGGATCTGATTTTTTGTTTAACTTTATTTGTAAACATCCATGTTTGGCATCCATACAATAAACAAGGTAGAAGACATGTGTCAAACACCACTTTTTTTAAATTTAGACTAAAGTTTCCTTTCATTATTTCTTTCAGTGACCAATACTTTTTCCAGGTTACAATCGCTCTACGTTCAATTTCTTCCTCATTGCTTGTTTTTGTAAATGATACTTTTTTTCCTAAATAGATATAGCTCTCGACATATTCTATGTTGACCCCCGAAACTTGGATGGGTATTTCGTAGGTATTAGTCATTAGTTTTGTCTTATTTGCATTCATTTGCAAGCCAACTTTTGAACTTTCTTCATTTCTTCGAGTTCTTCTGATTCTTCTGATAGCAACACAATGTCGTCTGCGAACTGAAAATGGCTTAGGTAGTGGTCGTCTATTTTTATTCCTGTAGTTTTCCATTGTAGATTTTTAAATATGTTCTCCAGCACAGCTATAAATAGTTTTGGTGACAAGGGGTCGCCTTGTCTAACTCCCCGTTCTATGGTGATCTTACTTCCTCTAGTCTCTAGTTTTACTTTGCTGTTGCTGTTAGCATATATATTTCTTATTATGTTGATGTACTTCCTATCTACTTTGAAATGTTCCAGCGCTTTCCAGATTGCATCGTGGCTTATGCTGTCAAATGCTTTAGTATAGTCTATAAAGGCTATATACAATGGCCTATTGAATTCCTTGTATTTGCTAATGACCTGTTCTAGAGCCTGTATATGGTCAATCGTGCTGAAGCCTAAGCGGAAGCCTGCCTGTGCTATTGTTAAGGAGTCATCGATTTTTTGTGTGATTCGTTTAAGTAATAGCGAAGAGAATAGTTTGTACAAACTTGCTAGAAGACTGATTGGTCGATAGTTGCCTATATCTAGTGGATTTCCTTTTTTGTAAAGAAGTATTATGTCTGAGGTACACCACTGTTCAGGTACTGATTCCGTGTCTACTATCATATTAAATAGGTGGGTGATAGGGTTGAGCAGTATCGGCGCTCCTAGTTTGATAGCTTCATTGTTGATCCCATCAGGTCCGGGGCTTTTTTCTGGTTTTAGATTTTTAATTTGTTTAAGTACTTCTAGTTCGCTTATTGATTCAATTGTGTTCGATTCGTCCTCGTCGTTAATGTCAATATGTTGCAGTTCGGTGTTATCTTTGCTACTTTTTCTGTAAAGTTCTTGATAGAAAGATGTTGCATATTCTATTATATCTTTCCTTGATTTGGTTTCTGACGTTTGGTTTTGAAGTTTAGGAATCCAGGTTTTCTTTAAGTTTAGTTCTTTAAGTGCTCGTTTTGTACTTCTAAATTTTGTTAAGTTTTTTGTTATCACCTTTTGCCTGTATTTTTTATAGTCTTTTTTGATTGCTTTATTTGTTGTTTTAAATAATTTACTTAGCTCCATTCTAGTTGTTTTGTCTTTTTTGTTAGTCCTTATTAGCTCTGTCCTTCTTTTTATTAGTTGTTCTGTACTTTCACTTATTATTTTTTTACTCTTCTTTCTATTTAATTCTACTTTAGTTTTTAAGCTAAGTTTTATGCTTTCTTCCAAAATATTGTAATATTTTTGTACACTCAGGTGGTCCAGTTTAGTTTCTGTTAAATTGGAATTAACATGTGACGTAAGACGGTTGAGATAGTTGCTTATTTCTTTTTCACTTTCCGGGAGTTTTGGCTTAGGGTGGAAGTTTTTTCTACTTTTCTTTGGTGGTTTTATAAGACATGTTGCTCGTACCATTCTATGGTCCGAGGGGAATTTTATATTGTTGAGCACTTCAATATTGTTAATTAGTTGTGGTTTGTTTGTCAATATGAAATCGATTTCATTCTTAGTCTTTAGGTCAGGCGATTTCCAGGTCCATCTTCTACTTGCTCTTTTCTGAAAAAAGGTATTCATTATTGATAAATTGTTTTCAAATGCAAATTCTAAAAGCTTTTCTCCTCTGTCATTTCTCTCGCCATAGCCATATTGACCCATAACAGGGTATTCTTCAGTTTTTGGTATTCCTACTTTTGCGTTAAAGTCACCTATTATAAACACGATCTCATGTGTTAGTGCGTGTGCTTTTTCGATGTCTTCATAAAATGCTTGAATATCCTCTTCACTTGCCTTTTCTGTGGGAGCGTACGTCTGAATTATGGATATAATGAGTTCCGAGAATTTTAATTGCAGTAGGGCTACTCGTTCTGAGATTCCAGCAAAGTTTATAATTTTATCCTTTAGGTACTTTTTTATCAAGAAGCCTACTCCATTTAATCCTTTCTTTTGTCCGATGTAGCAAAGTATAAAATCTTCATATTCCTCAATATTACATCCCATTCTCCGTACTTCTGAAAGTCCTATAATATCGCAGTTTATATTCTCAAGGGCGCTTGTTAGTTCCAAATATTTCTCAGTTGAAGATAAGGATTTTACGTTGTAAGTACATATTTTTAGGAATTTTTCGTTTTTGTTTTCGTCTTTATCGTTTGTCTTTTTGTTTTTGTTTCTTTTGTTGTTGTTACTTTTATTTGTATCATTGCTGTCTATACTCGTGTTGTTGTTGCTGTTTTCGTCGTTTTCATTGTTGTTTTTGTTGTTATGGAATTGGATGGTTTTGTCTTTATTTTTGTTGTTGTTTTTGTTGTTATTGAATTTTATGTTCTTGTCGGAAAACAACAACAAAAAGGCAACAATCAAACAACAAAACAACATTTCTCAAGCCGACTGGTCCTCGTGGGAAAGTAGACCACCACCCTCCACCTGACAAAAACAATAACAAAAACACGCATCCAATACGGAGCTATAAAGCTACTTGAATTGTTTCATTTTAAATGGTATGTGCCAAACTTTATTCGTGTGACGACGGTGGCGCCGCCACTTTTTTATATTTTTAGATGATCCCTTGGAAACAGTACTTCTTTTCTCGATGAAAGGTACCCTATGTCCTTTCTTGTATCCCTGACAACGTGTGTGCAAAACATGATGCGTAATAGACAGACAAACTTTCACATTTTTAATATTAGTATGGAATTATGCCTACTTTTAGTAGGTTGACTGTACTGCTTAGTTTTTTTCAAACTTCGCTGCTTAAATTCAAAAGTACCACAAATCAAAATCACACTTTTTTACAGGAGAGCTAATTGAAAAAAAAATTTTTTTTTGTCTATTTTGTTTCTTATTAAATATGTATATCAAATATTGGCACATTATACATCGTTAGAAGCTAAGTATTTTTAAGTAGCATTAAATGTTTTAAGTACTTTTATAATAAACTGAATACTAGAGGAGATATAAGCATATAAGTTACTTTTGAATATTAAAAAAATATCAAAATATACTAAATACGGAATAAAACAACCATAAGTCTTTTCGCAACATACAATATGAAGGATTGTGATTGTATTTTTGCAATAAAATCATTTTTGGAATTTTTTGACTTACTTTTGAATATATAAAAAAAAAAATTAATACGGAATAAAACAACCATAGTTAAGTCTTTTCGCAACATACAATATGAAGGATTGTGATTGTATTTTTGCAATAAAAACATTTTTGGAATTTTTTGACTTGTGTTACTTTTGCATTTAAGCAGCGACTTGTACAACCCGCTTCGATTTTACGGCCAACGATTTAAATAGTCAATGCAATGCAGTTGCGCAATCCAAGCTTCTCGCGAAAGAATTGTACGCAAGTTCGATTATAAGATAAGAATACTTTCGTTAAGTTAATGTTCCTATTATGTTGTTCCGTAACATGCAAACGAAATGAAGATGTTAAACAAGGTACATTTGTAAGACAATAACTTTGTGTTACTAAATTGGAAAGTTTAATAATACAAATTGTTGGGATTGCTTAACATTTTATTTTTCTTTGAATTGGGAGTTAGAAATTTTACTTATGCTGTTTTAAATTACAACTACTTATGTAAATAATACAGTATTTATGACCAACGTGAAAGAACAGCATATGTGCTGTTGTGTTTCGATAAGTAGTGAGTAAGGAATGCCACAGCCCATTTCCCTATTCCTATCCTATCCCTTACCTGTCCTTAATCCTACTGTAGTCGGCAGTGCACTTGCAGCAACTGTGGCGTTGCTTGTGTTATAGGATAGGCGACGATGGCCACCTACCATCAAGTACACCGTTAGCCTGTATATCGATCTCATAAAAAAATTACATATAAGTATATATTGTATTCTTTTTTTCATTGATCAAAAAGGTAAACAAACAATACGAGCAAATTCTAAATGATTTAATCACTGAGTCAACTCTCTTTGATAATGCTTAATGTACAAATTCCATCTTTAAAACAGTCCATTGACCACGGCGACGCTATATTTGTTTACGTTTTTGATCAATAGAAAAAGAATAGATCATAGACAAGTTCTTGATTGGAGGCCACAAATTGTAAAACGCAGCGTAGGACGCCCTGCAGCCAGGGTACAGACGGCTTGAAAGGCATCAGGAAGCGGCTGGATGAGAAGGGCAGAGGACCGTGTGTGGTGGCAGACCTTGGGAGAAGACAAAGGCTCTCCTTGACACAGGCAAAATCATATTTTGAGTATGTTACTTTAGGATAGATTAATACTTTATTATGTCAATATTTAATGCCTAATAGTTATCAGGCATAATTTACAGTTTATTAACATTTTATTAATATTATAATGACACATATCCGTCAGATACAAATTAATTTTTTATTCAAACTGCATTGTTATTAAAAATATTAATTCGACAACCATATTAAAAAACGAGTTAACTGGAATGATAAAAAATTTGAATATGACGTCACCGTAAAGACATTGATCGATGATCTGATCATGAAATTAAGCTTAATTTCGTTTTTTGTTGCGATTGCGGATGCATAATTATTTAAAAATGTGAGGTACGGGTTTTTGTTCTTTGTTAATAAATGTATGAAAAATTAATAAAAAAAAAACATAATTTAATTATACGTAACGATATATGACTAAAACGAAGAGCACCTTTTATGTGTGTAAAGGTAATAGAGACAGCAGGACAGAGTTACTAAAAGTTTTATAATATTACCTAGTAAGTATAGATTTATTAAAAGAATTCATTGATCATAATTAAATGACAACGCGTAGTGTCAGAGTCGGCACCGCACTAACATCTCCTTTTTTGAAAGAGGGTAAATGACGTTTACGCATTAACTATTCCTCGTGTGGACGACGACGGGAAGTGTGGGACTCACCTGGCGAAGTGACTTATCGCCAGGAATACCCATTAAAACCCCCCGCATTCCACCATCAGTGGTGATGTGTAGGTCCGAGATCACAGCGAGGCCTTGTCCTCGGATGCACTAGCACCTCTCTGGTGTTGTCCCCTTTTTTTTTTTTTTTTTTTTTAACGTTGGGAAATCCTCTTGGATACCCAGCAGTGAAGGGGACACTGCAGGGTTATGCCGGATTCCTACCGGCTAAAACCCAACGACTTTCTATCTATCGCGGCCGTTGATGGGCGGGGTCGTGGGGACGTTTTTACACGACTTCGGTACCCCGCCACGGCTATCCAACGCGGGGAGGCCTGTGCTCCCTGTCAGAACCTTGGCGTACCCGAAAGTGGAGGTACGCCGGCCTGCTCGGGGGACCTTACTACGGGCGGCAGTCTCCCCCAAGACTACCGCCCAGGTCCCGGTCTGGTGTTGTCCCCTAGGGAGAATTTGTTTGATCCCCAAGTGTACTACAGCTAACGTAAAGATATATAAAATTTACCTAAGTAGGTCTTCATGCTCAGTAATATCTACTCTACCCGCTTTTGAAAATAGACTGAAAAATAACGGTCACTTTTGTTACGTATCACATCTGACGATAAATAAGTAAATATTATGTTCGCCGAAAATTGATCAAATATTAAATAATTCAATGTTTATTTATTGATATGACTTCTTACTATTCATACGCGGTGAATTCCCAGTACAGGAATCACATAAACACATGTCATAATAAATGTTGTGCTACGTTTTTTTTCCACGAATAGTTTATTTTTAACATTATCTTTTTTTTGTTGTTATCATAAAGCTGAAGTGTTTGTTTGTTTGAGTTACTAGACTACTCGCTGGATAGCGATTATTGTCTGCTAAACTCTGGTATTGTCAGTTAGATTTTAAAAATCTTTTTTGCATTCGATAGCCAAATTCTTGAGGGAGATTATAGATCGCGTTATATGAGGTTATAGGTTATTGTCGCGCTATAACCCTTAGAAGCCTAACAAAGAGAAAGAAGTCTAATCGAAAAAGAAATGATAGCATGAAAAAGAAAGAAGTCTTGCCGAAAAAGAATGAAGTAGGTACACAATACTGAACATAGTATGAGTTCAGAATCGTTTCTACGTCATGATTAGTAACCATAAATTTCCATTTAATTAGATAATTACAATGAAAAAGCCATCTTAATCTGTAATGAGCCCGATTATGAATAGGACCATCAGAGCAAGTCGTCACGTTCGACCCAAATTTCTAAATCTGCACTCGGCTCACTGGACACCGGATTAAGTCACGTTTCAATTACTGACCCGTTCGGCTACTACGGTCTGGAATGACCGATCTTCGCTTTGGGGGTTTTAGGTGTCTAACTTACTGCTCACGTGGTTTCGTGGTTAGCCTCTTGTAGCGTAACCACAGCAAGTACAGCAAGGTTAATTGTCTATTGAGGGCATACAGTTTGTGTGTATTAATTACGGGGATAACTTCAGTTCGTTCAGTACATAGTTACTGTATGTTTGGCGTAGCCTAATCTGAACGGACCTACAAACTCTAGTGTAGTTATCCGATTTTGTATTTTTTTTTTCTAATAATTTAGAAAAAAAATAGATGAAAATAAATTTATTTATTTTGTAATTAAGAAAAAACAAAAAGACCTATGCTTTTTTTAAGTGATTTATCATTACCCTCATGTCCCGGATTTAGTGGAGGCTATTTTAACAGCGTGTTTAAAACACTGTTTTTACCTTCCGACAAAATATCCCTAATTAAAAAAAATTACATATTCACATCTATTCATTTGTACTTTGGATCTATATTGAAATTGATCTTGATTAAAATATATATAGACCTACGACATGAAGTGTAACATTCGCCATCATGGGCGGCGTCTCAATTAGTCACGGAATATCTTTTGTACTTTGACTGCATTATTCGTTGCGCTAAGGCAGCGCTGCGTTGACGGCAACAAAGAAAATGCATCTGACAATGACACCGGCTACTGGCATAATGCAATTTCAATGTTTATTCCAGGAAACTTTTATTATCGATTCCACGGTATCGTGTATGAATTGACTTATTTATAAATAGCTAGTTTATGCACGAGGCTTCCTTCGCGTGATGTAATAAAACGTAACATTCTCTGTGAGTTCATTATGCTAAATTTTACTCAAATCGATTAATTGACCGCGATATCGTAACTTTAACCAGTCAAATTACTGCTACAAAATTTCCCCATTGCATTATTTAATACTCGTAGTGTGAAATATTTAATTTATTTTATTATATGAATGTGTTATACTCGTACTTAGGTATATTTTATGCTTTTCTAGAAATCGACATTTACGCAAGCTATAAACTTTTGTTTCTGATTGTACATTTAACATTCAGCTGACAGCTCCAACTTCCCTTTCACATTAATCTCTAGGATGTCGGCGCGTCTTTGTGCGCGGGCGCAGCGATCAATACCGTTCGACTACAAAAGATTTACGGCCACTCAAACCTGTGTAAATGATTAAAGCTATCTCGCACGCTCCTAAATACACAGGCGGTTGCGTGAAAGAGACGAAAGATGTTTAATGCTCTACTAACTTATGAGAAATACATGCTATAATGTAGTGCTTTGTTTAATACTACCATATTAACGTGCACGCGATTAAATGCTAATTGATTTTTTGTATTATAAAAACTTACGGAAGAGAATACTCGTAATCCTATAAAAGGATTTCTTTTAGAGGATATCTAAAAGAATTATAGTGATCCTCTAGAAGTATTCCCTTCTATTCTGATTTTTTGCGATTGCACGAAATCCAATATTAGTATCCAAATAAATACTACAATTTTATATAATATAAATTGGCTTTCACTAAAATGCATTCAGTGATTTTTGCGTGATAACAATCATTCATAATTCATACAACTCAAAAACTTTCATATTTGTAATATCCTGTTATATTACTTAGATTTAGAGCTTTTGGATGCACTAAATAGATAAATAAAAATTATTTACTAAACTTCTTTATTATTACACTGTTCTATAATAAAAAAAGCCTAAAAATAAACCTGCCTGCTTTCCATTGTCCGAGAAAACCAGGACAAACAAATTGCTCTATTAAGTATGGCGTAGAGGTACATATTTGGTTTTAAATCAAAACTAACTATATAACATAACGTGACTATCTGACTTAATTATTATTCATTCATTACTTCTTAATTATTTGGATATGACATCAAAAAGCTACAAATACTTTTTCATCTTGTGATAACTAATTCTCTTTGGTTTTTTTTTTCTTGCAATGAGCATCAAGAAAACGAGGTCGCAGCAACACTGTTTCGGATCATTAATTTGACACTCGAAATAGTCTAGGAGTGTTACAATGGCAGCGGGAACGCCCACAAAGAGCACGGGTTAAAGGTTGCCCATCTCTTAAATGCAACCACAGTACATTGAAATACACAGTAGATAAATTGTTACTGAAGTACTTAAGATTCTTAAAAAAACAGGGAAATTATTTGCGTAATATTTTTTATTTAAACATTTTTCTCGTTTATTGTTTTTAAGACATAATTTATATTGCGAAAGCTACTTTTGAAAATAAAAATAAAAATGCTTGATACAATAGTACTTAGGTTACCTTACACCTAATAATAAATTCTTCACTTCTTTCTGCTATGATATTCTGTAAAAAGTAGCAAGTATAAATTTGATCTTAATATAATTATACCTAACTAAATTACTTAATATTATACAACTTAATTTAAAAATAAATACTTTAAAAAATTAAAATTAATCATCACTGTCGGCCTCTAGCGTCCACTTCAAAACTTAATTTATTCAACAATTTACATCACTTTATTCAACATCCGAAAGCTTAGATTTTTGAATATCTTAAAATATAAACTTCCGGGGAAGGAAGTTTATAATGCGAACCATAGGTATATTATTTTTTATATTAAATGTTTTCACAAATTCAAACGCAACGGAAAGTAATTTATGTATTTTTTTCTCTTTGAGTTTTCCTACTGATTCTTTAGTGTACTGTGATGCAGGGTTGGGCAACTCTACTGCTTTTTGTTAATGAGATTGTAATGAATAAGAGTGAAGGTGGTATGAATAACTGACCAACGGTAATTGGTTTAAAACTTCATTCTCAATTTAAAAAATTCTTCCAATCCTATGCTATAAAAAACTTAAACCTTAGTAAAATTCCTATGATAGGTATCCTAAAATGCACCCTAGTGGCAATTCACACCGAAACGCCACGCGGTACGCACTCCTAAATATAGCAATAAAATATAGCTCTTATTTACAATGCTAAAAGGTACACAGCTCAATGATTCATGTGAAGTCGCGCGGCGCAGCGTGAACCCGCCGACACCATTCGCGTAGTCACTGAACTGTATTATACCTTTTTTTTGTAGTAAATAAGTTCTATTACTCGCGTTCCGATGTGAACTGAGGGCCTAGTGCGAGTTTTACTCGATCATACGCGTCGAGCGCGTAAACGTCAATTTGTATAGGAATGAAGCAGACGTACACGTTAACCACTAGGTGGCGCTGCTTCATTCCTATACAAATTGACGTTTACGCGTTCGACGCGTATGATCGAGTAAAACTCGCACTAGGCCCTCTGCCTCTGATCCTTATACTTATTATTTAACCCTTTAACCGCCAGTCGGATTTATCTGACAATTATTTTCTTATCCATTTCGGGAGAGCCGTATATATACAACGAAGTCCTTTACTACTTGTACATAATAATGTTTATTTTTAAATCATTGCGTTGCTTTCTCTAAAAAAAAAACTACAAAAGCAAGCGGTTAAAGGGTTAAAATCTTCTACATCTTATATTTTAATCCAATAACTAAGTTCATATATATGCCAAAAACCATTTATTATTGTCTTAAGTAAAACGTTCAATAAATAAAAGTAAACAAATATAAATCTACTTAATCTCAGTGGTTGAAACATATTTTGCAATTTTTTTATGGATTCTGGTAACATTTACGACCTATTTTATACGTATGATACCTTACACGAATTTATCGTATATTTTACGAGTCGTTTCCGATCTGTTGATGGCTTGATACTGTTATTTGAGCTTTAATAACCGACATCTCAACTTTATCTCCTTCACCTGTACGTAATTCAGAAGGGTATCAAATAATTATGGTCCTTATCGCAAAGCACGAAAGGAGCTTATGGATTGCTGACCGGGTTGTGGATATTTATTATTTTCATAGCAGATTAGTGAATAAAAGATAGAATTGAACTATATTATTGTTATACCAACATGTATGTCCTTATAGATCTTCCGCCTTTATAGTTTTTATTAATATGATATTTACAAATGAGCTGGATTCAAAATTTCAAAATAGATTATTCTTTAGGGGGTATCATAAGACCAAATTTCATTTTCATGCAATTAAATAGTCAATTCTCTTACATTACTTGCAAGTTAAAAATGTAAATTTTTCTATAAGGAAGAACGGGCAAGAAACCTCATAGGTAGTTGGTTCTTTTCAATAGCAATATTGAAGTCCCAAGCAGGAGCTGCGTTATAGCCTCTTTTAGTGAAGGTAATAATTATTATAGCCTCTTGCACATAGTCTGTTTTACTACGCCTTTAAATTTATTTTATAGTAGGGCTTCAATATGATTTGTGACCGTATTCATGACTTATTCTAAAAGTGCATATTATGTACATCCACACACTTTTAGATTCGTTGTTGTGTACATACAGCCAACTTATTATCATCATTTAAATTTAAGTAAATCATTTAAATTGTTTCAAAGCTGCGTTCATCTCAATTCTATATAACTTCGAACTACGAGTAATAAAGTCAAAAGACGTAGCAGCGCTAGCGAAAACTATTGAAGGTGTATGCTAATGCAGGGGAGTCTGTCTCTAATGCCTTCTGAATACCTAAACGTAACAAACCGAGAAACATTCACAGTATAGAGCAAAGTAGTAGTTAAACTGTCGAGTAGGTACTTTGCATATAAGCTATAATTAAAACGACTGACTGCACGCTTACTAGAACTACAATTTGATGCCTTTGATATTGCTTTCAAGAAGCTCTGCATGATAAGAAAGGAAGCTACGGTTACTTTCTTTGGACACGACGTTATGAGACCACTAAAATGATTATAAATTCAAATTAAAATCATCTAAGGCAAACGATTTCTTACACGAAATCTCACATGAAGTCTTAATGGGCAGATTGTCACAAAATTAAACTTGACTTAATAATTAAAGGTAAATAAAGACAATATAACAAAATACAAAGTTATATTTTCGAGTGAGTCACATGTAGTCATGATGCGACCCAGACAATTTGTAGACATGTTAAGATAACATTGTTGATTGCTTTATTTTTATGTCTTGTTTTATGTGTCAACGTTATACAGCAATGTTAAATAAAGTGGACATGTTATTCAACAAAAGTTATGTAATATGTCATTTAAATCTTAATGCATCATTTATGTTCTTATAACTCTCAAAACAAGTTTATAGTAGGTTATTACTGAAGATTAAATTATAATGCATATTTTTTACATGATATTTATTGGTATTTCTATAGTAGTTACTGCTTGTATGTATACTATTATTTTAAATCTTCTTTTGTATACAATATTAATTTAAAAAAATAATTAAAAGCACATAGTTATATCAGTACGTACTGTCACCAAAGTCTATATACTGTGACAACTAGAGAACACTCGAACGCGAGACGATAGACTCAATCAGACTGGGATTTGAGTTGTCTTGGGGCCGAGCGGTTTTTCAATTTAAACAAATTGATTTTTTTATTTACATTTCTATTTATTTTTTTGTAACGATACTGTCACCACACTAGAAAATATTTGTTTTATGATATCGCGAAGTGCGATATAGGTTAATAAATAATTAAATCTTAACGTAATTTAAATAATGAGTTATCATCTAGCTTTAAATAATAATGTGTATGTGTTTATATTCTTAATGGATTTTAAAAATCGACACGTCCTCTCCTATTTCAACACAATCCAGATAAACTCTACTTAATGTCTGTCAACGAGGCGTTTTTCAAACAATCCTCTCCATATATTTTGTTAACAAGACACACAACTATAGAAACTATCTTTGTTTATGTCTGTACACGACAATAGATTTAAAACCAGTGACGTAGGGTTTAAAATAAATTGGTCCCGTTGAAAAGGTCCTATGGGAATACAAAGTTACGTTTGCGTTTAAAATCTTCCAATTTCGACTCTACTGCTCACGTGATTAGAACCACTATCGTGTGGGGACACTGCAGAGCGATAATTGTGCTTAGTAAGTCTATGTTTACCAATTGACAGACGTGAACCAACTGAACAAAACATCGCAGCGTAGAATCGGGGCGTTAACAAAATTTTAAATGTTCTATTTTCTGTTAATCAATCGGCGAACTCCTGTTCTGTGTAAACAATTCGGTTTGAGCCAGTTTACGCCTGCTTTAACGAGAGATTTACAGACTGAAAGTGTAACATTAATTGGTTTTTTTTTGCAGGTACTTTTTCTTTCGTAGTTACAAACGCGAGACTACAAAGCGGGTAAGTTTTTCTTTATATTGAACTGGCGACCGTATCCGGGCTTAATATAAACCTTTCTAGTTTATCGCTTTTTTCCTTTGATGAACAATTATACTCATCAAAGCTTTTCTTCATTAGTGAAACTGTATCAAAATCATTTGAATGGCTATAAGAAGTTAGCAGACAAACGACTTTATTTTATAACTAGCTGGCGCACGCGACTTCGTCCGCGTGGAAAAAGAAAAAAGTAGCCTATCCTGTGTCCTGTACGTCTAAATGTTTATCTACCAAGTTTCATGAAAATCAGTTCGTTTAAGAGTTATGGAGGAACATACATACTTACATACATACATACATACAGAAAAAAATTCTAAAAATCGTCAATATAGTTTCAGTATGATGTATAGAGCCTATAAACACGATATCTCTGAAAACAAAGTAAATTACTCCATGACCAACCCTTACAGATTTATTATTAGTATTGACGTTACTGCTGCTATATGTTAATATGCTCATTACAATCAAAAATACACATCTTTTTTCTTTATAATATTAGTATAGATAATGTGTATGGACAAAAAAATTAGAAAACTATTAAAATATAAAAATTATTATTCGCCAAAATTGTCTTTTAAACATGTTAGTAAAATCACGAAGGTAACTCTTTATAGCACTGACCTGACCTACTTCATGCCGGTGCCTTAATAAGGCTAGAATGAACCAAAATTATGCACTACACTAAAATATAATTGTATTAATATCATATATGTAGACTATAGTAGATAATAGTGACGTGCCGGATATCCGCCGCGGATATCCGCTGAAGAACAAAGATCCGTATCCGTATCCGTTACTTTTTGGCGGATCTTTTTACGGATCTTTTACCTTATTAATTTTTAATTCATAGCTGAAATTCTACATATATAGGTGAATAGGTAGCAATGGAAAACTATTAATTTCCATTTAGATGATTTTTTATTTCTTAAAATCAAACATTTGGCACCTTTATCAAGCGTCAAGTGGCGGGCGTATATTGTTTCAAACGACACCGATTTAGTAAGAAAGTTAAGATCCTTGTCCGTAAAATAAAACTAAAATAACACGGAAAACATTTTTTAAGATAATTCAAAAACTACTAAAAGGATTTTGATAAAACTTTTACAGTTATAAAAAGACATTAATATATCAAATATAAAGATACACGAACTTAGTCACGACGAAAAGCTAGTCTTATAAAATTTTAGGCGTTTTAATGAATTCTCTAACTTGTATGCTAGGAGTCGTGTCGTTTTATCACTTTTGCCCCTTTTAACAACACATTTAACTAAGTTAAATTTATCGATCCCCGGATCATTCATATGTAGGTATAATGAAAAATTTTAAACCGTCGCTCTCCCCTTAAAGAAATCTTGTAAAACCCCAGCTCTTTTATGTTCAGAAGTGCATGCACTCAAGGCTGAAAGGAAAACTTTGAATGACTGTATTTTGTATCGCGTTTTCACTTTCCTATCGAAAAGGTGAGTGGGTCGCGTAGGATGTCTTGAAAAAAAAATGTACTAAACAACGTTATACCCTACCGGAAGCCGGTCCCCGGAAGTCGCCAGGCTTCCCGGAAACGCGAGAGGGCTCTCGCGAGCGGCCCGAAATTGTATTTAATAGCAGAGACCTCCAGGACGGAAGGGAGAGTCCAAATGGGAGGAACCCAGTTTAACCGAAGAGGAATGTGTGGTCGAGGTTATTATTTATAATTTATAAACGGTATTACATTGTTTTAAAGTTTATTGTTGGACGGAAAACCCTTTGTTTTCAGCGTTATTTATTTTTTCTAAATCCATCTAAGATATCTATTATACAATATAATAAAATCGTAAATGAGCCGTGTCGTACATATTAAAAAAAAATAACAATTTTTACACGGTGTATTATCAAGCCCAAAAAATAGGTCTTAGAATTTTTGTCTGTGCGTGTTTGTCCACGCTAAACTCTGTAAGGGCTGAGCCGATTGGAATTCGGTTCAATCGGTTATAAAAGGTCTATGTTAAATTTTATATACCTAAAGAAAGCTTAACCAGCTTTAGAAAGCTTGAAAGGATTGAAAAGATAAATAATTTGAATAAAACCTTAAACTTGAATAAGAATTATTTCACTTCGTCCCCGAGGATTCGTCTCCGCTTTATTACTTACGTACACTATAGTGTCCTTCGTCCCCATCAAAATTTATAGGTGTCGGTCGTCCTCTTGCTGCTAATATTTTTAATGTACAGTCGTCAAAACAAGTGAAAATATAATAGTACAAAAATATTTGACGTTTTCAAAATTCTGAAAGAGATCCGATGAAAAGTATTAGATGTACTTAATAATCTAAGTTGTAAATCCAACTAATCTAAGGTGTAGTTAACACAGACACCGGAACTCGTACAAAAGCGGTTGACCTAAAGAATTATAGAAATCAAAACAGCCAATACATTAAACAATAAAACATGGCGCCCTGTCGTTTCTAATGTTTCGTAAAAAAAAGAAATAAAACTTGGAACGACGACCGTAAAGCAACGAAATCCACATATATCAAAACATGCGGCCCGCGTTCTTCTATTTTTGTTTGCAACTATACTATGTCAAAAGGGAGACAGATCTGTCAGCGCGGTTGAGTTATTGACTCATTACTCCAAGAGTAAAATGATATGGAGAGTCATACCTGTATTCTAATGTATGGAGTAATTTATTGATATATTCTGTTACGTTTTTTTATTATTTATTTTTTAAAGTTACTCGTCAAAAGCTGTTTCTATTCTTAGAAGTTCTAAGTTTTTTGTCTAAATTGTCTAAAAGTGCTTTAGATAAATATAAGTAAAAATATCTTTATAATCCTTTTTTATTCATTTATTTTATTTAAAATATGCCTTAATCAAAGTAAAACATAAAATATAGTTCAAAGTTATGTATTGGAAAGTTATTAAAGAATCTGATTAGTGGTTTCACAGTATATATAATTTATTTTAATTGTCATAACACCTCACCTAAAATTCCGTTCAAATTATTAACATAAATGAATTATAATTACGAGGTTATCCGTATAACAGAATCAAAAAATGATTCTCTTGTAGTGTTTCCTCAAATGAGTCATCTGAATACTCCTCACC
The DNA here is from genome assembly GCA_945859745.1 of Synanthedon formicaeformis. Taxonomy (NCBI): domain Eukaryota; kingdom Metazoa; phylum Arthropoda; class Insecta; order Lepidoptera; family Sesiidae; genus Synanthedon; species Synanthedon formicaeformis. The sequence continues at coordinate 2,848,036 of OX243977.1, forward strand.
CTAAGATGTAAGCACGACCCTGGCTGGCGTCTCGCCAATGCAACTAATCCAAACTATTTAGCCTGAATCGTTAATAGTTTTACTGTTGTTGGCTCGCTCGTGTGTCCCTAGCCTTTGTAATTAATACCAGTAATAAGAGTCAGTTTCACTAATGACTAACTCATTTTTAAGATATCAAAATATAACTTTACATACCTAGTATAAAACAAAGTCGCTTCCCGCCATCTGTCCCTCTGTACCCTTAGATCTTTTAAACTGCACAACGGATTTTAATGTGATTTTCACTAATAGAAAGAGCGTTAAAGGAGGAAGGTTTTTATATATAATTTGCAGAAAAATCCGTGCAAAGCCGAGACCGACGTTCTAGTATTTTTATAAGGCACTCTAACTTGAATGGTATGAGCACACTTGCTCCGAAACGATAACAGATAACTAAATTATTTGAGAAGAAATGTTTATTTCATTAAAGCCATTAAAGAAAATGTAAATATTTATTTATTATTTTTATTAAAGTATAAAAATAATAAATATTTATTTATTATTTTTATTAAAGTATAAAAATACTATGTTTTAAACTATTTTCCATATTCCTACACATCTAACGCCAAAATTTACAGTGAATTTGGACAAATGCAAATTGTACTGATGTATAGTCAAAACACAGGCTGCTCTTAATATTCTTTATTTGAATATATTAACATATTCCACGTTAAGGGCGTTCTATACGTCAATAAAGATCACCTCTCGCTCTCCTACTCTGAATTTAAATATGTGTGAGTAGAGAAGCGAAATTAATTGTGACATGGTTTTATATTGAAAACAAGAAACTCGTGATTATTTAAAAATACCACAGTCTTCTAATAAACTCATTAATTTTGTTTTAATATATTTTGGAGGGCATCATTTTATTTCACCAGGTTTACCATAAGTTACAAATTAGAACTAACAATACTTTCCATACAAGTATAATTATTTTTCTTTTTCACACTTAAATATTACATTGAATTTTAAAATCTAGTCACAAATACAAGCCAACAGACTCGCTTTAACATAATTAGATCAAATTGCTCTTACAAACATATAAAACTGATGAAATGACAGCATCGCATTAACTATGAAACGTATATTTTTTTAAATAGAATGAGCGTGGAACAGTTTTTTTTATGTTCACCTAATTTTCTGCTTCCGTTTGTTTGTCTAAGTTTATGACGTGACATGTCTTTGGATGTTCGTCGGATTGTTCGGTGGTATGAAACAGACGTTTACTGATATTATATTATTTTATTTATATGGCTGACATTTATTATTAAAAACTTCATTAGTTAACTATAGCCTCTAGATAAAATTAATTAGTAATTATTTTATATACACATTATATTTTCATTTATGAAGTGTGTGGCCTTAGCGTTTCTTTCCCATTATTTAAGAACCCCTAAACCGCTACGTAGTCCACTCGCCTGTGGACTCCATCATTAAAATTTGGCTACGAGTATTCTAGCCAACCTACAATCAACGCCAAGTAATTCCGCAAATGAATATTTACTTGCGTTAGAGAAAATTTGACGCAATCTCTCCACGAGATTACGGGTTGACGTAAAACTTGTAGGTTATTTTTAGTTTTACCAGTAAATGCGGTTTGCGTCAAAAACTTGAAGCGTCAAGACGTGCAAATAGAATTACAGCTTAATGAGAGGGGTGATTGACCTTAGGAGAGTGAATTTTGCAACCGCAGTAGTCGACACTCGTGGACTCTTCTTCAGTAACCACTCCAGGGTTGTCAACAAGCACTTTTTTAAATGATATTTGTCCTAGAGTCTAGAGCCAGTTATCGGGAAATTACTTTATTACTTGTGTGTCCCTATTGGCTTCGCGCTTGTACCATTCTAAGTTAAAAACTAATTAAGATACCACCACCTTACAGAAAACCATAGTAACTAAAATATAACAGCATGTGTGCTGTTGTAGTATTTATTTTTGTGTTGTAGTTGTAGTTTGTGAGTAAGGGATGCCAGAGCTTTCCCTCTATCTCTTCCTAATTCCCTATCAATTGACCCTACTACATCCGGACATTTTTTTTTTCAATATTAATAAAAGTAAAACTAAGAAATAGAAAAAAAGAGAATGTAGAACATTTACACCCTCAAAAAATTATTTTCAACTGCAAACAAGTCGCAATCCCAAGGCTTATCCCGACTAGGTCACAAGAGTTGTTAACACTTCTCCAAAACGCGTTCAAATAAAACGTGTCTTTTCGAAATCCAACCTGCATACAACAAGATCACGAAAACAATCAACACCCCGCTTGCCAATTATCCCACATAATCCTTAATAAACACGAGCTCAGCACAAAAAATAATCCTCGCAACCTTGGTATTTAATGTACTCTAAGGTATTAGTAAAAATGCCACCGGCATTCCCATTAGTTGACAGCCCTAGTGCTCAATAACTGAAGAGCTTTCATCGGCTCTTACAAATCGCTTACGTCTCCCCCCGTCGCCCGCCACCTCACTCCTTCCCGCGCGTGCTTGAGTACTGGCAGAAATGTTGCCAACGTGCGTCCGTTCGCTTGTTTCAAGGGAAAACTTATGGCTTATGGTGTGTCGTTTCACCGTTTTTATGGGCGGCGCACGGTGGAAGCCTTTTTTTCTGTGTCTTGTTACTGAATTTTTCGGCCGAATTGAAACATTCCAATGGACCGTTCGAAGAAAGTTTATTTAAACAGTGTAATTGAGTGGACATAAGCTGATGGTTTATTTTATAGCGAGCCTGTTCTCGAAGGACTTGATGCCTTTTAACGTAACGTTTGTACGGATAAAAATTATTATAAGTGTATGCTTACAATTTAACTTGTTTTGGGATTTGTCATTTCAATTTGGGATAGCTTTTTCCTCTATGCAAAAACTACTTTGATTGTAATTAGAAATTTTAAACAGTTCTTTTAATATTTGTAGAATATTATAGAAGCTTCTATACGACTTTTAAATAACAATAAATGTAATGTAAAATTACAATTGTTTGCAAACCTTTTATCTTTTCAAATTTTTTTACTCTATACAACAATTACCACTAAGTATACAAATCATTTGTGAAAAGATAAAAAGTGATTTGGATTTTAGTTTTAAATTTAATCTATACAATTAACTATTGATGATTATCATCCAGTTATTAAATAAAATAAATAAATTCAGCTATTTCTCGCACAGATATTTTAAATAGTTAATTTTATTAATTGAAATAAGTATTTAAGCTAAAAAGTCTTTTTGTTATTAAAAAGGACATAGGGTACCTTTCATCGTTCAACGCGGATGAAGTCGAGGGTACCAGCTAGTAAACAATAAAATTGTGACTTGACATAATTTAAAACTACTGACGTAATAGACACTGAAAAGTATTTAGTAAAAAAAATGGATCTGTGCTTATGACACGATAGAAGTGAAAACTTGTAATTACCCAATTTTAAAATTATAAATACACGATTTAGTGCGTCATCAATCCGAGAGCGCTTAATGTCGAGTGGAGCCGAATAAACCCGATTCAGCGTCACCGGGCCCCAAGCGTGACGGTTCACATATATTCACAACTCAACAAAAATGCGCTTAAAGAGGTTTTCACTCCAATATAGAGAAGCGAAAACGTACCGTACCTACTGTTGTGAAAGAGGAAATGCAATTATTATCGACCGAAGAATGTCCAGTTGAAAATATTGTCCTTAAAAGCCTCCCACACGTAAGTGCAAAATGACTCCGTCTTTACATGTTCAATTCGAAAGAGGCTATTTGTGAATCGCACGTCGACATTGTTTGAGAGAAAGCACCATTGTTGAAGAAAAATGGAGCCTCAACAAAGCAGCGCATATTGCAGTGACACAGTAATTTTCTAAAGTGGTAGGTAACGCTTCGGCCCCACCTCGGAACAAACATAAAGTACCTCAGAAACAGACCTTTCTGTAAACATCTTGAATTACAACTTATAACCGGACCGTTTCGTATAGGAAACATTTGTTTCAATGTAGTTTGCGTTTTGCGGCTTCGCTCGCCGTAAAGGAAGGAAATGTACGAACTCTGATCCTCCATTAGCTATGTGTAATATACCGTTGTCTAGCTATTTTTGAGTTCCAAATGTTAGTCCGTTCAGAGTTATGCTGTACTGAAACTTAGACTCGTCTACCTCAACGCTTATGCGCTGCATAAACAGGGGCCCTAGCCAAGAGCAAAAGCAGTGCTTTCTACAGTCGTAAAGGCTACGCTACGCTGGGAGGAAAGCTTTGTGATTGGTCAAAATTTTATGTGGCCGTTACAACAACCAATCACCGGGCTTTATTTCTTTCGTTTCGTAAGTACGCAAAAGGAGCGTTTGCATTGGTATGCTCTTGGCTAGGGCCCCTGATCTTCAGCTAACTGATTCTTTCATCATAATATTTCGGATCATATCCCTTCGACTTAGATTAGACGAATGCCAAGAATTGCCTTTTTCACAGGTCACTAAGTGACTTTAGCATGTTAATATGTGCAAGTCTCAGAACCGTTTATATACGACATCTACTCCCATACTAATATTATAACTGTGAAAATAACCTTTTCACGCTTTAAGTACTCGACCAATCATCATGAAATCTTGCATACAAGTTCTCAGTGATACAGGAAAGGACATAGGGTACCTTTCATCCAGAAAAAGGACTGTTCTTGTGGGATCATCTAAAATTAAAACAAACTAACGCCTGGCAAAAGTGTAATAGCAATGCAAATATCAGGCTTTATATTGTTTTTTTTTTTTAACGCGGACGATGTCACGGGCACACCAGCTAGTGTTATATAAACCGTTATTATGTACGTCAATGTTTATTTTGTTTACTAGAAGTTAATAACGCGTTAAAATGTCGATTTATGAGCTAAGAAAAGTGTCTGAACTCATCAGGGCGCTTTTAGCGCTCTAGTTGTTATTTAGAAAATACATTTAGCTCAAGTGTTGAAAGATTGCGGCTCGATTGATCGTGATCGGTATTTCCTTGCCTCTTTCGTTCAGCTTTGATAAGGGTTGAGTTAGGCATTTAACGTATTGTAGGTATGTATTTTCGGTTCTAGTTAATAATTGTAAGGAAATTAAATCTATGTAGCGTACTAATTGTTTATTTAGTAGTCATGTTTGTATAGCATTAATTGTTTATATATTGTAGAAAAATCAAATGTTAATATATAAAAGGCGATTTGTGTGTGTGTTCCCATATGGACTCCAAAACCGATGAACTTTTGATTTTGATGAAACTTTCAGACAATCTTCAGATTAGTCCAACGGGTTAAGTTTGGTAGAGATCGGACGCGGGCGAAGCCGGGAGCGGGTCGTTAGTGTTCGATATTAGAGAACACCACCGTGAAATAACAGCATGTGTGCTTTTGGGTTTCGGCGTATAAGAAAGGGATATCAGAGGCCTTATCCTGTAACACAATAAAGTCGTAAACCCAAAAGTTCTAGTGAAGGCATCTTCTGGGTGAGATCGCTCCATCATAGGCTTCATCTTCACTACACGTCTGGCTGGATGCTGGCCAAGAGCAAACCCATCTCTAATAATAAAAAAAGTCGGCAGCGTACCTGCAAACACCTGTGCTGTGGCGTTGCTTCTTTTAGAGGTGTCCGTAGCCACCACAAACAATATAAATATAAAATTTTGATGACTATTTACTACCACTGTAAACACATAATCATCAACAGTTTGTGTTAAAAAAACACTGTATAAAAAAAGAAGTCCATTTACACTTGTTTGTAATCGTCCAAAAAATAGAAAACCACACTAACCCCACTCCGGCACGTTCAAAAAGCTCTGTGAAAATATTTTTTGTTCATAAAAAGCCCTTCGCTACAAGCTATTGGAAGTAAAGCGCTTTCACATTGACTTTGGATACTTTTACACGAATTTAAATTTGGAATTCTTAACAAAGTTAAGAAATTAATATATATAAATAGAATTATTTTTATGTAATTTTTATAATAACACATTAATTAACTGATTTTTTTAATGACAATATTTTTTCTCTAAGCCACATAACTTTGTTATTAAATGTTATTAAAAGCAACGCATTTTAAAGTTTACTTGTAAACATCAATAAAATACATATGATACAATAAAATCAAAATCTTTGACATTAATTTATGTTACACCTAAACTGTGTGGGTAATTAAATTTTTTTTGTAAATAAAAAATAATTTACAATTAAATCTAAATCAATATTGTAATGACAAAAGAATTTTAGGTTTTAAATAGTATTTTTTTATTACAAAAAAAATCATGGTTACACTAGATCTTTGGTATTGTAAGTGTGCATAAGTCCTAACCATGGAACGAGCAATAATCCCCCAATCTAGCGAGCAAACACCATTGTTTGTATACTCCAAGTACCTGGGGGAGGGAGCGCTTCTTTCCCAGAATAGCTTCATCGGATATTCGATCTGTCGAGTGTTATTGATTAATTTTCGGGACATTGGCCTTAGATTATCGGAGATTTAGAGGATTTAGATAGGTGTTTATCTTTTCCTAGTTCGTTTTATATGGAAGAACTTATCGTAAATTACAAAGATTTAAATCAAAGATGCGGCGTAATCTCCTCGCGCCATATTAAAAACACATCGAAAACACGCGCAGGCGCTCAACCCAACTACAGTTGCACGCCAGCTACAGTGAGTGACGGTCGCTTGTTGAGAGCGTCGCTATCGTCACAGTCACGTTTGAAGTAAGGAATGTGTTGTCTGTGTATAAAAGTGTGTTTAGACAAAGGTATATGTATTTTATACTTTTGTCTTTAGTATGATGTATGTTGTATTTTGTAATACACTTTCGGTAGTAATGCCGCATCTCTCGATTTAAATCTTTGGTAAATTATAATTTAATTGAAAAATGTATTCGGGAACTATTTTAAAGGTTATTTTTATTAGGTTTATAAATAAAACTTATTATGACCTTAAATGCTTACAAATGCTGTTGAAGTGATTTTTCAGCGTATATGTATATTTTATGCATGACAGAGGGTGGATCCAAAAGGTGTACCCAAAAGAGGTGCATGCATTTCTAACGTTTTGTAATAACGATACAAGTTCATCTAACATTTTATTACCATATTTAGGCCATTACGTCGTTATCTTTTGCCTTCTTCTATCTCTTTCTCGCATATATATATACGAATTATTTATTTATTATGTTATCACTTTCCTTTCACTTCGCTTTTTGGTTCGCGTCCGGGTTTAGTTCTTCTTACTTACTCACCTCTAGTTACCACAGTAGGTACTATAGTTAACTATTGTAACTATTCTAGACTTATATAGGAAGCATATAATTTTTGTAATACTCGGGATTCTTTAAGATGTTGTCGTAAACTGACCTTTCACATCAATAGACAATATTACCAAGCATGTACCAAAAGGCCAAGAAACGAGTCTTCACTGTAACGGGTTAACGATTCAACCCGTACTTAATGTTTGTGTCGGTCCGATGTACAACGTATAAAACACACACAGTTCTTTAGAACAAAAAACTGTATCAAAACCTTTGATGGTTTTGAAGTTAACGGATTAATATTTCTTAATATAACTAACGACCTGCCCCCGGCTTCGCAGCCAGAGAATATAACATACTGCGAAAAAACTTTTGGAATAAAACTACAATGAGATGGTAATCTACATGCATACAGACATATTTTTATATTAATACACACACATGTGTATTCAGAGCATGAACATATTTCGAGATTTTTATCAATTCAAAAATGTATAATTATAGTGCCGCAATAGTAATAGAAACACATAAAAATCTGAATAAATATGTTTTACCAACGGCATTTCTAATTATCTTTATCTTAGTTTTTTTTTGACAAAATATTTATTTTACTTTTATGAGAAATTTAATTTTAAAATAAATTATAAAATTCGCCTCAAATTTTGATCGATCGATTTCTTTTAATTGACACCGGTAATCCTTCCTAACAAGCATTCCTTCAATGATCCAAACTTGCATTGAATTTTTGTAATGTTTAAGTTCGTATAATTGTAGTCTCGCAAAATAGTTAAGAAATAAAGTTTTAAAGATTTGAAATATTTCGTCTTGTTTGCTAACCTTTAAGGCAGTCTGTATTTGTTGCTCTAACATTTAATTGTAACTGGTAGAGTAGTCGTAAAATTCAAATTGAGAATTATTTCATTAAGAGTGAATGAGTAATGTTCTCTTTTCTTTTTCAGGTAATTATCGAGCATTGAACTTGAAAAGAAATGGCAAAATGAAGCTCAGTATCCAAGTTGGAAAAGTTCATATCCAAGGATGACCCAGTCGCATGGGAAAGGTTAATAAAAAAGCTATTGCCAATGAAGTCCACATAAAAATTATTTTAATATATTTAAGGTGGTATTCTCATATCATTTTTAGTTTAGATTACGAATTTTCTTACGACACTTTGTAAGAAATTATCAATTAATCCTTACTAATATTATAAATGCGAATGTTTGTATGGATGAAAACTACTGAATGAATTTCAATGAAACTTTACAATAATATAGCTTATACATCAGAATAAAACATAGGCTATATAAAGACATAAAACACAGACGAAGTCACGGGCAGCAGCTAGTTTTGAAAATAAAATGTCATAATGGTCGAACGAAACAGATAATTTCATCCCATTCATTTGGGATATTCCTTAATATTTTTAGTATGATTATAATTTGACAACATTAAATAATAATTATAGATAGTTATTAAATAATAATAATAATATATTTTTTTTACATATTTACTTTATGGCATATTATGGTCAATACTACACTTCTATTTTGTGAAACAAATACTTTGTATAAACAGTGATAGTAACATTCCTATGAAATAAATAGTATATGATATGTTTTTATCGGTGTAACATCGATAAACTCGATCCAAGTATAAAACCCATAACTCTCTCAGAGATCCCTTTAGACAAGTTATGGGACACTGCATCTGCATGCCTTCCCTATTTGTTTATTTGTACTGCATTCAACGTCAGCCGATGTAAGCCACAAGCCTTTTGAATTTAAAGTGCCGATACAAAGTTGCAAAGATAAAGTCAACACGGATCAGGGAAAGGTAGAAAGTTGTATAAGCGCCGAAGTCACTTCGGCGCTTAGGGCTTTTTTCTTCTTGTCAACTTGATACATAATATTTTTCATGGACATAGAGCTACGCTGACACATCCTCGACATATCCTCTCTCACATCACGTTCGCTGTACGTACGGTAGTGTGACCATACTTTTTTGGGGATATTTTACTATTACAAGTCGGTTTAGACAATGTACTTTTCATTTTTGAAATTATAAAAGAATGAAAAGTGCCCTTTCTGTAAATTGAGAGCGTTTTACAAATTATGCATAGCCAAATTAAATATTATTTATTCAAAGCAAGTAGTTATAGATTTGAATTTGCATCAAGGGTCCATCAATTACCTACATGAAGTAACATTTATTAAATCCCTAAATATTAAAGCTTTTCTCAACTATTATATGACTGATTTATTCAATTAAATACTCGTATTAGATTTGCATTTTTAATATTAAAAATTAAAAATTAATTAATTAATTTAACATAAAATTACATTCCTGTTTTTATATGATTATTATATTACTATTATTCTTTTCTTAGATTTAGTTTTTTTTTTCTTAGCTTTAGTTTGTAGACAGTGAATATCGTTTTATTCGTTATTAATGCATGCTAAGTTAGCTTAAAGAATTTTTAATTGTTAATATGTGTTAGCATTGTATACGTTGGATTCCTAATAAATTAATAAACATTTAATCCTATTAAACTACAAATGGTACACAATGTCCTTGAGAATGTAATGCATCATTGTCACCATACAATCTAGGTCCAGTGTCCGTAAGTTTACGTGTCATCACTGTGTCGAATGAGACTTGCCGAGAATATACGACCCACTTGACAAGACTGCAACCCGTTTTACTTTGTATTGTTCTCGCCGTGTATTTAGATCTTGTTGCATAGTTTACAATGCACTTTAGCGCAGCACTTTGTTAGTGCATTTTGGTTGCTAACTATTTGTTTTTTAATAGGCGTCAGTGTGTGTGTGTGTGTGTGTGTGCAAATTCCGTAACACGTAGAAGAAAAATGTTAAGGCATTGTAAGAAGCGTGAGACTGTTTTTAACTATTAACTATATTATTAACTAGATGCTGCCCGCGACTTCGTCCGCGTGATTTTGTAAATTATATACTAAAACCTTCCTCAAGAACGACTCTATCCATTGGTGAAAATAGCATGAAATATCGGTGCAGTAGTTTTTGAGATTATCGCGAAAAGACAGACAGACGCGGGGACTTTGTTTTATAATATGTAAGGGGTTTGCTCTTGGCCAGAATCTAGCCGTGCAGGAAAGACGAGGCCGACGATGGAGCGAGCTAACCCAGAAAATGCCTATTCACTCGAACTTTAAATAATTTGGTTTACATGAGCTCGGAAATACACGTCGCATATTAATACGCTGATAACAGTTCAGCGATACATACAATTCCGCTGAATTTTTAACGATTCGGATTCCGCTAATAACGCGGAACAATACAGAATTCTCTGAAATTTTAACGACGACTGTCTTAATATTATTTGCTGGAAGTAATGAATGAATATAAAAATAAAATATTTTGTGCTGGTGCCTGCGACTTCGTCCGCGTTGAAAAAAAAAGTAGCCTATCCTGTGTCCTATACGTCTAAATGTTTATCTACCAAGTTTCATAAAAATCAGTTAATTCGTTTAAGAGTTATGGAGGAACATACATACATACAAAACCTACACTAACATATTTATTATTAGGCCGGTTTCAGTGTTCGCCTGACGGTCAGTCCTGACGATACGCACGACCGACCGTGCGTAGCAATACGCGTGCGTACGGTCAGGCGAGAGCTGTAACAACTTGTGAATTTTCATACGAGTACAAATGACAAGCGCGTCGGTCGCACGGTCGGTGCGTATCGTCAGGACTGACCGTCAGGAGAGCACTGAAACCGGCCTTAGTATTGATCAAATACGCACTTAAGGAACTTACATACACTTTCTCATCTTGATATTTAAGCTATCTCACATAAAAAAAGCTATATTGGGATAATAATAACAAAAAGCGCTTTCGACTGTATCTATGAAAAAAGTCGAGACAAAGAAAATGGTACTCAGTAGGAGCCACGTTCGGAAAATTAGGTGAGGGTAAGAGATTGTTCTCAAGGAGATAACTTGGATGAGAAGATCAGGTAGTTATATAATATTATATCCAGTCTCTAGATAGAGTAAAAGATAACTTTTATGTATTCTTTCTCTTAAGAAAAATCGATTTCATTTTGATAAAAAGAAAAGATATTTCATACAAAAATGCTAATTCTTCGTTCGACTGGCTATTTTAAAAGGCAATTATTGTTGATGTCGTATTTTATATGTATCTCTCCCTTATTTGCATAATGTTCGCTGTTATCACGTTCGACTTGGGCTACATTAGCGTTATTACCCAAATTGTTATTAAGTGATATCCACACACGCTAATTGTATTCTTAATTTTAAGGGGAAGTCACTACATTTCTTAAATGAAATCTGTTATTTTAGTTTTTTGTTTTGCGCAACGATCAGAGCAGAAATTTTTATAATAGTTACTGTAATTTTACTAATTTTAACCTTTAAAATTATCATTAACAGCTCATAAGCGTCCATTATTGGACATAGGACTATTTAATGAAGACTCTTTAACGCCCATTCGCTGCACGATAGATTTGTCTCGTTGATCCTAACTATTAGCTGTTTTTTTTGCTTAGTTCTCAAACGAAGCTCCGTATTTCAGATAATATCGTTCAGTGAGAACTATTAAACTAATTTATATTTTTATATAATTTATATATAACCCGTACGAATTAACTTGAGACCTGGGCCGATGACAAAAATCATTTGCACACGCATCAGCGTGGTAGTATTTTTTTAATTTGATTTTTTTAAAATTTGCATGAGATTATTAATAAGAACAGAATAAAATGTTCTTGGAAGGGATAAAGAATAATTAGTCGGGAAGGGGGTCGCATTCGAGCGGAGTCTCAAGTTAATTCGTACGGGATATATGTACACTAGAGCGAGTTCTCTAGTGAAGTAACTAATAGGTAAAGATAAAAAAACTCAACTTAGGGCCTCTTTCACCAACTAGAAGCAAAGTGTTGATTAGTTACTTTTAGAAATAATTTTATTTTTTATTAAATTATGCACTTGGTTTTATGCATCCTTCGATGGCCAATTTTTTTTAATTATTTTCTATTTAATGTTTGGGACATTTACCGTACAAACAAATGTATATTAGCTCCATTTATCCCCGTGACAGGTGACTTTAAATGATGGTTAGCCTACTTGACAGATGGTGAAAGAGGTCCTTAGCGAAGAAAGTAAAAGATTAGTTATTTATATTCATACTTAAACAAACAATAAAGCTTCCCCTTAACTAATATTTGCAATAAACCCGTACGATGCTGACAGTGACTAATAAGCTCTTAGATTGATATGTGATTAGCTTATAAATGGTTATTGGTATGCATTAATGCGGGACCTTTTTTGGTGGAATCAACGCGAGTGATAACGACACAGTATTTCGAATGCAGTGTAAAATGTTTTATATTCTTTAGTTTTTATTTTTATAAAGGTCACTTGGTGGTGGGTGCTGTCTACTTACCTAAGTGAGTAAATAGATTAGGAGAGGGTTTAGGAAATAGGTTATATTCATTTACTCATTTAACCAAAACAAGGAATGTCTTTCGTAAGGGGATGCAATTTCAGTGGGTTGCCCAATTTATGATTACGTATACCGGTGGCGTTGCTTGCGTTATTGGCGACGGTAGCCACTTACCATCAAGTGGACCGTCAGCCTGTCTGCCGATCTTAATATAAAAAAAATAGGATAAATAAGACAAATTTATAAGGCCACTAGCTTTTGCCCGCGACTTCGACCACGTCATTATGACCATTACTTTTTTCTATTTAACTACAACTTATATGCAAAATTCCTTGATAATTGTTTGAGTTGTTGAGTCGGTACTTTCGCATTTATATTTTAGCGCATTTTAGAATATAACAAGACATATTATTATCTTGGTGTGTATAAATTTATAGTTTATATAAATACCAGTCATCGGACAGCTTAAGTCAGCTTAAGTTGCCCAGGTAACTATTGTGATTTTTAATTTTAGAATTTCAACTGATTTTTAATATTTATACTGTGTTGTTCTTGAAGACTCGTTTTATCAGTGAAGTGTTTTATTGTAGAGTCAATGACATTTTATTATTAAAGCTGTTACCGTCCAAGCGTTTTAGTTGAAGAATTATACTTTTTTGTATGTAATGTCATCACTACTTGATGTATTTTTTTCATTTTTTTTTTTTCAAATTTTCATTGTAAACATTCATTTATCACTCTTGTGTGATGCATGGCTTAGACAATATTTAGTGCTTTTTTTTGCACTGAAGTGTAAATATTAAGTTTATTTTAATATTAACTGTGAATAAATATAAATTTCTGTGTCCTGGACTCTCACCAATACAATGACCGGATGCTTAGAAGGTTTTGAAATGGGGAAGGCTATTTGGTGTCCTAGACGAATCGCGAAAAGAACGAGACATTATATGACCTTCAGTGAAGTTCATATTAAGCTAGTAATCCTACTAATTATGTTATAAAAGCCCGATTGGATTCATACCTGTAGGACATGTGCCGAAACCTCGACCCCATAAAGTTCATAAAGTTTCAATGGAATTTGTAGAAGGTCTGTAAAATGTCTTATATTTTAAAAAATCCTGCGTCCTTTTTTACAATACAAAGAAAAAAAGCGCATCAGATTACTTCTGTTTTAAATGAAAAGAATTTGAATTCGCTGAACAACGAGTAGGAGTTCTTAAAATAAACTAAGACAATTGTATCTTGCGTCACTCCTTTGCTTAGCTTTTAAATTAATTAAAGTCTTGTCTCAAGCGAGTTGAATTCAAGTGTTTAGTTTACTTGGGAATTGGGATAGGAGTGTTTTTTTTTCTTTCGCTCTTTATTAATTACGTTCTGGTTATTCGATAAATTCTTGAGAAACTAAGTAAGCCAATTCGCATTCGTAAAACTCCTGTGTGTTCTAGCCAACTATGTGGTAAACTCGATTGGCAGCAACTTCATTTGCGCACATTTTCACTGGCGCAAAAGAGGGCTGTTGTAATTGTCTCTTTTTTTATGTTAAACTCGACAGACAGGTTGACGGTCCACTCGACGGTAGGTGGCTACCATCTCCTATACCACAAGTAACGCCACTGGTGCTGCAAGTGCGCTGCCGACAATAGGATTAAGAATAATAAAGTCGCGTCCTCACTAGGGCGGCAAGGCCACATCAGGCCGGCCGTTCGGCCAGGGCTTGTACACACTATACAAGGCTTGGCCGAGTGGCCAGCCTGATGTGGCCGTGCGGCCCTAGTGAGGACGCGGCTTAATAGGGAAAAGGGGTCTGTATGTAAGACTGCCGCCCGTCGTAAGGTCTCCCGAGTAGGCCGGCGTACCTCCACTTTTGGGTACGCCGAGGTGGATTAATAATTATTTATCAGAAACTAAAAGTTGCATGTACAAAAAAAATCCCGGCTGTCAAATTTTAAAGGCGCGCCCATACATTTATTTTTCGGCAATAACTTTAACACTCAATGAGAAATAATATTAAGGAGGCAATACTGAAAGCCCTTAAGGTAATTGAAATTCAATTTACGACGGCCTTATCGTTTCACATATACGTACGTTTAAAATATACGGTAATGAAATATGTTCCATAGTACACAATGCCACAGTAGGTTAGGTGTTCTGTTTTAGTTAAAAGGTACGTTATTACAGTCTTGGGGGTGGATTTCCAAAGTTTACAATATTAAAGACTAGCGAATAGCTTCGCATTGATGCAAATTTTTCTTTAAATAATGTACGCAAACTTTCTTAATTTATCGCTCTTTCTAATAATGAAAACCGATAGTTTAGCAGAAGTTAACCGAGAAACAGACAGAAGCAGGCAGTGACTATTTTTATAATACATATAAAAATACCGGCTGAACTAGCGTCCTTAAAAGAAATAATCAATTCATGTTATCAATACACAAACACAGTAAGAAAAAAGTTTCACATAACTTGACACGGAATTTTGACGATGGTCGTAATAAGTACAATTAAGCTTCCAATAAACAATTGACAATCAATTAACAATTCCAATTATATTGGTGTGAGTAGGTACGAGTATGCACATTTCTGACGCATTTAATTCGAGATACAATACTTTTGTTTTGTGATACTGTGCCACATACATTTGGGCCTTTGAAACATACGATAATGATATGTAGGCGGTGAGTGTAGATCTGATTCATGCGACAATTGAGTTTTCTTTATTGCATTACGATAATTGTTTCAAGATTGTAAATATTATTTTACACAATACAAAATAGCTTGTCCCTACTAGTGTCAGGTGTGAATAATTTCACTTTTTTAGGGGGTTAATACATATATATGTATGTACCAGGTGCCTACTTATAAATTTTGTACAGGAATTGTATTGTATTTAGATGAGACTTAAATTTTACAATAGGTCTGCAAAATATTGATGTATTTTTTCTGCAAATTTTATACACAAACAAATGCAATATTTTAATTATATACATTAATTATTGCTCTTTTCATTAGTGAAGACTGTATCAAAATTAATTAGAGGTTTAGAAAATTTATTGCCCATGGTGAAACAACTCTCAAACACAGTAGGTATCATATATATTTAAAAAACATTTATACAATGATTAAGTACTTACTTTTTTTTGGTATTTATATATACTTAATATCTAAAGGCAAGAAAAGGCAAGGTCATGGAAGATAGAGGAAATATTTGATCCCAAATTCTAACAGGGACCTTTTTTATCATGACAGAATATCAATTATGAGCCAATATACTCCACAGTATTATGAGCATTAATGGTAGCCTCAAGGGAAATCGATTGGCTTCCGCGTTCTGAATTAATATTCTTTTTTATTATTTTTATTACGAAGATAATTTTCAAATCCCATTAGGTACCTAGAGAAATCTCCAAAATTAATTAATTGTTTCAACGTAGATCTCTTTTTTACTTATAAAAGTCTAGTGATATTAGTTATTGAGGGAACTACAACAAATAGTCACTTATTGTACCGTTTTGTACTAAAAACTTTGATAAAGGATAAACTAGATTCTGGGTTGCTTCACTAAAAGTGGCATAGTAGAATATCACCGCACTCACAGCTTTGGTTGGTATTTCAAATTAGTTGCACAAAGTTGTCCTTAAGGTGAACACGTGTTACGACTTGAACCATCATTACTAAATGTTAAGGTTCAAATCAGTCATGCAACATTTACATTATTCATCTTTTTATCAGAAATTAACGAAAGAAAGTAATAGCGTGCATAACAGTGATGTAACGAATGTCAATTTTTAGACATTCGCGAATGCGAATATCTGCCGTCGATATTCGCGAATGCGAATACGAATATTGACTTGTATTTGGCGCCATTTGTCTATGCTATGGCTTTATTTTGACAGCTTAGTTGGCGGCGAGTTGCACGCACGCACACATTTGTAATTATTTGCATCTACTTCCGAGCATTATCGAGCCGATCCGAAGAAGGCCGATTGCTGTTTGATTGACGAGTGATGTTTATTGTTTAATTAACAAAAAATCTTAAACGTAAACACGTGATTTTGAGGTTAGAGTGTGTTTAGTGATTTATCAATATGAATAAATATGAATAAAAGATAAGGTTTTGAAATAAATATATAAAAAGTTGATACTTATTTCTCTATTTAATTTACCTTTTTGTAATTGAAAATCTTATTTATTTTTAGGACGTTCATATTCACAAAACATTCGCATAAAATTGCGAATGCGAATGTCGAGAAATATGCGAATACGAATATTCGTTACATCACTAGTGCATAAAAATAATCCAGTGGACACTTTTTGCAATGATTTTCTTTGAGACCTGAATCTAATGTATCCTTTATCAAAGACTAAAAATATTAAATAGACTGACTGTGATTGACAGACAACTTAAATAAAGCCCCATAATAGCTCCCTTAAAAATATTTCTTTTATGCCCATGGATGGTATTATAGTAGGGGAGCCCATTTCTCATTGTGAGACCCCCTGGTGTTGCATATCTTGTCTTCCTGTCCGTAACATGTTTTATATTTTAAAAAATACTTACCTACTGTTGAACAAGTGAATGGAAATAGTAAAGCTTTTGTTAATTTTTCTTTAGTACTTACCTCTATAAAGAACAATATTATCAAGTATAATATTTTAAAACTATAACTAATATATATTTTATACTAAACATATCTGAAGAGTTTGTTTGTCTAGTTGGTTGAACCCGTTATAAAATTACCATCAAAGGTCATCTACCATCAAGTGGAATGTCAGCCTGTCTGTCAACCTTAACATAAAAAAGAAAGAAAGCGTGAAATTGTATACAAATTCACTTTCTCCACACAAATTCTGATTTTTTTTTAATTTTTCAGATCGATCTTTCAGAATGGTTCTAACGAACGTTATAATTATATTCCGTGTCTGAGAAATTAAGATTAAATGAGGCGGGCGAAATCGCGGAACACAGCTTGTTAAGACATAAAATTTAACAGTGGGTAAACTTGTTTTAATTAACACAATTCTCAGTTTCTAAGTAATAGGGTTAAATTAAAATGGGATATAATTCTTCTAAGTAATGTTTCTTTATCACTCATAAATTATAATATTTTTATGTAACTGTTTACTTACTTTGACCATTCTGGGTAGACATTTTTGTATTTTCGGAACAAAAGGGATTGGAAAACTTTTTACATTTAAACCATCTCAATACCGACCACATTGTTCTGAAGTAATAGCGTTGTAGAAAACTTGGCGGAAACTATTTCCCATGGGCGCCTCTATATCCTAAACTTCTTCGTTTCTTTCCGCAATACGTTTTTGTTAATCGTTTATTATAAAAATTTGAGGTAGACACGTTGACGCGTTTATAGAGCGCTTATATAGAGCTTCTATGCTTTGAAAGCTTATGTCTATCTATGTATAGCTTAACTACATTGATGACGGCGTTTATTATAAGATTTGAGGTAGTTACGTCGACGTGTTTATAGAGCTTCTATACTTTGAAAGTTTGTCTATCCTATGTATGGCTTATTTTCCTACATTGATTATTTTCAAAATATTATCCAACAGCGGGTGAACTCCTTAGTGAGCTCCTCTAAAATTAGCGTAACGGTGATAATCTTCAAATGTGTTATAGTTAGTATTAATTTTTATTACCAAAACGTGAGTACGTAGTTAGTATTAATTTTTATTACCAAATTTATGACACATTATTTTGTAAATGTACGAAATTATATTTGATACTAAAGAACTTATTTTTGTATTGTGGATTGCTTTCTTTTCGTATTATGTATTGTGGATTGCTTTCTTTTTGTAAAAACTAAAATAATAAATATTCATAAATTTATAAATAAAAATGAACATTTAAATCGAGTCGAATGCTTTCTAAATTAAATACAGTAAAACGATACAATATACTAAGTTTTAAATAATTATGAAACTGTAAATTATTTTGAAACTGATGTTCAAAGCATGTAACTGTGTAATTAGACTAGAGTTGGTTCGCGCTAACTAGTCACGCAGTACTAACTGTAGAATCATTAGTTAAAAGCAGTGGAAATAGTGTAAAACGGGATACTGAACCAACTACTAGAGTGCTACGAGTAAAGGTACAGTTTGGGCGCACGCGATCGGAAATTAATTTAGTAACGGTTTTAAACGTTACATCAGTCGATTCGCATCGAAGTAGAATCAGCAAAGGATTTAACAAAAAAACTTTGCTTACGTGGTAAAAGTTATTTATTTGTTTGGTGGAATAGAACGTGCATTGACGAGATATTGATTATGTAACCTTCCCCCTCTAAGGTTTACATGACTAAGTAGATTGAAATTGATATTCGCTTCGGTGTTACTTGGTTGTAGGCGGAATTTTTATCTCATATTTAATGTTTATTGTAGATAGATATTTTTCGCTTTTGTGTAAACGCGACAAGCATCATTTCTAATAGAACGAAAACAATTTGTTGTTTGATAAATTAACTAAGTTAGTGTTCCTTACTGAACCAGAGATATTTTCAATAAAGGGCCACTAGATTGAGAAATCATAACCAGTCTTATACAAAGATCATGCCCATTATGATCATTATATTGTCCCCTTTTTCCTCACGTGGGAAAATTTTGATTCTACGTGAACGAAGGCGCCACAGCGACGCCTCTGTTTATTAACATTTTTGTATGTGACATACCATTTAATAGGTTGTCTGTCCGTCACACGTCAAATATAAATTAATTAACTGTGGCATCATTCATTCATATTTATTAACAGCTATAGACGCTCTATACTCTAAACTTATACTCAATATAGACCTGCACCAAAGAACACAGGCCACAGCCCGTATTCACTCTTTCCCCACAATTTTTACCATGTCTTCGAAACGCCTTCTTTGGTACGTTGACCGCTACTAAAGAACTTTCTTCCCCAGCCGTCATCGGTTCTACGATGTCTTTGGACTGCCCACTACAACTTCTGCTTGCCAATTCTTAGAGCTTTGTCGGTGATTTTAGTTATCATACCGATTCTATCTCGCAGAAAAAATCCAAGTTAACTCTTTCCATAAGGATTCTCATCTCTTCCCAAAATGTTGTACTAGTATCGAATGCATTCAAATTATACGTTTAAATCTATTGGTAACAACAACTTTGGTCGAACTCAACAACTAATCGTTCGAAGTTGCAAGCATACTAACACCAAACTATAGATTGTATCGACGGGTTTAACTTTGGAAACTTTAACGCCTTTTACTTTAGACTACTGGAATGTAACATCGAACTCCCTTTAGTTAATAAACTAGCCGGGAACGTAGAGGAAATTTATCAGCACCAATTCGGAAAAAACGCTTACGAAATCGAATTGTTTCAACAATGACTCGACTGCGAACCTTTGAAATGTGCACTGCTTCGAAGCGCATTTCCGAGCATTGGATTCTTAATAATGATCTTACCATTTACGGGCACATTACTCTTGGTGGCCGCATTGAGATGTCCAGCATACGAGAGTACACTTTACTTTTTCATTTAAGTCTGGTAAAGAATAGAGTTCGTAAATTTCGGTCGCGATCGAAGAAATTTTCAAGGGCTTTCCAAACCTTCGTGAATATTAGGAACCGTTTGAATACTTACCAGTACTTGCTCGTTTATGTGAATGTCCACTTATAAATGTATGATCAGTATTACCAGCTCAAATGGCTGGCGTTTGATTATTCATGTTCTTTTTGTATCCCTGAAGATACAGACATGGACATTTTAAGGTACATTTTAAGATCAGTACGTGTGATTGATTACGTAAATAAAGGTTATAGAAATCTTTTTATACTGGAAAACCAAAGGCCATTTCAAAGGGCTTCTAAACTATTATAAGAATTACTTTACTCGGTAATAGTTTTGGAGTTTATTTTTTCTCTCCATCACTAATTTGGCTAACAATATCCTGAATGATGAGCTAAATTATATTGGCGCTGACAATTCGAAATCCAATACTGTGGACATTTTAAATGTTAATTTATACTTTCATCAAACCTTCGGTCTTCACTTGAACAAATCACTTTTTTGTATAGAAGCCAAACTTGTTTAATCAAATAACGATTGGGTTTCTTTAATAAGAATCATTTCAATTAGTCTTATTTCTGAAACTAATCACATTCTTTGATTTGTTTTTGTTTTTTCGATTAATTCGACTTAATTGACTCGATTCTTCACAACAATTACTTTATAGAGTTTACAAAATTTTTAAAATAATTTAGTAATAGTAAGATTTGTTTTTTTTTTATACGTGTTTGTGCTAATAATAATAGTGTTTTTCTTGCAGGTAAATTCATCCTGGTTTTCTACGTATATGGTGAGATAGTATTACATTTTAAATACTTACAAGTTTTTATTAAAGTTAAGAACAATCTGCTTCAAATATATTTTTAAAGTTCCCCGAAGAGGTGCAGCGATTAAGGTGAAAATATATTGAAAAAGAAAACTCAAGTTCGGCTTTAACGAGAGTTTAATGTTGCAATAAACAACAAGATTTTCTGTACTACACTGACTTTGAAAAAGATTAAGTGATACTCGATTATATTATGTAAGCAATTATATAAATATTCTTTTAATTCTTATAACTTCCATTGTAGAAGTTTACTTTAAATATTTCCATATCTTCACGCGAAAGGAGTGCTCGATTCTTAAAAAGTAGATACAATAAATTTTAATAATATTTATTTTAGCAATAATAATATTTATTTTAGCATTTAAGTATTATTAAAATATGCTTTTGCTGTAAAAAAGTAGTCTGCGAATTAAAGTTTGTTGTTTTATAACTACTGTAGTAATAACATACTACGTTACATGTAAGTAGCAAGAAAAATGCAAATGCGAGGCGAAAGCTGGCTTACATAAATCCTATTACATGATGGCGCTTACACAAGGATTCTTTCGTAAATCCTTTAATATACATAAAAATTATAATTATATCGACGTCAAGATTTGAAGTGGCTATTTAGTTTGATGTTAACTACACATCTTAGTAGTAGTTACTGCGCTGCCCTACCTAATTGCTGCCCTTACCTTCTATTAGAAACCTTATCACTTAACTTAATTAAAAGGGAAAATTTAACTGAAATATTAAAATAGAATAGCATAAGAACTTTTAAGGGTCTGTCTCGGTAGACAGTGCTTAGAAATCTGCTGTTGCTAGGGTGTTCTTAGCCACTTACCATTAAGAGGATCATAAACCTGCCTACCACTCTTTATGTTTAAAAAATATTAAAGGCGCTGATTAAAAACAGAACTAGGCAACTTTCCATATTTGAAAAATATTTTTTAAACACATAGAACATAGCATAATGTTGACATATTATTATTGCATTGCTATCAGAAAGATCTACAGAAGCGAAGCGAAGTGAGAGAAAGATGGAAACAGTATAACTACATACTTAAGTATTTCTTCCAAAAACCAATCTGGAAACTGAATCCTTCATCGTTTATCATACTCTCCCATCTTTGGCAGTACATTTTGGACGTTCGCCAGAAGACAAATATAATATATGCCTCTTTAATACGCAACGAGTTAACACGATTAGAATGATATATACGATAGATGAAGATCTTGCGAACCATATCGCAAAAAAAAAACCTTTGTTTTCCTCAAATATAACAATTTTCTCTCGAGCCTGTCCGATGGTAATTTTGGGGAGGTTGTAATTTTTTATCACTCTTCAGAATTAGGAATATTTTAGCGCAGGCGGTTTTATTAGATGGTCATAAGTTGCTGGTGTTCTTTTATTATTTCTAGTTATATTTTTTTTATAATATGGCGCGGTTTATGGCCGCGAAAAGCAATGATGGAATAAGGCCACTTTGAAACAACAGCTCTTGTGCTGTTGTGTTTTAATGTGTGAGTAAGGGATACTACAACCCCTTCTCATGGCCTTTTTGCAAGGTCAAATTTAGGTCTGCAGAGCACTACCTTGAAGTTGCATAAATATCTATTTTGACCTTCTATTCTAACTTTGAGAAGCAAAGAATTGACAAAAGTCATCCTGAGACCAAACTTGAAACGAGTCGACCCAACTTGACGCTTGTCGTTTTGTCTCGGGTCCAAAACACTAAGAGGATTCTAGTCTAGACTTAACAGTCCAATAGGTACCTATAATGAGGAGCTCCCAACTTTTAATTAATGTTTTTTTTAAAAGCCGTCGATTTCTTTAGCCTTTGTTGAATTTCTCAAGACGCTTTTGTCCTTTGTAATTAAGAAAGGGAACTAGTAAATGGAGTTTAAAGAATATTTAATAGTTAAGGTATGTTACATAAATAAATAATATATGTGTTAGGATAACAGTAAATTGTTTTTATATCAACACTAGCTTGTAATATTACAGTGTAAAAGGAACAGACCTCAAAATGAGGAGTTATTCATTAGAATAAAAGGTGGGGTAGTATACCTAAATACAGTCTTATTTAAATTACTAGCTGGCGCCCGCGACCTTGTCCGCGTTGAAAAAGAAAAAAGTAGCCTATCCTGTGTCCCGTACGTCTAAATATTTATCTACCAAGTTTCATGAAAATCAGTTGATTCGTTTAAGAGTTATGTAGGAACATACTTACATACAATACATACAATACATACATACATACATACATACATACATACATACATACATACATACATACATACATACATACATACATACATACATACATACATACATACATACATACATACATACATACATACATACATACATACATACATACATACAGAAAAAAATTGTAAAAATGGTCAATTTAGTTTCAGTATCATGTATAGAGCCTATAAACACGATATTTCTGAAAACAAAGTAACTTACTCCATGACCAACCCTTACAGATTTATTATTAGTATTGATTAGATAGTATTCTCCCCAAAACTCATTTAAAATGATTGTTTTAATTAATATGTGACTATATTTAATTAACTGTGAAATATTTAACATATCTTTTATCTCTATCTAAGTCGCAGTCTGCCTTTGTCTGATTCTTCACTAACTTCTTCTAAGCAACATAACCGATTACTTATATAAAAATACATATTTTTTTGTTGTTACAACAACTGATCTTTTAATTATTTATTGCTGGTAGGCTTATGTCATCTGATGACCTGATAGTAAAATTTCAATAAAAAATATTTCGTGTCTCTTATATATATTTGACTATATATTAATATTTGGTCTCTCAACAACTGATAACTATAGAAAATATAGAAAGAGCACAAAGTAAAATTGTTCTTTAAAACTTCTTAATAAATACATATAGCAATTATAGCGCATTTATATTTTATTTGACCATTTGAAGCCATAAATAACTTTTGCGGGTAACCAAATAATTTTCTCTAATACGATTTTAATTTCAATATAAAATCCACGTCCCTTTTCGATGTAGCCGTCACCTGTTACCCTCAAATTATATGCCTTCGCCAAACTTTATTGGTCAACGACACATTTTTTGTAGTAGATATTCTTGTTGGATTTTTATACTTATTCTAACGAAGATTGAGTTCTATTTGGGTTTTTAGGTAAAGTATCACTGATGGGGGAATAGTTTTTTTTCTCTCTTCCTTTTTTTGTGTGGTCTTTTGGCAGGAAGCGTTTCGGAGTGTATATGTTTGTATTTGATGTGTTTGGTTTCGGAAACTCCACTTTGCAACGGCCATGCGGTTTGTGTGTACTTCGGCGGATGGCGTTTTTTTGCTTTTAATATTTTCGAAGTGTTTGCCAAGATGCAGCTTTCACAGGCTGTGATTCATTGAGACTCTTAGCTTATCTTTTTGAGCGTTATTCCCAAATAAACTCTTCCTTTTTAAAATGTTTTCGCAGTGCCATCTGATTGACGTTTTGCGTAATTAATTTATCCAATCTGGTGAAATTATTTAAAAACTAGCTGGTGCCCGCGACTTCGTCCACGTTGAAAAAGAAAAAAGTAGCCTATCCTGTGTCCCGTACGTCTAAATGTTTATTTACCAAGTTTCATGAAAATCAGTTAATTCGTTTAAGAGTTATGGAGGAACATACTTACATACATACATACAGAAAAAAAATCTAAAAATCGTCATGTATAGAGCCTATAAACACGATATCTCTGAAAACAAAATAACTTACTCCATGACCAACCCTTACAGATTTATTATTAGTATTGATAAAATGCTTTAAAAATTATGCTGGCTGTGCTATTATTAAAACAATATTGAAACATCACATATTGTATGCCGGAGGTATAACTCTAGACTCCAGTAGGTATCATCACCTCAATCACCTCATAAAGGTGTTAGTCAGGAGATGACGTAACCCTTGTAACTGACTAAACTATGGGCCCTTTTAAAATGCATGTAGTATATGATTTTTTTATTTATCACTACATAGTAACTATAAAACAAAGTTCCTTCCCGTTTGTCTGTCCCTATGTATGCTTAGATCTTTGAAACTACGCGACGGATTTTGATACGGTTTTTTTTAATAGATAGAGTGATTCAAGAAGTATATAATTTTCACGCGGGCGAAGTCGCGGGCAGCAGCTATCTACTAAAAATAAAGATACAACCCCCGAAAATTTTATAACAGCAAAGATGTCAGGCGTTATTTATTGCTTCACACATTTAGTCAGGCGCTACACAACACATCCCTTACTTTTAACGCGGGCGAAGTCGCGGGCACCAGCTAGTTTATTTATAAACTACTTTTTCAAGACACAATGAAATCGATGGTTTAGAAATTATTCAAATGTTTTACTGAAATCATAGCATAATATATCAGCATGTTACATTTCATTAAAATTTCAAACAAGCTGAGATCGCTCCAATAAAAAGTTCTAACAATGCAGTGGCCAGTGAAGTAAAGAACTATTTTCGCGGGCAAAAAAGTAATCTCATTTTTTTTATACGGCTTGTAATAAATTGTAATAATAAACTAGAATCGTGAGTGCACTTCATTTGCTCTTAATGGAACTCTTTCTTTGTCACGAATTGAGTTTCGTATGGCCTTGTAGAAAAACCCATTCAGCTTTCCCATTGATTCGCTATCGTTTATTTATAGGCAGGTCAATATATATTTTTTATCTACACGCGCCTACTCGAGTATTTCATTTCTAGTAGCTTGTGTTGCATAGTTATTATTAATTATCTCTTTTTAACAAAAAAATAAACCGACTTCAAACCGTCTCATGGTCATTTCTCATGGATTCCATTGTCAGAACTGGACCATATTCAAATGGGACCACATGGGAAGCACCAGCTTTCAAATAAAAAAAGAATCATCAAAATCGGTTCACCCAGTCGAAAGTTATGAGGTAAAAAAAAAACAGTCGAATTGAGAACCTCCTCCTTTTTTGAAAGTCGGTTTAATTAAACTTTCATTAAATTAGTTTAGTTCATGTGCTAGAATGGCGGAAGTGACCACTACTTTACAGAAGATCATGGAGAAATAAAAGCACATGTGCTGGTCTTTATTCCCTGTCCTCTTTATTTCTCTTGTACATCTATTCGTGACTCAATGCTACTAGGATCAGTAAAGTTAATTTGTTGCAGAAGCGTATAGTCAATCTACATACAAAGATTTAAATCGATAGATGCGGCATTACTAGCGAAAGTGTGTTACAAAATACAACATACATTATACTAAAGACAAAAGTATAAAATACATATACCTTTGTCTAAACACACTTTTAGACACAGACAACACATTCCTTACTTCAAACGTGACTGTGACGATAGCGACGCTCTTAACAAGCGACCGTCACTCACTGTAGCTGGCGTGCAACTGTAGTTGGGTTGAGCGCCTGCGCCCAACACATTGTTAAGAATTTTCGGTGTGTTTTTAGTATGGCGCGAGGAGATTACGCCGCATCTTTCGATTTAAATCTTTGTCTACATATATATGCCGACTGCCTGGCCTCTTCACACATCATTATAAAAAAAACATCTGGCCATAACGGTTAACTATTATACCTAATATTTTTTATAGTAACACAGGATAGGCTACTTTTTCTTTTTCAACGCGGATGAAATCGCAGGCCAGCTAATAATTTTGAAATGACTAAAATGTTACTGTACCTTTTATAACAGCGGGTCAAACGGGACAAAAAGACTAGAGGGTCATACGGGCACTTCGTAGGTAGGGTCAAAACTTGTGGGTCCAAAGGGTCCGAAGCCAAATTCATGTTATATATTTTATATAGTCTGAGGCACACATTTATCTAAAGTTCAAATAGAATATAAAATACATATTTTTTAACATAATAAAACGGTGTGTTTTATTTTAATAAAACAGACTTATTAATTTCCAATGAGTTTTTTAGCATTGGAATGTCGACTAATAAGATCCGTATCAATCAATACTAATAATAAATCTGTAAGGGTTGGTCCTGGAGTAAGTTACTTTGTTTTCAGAGATATCGTGTTTATAGGCTCTATACATGATACTGAAACTAAATTGACCGTTTTTAGAATTTTTTTCTGCACGTATGTATGTTCCTCCATAACTCTTAAACGAATTAGCTGATTTTCATGAAACTTGGTAGATTAACATTTAGACGTACAGGAAACAGGATAGGCTACTTTTTTCTTTTTCAACGCGGACGAAGTCGCGGGCGCCAGCTAGTTTTTTTTATAAATTCTGTCTCAAAGCCGATAAGACAATAATAAGCCGATACAATTGAAATATTTTTTTAAATGATTCCAAAATCGAACGCCATAAGAATAACGGAAAAAATATCTAGTCACGTTTCTCTCTTATTAATGGCTGAGTACTATTTATCTGTCCATGTCGACTCTGCGAGAACCATTAATACATGTCAAAACGCAGTACGTACTGTCGCCGGCGACTATCCAGATTTTTGTTTCCCGTTTTTTCTTCAGACGTTTCCATTTCGAACCACTCGTGTTTTTTTAGGAATCGAATGTCATCCGAGTTAAGTTTTGTGTTTTTATGTGAATTGTTGTTTGCAATCGACAGTAAAATGGGAGCGTTGTGAACCTTAAATTCTTAATTCAAGGATATTTAGAATTAATTTTTGTTATCCATTTTTATTATTCACTTATTTATTTATCACTTAATGTTAAAAAAATTACAATACACATAAAAACAATAAATATTATAAAAAAACCCTAAAATTAGCGGCTGCTGAGTGAGGAACCTCCTGACAATTCGTGCCTTGTCAAGAGAGTCTGTATGTAATTTATGTGAAACTAAATTTTATCCTCGACTTCGTCCGCGCCCCATTTTCTTAGATGTTAAAACATTTATTCAAAATCCCTCAAGACAGTACATTTTTTCGGCATGAAAAGTACCCTACGTCCCTTACTGTGCCACAGACGATGTGCATAAAAAAATTCATGATAATCGGTTGCGTTCATCAATTTCATAATGTAACCTGTCTAGGCGTGTAAGCGTAATAAACAAACAAAACTATAATGTTAGTTAATATTGTGAAAAAGTCTTTATAAACATCGTAGATCAAACAAAAAAATATTTGGGAGGAATTAAAATATTACAATTAGGGCCTCTTTCACAAACTACATGAAAGTGTTGATTAGTTACTTTTAGAAATCATTTTCTGTTATTGAATTATGTACTCGGTTTACTGCATCATTCGATAGCCGAATTTTTATTATTATTTTCTATTTAATGTTTGGGACGTTTACCGTACAAACAAAGGTATATGAGCTCCATTATCCCCGGTTACCGGTGACTTTAAATGAAAGTTTAGCCTACTTGTCGTTTGTGAAACAGGCGTTTAGAATAGGTTTGACATTTGGATAAGAGAATGGCATAAATATACCTATACAATTTATAATTCCGACGTTTCATTCATTTATGAATAAATAAGTAACTATGTGATATCTTCATACTAAAACTCTTAATATGATTCATTAGACTACTATAACGGTGCGATAGCCATATCTTCATCTATAGATCAACGGATAAGGTCCAATGAAAATTGAGCCGCGATGACGCTAGAAGGGGAGGTGCTATGTGTGAGCGAGACAACTGGTTATCCTACGTTCCTTTGTTATAAATATTTTTTTGTTGGAATCAACATTACTATTATCACAGCTATTATGTCCACATTGGTGTTTTCGAATATTTAAATAAAGATGCCTCTTGCCAATGATTTGTAAATGGGAAAAACCACTCGTCCCGCTTACACATGAGTGTACACATTCACTATAGATAATATTTGATCACTGGAAATACGGTTTTTGACTTTTTTATCTTCGAGGATAGTTCTTGTTGCGTGACTTGACTTTTTAACTACTTTTAGTTACATAAGTCATAAGAACTAAACGGACAAACAGTAACGATAGCCACTTTGTTTTGTTATTAGAAATTAAATTAGGTACTAAATTTTAAGCAGCGAATTTATTGCAGTTGGAATTAAGATAGGGAAAAAATCATTTAAACCCCTTAATTATCCTTATTGCTACGCTATTGTTTCTTGGGCAATTTCGTGTTTAAAATTCCTGTAGGTAGTCATACGGTTTATGGGACAGATCTTGAGATACCGTTACCAGTTGTAACAAATTTCACTATGACACTAATGAGCTGAAAATACTACAAAAACAACCATCGTTTGTTAACTTACATAGAATAAAAAACTATATTTAATACACATTTGTCATCGTTTAACATTAATACACGTCTCTTTATCCAAATGCTCATTAAATTGCAAAACGTGTTCACAGATGACAGAAAAAAAACACATGTATCCAGAGATCAAATAACATTGGACGTACTATGTGTCACATAATCCATCACTCCTCTGATGTCACTTGAGATACGTCTACGTATTAACATTAATGGATTACTGGTCTATAATGTACAGTTAGTTTAAGCTTCTGATTGGCTGTGGACTATTGTTTTTACCGTTATTTGTGGGTAGCTTATTAGTTTTACTCTCTAATGTTAAAAACTGTTTAACACAGTCACAGTAACTAATGTAACTGTGTTTATTATAGAAACAATTAAAGATTAATATTTGGAAATATATTTTTATATTGGAAAATATATTTAAAATATTTTTTAACTAATCTAATCCGATGAAAAATTCACTATAGTTAATTTCCACTGAGATTTTCCACAGTTTAATTTTTACAGAATAAAAGCTCATGACAGATATCAGAGTAAATGGACAAATAGTGATCAAACTCTGTCTACTGTGTTTTAAAATCTAACAAACTGTAAATTAAAAGTGCGGTAAGGAAAAATCCGAGCCAATATTTATCGCATTAACCCAGCAAATCGTCTATCTATGCGGAGCAGAGAACCAGGTGTCACTTTCACCACGAAGAAATCTGTCAATGCAGTATCAAGGTGCGTTCAGTTATCGGCAAAAACCTTCCCCTCCTGTCTGCAGACCGATAACAAGATGTAAATTACAGTGGGAGGGGGTGTTTAAACGAATTTACCGAGGCACTGTTTTTGAACGAAATTAATGTTTCGAACGTAACCGTTAGCCCTAGTAATATTCGATCAAGTCTGATGGCCTCTCAGCGCCAACAGTCGACTTGTTTTATTATACTCTTTGTTTAGGTCGCATAATAACTTTGTTTAGAGAGGAGTTGCTTAATTTTGTGGGGTTGCCGACGAGATTAGTAGAATGCATAATAAATTGGGTAATATTGTGGAGGATTTCCAGTTTATACGCAACGCCTTGTTTTTACTATGTATTTGCTTTAATGCAAATATAAAATGGAAATTTTAAAAGCTTTTTGTATAAAAATAAAATGGTGGGCGGAAGTGAAATTTATATTTTTTAGTAATCTTTATTATAAATCAATACTAATAATAAATCTGTAAGGGTTGGTCATGGAGTAAGTTACTTTGTTTTCAGAGATATCGTGTTTATAGGCTCTATACACGATAATGAAACTAAATTGACGATTTTTAGAATTTTTTTCTGTATGTATTTTTCTCCATAACTTAAACGAATGAACTGTTTTTCATGAAACTAACTTGATAGATAAACATTTAGACGTACGGGACACAAAATAGGCTACTTTTTGTTTTTCAACGCGGACGAAGTCGCGGGCGCCAGCTAGTAGTTAAATGCCCCTGGCGTTGCTTGTGTCTTAGTCGACGGTCGACATCAAGTAGACCGAGCCTGTCTGTCGACCTTAAATTTTCCTTAAAGGAAAGAACATTAAACGGGGAAGGTTTTTATATTGCGTATGCAAAAAAATTGCACCCGTCTGAAGCCGGGAGCGGGTCGCTAGTTTGACAATAAGTGCAACCTAATTTGTGCTAGCGTATACTCTTAATTCTTTATTATTAGTTATTTCGTTCAGCATAGGCTTTCAGTGCATAGGTCGAGATAAACTCGTAAGTTCCAAGGTGCGGGCTGATGCACCAACAATACGTGTCTTTGTTGAGCTTATCGATACTGCACAGTGGCATACAATGCCCCAAGAGGGAACAGAATGGCCACATTGTGAACTCGAATGAGATAATTTTAGGTTCGCAAGTGGAGGTGTTTTGTTATAATATATGTTATCGTTTGTCCGCATTTGTTATGCGAACGAATAACATTGTTTCTCCTGTAACGAATACAAAAAATCCCCGGAGACTTGCGCTCTCCTTCTTACATCGTCGAAAGGGTTGGAATGTTGCGTACAATACCTACCCACGGATTGTGGGCGTAATATTTAACATTTATGTGATTGTCTTGTTGAATTTTGTATTTACTAGTACTAATATTTTTATTAGGGGTTACTTCCTTCCAGGTGAAAGACATCAATTCGTTGTGGCACTATAGATAGTTATGCCACTATAGAAATGATTCCTGTTCAGTAAAATTTTACTCTATGCGTGATATAAAAAAATAAGTAGTTACTGTGTAGTATGTATAAGAATAATAACTATCTGCAAATTACTAACACAGCTTTTGGAATTAAATGAATGTTTTTTTCCTTGTTTCGGGTATTTTATTTTCTTTCCATCCTATATAATTTACAGCTGCTTGAAAATATTTCACAATTTTATTTTTATATAGGAATTTCATAAATGTACACAAAAATATAGTATAAATTAGACCTTACGAGATTCCTGCTGTTTCAAATTTTATTATTTTTTAACAAAATAGTTTTAAAAAATAACTGTTATAAATATCGGAATACCTAATTTTAATATTAAGTATATGTGCATGCTTGTATACATAAACTGGGCAGCCATTGTCACATTATTATAGATCACCATGAATTAGAAGCATGTGTGCTTTTGTGTTCGGTGCGTGAGTAGATGATGCTAGGACCTAAACCTTGTCAATGTCGACAGCGAATTTGCATTGCCTGCATGTAACGTGTTGAATTTCTATATATGCAACGATATTGATTACTTACGCTCGTTACCACACCTGCCATAATTTGCTATAAAAACAAGTAACTATGAATATTAAGACATTATCGCAAATGTCAAAAGTACATACTCTGAGCAAAAGATATAAATACTCGTAAATGAAAGGTGTGGAAAAGTTTCGTATAATAATAACACCGCTGAATAGATCATCTATGTTAGCAAGATTAACCTGAGCCCAATTTACTTGGGATCTTGGGAACTGTGGAGTAGGTAGGTACATAGTTGCCCTGATAAGTCCGCTTGATTACCTAAATACCTTTGGGATTTATTAGAATTGCTAATCTTGGACAAGTCGTTATTAATTATGTATGTATGTATGTCTTTATTCAACGCCTCTTCAGTAAACATGTTTTGTTTCTAAATTATCTAGCCTTTATAGTTAACATTATAGTGGCGACCTCGATCAGTGAAGACATCAAAAATAATAATCAATAACTGTAATGGAAATTATTTAACATATAGAGCCGTTTTTTTCTTCAAAATACCATTTGTTAACATTGTACAGATACTTCGTGTTACTGAGGTCAAAAAAGTAGTTTTTAGAATTTTTCTCTGTGCGTTTGTGTACGCTAATCTCAGAAACGGCATTCTAACTATTTTCACTAATATATTGATGCTTACCTAATTACTAATCTTAATTATCTATTACTTCTAAGTAATCTAGATTACTTTTTATCCTAGAAAAATGTTAGGTTCCTGTGGGATTTTCAAAAAACTAACTACAGTGCGTACGAAGTTGCGGACACCAGCAAGTTGTTTATATACGCATACGTTGCTTGATTAAAAAAACATCCAGAAATTGTGTGTCCGTTATAATATTATGATGTTATAGAAGTAACTATGGTAATCTGTGGTTAAAGGTTAACAGACAGAGAACAAAGTTACAATCGCATTATAATAAATAAATTAACGTGAATGTATGTAATAAATAATAAAGCGTATACCTTTTAAAACAAGAGCCTTACGTATTTGAATGCAGGCACCCCTTACTCGTCGCTCTTTTGAACAGTGCCAGCAGTAAAATTTACAGTCAGGTAGATTTTCACAACGAAGGGTATTTTCAAAAAGAAAATTGCACTGCTTGCGAGTGGTTGATAAGGGAAACAATAGGTCTTTAATGTTGGTCGAAAGGACGTGGAAGTTTCAAAAGAAAAGAAAATTTTTAAGGGGCCTGCTCCGTTCCCTTTTTGTATTAAACGATTTTCAGTTCTGAAATTTTGCTTCAATAGTTTTACATTTTTATACCTTTTGGTTTATTAGTAATCAATATACTGTAAAATTTTCACCATAGATTATAGTTTCCTATTGTTTATAATACTTTTTGTAAGAGCCGATTTTGTAAGACTTTTAAAGTATGGAAAAGTCTTAGATGGCTACTAATTTTGTCAATTAAACATTAAATTTCGTAGTAGACTAAATATTTATCCCTTATCGATAACTAGTCTCGAATCAAAGTCTGGTTAAACCTTAATTAAATATATTTTTTTTACTTTATTAAAAATTCTAAATCATTTATAAAAATTATTTATTTATTTACAACACACATGATACATCATTACAGGAGTAATCCTAATTCAATGTATCTGTTCCTAATCTAAGTTAAAATAAACATTATTAATATTACACAAATCAATTTCCTACATTTATAAAAATTACAAAATTTACAAAAACATGCATAAGAAACAAGAAATTAAAATAAACCTATATTAGTATCTTGTATATTAGTTATCAATTTTACCCTTTGTTTATTGTTAAAACAATTAAGGCATAGATTGAACAATAAACAAAGGGTATATTTTGTATTAATTCTACAGGTTTCAAATCTTTAATTTTAAGATCTATGGACCACATTTAAAATACATATTTGGATGTGCGGTTTCAGTGGTTTCTGGGTCCGCACAGAGGGTGCAAACAGCCGATAGCGCGGACAAAAAGATTCCTCCGCATTGTGAGGTCGGCACAATGGCACACGACGCTGGAAAGGAGAACTTGTAATTACTATTTTCCTACGGGCGCCTTTTCAGGGGTATATTTTTCAGGAAAATGGAATATACGTGGGGCTCTGGCGGGTCTTTGTTAGGCCCCCTTTCATATCTTCGACATATGCGGGCCACTTTTCGAACAGATCGCGTCAATATCTATTGCTAATACGTTTTAATATTTTTTTTATAATAAAAAAAATGTTATAATATTTTTTTTTATAATACAATAAATGGATTATTTATTTGTAACTAATATAAAAATAAATAAAATAAAACAAGCCGTTATTACTATTAGTTATAATACTGTATTTAGTAGGCCGTTATAATATAAAAACAAATTTTTGTAATTTAAACTCTTTAATACTCAAAATTCAAACTCTCAATATATTTTATTTATATTAACTGATAATGCGTTTGAATTTTTATTATTAGCCAAAAAAACTATATAAATTATTGTGTGTAAGAGAAAAATAATTGAAACACGTTTTCTTATGTATATTTCAGGCAAATCAATGCTAATTTCTTAATTAAGCCATTAACTTTACGCTCACATCAAACCAATTTCTCTCTATGGAGACATAACCTCACAACATAATCCTCTTGGTATAAGGAAAAATTGCCAGCAATCGACATTTCTCGCCGTCTGCTGTATTATTACACAAATTGCTACGTTTGCGCTATTAGCATAAAACGAAATAGTCATTGGTCGGTGCGTAATCTCATAAAAGGATCTGCCGCTGTTCTGTTGGCAGCAATTCCTTCAATATTTACGAGAACAAACCGTCTCTCAAAGAACAAATGACAGCAATGCGTCGATCTTACTAGCGAGGGAGCGGTAAAGGCTATTTACCTCGATGGCACATCTGTAATTACTGTATACAAGTTAAAATATCCAGCCGTTTCACTAGACAATTTTCTCGCGAGTCGAGCGTAAACGAAAGAGTGCGCCAAGCGATTATCGACTGTATGACTTTAAAAAAATACTCATATTGCACCTAAAATTTGGTATTATATTTTCAACTTTTTGTAAGTAATTTTGAACTACTTCACCCATTTGAAACGCCATTAATGTGTTGTCTTAGTTTTAAGATATGTTAAGATCTAAAATACAAAATTTTGTATGGAAATCAACACATTTCTATGCATTTTACCAATGAACTTGTCAGAATGCACTAATGACACTAAAATAAGTTCACTAACTACAACTTTTATCTCTGAAACCTTTTAGTCACAAAGGTCAAGTAACACAATGGGTCAAGCTGTAACATGTATGGAAAAACGTCAACAAGCTACTTATTACCAATAAAATTTTGAGAGAACAACGCCTAAGTGGCATTTAAGTGTCAGTCAACTGGTTGTTACGACGTTCTGTGTTTAATCGCATGCAGCCGGGCCCCGGGCGGACTGGTTTGATGTTGGAGCCGGTTGGACAAAGTGTAGCGACTTAGTATGGATACTACTCCTTTGTGGGCGCATTCCGATAGATACGGGCCCCAGCGGAGTGAAATGCGGATAATGAAGAGAGGTTATTGTGATTTGTGAGGCATCCGAGTTGGGAACTAGATATAGCATTGCACAATCCTGTTTAGTATCACGAGATCGCTCGATTTATGCCTGCGATCGATTGTTAAGCTTCTGCTTCATAGACGCGAGCTTATGATGCATTTAAGGATCTAGCAGTCAACACAAAATAATATGTGTTGAGCTTTTAAATTACTACACAAATTTTATACCAAACAAGCGATACATGTCCTGTCATTCACAATTTGCTAATTGACTAAGCATCTTTTATAGCATAATTGACTAGCATTCACGAAAAAGAAAATAATGAAGAAATTAACATTTTTCTAGGACAATTAATACGTCAATGAAAACCGCATTCCAATATGTTAAGCCGTTTCTAAAATTAGCGTGCACAAACAGACAAAAATTTTAAAAACTTTTTTTTTGACCTCGGTAACATAACGTATTGGTTTTTTTTTTAATATTTAATGCACAGATATGTAAGATTAGCTTAGCATTATGGAGATTATTAATGTTTGAGTGAACCCATTAATTTATATTAATTCAACACATTTTTCACATTTTTCCTTAATAACTTTATTTAAGGAGTAGGTAAAATCATTTGACCAGACACATAGGTATTTAATAAAAACGTCTTGAATCAAGTAACTAATATCAAATCATCTATCAATCTTCTTCCAAATATTGTCATTGAGATGAAAACAGGAAGTTGATACTAATGAGGGTCAAATAAATTGTATAGTCATTATACATGAATTAGAGAATAATGTCCCCAATGAAGTAAAATATATTGTAAACCAAGACACACGACTTGTGGGGAAAATACAGCCGAGGATTTTTATTTTGTGTACGCCACGGTCTCTCTTGGGCCACGATAAAAAAACCTTCCGACACGCAAGCGAATGTGTAAAATCAGAAGTTTTACGAGGGACAGATAGGGTTATTTATATTGAGAGTTTTATTAAATAACGTTATCCGAATCAGTGTGACATAAAATCCATTAATGCTTGTCGTCCGCGCATATTTTGGCTGCCTAAAGATAAGAATTTTTTTGTGCTTGTACAAAACTGTCTATATATTTTAAGTACGTTTTCGAATTTCTTTTTTTTAACTTTGAAACTGGTTTCTTTATCTTTGCAACCTCAGGTATTCGTTTGTTAGTTTTATTATTTCAAATCATTGGATCTATCTCTACTGATGCTCAAATTCTAAATAATAAATACCGTTAAATGCGGTTTATTTGTATGGGGTAACTTATACGAGGTAATAAGGTTTTTGGGGTAAAAAAAATGTATCTGAGCAATTTGTAGTTATGGACCGCTATTTAAGAAGTTACATAATAATATAAATAATATATGTGCTTGCTATATTTTGCTTGTGTATTTGTTAGAAATCATCCAAAATTTTTTGTCAAAAATTAGGGTAAGAAATAACTAGGCATAGTAATTTATTGCAAAAATTCAAACTACTATAATAGACCAATAAATATATGTACAGAAATGTTTATGTAATCGCAATTAAAGCAATTAACAATATATTTGAAGTATTGTGGCATTTCTTAAATCCAAAGAAAATAATCTTCCTTGATTCATTGTAATTCGAGACATTGTTATAAGACGACAATGTGTTTAAATCAAACTGCACGAAGCTACTGAAGGTCCTCATGACTCGTATAATAGCTTGCATCCTGTTGTTCTCACTCGTGTCGTAATACAATTTACTGTAATCGCATTAACTGGAGCAATGACATCAACACGCTAATCCTTTTTTTTCTGTTTTACTGGTGTCTGTTGGTTCCAAAATTATCATAATGTTCCCCAAAAATCTAAGCCTCTCAAGAGCAGTTTCTCTATAAATTATATCGGCATTATTGCTCAAAATAGGTGTGCCTATTTTACTTTACACCTTACATTTGGATATTAGTAGCAGGGCACACTACACTACATAATTCGCAATAATAGCCTGGCAACCAGGCTCTCTTTGCGTTACTTGTATTAATTTGTTACCATTAAGCGGAGGAGACCACTTATGATAAGCTATTCTGCTATTCATTAAGCGATAACGAAGTCTGGGTTTAAACGCGGTTCTGAGCTTATACTTTGTTGATTTCATCATGGTATACATAATACCATGATGAAATATCATCTTAAATAACTAGATCCTGGTAAAAAGAGATCAAAAGCGTTTAATGAATAAATTACGGTTTCACTCTTTCATTGCTTTGTCGGCCGACAGGTACATAATATTTAGAATTTTTGCAATTTATTTCAACAATCAACAAATTCAACCTTAAAAAAATCACCCAATGGCTTTTAAAAATCACTGAAATTAAGTAGGTGTATGTAAAAATGTTGCTCTGGCTAGATCATAGACGTAGATGGAACACGCAATTGTATGAGTAAATTAGCAGATGCCGTCTGGATATTACGAAACTTAATTTACAATTTGATTTGTATCTAAATTAGAAGTCTTAAATGGTTCACAAACCAGTTACAATACAAAGCAATTTTATAAAGATGTATGTTGTGTTTAGGAGGATATAAGGACTCTTGCTTATAACTTCTTCGAAGCCAAAATCAGCAAGATCCACTAAATCTTAAAGTCAAATTAGTTAATATATAGACAGAGGAACATGTGTTTCAAGCCGAGCTTTGTAAGCTTCAATAATAATAAAAACTCGATTCGTTCTTTCGCAATACAAGAAACATAATAACCGATACCAAAGCGTAGGTTTATGTTTATGACGGCAATGTACACAATTTGTGATGCGAGTTTAGTTTAGACCCGACATAATGGGTTTTAATTCAACATATTGAATGCATACAAAACAATAAAGATATGCTAAGAACACGATAAGAGACAACTTTATAATAAATTTGTTGAGAAAAGGAGCCTTTACTTGCATTATGTGACTAAGACTTAAGCCGGAAAGCACAACTTTGATTTTATGCTTATCAAGCTATGGAAGTTGAAAGAGTCGTTTAGAGAACGCGTTTACATTTACATATGACTCGTCTGAAATAGCCACAAGTACTAGTATTATCAAGGAATATAAACCTATTTGAATAATTTTCCGGAACCACTTGTTTTAAAAATTCTTTTAAAGTTTGAATTTTTTTTCTTACTTTTCTAGAAATATTATGGGCTATATATGCCTACAAACTTCCCCAAGTAAACCCAGGTGCAGTAGAGGCACGTCGGTTTATTACTAACTAATATTATTAAATGCAAGTGATTTTTTTTCACTTCTCAAACAATTATGGAACTTGCCATACACGTTGTCAGGAGTACAAAAAGGACATCCAGATAAAAGTACGGGAGACGCGGACGTAGTCGTGGACAATAGTTAGGTACATATGTATTTAAGGTATTATTTATACATATTGTGGTGGGTACAAACTTAGCTGGTGCAAATTGGCAAGGATTATTTGTATTTTCTCCTGTAGACATATCTAGAGGACAGTTCATATCATATTTCTTTATATGCTAGCCTATCCCTGTCTTGCTATGCTAGCATTGGGGAACATTGGTATAAAGAGGAGGGGAGCTGTGCAAACGAGCATTCGTCTCTGGTTCCGATCAGTCATAAAACGTTGACGCGTACTATGGAGATGAGAAGTCTTCAGTATGTATCTTATCCTTTAAATCTAATTTATTTAAAGTGAACAGTGTTTGCTGTTGCTTGTCATATAATCTTTTCAGGGTTGAATGCCCTCACATTCTAATCGTATGTTAAGCGTTTGAAGCAAATTTTTTTCACCCACACAACGTATCTATTTAAACCATAATCCTATTGTACGGGTATTTAAATCCGACACACGTTGCGATGCGGAAACCATTGTTTTGTTGTTTAAAATTCATGAGACGCGGCATTATGTTGAACATTATAATCTAGGCGTACGTAACGATGTGCATCTGAGACACGAAGTGACGGTTACACTGGGTGGTGGATAGCAAATTTTTTTGTCGGGAAATTCAGTTTGAAACCAGCACAAAATTCTTTATAATGGCTAACAGTACTTTTAAACGATTGTTCATAGTTATTCAAAATTTACCACCTTTGATGACTAGGTCGTCTTAATTTAGTTTGTGACCAACACCAGCGTTCACGTTATTGGAAAAGAATAATTTTGTAACAACCCAGGCGGCAGAAGAATCCCGAAATCTATTTAACTAACATTCTCTAACTATGGGTCTCTATACTGGTCTCGAAAGAAAGCTCAATGTCACTACGAGGGTTACTCTGCGAGATCAGGAATAAGGTGATAAACAAATGAAAGTTATCCACTTAAGCCAGCGTAGCGGATCAGCACCTAGTGACCCGATGGCCGCTAGGTTGGAAGGTTCTCGAGTGGAGACCACGGACCGACAAGCGCAGCGTGCAACGTTTGCCCACAAGGTGGACGGACTTCCGACAGGTCCCATTGAAAGGTTATAGGAAAGGCCCATGCCCAGCACGCTCCTTAAAAACTAAAGGGCCATAAAACAAAAAATACAAAGTTTTTATTGCAAAAATACAATCGCAATCCTTCATATTGTATGTTGCAAAAAGACTTATGGTTGTTTTATTCTATATTTAGTATATTTTGATGTTTTTTTTTATATATTTAAAAAAAACTTATATGCCTATATCTTCACTAGTATTCAGTTTATTATAAAAGTACTTAATACATTTAATGCTACCTAAAAATACGCTTCTAACGATGTATATTATGCATATATTTGATATATATCTAATGAGAAAAAATAGACAAAAAATAATTTAATTTTTTTCTATTAGCTCTCCTGTAAAAAGTGTAATTTTGATTTGTGGCCCTTTAGTTTTTAAGCAGCGAGCAGTTGACGTCTTACGGCTGGTTATATTTTTAGATGACCCTTCAAAACAGTACTTTTTCTGGATAAAAGATGCCCTATGTTCTTTTCTGTATCCCTGTCAACGTGTATGCTAAATTTCCTGATGATCGGGTAAGTAGTTAAGGCATGAAAGCTAGTATTTATTTATAATTATTAACTAATTAATAATTAATTAGTATCTGCTTTCCCAACCTCAGTAGCTATTGTATTGTAAGCATCATACTAGTAACTATAATACGCTTTAACGGTATAGAACTGTCGATTATTTTTATGCTCGCAATAGTTTCAACTGACAAGCAATATGTGTAATTACGTGAATAACATGTTATTAAATGTTCGTATTTTTATCTTTTAATTTTTTCATGGGTTGTTATGGTAGATAGTTGTTAAGTTAAATAGCGTTTTTATTGTGGAATCGGTGTAGAATTAAAGAATAAATAACCTCAGGTAGAAGTTGTTTATTATCAATTTTAAATTTTAAATTTATTTTTATAAATACACTTTGCCATTTCTCTTTTGATTATACAGAACGAAAAAAAAGTTGTTGTGAACGTCTAGTTAGAGCGAGGTTTTTATAAGTGAAGTAATCTATAAAAATCAAAAATAGTATATATTATTTATACTATTGTTAGATACTAATAATTATTATTACTTTAATAAAATAGACAATAATTTAAATTCTATTTTCGTTTACGTTTTCTTATTATAATTTTCCACATCATTAATTTCTCACATTATTTTTTCCTCATATTCAATTTTTTTTTATTTCTTTTAAAGCGCTCTTTCTGTTTTTTTTTCTTCATTCTCGACTCTAAATGTCGTCGTGTCATATTAAAATATATTATCAAATTCTTTTTTTTAATCCATCTACCTAACTATTTTAGAAAGTAGCGCAAAAATTCAAACAAAAAAAAAACTGAAATTTTATTAAGTTAATATTCTGAATTTCTGAGCCGCATAATTCTCTGAGGCTACTCGGGATCTTAGGCGACAGTATCCACTGTGCAGCAATTAGACGCCTGTCTGTTATCGTTTCTATGTAAAGAAAAACACACAGCCTGTGTGAAAAATACGATATCAAGATGCGAGATATGTTTTTTCTAGTAACTGGAAGTTTAGAGCAAGCGATGTACGCGTCGTTCTAAAAATAATGTTTAATGCCGTTTCGAAGAATCTTTTATTACGGGATGTCAACATTTACAAATATCTCAATGTTTATTATCCATTGTTGTAAGCGAGTGAAGTGCGGAATGAGTATTTGTGTAAAATGCAGCTTTGTATTCCGTAAGGGGCTGCGTTGGCAATACGTGCTTGAATTTTCATAATTGTGACACTGATAAGTTTGTAAACAAAATATTAATAATTTACAACATATATCTGTGTAAATAGTATATTCGAAACAAGTCAAAATATTAATATATTAGCCTTTGCGATCGACTTTGTCCTTGCATTTTTTACTTAGGTTATAAAACATTTATTCAATCTTTATTGCTCATATATTTTATTATTAAGGATTTTTTTTTCTGGATGAAAGGTATGCAAAATTACGTGATGATCGGTTGAGAAGCTATTTTCTAAACGAAAATAATCAATATTATAGTATAGCCTGAGATATCCTGTTTTTAACTCGCCTTAGAATATTAAAAGCCTCGCTTCCTCTAACTATAGAAAGTGAAAAATAAATGACGATAAATTTCAGAACTTCAGAAAAATGAGCGTGTTTTTCATAATTAATATCATATCAATAGTAGTTCAAAATATGGAGGTTGTTTCACGATTAAATCACAAAACTATACAAATTTTGATGAAATTTGATACTTATGCAACATCCTACTATCGTCGGCAGCGCACTTTAACGTAAAATACTAGTATCGGAGATTTCACTCCTACAATTTTTACTTGTTTATAATATCAGTGTAGAGAAATATATCTGTCAATCATTTAACAGTAGAACAAAACGATTTTGTAGTGACCAAACCGCAAAACCCCGCACTGCGGCGGACACATTGTATAGTCCGGGAGGTGGCAACGTCGGGAAAAAAAGCATTTTAGGTCAGCTGATTTTTTGATATGTCGTCTCTCTTGCCCTTTCGGTTAGGATCTGGGCAGTCTGGCTAGCGGTAGCAGTTGCGTTTACCTGTGCGCATCCTATTTGTGCAGGTAATATACTGACTTTTAAAATCATTTTATGAAGGTTCAATTTGCATATTTTAGCTTAAGATAAGTTTAACAAACATCAATCTCTTATTGCCAGACATTTTTATCGTTGCTAATAATGAGCCAGACGCGAATTTTGATTTCATTTTTATTTCAGAATGTCTGTCATTTTAATATTATGTTGTTTAAGTATGAACAGACCTAAAAATAATTTGCCAGACATTAATTCAGTTGCTAAACCATGAATCAGAACGATTAAAGTCCTGAAAACTCTTACAGTATGATTCTACTCTTACAGTATGAATTGGACTTATGTAAACTGTATATCTATATATACATACAATAGATATACAATTGCGTAAGTTCAATATTTTTTAAATTAGGGATATTATTTTTTATTAGCATTTAGCAAATTTTAACATAAAAAAATAATTGAAATGAGATAGAATTAGATAGCAGGAAATCAAACAACATTATTGAAAATTTAAAAGTTTTTTTTTTATTTGAAATACTCTTTTCGCTATGATACACTGAGAAAAATTTACTTTAACATTTTGGCTCGTTTAAAGGCAGATTATTTAAAATTAACTAAAACTCGTTTAAGAATATATAAGCGCAGTTGGTTATAATCTAACACGTCAACATTGTTATGGATACTTGGTTATTTTTAACATTGCACTTAATAATTTTTAAACAAAATTGTTAGCAT
This sequence comes from Synanthedon formicaeformis, assembly GCA_945859745.1. Taxonomy (NCBI): domain Eukaryota; kingdom Metazoa; phylum Arthropoda; class Insecta; order Lepidoptera; family Sesiidae; genus Synanthedon; species Synanthedon formicaeformis. Next base: position 2,891,325 of record OX243977.1, read on the forward strand.
TCTGAACCAATTCAGACTTGTTTAAATTTTAATACTTAATATTGTTAAATCTAACCAAGTTATGTATGTAATTTTAAATATGTTTAAAAAGGGTTAAAATTAACCCTTTTTTTGGTTAAAATTAACCAATATATCTCTGTTACCACCTACAACGTAATCGGTTACAAATAGCCATTGATATTTTGTTGTTATTAAATAAGTGCGATTGTAAATTTTACCATGACACATTTGCTAATCTTTACAAACAGCTTACTAAATATTAACCAAGTAAAAATACTTAGCAAAGCAAAATGGGTTACCTATAAGTGAAAACGAATCATTCATTTCGTCCAAATCTTTCTAGCGTGATAGTCATTGCGTCTCGTATTTAATAAACTCGTATTGCCTAAAAAAATTTTATAATTTACAAATATTCCTAATGGATGACGATGTCAACAACCTTTTAATTGCATGGAAATTAGAAGAATACATAGAAGTATGTAAAGATGAGTGAAAAACCTACATTTTTATCTACCTAGATATAGTTACAACTAAGTTAACTCTACACCATATTATTATAATTTACTAGTTATGTTATTATTGCAGTGAATTTTGCGTTTATCTTAATTTAAAATTTTTAATTTTCTCACAAGAAAAGATTATTAACCAAATAAGAAATACCTATAATATAAAAAAAAAACAAAAGAATTATGTTACATGTCACCTGTTTGACATCATATAAGTAATTACTAAATTCTTATTTTAGATATTTTTTGACTTTATTAATTATATTGTAAAAATTAATAGTCAATTTATTAAAATTAAAATTAAAAATAAATTAAAATTAAAATTAAATTATAAATTGTTAAAAGCCAATTTTATACTCACATGCCGAGACCGCCCATCGGCGGCATAGCAGAGGTTACAAACCTTATAGTAAATTAACGGATATTAGAATAACAACTATTTCACATAGTACTACTATGATAACTTTGATAAACAAGACAACTAGATAGAAGGTCTCTAAGTAAACACGGAACATTTTTTATTGCTTTTGTTCAAACATTAAAACTAAAACAGAAATGAGTCATACGGATACAAGAGATTTTTTTTCATCAAAACAATTATCATTTATGGATGATACCTACAAGTAGATACAAAAGATTGCCGACGCACCTGCATTTTGTTTTGTTGAATTTTTATATATACTAATATTATAAAGAGGAAAGATTTGTTTATTTGTATTGAATAGGCTCCGAAACTACTGGACCGATTTGAAAAATTCTTTCACTGGTGGGAAGCTATATTATCAGCGAGTGTTATAGGCTATATTTTATAAAGTTACGCGGACGAAGTCGCGTGCAACAGCTAGTGTTCTATTAAAAAACTATAATTAGGAAATATAAAACGGTATTAATTTTCATTTATAAAATATCAATATCGACGTCGATATATCGAGGAAAAATGTCAATATATCTAATTAAAAATATCGATACTTTTTCAACAAACCTACGGGCTCGTAGATCGTGGCCAACGCGATGCCTAGCCCGACAGCCTGAGATTAGCACGTACAACCAAACAAACAAACTCTTTACATATTAGTATAGATAATTTAAACATTGTACCTAACAATTTTATATAATAATAATTATCATCACGCGTTAATCCTTCATTTAATGAATGAATCGTGGTAATGAACGATAGCCATAGCTCATTAAGTTTTCGTAGTAATACTGAGTATAAAGTAAAAAAAAAAAAGTACTTAAATAGTTTTTACTGAGTATTTACTCTGGCTTGAGTAATACTACAGTGCTTACCCATCTATAGCTGAGAGCACTCAACTGTCTCTCTCTGACCAGTAGAATCATACTGTAAGAGTTTTCAGGACTTTAATCGTTCTGATTCATGGTTTAGCAACTGAATTAATGTCTGGCAAATTATTTTTAGGTCTGTTCATACTTAAACAACATAATATTAAAATGACAGACATTCTGAAATAACTTAATTTTTTAATAAAAATGAAATCAAAATTCTCGTCTGGCTCATTATTAGCAACGATAAAAATGTCTGGCAATAAGAGATTGATGTTTGTTAAACTTATCTTAAGCTAAAATATGCAAATTGAACCTTCATAAAATGATTTTACTGTATGAATTTTCAGGACTTTAATCGTTCTGATTCATGGTTTAGCAACTGAATTAATGTCTGGCAAATTATTTTTAGGTCTGTTCATACCTAAACAACATAATATTAAAATGACAGACATTCTGAAATAACTTAATTTTTTAATAAAAATGAAATCAAAATTCGCGTCTGGCTCATTATTAGCAACGATAAAAATGTCTGGCAATAAGAGATTGATGTTTGTTAAACTTATCTTAAGCTAAAATATTAAAATTGAACATTCATAAAATGATTTTAAAAGTCAGTATATTACCCGCACAAATAGGATGCGCACAGGCAAACGCAACCGCTACCGCTAGCCAGACTGCCCAGATCCTAACCGAAAGGGCAAGAGAGACGACATATCAAAAAACCAGCTGACCTGAAATTCTCTTTCGAAAACGTTGCCACCTCTTATACTAGTATTCTCTGTCCGTATTTTATTACTCTCCGTTTTTATTGAACATACATGCAAATCGACATGGGTATTAAATGTAAGAAACAATCACAAATCTCCCTCTATCCGTCTCGCTCTCACCCACGCCTCTTAACGTCTGTCAGACGAGATGGGACACGCGATCGCGATACTTTATAGCCCAGTGGGTCGCAACAGATTGTTGCAGCCAAAAAACATTTATTACACGCCATCAACTTTTAAAAACCCATGTAACGCGACACCGGAGAAAACAAACCGATTGGTTATAAGACAACCGTAAAACTGTGTCCAAGCGAGCACAGTGGGTCGACAGCGTTTGTAACATGTCCAAAACGATCACATTTTTTTTTGTCTTTCGTCCGCCAATGACACGTACGGTACGGACTTAACAAAAAAAATAAAGACTCAGAAATAATGCACGCAATTAAACGTCTTCATTTAAGTGTAAATTGCGATGAGCGAAGCTCGTGATTCGTCCGTAATTTGACACAAATTAAGTTTAAACAACATGAAAAGTGCGGGAATAATCACCGCAGCTGCCCGTTAAAGACGCAATCCTTTTATTTCCAATGCACTCTTGACTTGGTTATTAACGCAATACAGTTTAATGTCTTGCGTAAACTAATGTACTCAAATGAATTAATATTGTAACATTTATTTATAATCTTTACACAGTACATAATTTGAAGTCGCTTTCCTCATCTGTCTGGCCGCTAACTCGTCCTAAACCACGCAAAAATTTTTGATGCGGTTTTCACCATCAGTTATTTGCAATAGTTATTTGCTTTTTTAATGTGTCTAGTTTATTAAAAAAAAGCATAATATTATAAAATTGTCTAATTTATTGTAGTGAGACATTGGTTTAGTAGTCGTCTCGCACAATTTTTTTTCGTACGAAATGTGCGAAAAGGCAACTTTAAATTTAAATATATTTTTAGTAATCTATAACGCTTTTTAAGTCTTCGCGCTTAATGAATTTCATATTTTGTTCGATTCATATTAATATTGGAAGAAAAGTTTCAGAGGATGAACATTCAATATTAATCATACAAAGCGCAAAAACCTCTTTTATCTTGATATATTTTTAATTTTATTGGACAAGTGACAACGCTTTATGTATTTACAGTCGCATCACAATTCGGTTGAAAATAATGAATAATAAATGAAATATGTATTTGTTTTTTTAAATGGAAATGCCTCCGACAGCACATTGTATTTATTTCGTTCGGAATTCATTAATAAAGTATACGAATACATTTATAAAAGGCAATTATGTTAACGTGTCGTTAACGAAATAAATATGAATAAATTAATAGAAGAGTACGAATTAGGAGCTTTATCGGTGTGATTGATCGTAATAGTTTTAAGATTTTATCAAAATTTAAGTATGTTATTAAAAAATGGAAAAAGTTATTTAAAAAAATTAAACGATATAGCTTTAAATCATTCTTATCTTTAATTTGTTGTTGAAAGGTTTTCTACTGGCTTAGCTAAGTAACGTTTTTTTAGATTAACATATTAAGTAAAATATTTTACATTCTGCTATTTTTAGGAGAATTAAGTGACAGACATACAGATTGTTAGATTAGACGTGATTCTAACTAATATCAATACTCAATACTAATAAATAAATCTGTAAGGGAAGGTCATGGAGTAAGTTACTTTGTTTTCAGAGATATCGAGTTTATAGGCTCTAAACATGATACTGAAACTAAATTGACGTTTTTTAGATTTTTTTTCTATATGTATGTAAGTATGTATGTTCCTCCATAACTCTTAAACGAATTAACTGATTTTCATGAAACTTTTAGACGTACGGGACACAGGATAGGCTACTTTTTTTTATTTTTTAACGCGGACGAAGTCGCGGGCATCAGCTAGTAATAAATACGAAAGTTTGTTTTTATGCCTTAACTACTTAATTGATCAACTCGAAATTTTGTATACAGGTTGTCCCTTGGAAAATCAGAAAATCAGTACCGAGGAATCATCAAAAAATAAAAAATAAAATATTCATGATAGGCTCATTATGGGGATAATAGAAAATTGAAAATTATAATAACACCTAGGTGTTAACCCCCCTTGGCTATTGACATGAAAAACTTACTGTAAACGTACAATCTCCATGTCATCAACAAACAAAAGTTTTACTAATAATAAAAACCGCCAATCGTGTAACTCCATCTAAAGTCACTTAAAATCATAACTATTTGGGAGGAGAAATTGTGGGTTACATTGTTGTGCAAGTATGCACAGCTCCAACACCCGGCTTGCCCAGTCATAAAATTCATCCATAAAAGCGTAACAACGCAATTACAGACTTAATTAGCAAAGCTTAATCGTTTGTCAAGCCAACAGTTTTACGACATACGTGACTGAATTCGATCGATTTAAGGCCTCATCATACAACATTCTTTTTTTGACATCAACTTCTTAGAACTCTATTATTAACTTACTCGTACATTCAATGGTACAAGTAAAGTCGGGGTACGGTTACCTTCGTCAGTTTTCAAATTCATTCCTTTATCAAAGTCGTAGACTCTTAGTACCTTTTAAAACTAAAGCAATAATAAGAGTACTGACAGACGTTGCCCTGGTGCAAGCAAATGTCGACTTTAAGGTGACGAACCTTTTCTCACCCCGAATGTACATATAAGTCTCATTGTGTGTTTTGACTGAGTTGAGCGATTAACGACATTGAGCGATAGGATGCATTTTTTTAACGTAAAAACCTCCCCTGATTATCCCTCTATCCACGAGTGAAGACAGAATTAAAATCGGTCCAGCCGTTCTCGAGTTTTGCGCTTAGCAATACATTTAGTGATTCATTTTTATTTATATAGACTAGCGACCCGCCCCTGGCTTCGCAAAGTTTAAATTTTCCAGGAAATTTGTCCAATTTTTCTCTTCATAAGAACCTTCTGCGAACTTAAACGAATATTTTTTTTTGCACATACAACATCAGTGTTCTGAGCCATCGACTTATTTATTCATGAAATGTGAGGAAAAGTCTTGAAAATAATTATTATCTCCCGAAAACGTATCTGTCTAACGCTGACTTGTCATTTTAGCTAAAGAACTAAACGAAACAATGTTACTGACATAGGTTTGTGTAAAAATGGGAAATGTTCTGCGTCGCGTACTGTAACATTTATTAATTGCTTAAAAACCCTCTCAAGCCTTTCCAGACGTCTAATTAACCTGAGTAGGTCGAGAAAGGCCCCTGGAAGAGTCATTCCTCGCGTTATGAACGACGTGAGCACATGTGAAGGACTCTAACACTCCTCTTTTTCAGCTTACTCGTCGAAATGAGATTTTTATGTTAAAAACTCTACGCCCGGGTTGCAACTGCACTAAGAATGAGATCGTCTTGGGTTACACTTTTTTATTATTATTAAAAAAATGAAGTAATTTTGTTTGAGTAATAAGATGTAATGTTTTTTGTAAACATTACTATTAGAAAACAGTAGTTAGTATAGTAATGCGTTTGCCAGTCATTTGGGCAAAAAAAAAACAACATTAAGGTATTAATTTTTTTTATGTAATTTTTAATGATGTGGCAGGTGGTTACCGTCGTCGTCTATAACACAAGCAACGCCACAGTTGCTGCAAGTGCGCTGCTAACCATAGTGGGATTAAGTATATAAGGGATTGAAATGGGCTCTGATATACCTTACTCACTCGCCGAAACGCAAAAGCACAAGTGCTGTTATTTTACTGTGGTTCTGTACCACCAGGCCTTGTCACTTCTGGCAGCACTAACTATTGTATTTTTATTAATAGTTAAGTCAATAAAAATACTAACTAAAGTCATTAAATAGGATAAACCATTAAAAGGGGATGGGGGAATGGGTTGTTTTGCGTTAATTAAAACTATATTCCATTACTATATAAAGTTAATTAAAAGTTCAATGTGTTACGCATTGTGCTATGAGCACAAAAAGTTAATTTAGCACATAATGCACACGAATAAATTGTACGAACGATTGGACACAGCTTTAACTTCGTACAATTTACCGCAATCGATTATCCACACTCTTAACGGTACAGGCATTCCATAATATCACCATGACATCATTTTATGTCAGAATGCTCCAACAGTGTGCATTACATGCATTTATACTTCACTTTCTTGATTCTAAATAAGATTTAGACTTAGTTTAGATAAATAGGGAGAAAGCTAAAGATTCAAGCCTTAAACTGATAATGAACCGAATAAACATGAGGTTTATATTTTCTTTTTTTATTCTGTAGGTAAAGTCGGAGTAAGAAAAGGTTCGTCACCTTTAAGTCGACATTTGCTTGCACCAGGGCAATTGTCAGTCATGCCAAAATTTCAATTCAAACGTGTGTCAGTTGCCTGCTTTAGTTTCAAAAGGTACTAAGAGCCTACGATTTTGACTAAGGAAAGAATTTGAAAACTGACGAAGGTTTTCCTACCCCGACTTTACTAGCGACGCGCTCTCGGTTTCGTACGGATGCAATTTTTTTTCTGCAAATGGTGTACACAAACCTTCCTCTTTTATCGCTCTTTTCATTAATGAAAACTGTATCAAAAAAAAGTTGTGCCGTTTAGAAGCAGTTTGCGGAGAAACAGATAGAAGCAGATAATGACTTTATTTTATAACTAGCTGGCGCCCGCGACTTCGTCCGCGTTGAAAAGAAAAAAGTAGCCTATGCTGTGTCCTGTACGTCTAAATGTTTATCTACCAAGTTAAAAATACAGATAAAAAAAATACATAAATACAGTTTTATTATTAGTATTGATGACGATAATACTCGTAGATATAGATGAACTGGGATTCTAAACACAAACATGCAAGTTTTATTTTATTATAATTTAACTATATCTTATCTATATCTTTAAATTCTACATAATATTATGTCTAAGTACTTATATTATAAAGAGAGAAGATTTGTATGTTTGTAATGAATAAACTCAAAAACTACTTGACCGATTTTTAAAATTTTTTCACCTATAGAACCGTAACGGAGGTTATTTTTTTATATTGTTACGCGAACGAAGTCGCTTGCAACAGCTAGTTTTAAAATAAAGTTGCTTTCAATCTGTCTGTTTCTTCGTTAACTTACTCTAAACCATCAAACGGATTTTAATACGGTTTTCACTAATGCAAAGAGCGAGAAACAAGTAAGAAAATTGCATTCATGCAAAGCTGGGGGTTGTAGTCGCTAGTTAAACATAACATAAGGGCAAGAAAATGCTAATGGAAGGATACATTTTGCGATTTTCCAATGAAATTTCCAACAGTATCAAATGAACACACCAGTTATAGACAAGGCATGCACTCTGTACGTATTAATTACACGTATCACAGCATCCATATAGACTCAATTGAAGGCAATTAGACGTTGAATCACTAGGAGGTCTCGTTGCTCGAGCGATAGCGATTCCATTACTTGACTCCACGTACTATCCGAGTAGAAACAAAAATGGGTTAATATTTTGGGCTATTTTCGTCACCCCACCTTTCTGAGGAGGAGTGATTTTCAAAGGGGCTTATTTCCATTTACCACTTTACCAAAATCTGTGAATGAGAATGCCATTATCATGCTAAAATGTATCCTCTAATTAAAAACCCGTTTAAGGGGATTAAGCTTATTAGATCAAAAAACAATAACAATGGAGACATTAAAAAAAGTAGGTATCTGGGGCCCTACTATCAACTTTTAAAAGACGATTCAAATTCAGAGCAGTTTAATTTGGGTTCCTAACATCAATCAAACTGGAACACGCGTGCCATACAAAACACTACGAATTTTATGGAACATTTAAAAGTGACATATGCGTAGAGCATGAACTGTCATTTAAAACAAAATAATAATAAGTACGTAATTTAAAGAAAATGTGACTTTACGTCAACCCATTAGAGTTTAAAATGAAATAGTAGAAATTGATCGTTACTACCTTTTACCATTGACGCGTGAAGGCAAGAATCCGCCATGATTCTGTCAAAGGCGTTTTTTTTTTTATGTGCCGCTTTGGCATTTGTGACGCAAATTCCATTGTAGTATTTCGATGGTTCCTAAACAAAATCGCTTTCATACAAAAACGAAGTTGATGGTACGAAATAGCAAATGCAATCCAGTTTAGGTCCTAAATTAAATCGTATTAAGGGTTTATAGGTTGATAGTAGGACCCCTGTAAACAGCTATTAAAGGTTTTTTCTCGTTACTAAAATTTTGATTAATACGGAAATAGTTAAGCCCCTTTGAAAAATCATTCCTCATTGTAGAAAATAGCAGTTTAAAATCTCTGTTGAATTTTTTTTAGTAAAGTATTTTTTTTTTTTGTAAATTTGAATAATTTCTTGTGCCACATAAAAAGTCTCTGTAGAATTTGTTTATGGTTATAACTTGCCGAAAATATTAAAAAAATATTTCTTAGACTGCTTTCTTAACTATAATATATCTACTCTGGTGCTGAAAATCTTATATCAAAAATGATGATTTTTATTTCATGCCTTTAGGAATACCAGAATATTCATTTTATTCAATTTTTTCTGTGACTACAAGTACGCCTATTTCATTCGCGTTCGTCTGAAAAGCGCTCGGATATTGATTAAATTAAAAAAAAACTTTTTCAATTTATTGCCGTGAATACATGTTGAACGGAAATGAAAAGAAATAGTCTTTTTTTAACATTCTGTTAAATTTTATTCGAGAACATTCCATAAGTCATTGATGTTATGCGTAGTCAAGTCACAAACAACCCCAAATGACTTGCCCAACAATAGGCAATTACAAATTGATTCTATAACACAGTCGAGTGTAAAGGTTCAATTTATATTCAAACCTCATCCGGAAACATTTAGTGTTTTCTGTTGCGGCAATTTTTCATTATAATTACTTGTAAAATATTTATGGGCTATTGTTAACATTTTTATGGGGTCTCCCTCGGCTTTTGGAACGTTGTTGCCCAGCCTTAGAAAATGCTTATTAATAAAATTTATATCTAATAATTTTATCCGCTGCGTTCAAATTTACACCACTGTGCGGTGAACCAAGAACGCATGATTTGTGTTCGCAATGCGTGCGGATTGTTTATAGCGTACGACTCGACGTTTGTTTGATGAGGTGTGCTATTGAAACTTAAAATTAGGGTTTTGCTAAGTTAATGGCGACATTTTTTTAAAAAATAGTATAGATTAAAAAAAACCACTTCTAGATTTAAAGTGGAAGTGGCAGTAAAAAGACCTAATTGATTGGATGCATACATTTTTGTGAGAAATTTGAACAGGAATATTTAAATTGTCAAAATCTCAGAAACATTAGAAGATAGAGGCCATAACAATGACTTATATTATATTATATACTAGCTGGTGCCCGCGACTTCGTCCGCGTTCTCTATAGCCTATAGCCTTCCTCGATAAATGGACTATCCAAAACAAAAAGAATTTCTCAATTCGAACAGTAATTCTTGTGATTAGCGCGTACAACCAAACAAACAAACTTCAGCTTTATATATTGGTATAGATTACGTCATATCATATTTTACATCATATCATCATAATAATATGCGACAGTAGTCGCGTCACAGAGTCAGAGTCAGAGCTCGGTCACATTTCAAAAAAGTAAACAGTAGTTCACTTTTTTGAAATGTGACCGAGCTCTGTCCTAATGAAATATTGCACGTTATAACAACATACAATAATATTAATTATTAATCTTTAAATCGTATCGCAGTCGAGTCGTACGCATAAAACAGGCCCATTATAATGATTTCGCTTGAGGCTGTACCATTTTGCATTGTAGTGTTTAATACTGTTTTAAAATTTATTGTAATCGTTACGATAAGGTTATTGTTGGACAAAATTACTTTAATCTATCACGTTTTCGCTCTTGTAATAGGTGTGTAATACTAAATATGCTTTGAAATATAACATAACTGTGGTTTTAGTCATTGTAGTTGCTTAGGTCGTGTTTACTGATAAATTTCCGATTAAATAAGGCACGTTTGAGTTTAGGTCCAAATCCAGTTTTTTATAGAGTATGCTGGTCGATTGACTGTGAAGTCGGCTACCGTCGCTTCGCCTAGGTATAGTTTGTGCCAAAAAATTAGTGACGAAAACACCTCAACAGGGTGCTTATAGCAACAAAAGGTTGGGTTATTTCCTACCTAAATGCCTGCCCAATATACATTGTATTGTTGAATACCATTGTTATCATAACGTTTGTGAAGATTCTAGGAAAGGTTTTGATACTTAGATTATTTAGTTTGGTCAGTTCGGAACTTTGGTTTACAGAGGCAACATCATATTTCTTTCTTTCGCTTTAAAATGACCATGGCAGAATCCTAGTACATCTAATGAATAAAATACTTTATTAAATAAGCATTTAGTACCACAATCACAACAAGTGAATAGGTTTTTTGATTTATGTGAAATCTAGAAAATATTAAAAAGTATCAAGATCACTTGTAGTGCCTAACATAGATAATTGTTGTTTACAATCTTTATTGATATGCATTGTTATATTTGAAGTGGGGTCTAAAGTGTTTTCGTCACAAATTTTTTGGCACAAACTATACACGAGCAATCTCAAGGAGAGGATGCACATGTACTTCCGACCCTACAAGAATTTAGGGGACGTGCTGTTGCTTGCTGTTATTTCACTGTGACCTTTTGTAAGGAGCTATGATTGAAAAAGACTGACATAAGAATGAATTAAGACATCATATTAAACCATCTAGTTGTTATTGATGTTTTTTATGCACTTCAGGGCAATGTTGATATAGTTATTCTTGAAATGTTTATATTTTATTAATCAATACTAATAATAAATCTGTAAGGGTTGGTCATGGAGTAAGTTACTTTGTTTTCAGAGATATCGTGTTTATAGGCTCTATACATGATACTGAAACTAAATTAACGATTTTTTGAATTTTTTTCTGTATGTATGTATGTATGAACTGATTTTCATGAAACTTGGTATATAAACATTTAGACGTACGGGACACAGGATAGGCTACTTTTTCTTTTTCAACACGGACGAAGTCGCGGGCGACAGCTAGTTTTAATATAAATCTTGTCTTCCGTCAGAAAAATACAACTAATGCAGGATTAATTTTACATGTGCCAAATTCAAAGCAAAGTTAAAGTATGGGTAATTCCAATTAAGGGACCTTGTCCTCGATTTTTAACAAATTCGAAAAAAAGGCTATTAGTCGCTCTATAAGGTTCTTAAATTCTGATAACAGGCAAACTGTGTTCATTAATAAAAGCTGATGTCAAAAATATATTATTAATGCCCATTAGTATATTACAGTTTCCTTTACAAGGGCATAAAACCACGCGACTAACATCACGCTATCCATACTCATATTATTATTATTAGGATATTATTTTTAGTAGTGGCATTGTTTCAGTTACTTCTAAAATATTCGGTCATTTTTTATAGTAGTAACCGTCAAAGACGCAATTGTATCTCTTGGAAATATGATTGTTGTATTGTGTGTGTGTTTCGGTGAGTGAATAAGGGATGCCAAGCCTATTTCCTTTATTCCATATCCTTAATTTTATTATAGTCGGCAGCGCACTTGCGGCACCTGTGGTGTTGCTTGTGTTATACCCTCAAGTGGACCGTCAGCCTGTCTATCGACCTTAATATAAAAATAGATTTTAACACTTGAAAATGGAACATGAAAGTAAACTTTTTTCATATTTTTTGCCTGAACCTTAGTTTGTCTTCATAAGTGGTAAAATTTTAGTACTGAATTGACCAACTAGAAAGCGCTCACACTACTAAAATACTAAAATTAAAGGTACCATTTAACTGGAATTGTTGGTTGAAAAAGTATTTAATAATTGGTATATCGAAGGTAAATTTGTAAATTTGAATGAAAATATTCGGGAGGCACTATGGAAGGAAGCATCATGATTGAATCAAATTTATAAGATTCAGGTCAGGGTCGCTAATACCTACTCTACCGCTGAGAGGACCTTTGGAAGAAATGTAGATAATGTTTCGAGAAAATTTGTCTATTTAAATTGTGATTACTAATCAAAAGTCTAAAAGAGGACGGTTTGTGGAGGTATATGAAAAAATGCGTCCCGGTCGAAGTCAGGAGCGGGTATCTAGTCCGTACTAATATTATAAATGCGAAAATTTGTATAGATGTTTGTTACTCTTTCACGCAAAAACTACTGAATGGATTTCAATGAAATTTTACAATTATATAGCTTATAAATCAGAATAAGACATAGACTATATAAGACATTAAAAAGATAAAAAAAAGGTAATGCGGGCGAAGTCGCGGGCAGCAGCAAAATATTTCTGAACATAATTTACAGAAAAAAAATGCATTCCAACAAAGTTGGGGGTGAATCTTTTGTGTTTTAATATACTCGTATAAGGACGACCGAGCACAAAAATAAGTTTTAACCAAGAAGTACTTTGGTCTTGGTGAGTGTAAATTGTTTATGTGAGCAGTCAACGTGTACTCATTAGTTTAACTTAAGCAACTGCCTTCCATTCCAACATAGTTTAATTAGCCCGAAACAACACGGTCCGATCGGTATCGCTACTTAGTCCCGTGTGTTTCCGATCGTTTTAACTTGCTACAATTAATGCGGTTAAAAGATTTAATCTTTAAAAACACAATACATATTTCTACTAGTAGACAGGGCTTGTTTGCATTTGTTATTAATAGGGTAGTTTGCTGTTGTGAGGGTTTATGGCAGAGGCCCTTTTTGTTTGGGCGACATCGACTTTTGTTTGTCTTTTAAGTACCTTCTAAAATAACACTTATTTCTATACTTAATTATTATATTGTAATTATATTTGTATGATATATTTATTTACATTTATTGCGAAATGATATGAATATCCTTAATTGTATTATTTTTTTTTTTCAATTAATTAATTCATTATTATTGGTTTATTTTTTAATTTTATTTTATTTGATTTTAGTGACTTCTTCCATGATTGCTTTATTTTTGGCATAGCACTTTTGGATAGCAGGACTCACAGTGTTTGTTTCATTTTTAATATTGCAGTAATCAATAAAAAATTATAAATAAACTACAACAAGATTGATATTGCTTGAAAGACTAATATAGTTTAAATAAATAAATATCTTCACACATTACACAACATCATTTAGTTACATAGATACATAGACCAAAAGTGGACTTAAAGGCACCAAAAGTGATCAGACTAAAAATTTGCGCTAAAAACATCCAAAAACCCAACATAAATAGAGACTCTAAATAAAAATTCTAAACAGTTTCTTTATATCGATGATCTAGCTAGAGATTGGCTACAAGCAATTGTGACTTCACCTGAAAACTATATACGAATTTGTAGTTTGGTACAAGTTAGACGAGACTATCTAGATAATTTTAAATTTAAATAATAATAATGGATAAGTATCCACTTATTGCATTTTATAAGTTCAATAAGTGCACTTAATGTAAGGTTTAAACAATTTTTTTGGGAGATATTTACGACATGATATGTCACTATATGATACTGATTAAGGAGATAGTATCTAGTAGAAATTTTTAATATTTTTTCCAGCAAGATTGTAACTCGTTGGGAACAAAGGGAATATTAGTCAAGGATATTGTATATTACTATAATATATCGATATTGATACCTTTAGATTAATAAACCTCATCCTACTAAACGTAAACTGGATAGAAGGAATTTTTGCAACTCGGGTTTGTCATATATGCGAAATAATTTTTGCTTAATATTTCTTTAAAGCATTCAGGAACATGATCATGATAAGATTTAAAGATTTATGAAAATCTAAAAAAAAACATTATAAGTACAAAAGTTTATTATTATAAATGTTTCTTAATTAAGAACAAAACATTGATCAGATTTCGATGAAACTTTAACCCACAAGTTGGTCAGACTTTTAGTTATATTAACATACCCTATTTCTAGTGCTAATCATCCTACAATGAAAACAATTAACTTTTATTCCATTTTTTAACCCAACTTTAGTTTTAAAACGACCTCTTTCAATAGATAAACCTGAATACATACGTCCGCCATCGCTTGTGATTTGTTAACTTTAAAGAGCTATACATAGATGTCACAACATTGGCCGAAATATCTAAGTAAATATAGCTCTTACGTTTATTTTAATTGAGGGCATTTAGTCATGATTGTTTACTGTTTTGCGGATTGTGACGTCTTAATTCTTGGTTAGTCATAGCCAGTAAATTACGGTTTAATGTTTTTATTCATTGGAGCCAAAACATGTTTGAACTGAAAAATTTTTCGCCACTTTAATATTTTTCGGAGGGTACAAAAAATAATACTAATTTGGTCAAAGCCACACTGTGTTCATCATTGGCTTGGAAGTTGGACTCTATGAACGTGCGAACAAATCAACTGTTCATTCGTTCATAACCACATGTAACATTTACTTTCATGTTCCATTTTCAACTGTTTGAAACTTTTTTTATGTTAAAGCTGACGGTTCACTCGATGGTAGGTGGCAACTTGCAACCGTCGCCTGATAACATAAATGCATCCTATCAGGATCGGCAACGCACTTACTTTCCCCGTGATATTACTTTAAGTCAAGTCGACCATAACTTTTTTTTTATAATAAAGAGGTGGCAGACAGGCTGGCGGCTCACTTAATGGTAGTTAGGTGGTTACCGCCGCCTAAGGACACGAGCAACACTAAGGGCAGTGCTAGTGCGCTGCCTACCTTTATGACAAAAAATAAGTTCTAAAATAACTCATTAATATAGTTACTAGTTAAGTTAGTTTAAGCGCCTATTTCTCAAACGTCAATCAGGACAAACTGTCATTTAAAGTCACCGGTAACCGGGAATAATTTAGCTGATATACCTTTGTTTGTACGGTAAACGTCCCAAACATTAAATAGAAAATCATAAAAAAAAATCGGCTATCGAATGATGCAGTAAACCGAGTGCATAATTCAATATAACAGAAAATGATTTCTAAAAGTAACTAATCAACACTTTACATGTAGTTCGTGAAAGAGGCCCTAAAAGTAATAAACCAACGAGAGAATGCTGCTGGCTGCAAGTATCTCTAATTTAATCCCTCGTCATGCTCAACTACGTAAGTCCCGGTCATTTCCAGCGAGCCGTGCGGGAATCATTCACCCGGTCATTCGTTCACAGCTCACCCATTCGGTTCACTCATTCACTTTGATGTCGCGCTGGTTCGCACGCACTTTCCGCCCACTGCACATCGTTGTAAGCACATTATGAGCGTATGAAAGTACCTTTAATGTAGTTTATTAGCTTTTCTATTTAATTATATTTCTCTGTGATGCTCGACTTAATGTGAAATACACTTAATTTATGTGTTATTATTGGATTACTTACGGAGGCATTTGTTTATTAATGGTTATGGGGATCGAAATATTTAATATAAAATTTATTTTGGCAATAACTTGATTCTATAACTAGTCGGCAAACAGGCTGTCTCAATCTGTCCCCTAGATGGTAGTTACCTCGTCTACTAAATGAGCATTGCCACTATTATTTAATTATCAACTTTTATTGCTAGAATAAAAAATATAACTTTAATTTTAGTGTTTATATTGATTATTGTTGTTATTGACACATATTTGTTATTTTATAATAATAATACCGGCTTGGCATATAATCATTTTTTGTGCGAATTATGTATATATCTGAGACCTTCCTCCTTTATCACTCTTTTCACTATAAAATCCGTTGAGTGCTATAGTTAGCAGTTAACGGAGAACAAGCAGCGGACAGCGATTTTTTTCTGTAATAAGCATATAGGTATAGATATGGAAAAATACAATATAAAAGAAACCATAATGAGAATATTTGGTAATTTTCTCAATAGGCTATTGTTATAAGTGTAAGCAACATTCAACTCTCCCATTTAAAAGAAAATAAAAAATGAAGTGAAATCTCCGTGACCTGACCGAGGTCTCCAATTGTACAAGTAGGGTGAACAAAAAAGGTAAATTTCCCAAGAACTCGCGTCTCAATAGGTTTTACTCTTGAAATGCGTCGCACAAAAGACTGTACACTGTACCATGTTAAGTATAGCGAGTTTTTTTTTCTGTTAGTATAACATGTCGGTACTGTCAGCACAACAAATTCATGGCATATAAATGAATTACTATTAAAAATTTTTTTTAATTATTATCTATCTTATCTTATTTATCTTATTGTCTATTTAAGGATATTGTCAAATCGTGAAAATATTTTCAATCTCAATACATTTGTTTCAGGTATGCGTTACAAACTTGGGTGATAATGGTTCTCTTGAGAGGAATCACGTTCACGTCATCAATATACATATTACAATAAGGATCATCACCTAGTAAGGTCAGTCATGATTGAACGTCCAATCTACTCTGTAGCAAATAGTACAATGAATATTGTGGCTGTGAGTAAACGTCCCTAACTAGGTCGTTTGCTCCTCTCCACATATGGAAGAATATTAGCAATCTGATTTAGCATGTATCTTCATCTTGTTATGTCAAAATCGAAAAAACAAATATCAGTAACAGTGTAATAGTTAATTAAAATTAGTATTCGTTCATTAATATTTTATTTATTTATTTTTGTTTTACAGCACTATATTAAATTACTTAAATTACATAACATTTATGAATTATAATAATCTGGTATTATAATTTAAATAAATATCATAAAATCGTAAAAAAAACTGACCAAGTTTGATTACTCAAAATTAATGATTATTAATTTTGTCTTAAAACTCTTGAATGTGTCACGAAAAAAGTCCAAGTTCTCAATAACCATTTCAAAGATGTGAAAATACAACTCATATTTTCAATTTTTTTATATATTTATTTATAACAGTAAAGCTTGTCTGTTATTATAATAGTACTAAACTGCAAAAAATCAATCAAAGAAAGGTTAATAAGATTCTTCTTAATATAGAGAAAGGTTAATAAGACCTTACTTATTTTCTACTTATTGGCAAAATTCTTAATCAGACATTCCAAACATTTAATTATACTAAATTAATATATTTTTAGGTAAGCCTCTATTAAAAATAAAGCAGTTATTTATATAAAAAAAGAAATAAAACCGACTATTTTTTGCTTGTGCTAACCATACTTCATCTTAGTCTCCGAAGGGCCTGGGACGTCGAACAAAGGTAGCAGAAACCAATTTGTTACGTGATAATATGCCCCCCTCCTGCCTCTAACGTACTAGTACAACCCTCAAAACTTGGAGAGTGACTTCATTGCTTTTCGTCCATTGTATAATATATTTTTTAAATATAAAAAAGGCATATCTAGCATTATATATCTGTATGAAACTATTTATTGTGCAATAGTTCTAATAATGCAATAATTGAAAAGAAATTTCACTATTTTCTAAAGATAGCAAACGAACGATGTAGTACAGTTCAAAAACCCTTAAAAAAAACCACACCCCAGTCACTTGTGAAGTACGAATATTGCATTAAAAAGCACATCCTTCTGACAGCTTTGTAATAATTTATACAGACTGACACTCCAATAAAATGTAAAATATAACCACATTTCAGCGTATATTGCTCACGAACCAATATTCGATCTACAAATATTTGTCAGGGGCCGATTAACCTCCATATAGAGTGTTGGGCGGGGCCTTTCAATTCGATGTAGATATATGAATAGATTTCTAACCATAGACACCTTTTCTCTATAGGTCTAAGATTGTAGGCGATGCGTCTAACTATATTTGAACTTTTTGCAATACTTACAATAAAATAATTATGTTCTATAGTCTTCGCTAGCTGATGCCGTTATAGTTTGAGTAGTTTAAGCGTGAAAAGGTGACAGACAGACACATATACTTTCACATTTATAATTTTAGTTTGGAAAGATAACTTTCGATAAAACCTATAGATCTTTAATTTTTATTTTAAATCAATGTTTTAAATGTCAGATCGTCACTCGCTTTACCATTTAAGTCTGATTGAAAATTAATTGCTTAATTAATAGAACTCTCCTAACATTCTGTCTACCTTAGTAGTTTTTTTAATAATATCTAATACCATTTGTTTAATTTGTTTTAAAAATATAAGTGTGACTTTCTCCAAAAGTATTTCTCAACTTACCACACTTACCATCAGACGTTTTATGTTTGCCTTAAATTATAAATATTTACCAAAAAATATATATCTAAAATTTTTATTTTAATCCATATTTTTTGGTCACGGAAGATGTTTCAAAAAAGAGACTTAGTTAATATCTTGAGTTACGGATTTAACCCAATAACTGGCAATCAACTCCTGAAGTAACATAATTATATATAAGTACTTTTTCTTATAACTTGTACCACACATAAACACCACGTGATTGGAGAAAATTACATTGTAACTATTGATTTACTTGTTACGTGTGAAATTATTATAATAATATCAAGTGCCTTCTTAACTTATGTTTAATAGTAAAAATAAATAAATGAGAATATAAGTTGAAGTATATTTAGACAATAAATATACTTTCTTCAGACGGCAATGACTTCTATATTACTTCGTAAGGACAAGGCTAACGCTCCTAGTACGTGGCACCGACGCGCCGGTGTCAAAATCGGAAATTGGCACCAATGACGGGTGTTCATTCTGTGCGTAGAAAGATACGAAAATGCCTACTTACCAGTGACATGTCCAACCAACCAATGAGAACCCAATAAGAAATAAAAATACGTATTAAGTTGGCAATGAAAACAAATTATTTTTAGTAACTAGATGTGCAAATTGGAGGACCATTTTTTGTCACTAGTATTATGGTAAGGGCGCATCCTGTCTTGTTTAACATATCACTGACAGACAGCTGGTTACCATCCTCATTTTGTCCAAATCCCTCTTTTTCGGAACAAGCTCTTTAAAACATCTTTTATAATGCGTCTGTGTTTCCAAACTCATATAACCCAAATCTTTTTAAAGTTCTAGTGAATAGGCATTTTCTGGGTGAGCTCGCTCCATCATAGGCCTCGTCTTCGCTACACAGTGGATGCTGGCCAAGAGCAAACCCATCTCTAATAAAAAAAAATATAAAAATATAATATTAGTCTAAAATACTCGGTCTCACTTTTACGTTGTAATTAAATATGTACGATGGCGTTTAAATGTCCCTTTCATGATGCGTCATGAATTTTATTTTTAATTGGATATTTAATTAAAGGTTATTTTCATCCTTTAATTAATATTTAATCAAAGGGAATTTTTGTACTCTTATTTCAATGTAAAGAGCTTAATTCCGAAACTACTCTGTTATTACCGGAGCGGTAGTAATACTAAAATCTATAGTTATTACAGAGAATATGACAAAAAAAAATCTAGTTTTCTTGTACCAATTAAAGTGACATGTAACCAGCACCACTGACGTTTGACTTTGATCACTGACGTTGATTTGCGGCACAGAGTATAATAGGTATAATATATTCTATATATTGAAATTCGTACTACAAGTAGTAAATTCATTTATTATACAATGATAAAGCTCAACCAAAAGTTTCCAATAGAAAAATTTACATTGATTTGTTTTGGCTTTAATAATTATCTTAAAATTTAATATGTACTTAGTATATGTGTTAATTATAATTATGTATATACTGCGTCTGCGATGAACATAGTCAGACTGACAAGAGGGCTTGAATGAATTATAATAAAACCAAACGGGGACTAGTCAAATAATATGAATTGTGCAGGCCCCTGTCAATAAGCCCGTTTCGTATGGAATTTATTTTGAAATTACTCGCTGGGACTTCTCCATAATCTCCTCTAAACATAGATCTACACTATGATAGATATGTCATGATAGAACTCTTCATATCAACAGCAAATAACCTCAATGATATTAAATTCCTTAATATAATTTCAGAAAACTTGATGGTCGAGGGCAAATATTTTGACAAACTTGATTATAATTATATATTTCATATATTATATGCTGTCCGCTTCTGTCTATTGCTTCGTTAACTACTTCTATACCATCTAACGGATTTTATTAGGGTTAAAGGAAAAATTGAATAGTTATATGATTTGCAGAAAAATATGGAAAAAAATTGCGGAAAAGCTGGGGTCGCTAATATAAAATAAGATATAAAAAATATTGGTCTCAAAGTTGTCTTATTAATAAAATATAAAATTCTAAATAAAAATACATATCAAAGTACAAAGTACATGGAACTGTTAAAATTTTTCTAAGTGTATTTCTTTACAATTTTTAAAATACTAACTTTACATGGTCACAATTAAAAAAAAATTCGTCAATCTAAAATTAATAACTAATATGTACTTTTACGTTTTAACATTTCCAGTGCCTTTGAATCTATGTAAGTTCGAGCCAAATTTATTAAATTCACTCAAGAACCCTTCCACAATATAATGATGTCCCGCTGGCCTGAATGGAGTTTTAACCCGTTTGCTTGTTACGTGTCCCTATAAAACCTTATTTATTTTATACTTTAGCCCCTTTCGAAAGTTTCCAGACGTGGGCGTTTGTAATTTAAATTGTAATCAAATTATTATAATCTCCAATAGATAATTAGGAAGAGAGAAGTTATATTTTCGAAGAAAACATTGGCACTTTTTTCTAACGAATTTTATTGTACTAGGTTGATGTTTTTTATGACTTTTTTTTTTCTAATATCAGTTTTTTTTTATACATAACATGGATAACATGGAAGTTTTGTTCTTTAAACCTCCTATTGTCACAGACCAACAAAAACTGTAGTCACTCATAGAAGTAAAACTAAACTACATAATAAAAATTGCAGAATGGTATAATCGAAATCAAATTTTTTTAAAAATAGATTAATTGGCTTTCTCATAAAAATGTATATTTCATGACTGAAATAACAACTTTTCTGAAAACTTCTGTGTATTATACAATTATGTTTTTCAATAAAAAATACAAAATAAAATTATTTCTGCAAATTAAATTCCCTTATGGGTATTAAAAAACTCCACACACGGTTATGAATATGCAAATGTGAGCAATTGCAAATATAACTAAATAAAATGCACGAAAAATTTACATAACTATAAGTGGTTGTCACTGTTGGACGCCATTTTATATGACGCCAACGCCCTCTATGCGAACGTTAAGTCGAAAGTACATTCGCTGGTTAATATGCCACCCTCAACAAACACAGTATGAAATAAATATACCGTAGCTAATATCAAGTAACATAATTTAGATGTTCAATTGAATATTGTCATCTACATTTTTCCATATTGTGTGATAATTTAAACCTAAGTTTTCCCACATTAGTATGTGAGTTTTGGCGATACATTAGTTGAAATCGTCATTGTTCGACCAAAGTGTGTTGTTTAGAACCTTATATTCTATAAATATTATAAGATCGCTGTCTGCCTCTGCTTGTTTTTCCACTAACACTACTCAACAGATTTTAATACGGTTTTTACTAATGGTGGTGGCGCCAAATCATTAGTTATCTGTGGTGCGTTTCCAATTCCGAATCCACACCAACAAACATGCATACACCGCAACGCAGTAGCGCCCTCTGGCGCACACACAAATACAAGATGAAGAAGTGAACGCAACGTTCGATATACGTAAACCGCGCCGCGAGGATTTATAATTAATAAATCCGATTATTCCCATATCGCACCGCTGAAGCATTGTGCTTTTGTAACCCACAAATGGTGTGGCTCCGCGAGTGCAATTGAGGTGAAAAGGGACAGTTTTGGAACCCAGAACGAGTGTGCTTCACGGGCCAGCTTCCGTCTCCATCGTCCTGGAGGATTTGCATCATCACAATCAGCATACGAGGTAGGTGTTGCATGTCCTATCCAACTCTTTTCCTAGCCCTTTGATTGCACGCACCACGAAACAATACAGTCCACTAATTATCTTCATATTAGCCGCACCATTAGTGGTCCTTCGAGCCGGATCAAACCATTTAGTGTTCCTTACGAGCATATGGTCCAGTTTGGTCCCATCCAGCCGCCCTTATTAGGTTACTTTATAGGCCCTAGTAAGAGATTTAATATTAATCATTGTGAATATTAATTTTATCAACCCGCATATACCTACTTATTTATTAAAATATTCACATACTATTTTCTTCATAAACCGCCCGTAACAAATTAAGTTACGTGATTTCCCGCCTAGATATAATATATATCTATGTAATACTTAATATATTTCATAAAAATATTAAGCTAATTGATCATAAAAGTGATATTTAATTAATTTATAAATTATTATCTACCTACTATAATCTACCGCACTAGCAAAATCGTGATATCGTAAATTGTTCGATATTATACGACCGAGTCACGAAGTCACGCGCCTATCATTCGCGTCGTATTGTATTTTCCCGCATAATATTATCATTCGCGTCGTATTGTATTTTCCCGCGTAATATTATCATTCGCGTCGTACTGTATTCTCCCGCGTAATATTTGAATTTATTAATTTAACTAAATTATTCGCTTACATTTCATAATGACGCCAAAAAAGGTTTCTTCCGATAACGAAGAGGATGTACCAGATCCACAACTAGCTATTGCAAAAGCTAAATATGAAGCTATCTTCGAAATATTACAAAATATCTATGATATGTCCTCAGATAAGGAAAGTTTCCTTGGCGCCTCTTTACAGGTCGAATCGCTTCGCACTAAGTTCGAAACGAATTTAGATAATTATAATTCTCGCTTATTAGCATTGAATCCTAACGCGAAACCTAACTATAAAGGGCTCGTCGCTTTCGAGCATTTGTATAGTAGAATAAAGGGAGTTCAATTAAATTATTTGTCGCCAGCTGATAAGCAAGATTCACACGCACATAAGGCTTGTCCCACACTGCCGCCTATACAACTGATGGACTTTTCGGGTGACGTTCGCTCATGGTCATTGTTTTATGCCAGCTTTAAGTCTACCGTACATGATAACCCATCGCTCACAAACTCCGAAAAGTTGTACTATCTGCTAGGCAGGCTGAAGGGCAAGGCTCAATCCGCATGCGCAGGTATCTCTCCTTGCGCTGAAAATTACGAACTTCTTTTACAGACGCTGATTGATAAGTATGAAGATCAGCGTATGCTCGCTTCCGCGTATTTAAATCAAATGTTTGAGTTTAAGCCTTTACAATCTGCCACCGCGACAAACTTTGATTTATTTACAGATAACTTTACAAGTGCAGTGCGTGCTTTAAAGAATCTAAAGTTAGATAATCTGACCGACTTAATCATACTTCATATCGCGCTTAAGAAATTAGATTTAGATACTGTTCGCGCTTTCGAGTTGAGTTGTGATTCCAAAATACCTACGTTCGACAACTTAGTCGATTTTATTACCTCCCGCGCCAAGGTTTTGGAACGCACTCAGCCTAGCTCATCGGGTGCAATGAATACTTGTCAAAATAATAGTAATAATCGTCGCTCTAGTAACAATAATAATAACGCCCCGCCGCCTAAGTACCAAACCTACTTGAGTATAAAGGTCGACTCACAGTGCAAGTGTCTTTGCACTAATATGACGCATCAGCATTTATTTAAATGTTCTGAATTTAATAGGATGACTGCTCATGAGCGTTTCCAATGCGTGAAGGATAACAATGCGTGTGTTAATTGCCTAAGTTTAAAACACCGAGTTTTAAATTGCTCATCTAATTCTAATTGCCGCGTTTGTAAACAAAGGCACCACACAATGTTACACTTCAAGCGAATGGAGACCGGCAGCGAAGTCCCCGGACCCGCGTCGAAGCCTCCGCTTTCGACCGCTGCCCAAAGTCATACCGCTCTGTGCGCGCCCCCCGCGCAGTCGCCGCAACCTTCCCCCGCGCGCTCAGATGTTGCGTTATGTACCTATTCATATAATAATCGATTGCATGATGCGCCCGCGCGTAGTAAACAAACTACTATTTTATTATCAACCGCTCAAGTCGTCGCGTATGATATTAAAGGCGATCGACATGTTATTCGCGTACTATTAGATTCAGCCTCGCAAAGCCACTTTATTACGAAGGAGTGCTGCGATCGGTTAGGAATACAGCTTCATGACACTGAACGTACTATTGTAAAGGGGTTCGGTGGAGCTGAGAAAATTATTAAGACTAACTCAATCGATTTAAAAATTTATTCGCGCTTTGACAACAACATTAATTTTAATATCTCGCCGCTCGTTGTTGATCAAATTACCGATTTATTACCTACGGCTATGGTAGACACTACTGTATTATCACACCTATCAGGGGTGCCGCTAGCGGATGAGAGTTTCGGCATGCCAAATAAAATAGACGCGCTGATCGGAGCTGAACTCTTCTCGCATATATTTCTCCCCGACGAAGTTCACGCCCCGCGCGACTCGTCGGCGCCCTCTGCTTTACACACAGTATTGGGGTATGTTATTATGGGTTCCGTACCCACGATACCCACACTCATTAACAACCAGGCCTTGACATGTTGCCTCGCTCAAGAGCCTGCCGCTATTGACTTACTAGTCAGGCGATTTTGGGAGCTCGAAGAGCTTCCCTCCGCACCGCCCGTTCTTCATCCCGCCGATGTTGAATGCGAACAACTTTATAAATCAACTACGACCCGCGATCGCGTTACTGGTAGATACACTGTTGGCCTACCATTTTACGACGATGTTTTTTCTTTCGGAGATTCTTTCGAACCCGCTCGCAAGCGTTTCTTATGCCTCGAAAGAAAGCTATTAGCTTCACCTAAACTTAGGTCGGCATATGATGACGTCAATCAAGATTACCTCGCAAAGGATTATATTGCTCCCGCGCCGCTGTACGATCTCCATGACCCCACTCCTATATACGTCATACCGCATCATGGAGTCGTGCGCGAGGACAAGACATCCAACAGTCGATCTGTCCTAGATAATCTCCCCGCTTCGCACAGACTTCCCTCTGAGGTGGAGTTTGATAAAGCCGTGCAACATAAAATATTAGGCTTGCATTGGTCCACAGATAATGACCCTTTTTATTTTAAAATTTCCGCTCCCGCCGAAGTGAAGTGCACTAAGCGCTCCATTTTGTCCACCGTCCGTCAGAAGGTTTACGTGCACCCCGTGTGCACGCCTGTAAAGCATTGCGCTTTATATGAGCTCGCTCTCCGCACCTCCTCCTGGAGTAGGCTTCTGCGAACTATTACATATGTATATGAGTTCGCAAAGTTATTGCCTCGCCGCAGCACTATTGCAGTGACCGCCGATGATATTCAGATCGCTGAAAATAAGATGCTAATACGCGCCCTGCAAAGCCAGCACTTTGCAGAGAAATATCATAGAATTAAAAATAATAAATCGTGCTCGCCGGCCTTAAACCGTTTGAGGCCTTTCGTTGACAACGGTCTGATCTGCTTAGGCGGTCGCCTCGTCAACTCCGCGCTGGACTATGCACACATGCATCCAGCTATTTTACCGCGCAGTGATCATGTAGCGAATGTGATCATTGATTTACTATTCACATGCCTTATGACTCGTGCTGTGCATATTAAGGTCGCAACAGACGTCAGCACTGCGAGTTTTCTCGCCGCGTTCAAACGTTTTCTCTCCTGTCAAGGACCAGTGCAGTACTTGCACTCGGACAACGCGAGAAATTTAAAGGACCGCCAGGGGAACTTACCTTCGCACTGTAATTAAACAATAATTTAGTTATTATTTTAGAGAAGTTTCGCACCGCGTTTTTTAGTTTAAGTTTAGTTGTAAGTTATATCAATACCGCTATATCAAATTTTATATTATTTTTTACCGCTTCGCATACCTATCTATAGTTAATTTGCTTCCGCTTCGCCGTGACTTTGTGGACTCATTACTAACCCCGCGCGCACTAAGCGCTTTATCCCGGAGTCATAGAATATATATATTTTTCTTCTCGCTTTTCTTATGTTTGTTTTTTAATGGTGACCCATTAAGGGCGGGTGGATATGGTGGCGCCAAATCATTAGTTATCTGTGGTGCGTTTCCAATTCCGAATCCACACCAACAAACATGCATACACCGCAACGCAGTAGCGCCCTCTGGCGCACACACAAATACAAGATGAAGAAGTGAACGCAACGTTCGATATACGTAAACCGCGCCGCGAGGATTTATAATTAATAAATCCGATTATTCCCATATCGCACCGCTGAAGCATTGTGCTTTTGTAATCTACAAATGGTGTGGCTCCGCGAGTGCAATTGAGGTGAAAAGGGACAGTTTTGGAACCCAGAACGAGTGTGCGGCGGGCCAGCTTCCGTCTCCATCGTCCTGGAGGATTTGCATCATCACAATCAGCATACGAGGTAGGTGTTGCATGTCCTATCCAACTCTTTTCCTAGCCCTTTGATTGCACGCACCACGAAACAATACAGTCCACTAATTATCTTCATATTAGCCGCACCAAATGGAAAGAACGATAAACGAGGAACGTTTGCGTATATAATTTGCAGAAAAATTTGCATCGATGCAAAGCCGGGGGCCGGTCGGTAGTATAATACATTTTCCAAGTTCAACTTAGTAGAGTACAAATTGGTGTACTCAAGACAAATAAAAATTGTTTGTACAGTTAGTAAAACATAAGTTTGTGTTTGTATGCGTGAGACAAATTTAACATTTTATTGGAGCTTACACACGGTTATTTGTTTATTCCGTGTCATTAACCGCAATGAACACAGCAAGGGGAATCGTGGAAAAACAAATAGCGTGGCTCTGAGCAAATATATACAGGCCCTTTCGACGTCGCATGTGTTTATAACTGCTTGTGAGGGACATCCCCGGAATTTTTGGCGGTTATATTTTGATTTGTACATTTCACATTAGACGTCTTTTTTTAAATGAAATTTAGGCTCCTAATGAATTGAGCATTCTTCGTTTATGGGCTTCTAGGGCGGAATTTTTAAATCGGGAAGCAAAGACAAGGGAATAAGTACTGGTAAAGGACACTGCCTTTTAGTAGCCAGGCTAGCGGCAGTTACCACCCACTTACAGAAGACCACGCATCGTCCTGTTATTTCCATTATTTGTGCTGTTTCCATGAGTAAGTAAGTGATGCCAGAGCGTATTTCCCTATTTCTCTAATCCCTCATCCTTAATTGTACTATGATCAGCAGCGCATTTGTAGCACCCGTGGCGTTTCTTGTGTTATAAGGTGACGGTAGCCATCTACCATCACGTGGACCATCACCCGGGCTGATGACCTTTATAATAAAACAAAATTTATTATGAAGCCAATAACAAACATTTCAATTTTACACCTTATTTAGTCATACCAAAAAACTGAAGTCACAGAAAGAACATAGAAACATTAGCTTGCTTTACATAGGATTTCTCACCTTAGTTCATGTATGTAGTTAACTAACTTAGAACCATAAAATTTTGCACCTTTGACACACCTCTTCACCTATCCTATTTCCTCACATAATCAATTTCCTTTAGTTAATTATTTCCTGATCAAACTTTGCAAAAGTACTGACATTTTGCGCTTCTTCGTAACATCCGGAAAAAATCCCAAGTTTTTCCCTTAAACATAAGGAAGTGAGACGAGCCATTTATATAATTGTTTCGTAATACAATTGGGTCAACTTTTCTCTTGGTCTTTTTTTTTCATACAAATCGGCTTCTTTTTCTATTAGGTGAAAGCCATTCAATTAAACAATATGGACAATGAAAAATGCTAATGCGATCAACTGTCGCCGCCGCTAATCAATATTATGAATTCGAAGTGGAAATGAGATGAGATAAAGAAAATGTATATGACATTTCCTTAGTATTATTCATTACTAGCTGACGCCCCCGACTTCGTCCGCGTTAAAAAAAAAAGTAGCCTATCCTGTGTCCCGTACGCCTAAATGTTTATCTAATAAGTTTCATGAAAATCAGTTAATTCGTTTAAGAGTTATGGAGGAACATACATACATACAGAAAACAATTCTAAAAATCGTCAATTTAGTTTTAGTATCATGTATAGAGCCTATAAACACGATATCTGAAAACAAAGTAACTTACTCCATGACCAACCCTTACAGATTTATTATTAGTATTGATTATTTGTAATGTAAATAAATGTTGCTTTTTCACCCAAGTTCTTAAAAACGGAAACCTGCTTTTTTTAGAGACACAAACAAGAGATTCATTAAATTTATTTGTTAATCCAAATAATAAACTATTTGTGTGCCAAATTTCATCCAAATCCATTAAACCATTTTTGTGTGAATGAGTAACAAACATCAATAAGTGGACCAGTCACTGATTTTGTCTTTTGACTTGCCAAAAATGGCATAATGTATCAGATTTGCGGTGAATCAAAGTAAATAGTACCAAAAGATCCGAAAACAATATATCGTCTCAAAAACAACTCTTTAAATAAAGTCATAAAATTTATTTTTGAAATGTTTAATAAAAGATATATTATTGCAAGTATTTCGCCTAAGCAACACACATCTTCAATGTCTATTACAAATCTTTACATTCAGCACGTGCCGTGCACGCTTTTGTATTACTGGCTACTTTTATTGAACTCTTGCCTAGTCTAAATTGGCCTACGAGTCTGCATTATGTTCCTGCTTTGTTGTCTTTTTCAGTTTATTTCCGGAAGTTAGGGTAGATCGTTGTATAATGGTTATCGTGCACTCTTTTAATGTTTTATACTTTGTGCGTGTGACGCTTGATAGTTAATTCCACATGGTTGACATGTAGGGGAAAAAACTATTCAGTAACAATGTGTGATTTCTTTTAATATATTATACTAGGTTTTGCCCGCGACTTCGTCCGCGTCCGATTGCAACCAAACTTCACAGGATTGCCCGTTGGACAAATCTGAAGATTGTCTGAAAATTTGGTATAGGGAACAAACATACATACACACATCGCCTTTTTTATATATATAGATGTAGATATTGCTGAAAAAGAAATCCTGATAAAATGTAATAAGAATAAGATGATAAGACATGTAGATATTGATGAAAAAGAATTTCCTGGTATTGTTCTTGGCTCAGCTGCATATATACTCCACTGTATTTACCGATAAAGATTTATTTATACAGCTGACCAAAACGTTAATGTTTATTATAACCCTTTTAAAATTGTCGAATGCAACGTTTCTGATCCAAAATATAATACCTGGTACAAATCCAAAATACTTTTTAGTTTTTTTCCAGAAATTTATACCAATAGCGAAAGAGATTGGAAAATAATGTGTAAAATAAATTTTATGTTATTATGCATTGCACGAACATCAAACGCGTGTACTGTAATCGCCATATGTGTTGATACCATAAATTACTGCCGTGTGGGAACCAAATAGGTGCGCTGTAAAGGAATTCACTCTGCCATTGATGAACTAACACCATAAATATTCGAAAAAGGCACATACATCGCGTCACGGCACCAAACTAGGCTTCCACTATAAGAACCCTTAGTGGAACTAGCAATGCAATAGCAAAATCTGTATAAGGCTATTCAGGTTACGCGGGGATTTGTCCAAAACATATTTTAGCACGAAATCTGGGCTAACAAGATCGTCTTTGTAAGCCTCATTGAACTTTGATGTTCAATACAGTTCCATATAGAGAATATCTTCCTGAAGGTTTATTTGTATAATGCATTCTAATTATATTTGTATATACACGAAGTCGATTGATTCGAAACCATTTCGAAACATCGAACATCAAGGAAGACAATATGCTTAATTAAAGTATTTTTCATGAAGAAATTTTTAGAATTTTTAAACGAGCGAAGATTGTGAAAGAAGAATAGTAAATACCCGGGTACAAAACAGGTTATTCCATCTCATGATAATTTTTGAGGCGATGATATCAACAGACAAAGTAATGATTGACATCTTAGACTTTGACCATCGCTAGGAGAAGGTACAGGGTATCTTCTTCTAGCGATTGGTCTAAGTGTAACAAATAATTCAACGTTTTTAAGCCATAAGTTCTGAGGTACTGTATTATTGCTGGTTCACTTTTAAATAATTGGCCTGATAACTACTCAACCAGTTGCGGAGTTATGTAGACATAAAAGAGTAGCATAGTTTCGAATTTAACCTGCCCGTGTCCGTGAAATGGGTCAGAAACTTTCGAAAACAATCAGCTTTTTCAAGGCAATATTGCTTTGAGTTTTAACCCACATTCTGCAGGTATATTCGTCAGGAATGTCGTAGTATATTAAACCGGTAGTATGTTTTCTCAGTATAAATTTTATTTTTATTCACACCGTTCTTTAATATATCACATAACAGGACCAATCATCTTTGTTACATTGTACTTGTTCTTAAGCCGCAGATAGCCTCATCTGTCATCAAGTGCTTGTTAAAAATGCACAGTCCTCTTTTTAACTTGTGTCCTAATTAATATATTTGATGTAATTGACTTTAATTACCGTGCTGTGATTTTATTAGTTCCATTGCTGTTATTACTGTATACGAGTGCTGTAGCTCTTGTAACAATCGTTGGACGGGGTGTGTCGGACGTGGAAATTGCGCCCCCGAACCCTTTGTTGCGCCATTTTTTTATTTACTTTACTGCAGGTGTCGGTTCGATTCCAAACGCTCGAATAGAGCGTTTGGAATCGTTATGAAAATGTTAGAGTATCCGGTTTCTTCATTTCTTTCTTTGTAAGCTAATTTTTCATCGTACCTATTTATATGCAGAAAGTTCAGGAATCACACGGCTATTCTTCGACGTGGCTGAAGAGACCTAAGAAGAAGGAGTGACCCTACAGTTGATACTTCACAACTTACAGTGTCCTGTAAAAAGGTTTTATATTTATTGTCAACTTTTTTTTGGCTACAATAATTATAGATAATGAAAGTAGGGTTGAAACGTACGTACGTGAGATACGGAGATACGGTTGATTTTATGATATATGAAAATTTATATTGACTTTTTAATGGAAATGGAAATGTATATAGTCAAATATTTTATTGACTGTTCATTACATAGGGAAAACATCCTTTGCCGTGTCTATATGATCTATTTGGCGATCCTGTAACATGGACCCTGGTCGCCAATTATTGTGCGCTCGGATTTACGCCGCGTCACTTACTGCCCGGTGATTGAGTGACGCGTACCATATTTTACTTTTTACACTAACATCTAGTCTGCTTTGTTTTCGTCCTGAAAACAGCGTTTTACTATGTTCGATTTTATTACAATTACGCTACACCATTTTAGATTACATAATATGAACATGTGTTTTAGTTGTTCATAAACTGTTTTATATAACTGTTTCTTGTTCCATGGTTAATGATTTCTCTTTTCGGAGTTTAGTTAAAAACTTTTGGAGGTTATGAATTTATGGTTTAATTAGAGAATATCCTATTCATGTTTTCGACCACACGAAACTCCCCATTTGGATTGATTGATAAACTAATTTATAATCCAAGATCACTGTATATATGGCGTCCTCTCTTTATGGTTCTCAATATTTTTAGAAATGTCTGTTTATAGATCAATTATATTCATTAAAGTTACTAAAAAAGCACCGCCATTAGTTACCTGAGGACGTCTTTCCACTAACGCAAAATTGGTAAGCAGCCATAATCGAGTGTGTTTCGAAATTTTAAATTTAAGGGCTTTCTTTGTCGATAATTTTGAGCATTCTCAGCGGTCTCGCTAGCTAGAGAGTAGTTATGTTTTTTAATTCATCGTTTCTAATATGTGTGGAAGGGATGCAACGTATTAATAATTAGGTTCAAATGATAAATAATTGGAAATGTAAAGCATAATTAGAAAAAGTTTTATTAAAATTAACATAAAGCTACTTAAATTTATTATAACAAAATAATAATTATTTAAAATAGCTAATGATATTTGAAAATGTTAATTAATAGTTTTACTATTAACATAGTAGGTCACAAATAATGTGTAATTTGGAAGAAGAAGAATATCTGATACCATGTACGAGTACATCCAGAATTTATGTTTAGTTTTATGAAAATCCGTTCAACAATAGTTTTTGCCTGAAAGAGTAAGCCTAACAAACATCCATATTATTTTCATAATAGTATCAATAAATAATATTACTGAATTCTAATAGTTTATTGTCGTCTTATATAAAATTATTTTATATTACATACTTTTTGAGTATTTTCCTTATTCCAACTGTATTGTTAGTTGTTTTTTATATCGCGCTTACCTTATTAGAGACGATTGGTTGATTTGGTTGCGTTTTTTGTACAATGACAGCTCTATTTTAAGTAATTTTACTTTTACTAAATTCCTTCTTGCCAAGTAGATTTTGACGATATGACACTCAGTCGTACTGAAAGGTCTATTTTAAAAGACTTCCCTGAAATAACAACCCGTGTCTTATTGATTAAGTTATTGTCTATTAAGTTAATTCTTCTATCCTCAACTTTATCCTTACGTTGCTTGTGGTTTTACATTTACCATTAAGTGAATCTTCTCGGCTTGGCTTAAAAATACCTGTATTAAAAAATACTGTAATTAGTTTTAAGATATTATAAACCATATTTTTTTTATATTTATATGGTTTTTAGAATTTACAAAATAAACTAACATATTTACTTTGTTTCTCTGCATTACTTTCTTTGTTCCAGTTTGTTCCCATCTTTTAGAACTTTTTTTCAAGAGATCGGAAGCCACGCTACAAAGAGATTCTTTAACGAGGTGTACTTTGACATTATTGTTGTCACTTCCAGTGTTTTTCACGAGACTCTCTAAAAGAGTCCAATGACAGCGCGCGATATCATAAATATCAGATATTGCCATGTGGCTTGCAATATTTTTCTCTCTTGAGATCGTAAAATGTCATCATAATTGTCATTATGACGAAATTAATTGAATAATGAATAATGAATGAATGAATCATTGAATAAATGAAGACTTTATTCATTGAATTAAGTGTTTATTTATAGCCGCATGCCGCATCTACTATTTTCCCGTGAGTTTTACTATTATGTCATTGATGAACGCTGTCCGGCGTGGCGTCTTCCTGTATATGGCTGCCATTGGTTGCCGGTTCACACGCTGCCCTCGGGCTGCCTACTTGCTAATTCTATCATTTAGTTTAGTTCTCCTACTACTTTTCCCCTCGGGCTGCCTACTTGCTAATTCTATCATTTAGTTTAGTTCTCCTACTACTTTTCCCCTCGGGCTGCCTGCTTGCTAATTCTATCATTTAGTTTAGTTCTCCTACTACTTTTCCCCTCGGGCTGCCTACTTGCTAATTCTATCATTTAGTTTAGTTCTCCTACTACTTTTCCCCTCGGGCTGCCTACTTGCTAATTCTATCATTTAGTTTAGTTCTCCTACTACTTTTCCCCTCGGGCTGCCTGCTTGCTAATTCTATCATTTAGTTTAGTTCTCCTACTACTTTTCCCCTCGGGCTGCCTACTTGCTAATTCTATCATTTAGTTTAGTTCTCCTACTACTTTTCCCCTCGGGCTGCCTACTTGCTAATTCTATCATTTAGTTTAGTTCTCCTACTACTTTTCTCATTACGGTTTCTGTCTCGTAGAGAACCTTAAGCTTAGCTCTTTCGATAGCACACTGAATAGCTTTTCATCAGGTCAACTATTAGGGGTTAGGGGCCACGTAAACATAAATTTCTCATATTAAAAATTATATTCACTTCTATAATTTCTTTACTGTGTATCTAGCTTGATACTTTATTTATTTCATCTGTTGACTGAAAATCATTTCCTACGTCCTCTATGGGATCAGGCTTTGTGTAAGTTGTAAGTAATTTCAGTTCACTGTAAATAATAGCTTCTCTAAATAACGACAGTCTCTGATCAGAGGATCACGTTTTTTTCTCTCTTTCCCTTTTCCCGTAATTGATTCCTTTATATAAGTGACCATTGTGACAGTTCAATAAAGTTCAGCGGGTGATGATACGAAGTCAATTGGAAGTTCTTATGCTCTATCTCGCGTTTGATCTCAGTTACCATACCCAATCATTACCTTAAATTAAGTATAGTACGGTACCTTTCTATTTGATTATTTTGGCTTTTTCAAAATCATTTCGCTTTTTCTTGATTAATTTTACGTACCTAAATAATAAATATAAAATTTTCTTTTTTGCATAACTAAATTTCAGTCATTTAACTCCAGTTCTTAATGTATATTTTATGAGGTAAAACTAGTAAGAAATCTTGTAGTTTTCTTTTAACATAAATTAGCTATATAAGTATACAATTACAAATTTTATCAACCATTATCATCAGTTAAATCATAATTCCTGAAGTATTTGACTTGGGGCTAAAATTTTAATGTCTGTTAAAAATATATACCTACATGTTGTTAAAAATATATATATATGTTGTTAGAAAATATTTTTCGTACTGTACATAGAAAAATACATAGTTTGAAGTATATGTATGTAGTAACTATGTAAGTAACTATGTATGTATTGAAAAATACATACATAGTATTTCACAAAAGCTAAAATACTAAAAAAGACATTTCTATATGGGCTAAATTCATAGGATAATAATATAGGATCCGTGGTAAAGGCTCCTACAACTTTCTTCAAAGTTTAAAAACTGAATTTTTATCTGTAAATAAAATAGATTATCAGAAAAATAAAGTATTGGCAAACTTAGAACTTTCTGTTCTGCTGTGCGGACCTCAGTGGCGTTTTATCTAGGCGGCATGCCATCACGCTTCAAGAGGCTCCGTCAATAGAACCAGATCTATAGTGCGAGCGGGACTCACGTAGGTAATACTAAGCTCAGCGTACTTTACGCCTGTGTGTAGTTAGATATGTGAGGCTTAGAGCGCTGTGAACAGGATTTGAGACGGTAAGTACTGGTTCGTGGGATTTTATTTTTACAAATTTATATACTTAGTTAACGTTCTCTTTGATAGTAACGTAGCGAAATGTATCCTCGATATTAACTGAAAATAGTGTTTAGGATCATTTAAAAGAGAATAAATCTTGTTCATCTCTCTTTACGTTCGCAAACATAATATATGTGGGTAACCAGATTTATGATAAAATTATAAAATCAAGTCTATATAGCTGAAAACTGAAACACAGTTAAGTTTGTTTTAGTAAGCATCCGCTAAGAAAGGATTTTTAAAAATTTCAACTCCGTGCGAATTTAGGGGCTAGTAGGTAATTTTTATTATTTAAACTGAATAAGATTTTTTTAAATTGAATAAGAAACGGAAGAATACCAACTTTAATCAAGATAGGCACCGTATATTACAACGAATGTATCTCACATATTTTTAGATGTTATTTTGAGTAGCATTTGGTTAAATTTTAAATACAAATCTGTATTATAATCCACCGTTTATGACAAGTAGGTAAATTCATGCGTTCAATCGGACAGTTCCCTCTCTCTCAGGTGATTAAGGTGACTGCTACAATGAGATACGGCTGCGTTCAAGATAAATTACACAAATTAATACACGTTATCTTTGCAGTAATGTCAGACATACATACCGACGTGGATTTCAAACTATTTTATAATATTAAACTTGGAAATAGTAATTTAGAATACGTACCAGCTGATTCGCTAAAAATATTTATACTTAGGGCCTCTTTTCACCAACTACAAGTAAAATTTTGATTAGTTACTTTTAGAAATATTTTTTATGTTTTAATAAATTATGCACTGGGTTTACTGCATCCTTCGATAGGCGAATTTTTATTATTATTTTCTTTTTAATGTTTGGGTCTTTTACCATACAAACAAAGCTATATCAGCTAAATTAATCCCGGTGACAGGTGACTTTAAATGACGCGGTTAGCCTACTTGACAGATGGTGAAAGAGGCCCTTAGTCATATCATAGGATAAAAATAAATACATAAATTAAAACAATTATATTTCATTTGTATTTGGAACGTGTCATTCACTATTATAAAATCGTAGTTCTGCCTATTATGCTTGATTATGTGTTATCGGTTAAGATGACTTCACGTTCAGTGAAAAAGGGCCTTAAGGTTCCCAACAAATAAATAAGCTTATAATTTCTCTAGGTATTACCACTATTATCAGAGAAGTCGTAATAATAAAATTAATTTTACAGAATTATCTTTTAATTAATGTCTTCGCAATAACTCTTAACAGATTAATATTATTGTAATAATTCCTATTACACTTGTCATTTGCTGATGATAGTAATTAAATGCGAATTGCAACTGTAAATTTATTAATACTTACAACCGTTTGCAATGGTATCTGCGGGACACCCGACTCCTAAGCACCTTACAGCAGATATATCTAGCGTTTTTGGGCTCAGTAGAAAGTCGGGGGTTGTAGTTTATAATTTTAAGAGCGGGTATAAAGAGAAATAGCCAATCCTAGATTTGAATTTTATCTAAGTAAACAAAGTCTAATTTAATAAAAATTTTTCTAAATAGATAAATACATTTTAAATGAAAGTGACGACTGTAACAGAAAACATAATATAATGAAATTTTCTCGATAGAAAGAAATCACCAAGTGAGCTCTCATTTCCATCGATTTTAGTTTTATTTTCAAAATGACACACATTACAAAGCTAAAAGTGTATCAGTAATTTCACTTCACACATTATCTAAGGCTGTATGTAACAATTTTTCATTTGACACTGTAGTTTACGAATAATTAATATTTAATACTTTTGGCACTTATAACATTTTTATTGAGCGAGATGCGGTATCTTCCGTCGCATGTTGTGCGTAGTTCTACGTATTTTGTGTCACTGTCATGTCCAAGGGGCCACGCGGGTGAAATTACAAATCTTGTTTGCTTTATACCCACTCTTAATTATAGCTTATTACGATATGAAATTGTCATATAAATACAATATGAGAAAGTTGTACCAATATGGAAAACTTTAACGAAATTTTTACTATTGCGTAAATTGTACGATTAAAATTCCCACATAATTCACAAAATTATTCCTTAGTCCTTAAAACTGCATATCCCTGTATCTCATAGACTGCGAACTATGTGAATTCTAAAGAAAATATATATAATGCATCTGCTTCTGCTTAAAATAAAAAAAAATATTTTTACTGGGCGAGGTTTCTTTCCATAATAATAAAATTACTAGACTAAAAGAGAACATGGTAATAGCAACAAATAACTTGGGAGTTATACGCCTAGTGATCGCGCTCCGTCGAAATTACTCCCAGATTATCTCGGAAGAAAAAATAAAATAAAAATTTTCTTCTTACAAAAAAGCAACCGAAGCGTGGGCTTTTCCCATTCCAGATTAAACGCACATTCTGCAATATTTTCCACAAAAGGATACCTTAATCCCTAACAAGTGGGGAGTAAGCCGCAGTGTCCTATTCTCAAAACCACTCTTTATTATTAATAGGAATTTTTTCTCTATTGTCTCTTTCATAACATTCAAAATTCATAGACAAATTTCATTAATGTATATTATCAAATATAATTCATTAACAATTATAATTTTATGATTAGAATCTATAAACATGAAAATAATACCTTGGAAATGACCGGATTGATAACATAAATGCAATGTCATTTGTATGAAGCCACGAAGTCTGAATCATCTTTTATTTTATTTATTTTAAAAAAATATTTAAAAATATATCTGATTAAGGAGGATAGATGGAAGTTT
The DNA here is from genome assembly GCA_945859745.1 of Synanthedon formicaeformis. NCBI lineage: Eukaryota > Metazoa > Arthropoda > Insecta > Lepidoptera > Sesiidae > Synanthedon > Synanthedon formicaeformis. The sequence continues at coordinate 2,929,385 of OX243977.1, forward strand.
CATTAGGTTTTACAATTGCTTTGTCTTTTACTGTATTTAATATTGTAAATTATCGTATGCGGAACTTTATCGAACAGTCGTAGAATAGTCCACCAAACTTTCATTTCAATATTAATATTCCCAGATTCTACATGCCGATGAGTCTTATCCCAGTATCGGAATACTCGGCGATTTGCAGGCTTTTTTGTCTACTCCTCTATAGAAATATAGATCTTCTGTTGAACGGTCAGCGACCCGCTCTTATTTACATGGCGCATTCAATTCCCAACCACGTCCTAACTTTATATAAATAAATATTTTTTACTAATGTGTACTGAACATTTTATTGTATGGGTATACATGGGGTATACAATAAAACGTATTTTATATTTTATTGACGACCAAAACACATACAAACTCTTTTTTTTTTCATTTTCACTAAGTACTTATTTTTATAGATTTTTATTACTATTACAACCATCGGAATAATATATCTTTGTTACTGTTGGAACCTATGTATATAAACTACATGTGCATTGACTGATTGTATAATTATTGTATTGCAACGTAAAAAGATAATTATCAACACTATAGATGTCTCACTATTGTCATCCACGAAAATAAACGTATATTTAATAAGTGTTTATTTTTCTCTAACAGTTACAACGGAAATTCTAACAAGCAGTTTGTATGACGTCCATTGAACAACATTCAAAAACGCTTTTAATTGCTTGTTATATTGGAGCATTTGTTCACCATTAATATATATACCTACAATCTACATATAATGATTCTTCGCTTTTACGAGCTTCTGTGGTCAGTGAAACAAAAAAAAATAGTGAGCGAGCTAAATTCATTAATAAAATAATGGAGCTAACATAAAATTTGCGATCATTACAACATAACATTGACAGTCAATTTGTATTCCGCGTTTTATTATAGAAGAATATCTCAATAAACCAGTTCTTTTAAATTATGCCATCTGACAAATCTTTGGCCACACGCGGTTTAGGTTTTTACGAGGCAATAAATTATATAGATTTAAATCATTTTATAGAGATCGATAATTCCGGACTCTCATTTGCTTACTATTTTATAATATACTATGAAATAACAAATGGTTTTGCAATAAAGCAATAAAATTGAGGAACGTCTTCAATCTATTTGGATCGACTAATATCGGTCGAAGTAAACAATATTTTGCGCCGTATAATTATTATTATACTTGACGCGACTGCGTTTGTAAGCGTTGAAAAATGAAATATATAAATATATAAGAACACCCAAGAAAATATATGATTTAGGCTAAATAGAGTCGTTGCATTTTCGGCTCTGACCCTGTCATTTATTGCCTTCGAATTCGCTTATACAACATGTTTATTTTCAAGTCTTTAGCAGTCGTTTGAGCTGTTTACCTCAAACTAGTATTAGGTGCAAGAAATGTTGGAAAACAAAGAGTTAATAGTGCATAAAAATATAAAAAAATTGCTGTCTTAAAGTGTTTATATGTGATAATATATTTTTATTGCACCCAAAGAGGGCTCATTGTCGAGGTACACACTCGTAAATCCTCCAAAACTTCCTTCCTATTACTCTCAAGTATAAAGGGACAATTTCTAAAGAAGGGTAAAACTAAAACTCAAGTTAGGAGAGTTAATTTGAATTAAGTTTTTATGTGGCAATAAAAAACCAGCGAGTACGGTAACATTTAGCATAAATCTGCAATATTTAATGAAGTTTCCCACTTTGAGGACGCCCTAAAACGTTCCGATGATATTCCAAATTAAGGATGAAGAATTTTCGTTGCCAACTTCTGTTTACAAATATTTCGCACGGTAATTGTCTGACTTTTATTATCAAGTCGGTCAGTTGTTATCGGATTTTTTATGGAAAAATAAATAAGAGCTCTTAGATTTACTAATTGTTTTAGTATTTGTGTTCATAACTGTCATTAATTTTAAAAAAATATATGCTTTTTCAGTAAGACTTCAGTACGAATTCTATTGTGAAACTGAATACGATATCTGGCCTTAATTACTCGACTGATCATCATTAAATTTTGAATATACGTGAAATATTTTGAATTAAAAATACAAGAGGTACCTTTCACCCAGAAAAAGTTGTGTTCCCGAGGAATGCGGGCATTGCCAATTTGCCAGTATGTATGTATAGTACTGTAAGCATACTATATTATAGCTTAAAATAATAATAATTACTCTAAAGACAATTACAAAACTGAAAATATAAAATAATATGATTTTAATTCTATTAACCTTCTGTCAGTTATGCATTATTATTTTTTTATGATCCTGTATCAAAATTTATCTCTCAGTCTAAAAAGAATTAAGAAAAAAAATAAACAGTTGGTGCAAGAAAAATTTGAGTAGATAAATTTAAAATCATGAATTGTCATGTCACTTTAATTGTGGTCAAAATTTATTTGCAATTCTAACTTGAAGAATAAAAAAAATATTCCACCTCATTTGCTAAAAGCCTTGAGAGGAGATTTAAAAAATTAATTACCAAAACTTTTGAAAGGAGCGAGTGTCGTCCCTTTTAAAGAACAAAGGGCTTAAAATGGAGACTGGTTTAAGGCAAGGGGTGACTCTTATAGAAATATTATTAAACGATAGGGGTTTGATTGTCTTCTGTTTTCTGAAGACAAAAGGGTGATGAGGTCGTTAGGTTTTCCGAATCTTAAGTTGTTTGCGTTGCCGAGTACCAACGGGTTATTATTACCGGCACTTCCGATTAGCTATTTTCTATTGAACACTGTTCAATTGATTGAAAAATAATAATCAGATTTATGTCTTCTCTGTAATACCTTTTTATAATTGAAAGCTCACTGGATAAGCCCATTAGACAAACCCTCATTCTCAGGCTCATCCTTTACTCATTCACCTAAACACGTGCTGTTCTTTCAAGGTGGTCTTCCGTAAGGCCACTTCCGACTGCGAAGCGCACTGAGTGTATAAAAATATATAATAGATATCAAAGATATATAAAAAAACCAGGAAATTGGTAACGATACTAATTGTTTTTACCAATGCGCCCATCGAAATACTACTATGGAATTTGCGTCACAAATGCCAAAGCGGCACATAAAAAGAACGCCTTTGACAGAATCATGGCGGGCTCTTGCCTTCACGCGTCAATGGTTAAAGGTAGTAACGATCAACTTCTACTATTTCATTTTAAACTCTAACGGGTTGACAAAGCCACATTTTTCTTTAAATTACGTAGTTATTATTGTTTGTTTTGTTATAAATGACAGTTCATGCTCTATGCATATGTCACTTTTAAATGTTCCATAAAAATCGTAGTGTTTTGTATGGCACGCGGGTTCCATGTTGTAGTAGTTTGATGAATGTGCCTTATAAAATTTATTCGTTTTAAGTAAAAGGTTGTTGAATTCGCTTTCGATGACTGACTGAAATCAAGAGTCACAGTACACCCGGCACATGCACTGCAAGAACTGTAAATAAAATGTGAGTAGTTTCCCAAGATTGTATCAAATTGGTATGCTATGCTGGCTTCGAGTGTTTTACGAGTACGAGCACAAATTTATATTTGTACGCTTTAGTGAAAGCAAATATTTTCGCGATCGACAAGTCTGGTTTGTTGGTGACTTTGTGCAGTGAACAGTGAAAAATAACAGCAGTAAACGTCGGGGCTTCCCCGCTCCGAACGGGAACCGCTTCGGCGCTGTCCTAATTAAAAATTTACATTTTGAAAGGATGTTTTAATTCATTATTAAAATTTCGCGGTCGGAGTCGCTTTAACGCGAATAATTCACATTATTCACGTCAAATAACGTATTATCGCACCAAAGTGTTGTTACCCGGGGTATACCCACCATTGTTTTATTATGTAAACCAGCCGGAAGAGCTTTTGTCCTTAAATTCTTTGGTCGGGAATCTTTTCTAACTTCTGAATTATTATGTTTAAGCGTAATTACTTTCTCGTGACACTTTTACTGAAATGGCAAATTGTATTTTTTTGTAGTGACCTTTGTCTTGTGTGCCTTTTATAAGTTTTAAAAAAACTTCCCCAAATACTAGGTATTTTCTAAAAGGAGCTCGCTGCGCTCTTATTTTTTCTTTGTTTACGAGATTATGATACAACAACTGTCCGTCTTGTGATGGCTGGTAAGTAATAAAAAATTACTTGCAAGTACAAAAAATATATATATTAAAATAATTTACATTTATCAAAAGTATAGATATAATGAATTTTTATTTTGAGAAAGAATGGTTTCGACGTACAAATTTCATTTGCGCTCGTTCTGCATGTTCCCATTTATCTCTACCAAAATTAACCAGAAAATTTTCAGAGGTGTGCAAACGTATAGTATAGTATACAAATAGTTACTCTCGCATCTATAATAATAGTAAGAACAATAAAGATAACGGACAACTAATTCTTAAATATTTTGTCTCGAGAATAAAGTTCCGATCAACTCACTTGACCGCGGTGTTTTTATTACTGAATTAATTATGAAAATTGAAAACTGTATATTACATATTGGTGTAACTATATATATTTTTATTTATAGCCATAATAAATATATATTTTTAATAAACCATTGCGCCAAAAAGAAACTGATATAGAATGTAAAGTCAGAAATGGCGGAATCAATGTTATTTTCTCCGTTACTTTGTCAAGGAAGGATTTGTGACAAAAGGGAAAATGTATTCCACCCACACTTTCACGAAACGTCAATGGTAAACACAGTTAAAGATTCCTTTTCGCATTTAACTCCTTTGATTTTCAAATCTCCGAAGGCAATTCAAAAAGACAGTCTTCAGATCTAGACAAGAAACTTACACTTGATTTTTAAAAAGAAACACTCCGTTGTTGAGATACGGCTTAAATTTGCCTGGGGAAATGCGCTCGCCCGACTAGAACTTACAAAGTTATTTCGATTTACCCTCATGTTATGAATAATTCAGGTGGCGTTTAATAACTAGAAGCACCTACAGTGTTCGACTGTCCACATTCGGGACAGATGCGGTACCAGCTTTGTTTTCGTCTCTTTCTTCAATATGAACTTGGAAAAAGACAGGATGATTGATGGCTGGATTGATGTGACACTTAAACAGTTCAAAGCAAAGGTTTCACGCGTTTATATTTATTTCTTAATATACAAAGGGGTGTGTCGTCACGAACGTTGCTGTAGGGTGCTTCCGCCGTACCATTCCGAAGTTTGATTAGTCAAATAAAGTATAGAGACAGAACTAAGGATGCTATAAGTATTTATGTTTTTGCAATGCAAAACGAATTATTAACATTTTCAAATTGTGACATACAATTTTAACTATATCTTGTATAAATATTTATGTAATTAAATATTAATGACATCAGAATTTTTCCGTAGTAGAGGGTTGATGGGAAATATAACAAACGTCATGTTAGACAAAATTGTAATTTTTCATCTATGTGTTAATATTGTTACATTGCATATTTAATGATGCACAAAAAGTTGCATTTTAATATGACACCAGTCTCCAACTGCATTTTTTTCTTCGTGAAGTTGATTTTCATCTTTTTTTTTTTCAGGTACAGTATACAAGCTCTGATATTCAAGTCGTAATCAACACGTCTCGTCTTGTAACAATTTCTACGTAGTAAAATCTACAATTGCTACAAAGAAAAGTTCATACCGAGACGACATCTCGCGGAGGATGCAGGAAGTTTTCAAGTTGGTCCTTCGAACCGGATCTTACTCGAGAAATCTGGCTGCGACATAACTTTGTAAAGGTAGTTTTTGTGGTTTAGTCTTTCTTTTTCATATTTGCACTTGACTGCATGTTATTTAAGAGTTATTTACATAAAATATTGTTTTTTTAATATTTCGTTCAATGTTCAATGCTGATATTTTGTCCAATGTACAAGTACATTGAACAAAATATCAGCAACGAACTGTATGTACCTTAAGAATATGTTCTAAATTATCTTCTGCATTGTTTTGAGTTATGCGATCAAATTCTGTTTACTAAGACATTTATGTAAGTATAACGAAATGCAAAAAGTACATCACATTATTAATTTTATATTATACTAACTTCGTGCACGTAAATTTTAAAAATATAGCCCATGTTACTCGCTGATAATCTATGAAAATAATAATAATTTAAAGAATTTTTAAAGTGGTCCACTAATTTATTAAAAACTATTTAAGTTTATTAAAAACTATAGTGGTTAATTACAAACAAAAATACATAAGTACAAATCATTTTTATTTATTTTTTTATTAGTATGGACTTAAAAATTATCATCTGTTAAATTTAACAGCCCGAACCATTGAAAGGTTTCTTTTAAACTTTTAAACTATGTTTTCTTCGCCCCACAATAGCTACGACAGTGTGATTAATGAATGGCACTGAATCATATATTTCTATTGATTCATAAAATCGATAGTTACCGCTTGCTTAATATTTGATGTTGCTGACTTGTAATCTGAAGTACAATCAAATATTTAAAGTACAATTGAAGACGTGAGTGGATGAAGGTGATATGTCACATTTTTGGGTTTTTTCGTTTTTTTGCGTTAATGGAGGTAATATATCCATATAAATGATTACAGACCTTAAGATCGTTGATTTAAGACATTTTTTTGGAAATAAAAAGTAGAAAAAGATGTTATGTTACAGTTAATTTTAAAAAGCAAAAAGTGCAGAAAAGTTTACTTTTGTTAATGGGAGAGGGAACTATGTTCACTTTTTTTTAAATTAAATAATAGAAGTGTTTACTTGCTACCATACCATTAATATTTTAGGTTCTTTACACAACTTCGCATCATAATTTAGTACAAAAATCAGTTCCGTAGCGAATTATCTCAAAAATTAGAAGTAAAATTTTAACCTCGATTTATTCAAAATTGGAATTATGCGACATATCACCTTCATCCACTCACGTCTTCAATTTAAACGAATGGTAACTAAATGCTTAACCTACTTGCGCCTATAACCCATGATTGTCTTTCCTTTTGTAAAGGTATTGATTACAAACAACGATAAAAATATTATCTTTATAATATTGGTAATAGATAAGAAGTAGATAATAGTGGACGTCCTACGACTGAGATGATGATGATGACGATGATGGTGGAATACGATTATGAAGTTCCCTAAACTAGGCATAATTTTTATCTTGAAGTTAACCTCTAAAGTCTAAAGTGTTTATATTAAAAATATAAGTATATATAAAATATATTAAAAATATATAAAAGATTTCTACAGGATATGTAGTTAGTGTAGAAAAATAATAATAATAAGATGTACAAGACGGAAAAACTACTTACTAATAAAATAAAAATATGTTACTGCATAGCTGAAAAGTGTAATACAAACTTTTAGCGCCTCTTTCACAAACGTCAAGTCCCAAACATTAAATAGAAAATAATAATAAAAAATCGGCTATCGAATGATGCAGTAAACCGAGTGCATAATTCAATATAACAGAAAATTATTTCTAAAAGTAACTAATCAACACTTTACATGTAGTTTGTGAAAGAGCCCTAAAGCTTATAAATAAGTTAAAAAGTCTAAAATTTCTAATAAAATCGTAGTTAAGTGTTAATTTCTTCTAAATTCAAATATCAACCATCAGCGTATGGACGCTGTAACTGGCGGCTATGGAGCCGCCAGTTATACTGATATTGTTTATACTTTCTTATAAAGCCGTCCGTCCAGAATAAGTTCATTAAAAGTTTTCAAAATTAACTAATTTGGTACACAAATATATTCCCTTTAGTACAATGACTAAGTTAGCCAGCTCAACGTTTTACAACAATTTGCGCAACTCAACGTTTTACAAATATGAAAAGCAAAACATTTAACAAATGAAACTGAAATACGTTCATTGTTGTATAAACATTGCTCTCAATGAGTTCGTAGTTATTTGCATCAAACAACGTGCATACGTGACCAATGTATTAGTTTCGTTGGCTCTCTGTTGTGTGCATTGACGTGAAGTAATCTCTTGACTGTTTGGACGGTGTTATACTAATTTATTTGCCAAATGGTTGAGTGGGTACTGCGATAGATAACCTAAACAATTTTAAGATTTCGATCATGCGAGGTTAATTTTTGTATTGCTGGCGCAGTAATTTAATTTTCTTCATCACGCCTTTACATTTTATTAACATTGGAATTGTAATAAAGTTTTGCACGAAAATGAGAAATACACTAATATGCATTCTTTTTTCATTGATCAAAAAGGTAAAGAAACAATTCGAGATATAGAACTAAACAAACAATACGCACAAATTCTAAATCAGTTAATCATTGAGTCAACTCTCTTTGATAATGCCTAATGTAAAAATCCCATCTTTAAAACGGTCCAGTGACCATGGCGACGCTATATTTTTTTACGTTTTTGATCAATAGAAAAAGGATAGATCATAAATATTCTATTATGAGAATAACATGTTCCGCATTTAGCAAGTGGACTAAAAACATATTATATAATAAAACACCGTATCGTGTTAATATAATATATTTATGATTTGATGTTCTACTGCTGGTTACAGGCCTCTTTTCAGTGTAAGGAAATATGGGCAGATTTTTGCTGATTGGCAGACGTTCTATTAGCCTTTGAAGACTATTTGTGTTCTAGAACTAACAGGATTCCTTGAGATATTTCAAGCAAGCGACCACAGAAAGACTAAAAATAAACAATTGAAGATTATTCCGTAGTAACATTTTAAGATCAATGCAGTCAAACCCATAACAGTGTTTCATGAGCAATAAATTGTTGCAATTATCAAAATGCAAGTGGAAATGTAATTCTAACCTAAAAACCGCCACGCTCCGCTACTAAATGCAAATTGAACGAATATCCAACCACAATAAAGACAAACCGTTTCGGTTAATGGGATTGTATTGTTTGGTATACTATTGCATGACCACCTCCATGAACTAGGTCAGATGCATACTGCAGGCTAGTTCAAACTGTTTTGTTTCGGGAAATTATTCTCATAATTGACTTAGTTTTACTTTCTTGTTTACATTTTTAGCACAATTTACCCTACAATTTTCATGTTTAAATTGGGCTTTGGATTAGAGTTAAATCTTTTCTGAGCTTTGCGTTGTATTTTAGTGTTGAATGATGTTCAGTTTTGCGCTTTGGTTGTAAGAAACACAGTAAAGATTAGTAAACATATTGTTTTATGAGCAGTTTAACTTTAATATTTTATTAAGTTTTTATGTTCAACTGTACAGAACAACTATTATGAGCGAGTTGTCCAGTGAAATAATAGGTAAAAATCAAACATGATTACTCGCCGGTTCGAACGAGATAAATTCCAGTAACTCATTTTTACCATCACAAGCACGTGTGATAAGATATGAGTAAGACATCCTGGTTGAAGAAATTAGGAGAATGGCTGGAGCACTCGCTTCCTTTTTAGTGTAGCAGTTTTCAAGCTTAAGGGCACGTATAAAGAGAAATAGCCAATCCTAGATTTGAATTTTATCTAAGTAAACAAAGTCCAATTTAAAAAATAATTTAAAATAGATAAATACATTATAAATGAAAGTGAAGACTCGGACAGAAAACATAATATAATGAAATTTTCTCGATAGAAAAAAATCACCAAGTGAACTCTCATTTCCATCGATTTTAGTTTTATTTTCCAAATGACACACATTACAAAGCTAAAAGTGTATCAGTAATCTCACTTCACAGATTATCTAATGCTCTATGTATCAATTTTTCATTTAACATTGTAGTTTACGAATAATTAATATTTAATACTTTTGGCACTTATAACATTATTATTGAGCGAGATGCGCTATCTTCCGTCGCATGTTGTGCGTAGTTCTACGTATTTTGTGTCACTGTCATGTCCAAGGGGCCACGCGGGTGAAATTACAATTTTTTTTTGCTTTATACGCACTCTTAAGAAAGCCACGGTGGTCGCCATCCTTTGTAGAGAAGAGGAAGACGGGTTACTGCTATCTTTTGAAATATAGTACATTAACCAGTCCCTTCGGGTTGATTTAAACACTGCGTTACGACTGCGTTACATAAATAATTGATCTCTAGTATTCTTTAACTATAAGTAATAGTAATTAATTAGTAGTAAATGTGTTTCGGTTCCTTATCCTTAATGTTTCCGTACTTGGCTTCGCACTTGCGTACCTGTGGCGTTGCTTGCGTTATAGGCGACGGTAGCTACCTACCATCAAGTGGACCGTCACCTATAATATCGCTGCTTAAAAACTAAAGGTCCACAAATCAAAATTACACTTTTTACAGGAGAGTTAATCGAAAAAAAAATAAATTATTTTTTGTCTATTTTTTCTTATTAGATATACTTATATATTTGATATATCATCGTTAGAAGCCTATTTTTAAGTAGCATTAAATTTTTATAATAAACTAAATATGAATTTAAAAAAATATCAAAATATACTAAATATTGAATGAAACAACCATATAAATCTTTTTGCAACATACAATATGAAGGATTGTGATTGTATTTTTGCAATAAAAACATTTTTCGATTTTTTTGTTTTATGGCCCTATAGTTTTTAAGCATCGATATAACATAAAAAAGTTGAGTGACGAATTCTGAGTTGTTTTTATGTGCGCGAAAACACCTGCTTCCGAGATTTAAACCTATAACCACGTGACCTAGTAACACGGCTGCTATTGTAGAGAGACACATTTTCTGAAGTGTCGGTGTCGCGCGTATCGAGCGAATAAAGCCAACATTATTGTGTTACCGTTAGCTTTAAAAATACGTTTAATTTGCTGGATGGAAATTAATTTGTTTACTTTTAAAAACCACTGTATAAAAGGAACAAGATACTTAGGTAAGCACGGGCTTTAGATTTTTTAAACACACATGAGTTATAATTAGTGTAGAGTTTTGAGTTTTGCATAAAGGCCGCGTTCACTGAGTAATGCTGTAGGCGGCCTATTTAAAGTTTTTAATCCGTTTTTCACAACGACTTAAATTTGAATTCAAGTGGGGATTATTTCGAAACGTAGTCGTCACCGAAATATTCATACAGTCAGTTTATAAAGTGACATAAAAATACTTCTGCAATACATAACCTACTACATATTTAATTTTTTAGCTTAGTTTTTCAAACACAAATTTCTTGATAAAAATAAAATATGATTTTATTTAGATAACCAGTTGGTTATATAATTATGTTCAATACAATCATTTGTTCTATTTCAAATTTATAAAAAAATAACATCTTGTTAAACAAAGGTTTTAGCGGTAAGCAACTTTATTTTATACTCTACTCTAAATTATTTAAAACTAGCTGGCGCCCGCGACTTCGTCCGCGTTGAAAAAGAAAAAAGTAGCCTATCCTGTGTCCTGTACATCTAAATGCTAATCTACCAAGTTTCATGAAAATCAGTTAATTCGTTTAAGAGTTAAGGAATTTTAAAGAAATATGTTAGGGCTCTTTCCCTTTCCCTTTGTTCAGGGAAAAAAATAATTAAAATATTTGCAATAGATGCGACCTCTATGGTAGCGAAGTAAATAACTTTTAATGTCAATACTTAATTTGTTTCAATAACAATAAGTTATTTATTTAAATGTTATTAACATTCATTCTTTAATCTGTAACGACCATATTTCGAATTCCATTATTGAATCAGTAATTGCCGAAAGGGCATTATTTTTCAATGTGCTAGTGTTGGTATCATCTTTTGATATCAAACTATCAAAAGGCTTCGTAATGATAGGTACTATTATATCCAAAACTTATTAACATCCACTGTGTAACATAAAAAAATGTATTAACTGATGATATGATGCGATAGATTATCGGATTTCATGACAGTATTTCATATTGGAGCGTTAACGAAATCTTTATTACGAAAGATTTATGGTGGCCGTATTATATTTATTGCATGGGATCAGTAAGGGGGAGGTTTTTAATCATTTTTCCAAGATAGCCATTCTCATCTAAATGATCGGTTTTATCTTAAGTTTCATAGAAATATAAAAATATAATAAAAAAAAATGTTTATTTACTCTCAGAATTTTTTTTTTACAATAAACATACAGTACAGTATGATTGAAGGTTCGCTCTTCCATAAAAGCTAGTAACAATTTTTTTTTAAACATAAAAAAGAAAGAAAATTTGTTATAAGATTAATTTTTTACCTTTTTAATTATTTTTTCAATTATTAAAAGCGTTCTAAACTAATTTTTCACTTAAATGTCGCTAGACAGGTTGACAATTCACTTGATGATACGTGGCTACCGACGCCAACACAAGCAAACGCCACAGATTTTGTAAGTGCGGCACAGACCTTAATAGACCTTGAAGAGATTATAAAGTAATAGGTAAAAAGCTCACTCATCGTAACACAAAAGCACACATCGCTCTTCTGTAAGGTGGTGATTTTCGTTTTAGCAGTCAGCTATCTAATATTTACACTGCATCTTGTAACTACTAAACAAATTTATTTTAAAATAATAATTTTTATATATAACACTTTATAGAATGAGATTTTGGACCAAAATTCAAAATTTTTTTCGCGAACGTTCTGAGTAGGAAATCATTGGACGATCTTCTAAAGATTCTTATGGCTTTGGGCATAAGATCCTGTTTTGATCTTCAATCTTTCAAAACTTTCGTTGTTAAGATATTATAACAATTAAAAAAGGCTTATGTTTTATCTGGTCCCATAAATCAAGCATAAAGCGGCGGCAATGTTACACAAGTCACACCAAATTGTGATTAAAAGCATCTCCAGATAAATTGCGAGGTTGGCACGTTCCGCAAGTGCTCGTATGTGGGTCCCCTTTGAATCGATAACGCGTTTTATTTTCACGCGATTAAAAATCGAGGGGTCGATTATGAGTGGGGTCGCGTGCGGGCAGTTACTGCTTGCCGTTATGGTCTCCTCGTTAACCGAGCAGTTAAAATACTGTGCGAACCAGTTACTACTAATAGATGAAAGATACCCGGATTATAGGATTCTATCCATAAAGCTCTATTACCTGTGCTGTTTCTACATTTCATCAGTGTGCACATGACTATTTAATTATGGCTTTTACTTACGAATGACCTCACTAGTTAATTAATTAGTTTATTGAGAAAAAATCCATTTCATTCAGTGTGTAAAATTTTAAAAGTAACCCTACTCTAAATATAACAATGTCATTTGAGATTGTCTATATTAAATATCTATAGCATTACATGTGATCTTCACAAATCTAAAACCAAAAAAAACCCTTTACTTTTTTAATTGAAATCAGTATCTAAATAAGATTATTTTTCTCCTAATTTAAGGTGTGATTTTGAGGTTCGTTTGACTTGAATTTATTTTCTTGATTTTTCTAACTCAGTAACCCAAAAATATTCCGTATATCAGATTTAAAACTTTGCCATATATTAGATATAAATATAGATATATAAAAATTGCCGTAAGAAGTATCAAAATCGTCTCTACAATCTCTACAAACTTTATGATAACTATGGTATTCAACAATACAATGGCATTCAAGTGGGAAATCGTCAACCTTTTGTTTCGTGACTTTATTGTTTTTGGTGACTACAAATTCATGCTTCATAATTATTTTTTGCCTAAGATGTTTTTTTTTCATTGATTTTAATTAAAATTTCTTTACTTAGGTAAATATGGTAGATTAATCTCTAGAAAATACTGTCTAGAAATATTGCTGCGAGAAAGTACTGCTATCATTTTTAATGCTTTGCTGCGAACAGATTCTATACCAGTTTTTTTTAATATAAATCTTATAAATATATGTATACATTTAAATTATTTACGTAATTAATGTTTGATTTTAAAATCGATCAATCCAAACGTAAAAGTATCGATTTCGCGATCAGAAGACCATTCGCATCGACACAAAGAAGCCGGCACAATGTAACGGCAAATGACAAATGAAATTCGACGGCCGTCCATAAATAGTGACGAGGAATAATAAAAGATTATCTGTCCGCCGAAATAAATATGGGGGAGGACAATAGGCCCTTTATTACGGTGTGTAGGTTTTGTCCCACAATATAGATAGGGTGACAAGACAATCGGATGGGACTCGGACGAAACTACTGCACTCTAATGTTATTGTACATTTCGAGATTTAATTCTATTATTTGACTGGCTTGCACTGCTTCCGATGCAATAGGTGTAATTTTGACTGCCTCCACTGAGAATTATCAGTTCTGGTGTGTTATCGATTTTCAGTAAACTGTATGCGCTCTTTTGTGTGTGGTGCACATTTTGCTTCTTGTATAATTTTGCTACGGAGCGTTTTTGGTGTCTTTCAAATACCAAAAAGAGCGGTGCTAAACGGATTCTTTTTATGAATCAGCTAAGTAACTCTATTTTTCAACATTAATCTAAATTTGTAGGATGATACAGCTACACGATAGGTTATGGTTATTCAAATATAACCACGCTGGAAGACAAACCAAGAATTTTACCATCGGTTAAAGATTATAAGTCGAGCTTCCGTATATATTATAAGTCGGGGTTAAGATTATTAGGCGGAATTCCGCAGTCTTAGAATTAGGCTTACTTCCACTACACGGACAATTATATAGTTCTAAAAGTAAGTAGGGGTTGTCGGAGCCCATTCTTCTATATCCTTGTACTTTTACTCCATTCTATCTGGATTACCAATACAACCGTTTTCGCTTGTGTTCAAAGGCCTACCAATAATTAGACCATAAGGTTGCCCTTTGACAACAAAAACTATTATGTATTCATCTTAGTCCCAATGATCGGTCCCAATAACCTTTATGAGAGGACCTATCACCTAACACACATGAAATCTAAGACACGACGAAAATGCAAGCCCGACTGAGATTTTCATTCCTGCGTCTGAGGCGCTAGCAACAGAGCTTTCATAGCTCTAGGCTATTAATTCATGTTTTATGGAGAACTATTATTCATTTAAGTAACTTTTAACACTAAACTCTTAGTATCATTGTTATAAAGCAATTGTAAAACTTGGAATTGTAATTACTATTTTACGACACAAAAGTGTTGTTTCGATAACCAGTTTATTACTGATAAATCGAATAAATCGAACGCGATAATCGAACTTTACGGTGCTGCGATAATCGATTCTACAATCGCTGTGAAATATGGCGCACCAACTATCGGTGGCGTGTTTCAATTTGCTAAGTTTTATAACTTTAACGTTATCTTTTATAAATTGTAGTACCGAGAGTATTTGTTGCCTTTTTACACAGGGTTTTCTTTTTCTTATGTTAATACTAACTTTATCGATGTGGCGATGGTGGCGCCACTACGAATACGGAGGTAATGTTTTTAGGTGATCCTAACATTTTTTCAGGAGTATCCTATATGTTAATCCTGGTAATAAAACTAATGTGTGCCAAATTTCATCCAAGTCCGTCACAAACTTTCGCATTTATCATACATTTATAATAATTAGTAGGATTACTTTAAATTAAATTATTGTTATTTAAATTTTACAATAACTATGAACACGTTTTCTTCTTCAGATATTTCTTTCATATTTTTAAAAAGGTATCTTGACTCGATATCGCGAGCAAGAGACGGAGCCTATACAGAATCGCTGGCTTTGTACTCTAAGAAAATGATATTTCTTAGAACATCTTGAGAAAATAAACCAATTAACTATTAAGTGTCGGTCTTGAATTTATTGGCCGTTATTACACAAGATTATGAAGTTACAAATCATTTGCAACAACGAAATTCAGACGGCCTATTGTTGTAATTAGAACTTAGAATACGCCCTTAATATTCACGCGTAAATCAATTTCCCAACTGTAATTAAATTTTAAATACCTACATCGCAGGAATTAGTATCGCTAATACCTATGATTCTTCAGTAATATTGGTTTTGGTTTTAATTCAATTACAGTCTAATGAAATATATAATCTTTTATTATTATTTTTTGTAATATTATAATATATTGGCTGACCCGAAAGAAGTCGCGTTCTGGAAAAGGGGATTATGAAATAAAGAAAAATTGTAACGTTTATTCGGCCAATTTTTCTAATTTTCTCTTCATATTAACTTTACTCATTTTGAGCTTAGCAACTCATTTAGCTATTCATTTTTATTTATAACACAAAAAACGCCTGCAGTGCTGCAAGTGCGCTGGGGACCATAATAGGATAAGGGATAGGAAAATGGGCTCTGGAAGTACTCATTCAACGAAACTCAAAAGCAACAGCATGTTATTTCACAGTGGTCTTCTGTAACGTCACCCTCAAATGACTGCGAAACGCAATAGTGCCCTGCCCACTAACTACTAACCACATAACGGTGTAAGCACTTTAATAAAAAAAAAATTAATTGCCCTTGCGTTTATGAAGCCCTTAAGTAGCGTTCGGAGAATTATGTTGTAAGAATCACGAAAACATTTATATGACTTAACAGGTTTAGTAGCTCTGCTTCGCAGCAGCATACCAAAACAATTTTCGCCTCCGCAATATTTAGAGCCAGCCACTTAAAACGCAGCACAGAGTGAACACAAGGAACGCATGATTCATACGCCGCTGCAGGACCTCGTAACAGGCGTCCATATTTCATAATTTTATCGCTAATGTAAGCCGAGCCAGGTACGTCTGTGAGCCGTTTGTCGGTGTCCTCCTTTGCTTCCGTGTTGCTGCATTGTACTGTGTGGTTCCAGTCGAGCGAGTTCACTAGCTGTGAGCATTTCGTCCACAGTGCATCGAAAAACAGTATGAAGACTTTAACTCTTACTGGCCTGTTTAGGCCCTAAAACGTCACCAATACTAATAATAAATCTGTAAGTGTAGGTATTGTATGTATGTTCCTCCATAACTTGAACGAATTAACTGATTTTCATGAAACTTAGTAGATAAACATTTAGACATACGGAACACAGGATAGGCTACTTTTTTCTTTTCGGGCGCCAGCTAGTATATAATATGAACACAGTACCCATCTCGCTCAGACAGTGGGTGTAGACCACGTGTTGACACAACGCGGTGGCGTTATTGAAATCAAACCTACGTTCTGACACTTCAGGTGTCATGGCCAACCTTACAGAGTATATAAATCCAGTATTATTTTAGGAAGTCGGATAAGAGCAAAAATTGTAATTCTTGGCATAAAAAATATCACGTTATTTAATCCTAATATTTATAATATAAATGTGAGTGAGTTTCTTTGTTAAGCTTTCACGCCTTTTTCATACACGTTATCGGTGATATAGAAAAGGTCTAGCAAAAAAATACTAAGTACACATATAAAAACTAGGTTTGGATTAAATTGCCGCCAAATCTAGTGTGTTTTATTTAGTGTTTTGAGCTCAAAGATTAAGTTGTCCTATAATATATTCGTGTGCTTTAAATTAGGTGGCATGTGCTTTATAGGAGGCATATGATCAGCAGTAGTAAGCATTTCCTTGTACGATTTTTTAAGTGACTTAAAGATACCTTTTAAATACCTTAAAATACCTAGCTGAGGTCTTCATATCTCGAGACCTTATTTACTGGTTAATATACTGTGTCATAATGTTCTATGTTTGTAAGCTTTCGCACATAAATCTGTGTTTTCTATGCCGGGTGCGCGGTTCGGTGTTAAAGGTTTTTGATTTAGTGTGTCAACTTGTATTGCATTTGCTATTAAAGTTGTATATTTCTTGTGATTATATATTATCTATTTCCTATGTTACTTACTTTCATACTACTACTACTTACTTGTTTTTTTTTTATACTTATTATCATCTTCAATATTTTGTTATATTATTAGAACACCTTTAGGAGACATAGCAATTGCTTCAAAGGAATTGTTAAGTCTCCTAACGCTATTTTGGTTCGTTTCTGTCTAATAGGTTAGGGTTTAATTAATAGGTTAGGTAATAGGATGAGGGACTGAGGACAGGTAAATTTTCTAAACTTCTATATATATATAATAGATAGGTACATAACTATATTCCGTTTTCTTTGTAATAAAAATACTGTAATCTAAGTGTGCTGTTACATGAGATCGAATTAGTCGGTAACGACTTGTGTGGTCTTACGACTTCTTAGAATCTTTACACAGTAGTAACACTAATCCTTACCAAGTATGTGCTTAAGAATTTATTAATAAGCATTATTTCTTTTGTATTGTTTCATTAGGCTATTTGATACGTAAAGCATTGAAATTCCTGCAACACGACCGTTGTTATTTTATTAATCACAAATGTGAAACGTAGGTATTATGATCGATCATAACAAATGTTGGTACGGATTGGATTCTGAGAAATAAACCTCTAACTCTTGTATAGCGTTTTCTTAACACATCGCTGCTTAAAAACTAAAGGGCCACAAATCAAAATTACACTTTTTACAGGAGAGCTAAACGAAAAAATTAAATTATTTTTTGTCTATTTTTTTCTTATTAGATATATATCAAATATAAGCATATTATACATCGTTAGAAGCGTATTTTTAAGTAGCATTAAATGTTTTAAGTACTTTTATAATAAACTGAATACTAGAAGAGATATAAGCATATAAGTTACTTGTGAATATAATAAAAAAATAATCAAAATATACTAAATTTGGAATAAAACAACCATAAGTATTTTTGGAATAAAAATATTTTTGGATTTTTTGTTTTATGGCCCTTTAGTTTTTAAGCAGCAACATTATAAATTTATTTAAGTGTACTTATATTTTTTTAAAATGTAACTTTTTTCATTGCCTCAAATAACGGACCACGCGGCCTCAAAGAAATTTTTTCGTCCATCTATCGCATGTCGCATTTTCACTTGCATCGTGGTTTCATAAAACCCACACTTTTTAACGCCCGACGCAAAAATAGGGTGTTATATATTTGTCGTGTGTGGCTGTGTCTGTGGAATCTTAACTCCCAAACGGATGGACCAAATTTGAATTTTTTTTTAATTTGAAAGCTGACATTTTGGGGATGGTCATAAATAAAATGTATAAATACATGTTGCGCTTTTGAACAAAAACATATTATAATTATTATTTATGAGATTGATGTTTTGTTAAACAGCACGTTCACTGTTTTATTAACGTTTTAACATTGTTGATTTAGTTACGTCATAAATATACAATTGTTATTAGTTAGAGTATACATACATCCTGTACGATTTTAAATCTGTCTACGTGAAAGAATCCGCAATAAAGCGATATTTTAGAAGCAACCTGAACTAACCTAATAAAAAAGCATTAAAATAACAATATAGAAAATAATATTAACACATATATAGGCTTGTCCACAGATAACACATTTAAAACAGTTCGAACAGAAACTAAACATTAACACAGAAATGAATAAAATGATTGAAATGTTAAAAATATAACAAAATATTAAAAAAAATTAATAAAAAACATAATCAATAATAGTGAAATATATTTATCTCTTTATGATTTACCATAAAATGATTTTGCAAGGATGTTTTACCATAAAATCTTATTGGTAATATCATCTTTTAAAATAACATAAATTAATGTATAACATTTTTATTACAGCAGCTATTTATGATGCATAACTTAATCAACCATTCCAATCAAATTAATATATATTTTTTCTATATTATGTATAAGTAAAATGTTGTACCTATTGAGAAGAACTCGTAATTGAATCAATTTAAAGGCCAGGCAAGCGTAAACTCCACAGGGATTGAAATTAATATAACTGTAACATATCCCTTCATGTACGAGCGCAAATCAATGTTTATTAATTAAATTTGTAACATTGTTCATCAATATTTTGAAAGTGCTATTTTACCTGTAAAATTAATTCGACATCAACATGAGTGGCGGCACTCCTGTGCGTATTTGTATAGGGTTGCCTGCAATCTTTTCGACATTTTCTAATATTTATCTTAATTTCCCGCCTGTACGGATTGGGTAACACAATGCCGTAGGGTTCTTCATTAAATTGAGATTTTTTTCTAATTAATGACACCGAGTTTACCATGTCCTTTCCCAGAAACATTTACTAGTTATGTAATTACAAAGAGATAGATAGAAAAAGTAGATGAAGTTGACGTGTTAAAAAAAGAATTAAATTCTTACTTTCTACAAATGTTTATATTTTATGTATGTTTCAAGAGTCGCGTGAGTCCATTTCCAGCGATCGGACGCGGGCAAAGCCGGGAGCGCTTCGCTAGTCTTCCATATATGTATATAAAAGGCGATGTGTGTGTGTATGTATGTTCCAAAACCGCTGAACCGATTTTGATGAAACTTTCAGACAATCTTCAGATTACTCCAGCGAGTAATCCTGTGAAGCTTCGTAGCGATCGGAAGCGGTTCATAAAACTATTTAATTAAGATGTGGGTAGTATATCTTTATAAAAAGATTAGTGATGAATTATCTTCACTTAACTATAGACAACAGTTTCAATGAATGCTATTACAACCAAAATCTTATTGGAAAAAAAAACAACATTTTATTTAGTAGTCGCATAAGAATTTCAATTTATTATGAAGTAACATTTAAAAGTATCATCTCTTTGTACAGCCCTAAAGCTTCTTTACCGTCAGGGTTGTAAATTGCGTTATTAAAATACTTTTAGAGTAATAAAATATATAATGTTTCATCAAGTTTTTTTTATTACATTCTTAATAATATGTACTTCATTAATTAACATTACTCTTCAAGTTTAAATTTCTTGCGTTTATTACATTAGAAAATCTTCAGTGTCTTAAACATATCGTACGTCTATAATATTTTATAAGTGGTTTCCTTTATTAATTTGATTAATTATAATTTCCTATTAAATATAATATGCTTATTTTATTAATTTTGTTTTATTATTATTAAACCACGATGTCATATAACAAGTTTATTTCTTGTTCATTTATACTTCACAAATAATTGTTTTTTTAAACCAATTTTATGGAAGTTTGACAAAATTAAAGCGATTATAACTTAGTTCCATTATAGCATCTAGTTCCATTATTTCATTTTTAAATTCGTAATGAATTTTAATTAAAATAGTAATTGTTAGATTTATCAAATTAGTTACTGTTCTATAGATACTTCGAGAATTCGTGTACAAAATCGGGTGGCAATTACTTATATTCAAACTAGCTGCTGCCCGCGACTTCGCCTGCGTAACTTTGTAAATTATAATTTACAAAAACTACTAAAACCTTCCTCGAGGACCACTCTATTATAATATGTAAGTAAGAACGTTTTACAGACTTTGATTCAGTTTTACAAAGAAAAGCTTAATAAGGTTTTAAGTAAGCTAATCGCTATTGTTAGAAAACGCTTGAAACCATAGGACCAATATGACCATTGACCACATTTATTAATTTTTCGATTCGAGGAAAGACTTATAATTACACAGAGTGAGGTTATGATGAAACTGTCAACCCTACGACGTCTGCATGTCCCCAGGGCTGCCAACTTCGACAATTTAGCAGTACAACTTTGGCCAGTGTCCGTCGCATAACGTATTTACTGCGACGAAATATTAATCTCCCCCGTAACGAACTAGCGATAGTTTGGTGGACTGCTGTCATAGAGTTGTAAAATCTCACAGAACAGACATAAGATATGTATTGTATAGTTATGCACTTAGTTCAACAATCGTTTTTATGTTGTATTTTTATGACAGTTTCACGTAAGTTATAATTTATATTCTTTTACAACATAAGTTACAACAGTCTTCTAGGAAACTGGAAATAAATTCATCCGTAGTCGACAGTGTATTCATATTCCATCTAGTGATATGTGTCCTTACTTTCTTAGAAAACTATATCTGCCTAGAATCAAGTGGATCGTCATGATACTTGCTGTAAGTTGTTTAAAAAAGTAGTAATCAAAAGTATGGTTAAACCTTTTAACTTTAAACTGTCTGTTCTGTCTGATGATATTTCGCTCTATGGTTCAGCATTAAAGTGGACAGCGCAGAGTATTCATTGCAAAAGTTACTTTATGTTTTGGAACTAAATAACTAAATTGCTCACTCCTCGTAAAAGGCAGTTATGCCATGCTATGCTACATATTTTATTTGTTCATTGTTTACTGCACCTTCTTTATTTCATTGTATTGTTACAACAATACCCATCATTATTTTACTCTTATTATATTACTTATTAAATTTATGCTTTATTTGGCATCTAAATTATATTATAATCGTTTAATATTTTCTTCTAATTTAAAGTTATTTTCTTGTAATATATTTGTTCCAAGACAATTGTATTGATAAGTTCAAAACTTAGTGCTGTTGAAAATCTTAATATTTTTAAATATTGTTAGATTATGGAATAGGCAAAGATTTCATATAGGTATTATATCCACAGTGGGTCAAAAGGGTCCAACATCATATTTTCTTTTCAACACACTTTTTCAACTAAGTAACTATTTTATAGTTATCTTGAAAAATAATAAAATTATTGCAAATAAATAATCTTTCGTTTTTGATTATATTTATTAACTAATTAAAATTAATTGGCATGTCTTTAAGTGTACATTTCTACAACTCCTAAAAGAGGATTGAGGCTGTTAACAATAAATAAAATTAATATACTATCGATAAAAGTATTTGTAAGTCAGTTACATGGCGGTTTCTACGAAATACTACATAATAGCGATAAAAACCTGACGACCCAGCTGTTGGCTATGTGTATCTTTTGAATAAGACTACTATGGTACCTTTGGAAAAGGTTAAGAAGGGTAGAAAGTAATCATTAGTTATAAAAGATACATACTTATCTTGTTTTGTTGAAGACATTGTTGCAATAGTAACCACAAGTACAAGTACTTACCAATACTAATTACCCGTTTGTAATTATAGTAGTATTCTCTGCTTGTAACTGGAATTCACCTAAACAATGTTGCCTCGTTAAGGAGTCCGAAATTCGCTTCGGTCATTTTAACAACAATCACCTACAACTCTAGAATTATTCAATGAGACAAAATGTCTTTTGTTTGTCACGACTGGATGTGTCCGTGGAGCCGAGGGAGTTGTTTTGCCACAACTTTTCCATATGAGCATTGATATTAAAAGGTGTTGTAATTTAAGACATCTGTAAACGTCGCATCGAGTTTGGGGAATTTCGTCATTGTATCTTTAAGGGTCATTGTATCTCTTTCACGAACTACAAGTAACGTGTTGATTAGTTACTTTTAGAAGTCATTTTCTGTTTTATTGAATTATGCAGTCGGTTTACTGCATCATTCGATAGGCGAATTTTTTTTATTATTTTCTTTTTATTGTTTGGGACTACCTTTGTTTACTGTACAAACAAAGGTATATCAGCTCCATTATTCCCGGTTACCGGTGACTTTAAATGACAGATAGCCTACTCGACAGTTGGCGCTTAGACACTGTTTTTAACTTTTCAGTTTACATGGAGTAGTCGGTTACATAAACTCTTTCTACTTACTTATGGAACTTACCTACTTACTGTTTGCAAAAAAATATTTAAAACCATATTTATGAATTACTACGTCAAAACTAGAGGAGGAGGGGGGTCTTGGCATATACTACTGGTGGTCACCGTTGAGGGAAGGGGGGTATTGTAAAAAATGGGTCACGGGTACGTTCCTTTACTTAGTTACTCGTAGTTACTTTTCAGTTTATATGAGTAGCAACTTTTCAGTATATGTAGTACATTTTATCAGACTGCAAAAGAAGACCAGGTAGGCCTAAAGCCTAAGCCAAATGTTTCAACAAATTGGTAAAAAATTGGGGAGCAGACAGAAAAATGACTGGAACTAGGGTATCCCCCCCAGTTTACCCGAAATTGGTCCTTGCTAACCCTAAATAACAGCGAATAAAAAATTATTAAAATGTTAACTTCATTGTAAGAAATTTCATTTTTAATATATAGTGAAGAACTTAATGGATTTTTTTAATTAGTTAATTTATTTTTTAGTTCATACTTTTTGATATTCCTATGGTATGAGGCCATAAACCGTGACAGTAATGATGGATTAGGGACATTAACACAGTCAATAAATATTTCGTGACTGTTTTGTATAATTTAACTTAGTTTTTGTTTAGTATCTGGACTAAAGTTTAAATTTAAGCAATGCATTAAAATTCAATCAGTACACTTGTGGTATTGATTTTTAACTTTTTGGATTTTTAACAATTACCCACATAACTTTTAAAGAAATTAAATGAAATGGTTTCATTAAGAAAAAATACTAGGTAAATCTTAGAACACTTCCAGTATTCAATATTATGAGGGTTCCTAAGTTATCACTAAGTTACAGTTGTACTTGTTTTGCTTCGTCAAGCCAATCTAAGTTACGTTGACAACAATTATAAGTTTAGCCGCCAGTTTGGCGTACCATTGTGTTTTAATGTACTGTTGTTAACTTAGATCCAAGTTAAAAGCAACTTGTTTCCAAGTTATCGTTTTCTGAATTAATGTAATGTCACTCCTGAAGGTTTTCAGTTCGACGTATTAAATTCGTCATATAATTTTCAATTTGTTATTTACAAAAATTTTATGGGGTCACACTTTTCAATCAAAATTATATTCAAAATAACAAAGACTATATAAGTAATATTGGTTGTTTAGATCAGTGCAAAATAATGACTAATCTTATTAAACATAAGATTTAAATCAAAATTTTGTAAATATTTTTTCTTCGCTTATTGTTTAAAATGATATTGACATATTGGAAAACGTTACTAAGAGACGAAAATTATTATCTACCATTCAGTCAATGAAATGTACCTTTGTGCGCCTTGAGCTACACGCACCCTTGTCATTTGCCACAGAACAACAATACGACACGTCGTGTCTCTTGACGTCTTGACATTGACAGTTTTATTTTATACAAAATTTTACTGAGGCTTCATAACTTATCTCATCGACTTGTTTAAGAGAAAAAGATGTTTCTTTAAGTTTAAAAAATATATTTCCAGAACTTTTATTTCGAACGCTTTTTTCCATTGTAAAATTGCGAATTTTCACTTGCCATTTTTAAAAAGTATTTGTTTTTATTAGCATATTATGTGCTTTTATGTTTCGGAGAGTGAGTAAGAGATATATGAACCCATTTGGTTGTTCTCTTATTAATCCCTCCTAATTCTTTATTTATCCTACTAATTTTTTAACCTCAGCTCCAACCATCAAATCGACTGTCAGAGTTTCTGCCAATAAATTAAATAGAAAAAAACCATAATACTCGTAGCTTTAACTTAAAAAAGTAATTCCGTTAAAATGCACAGTGCTTCCAAATGGCACACGTCGAACAAAAGTCAGAACTAAAGAATCGTTGTCACCTGCGTCCAAAACCAAAAGTGCAATTCAACAAACTGCTCCCTAAAACTAATTCCATTGAGACCGGACCGTTGTATTTTTATTGTGAACCGCATTTTTCCCAGTTTCATTCTCGACAACAAACAGTTTTAAAAGAAATTACAAAAAGAATTCGCATTGAAACCATTCTGAAACTTTACGATTTAACAATAAACGAAGCTTCCGTATGCCACATGATTTTATTTGGACAACTTTTTGACTCTACGTCACGTCTAATATGGTGTCGATAACCTTGGAATCAAAGTTGGGACTAGTCATGACTTTCGCTTCAGGTTTTCGATATTTTTGCATCTTTGTTTTTATTTACTGGAAAAACGACAACCTTTACCACTTATTTACATGCAGTTTCCACAAAAGAAAGAATATTTACAATTTTTTATTGTTTATTTGTTTTTTAATATGTATGTATAGATTATATAGAGATAAGTAAAAAGCGTAACAAATTAGACTCCAACAGAAATGTTGAAAGCAGAGAAAACAGACAGAACAAATATGAATCAAAATTCAAAAACCAAATCTCATAAAATGTGAATATATTTAGACAAAATTTGCATAAATTAAATTAAAAATCATGTTTATAAATTCATGGATTATTAAAATTATTAATTAAGTAATCAAATTGGCGAATTTATCTTATTGCGTCTCTATTTTGATAAGTTGACATTAATTTCTGAAATGTTTAGTAAAAATTAAAAAACACCTTAATTTTTTTATCATACCTACTGTTTTTTTTTAAGATCCAGTAAAAGGAAAATATAGATCTTAAGTTCTTTAATAAGTGACTTTGCCAATTAAATTTACGGCTTATGACTCCATTGGTCGGGTCAATTTTCGAAATGAACTTTTTCATTTCGAAATGGACAAGACACGCCTTTCAGAAGACCATTGTGGGATATGTTCTGTGTGTTTCAGTGAATGTGTTCTGTGTGTTTCAGTGAATGAGTAAGAAGTGAACCTATTTCCCTATCCCTTAATGTTATTAAGGTTGGCAGCGCACTTGCAGCACCTGTGACGTTGCCTATATTAAAAGGTGACTGTAGTCACCTACCATCAAGATAGGCTGAAAGCTTCAGCCTATCTCACGACCTTTATTTTATTTTATTTTACTGTATTTTATTTTATTTGCATGTTTGATGACTTGAAGTTAAATCAACACGTCAACGTCTTTTTTATTTACCTATTTATTCCGTGTATTGCAAGAACATACGCATTTGGTTTTTGGTCGTAAAAGTAACACGTACACACTGCAGTGTTTCTAGAAAGCACTTGAAAAGTTTGAAAACTGCAGTTTCAGTTTGAAATTCTCACATGAAAACATTCGTCAGTCAGACAAAATAGTGCTGCAATAACATTTTTTAAAAGAACACAGAACTATACTGAACATTTTTATGTGGATGTGGATAGTAATGACGTTATTTGTTAGGGAAAAGTGATGTCGGAAACCGGTTCCCATTTGCTCGAAGAAAAACATTGAAATAATAGCACCTTTGCTTGACTAAGGAATGCCAGAGCTCATTTCCTTGTCCTCATCTAGTCCCTAAATATTTATCCTAATCGCCTGTCGCATTATAATTGCAAAAGTATGGAAGGATATCTTTTTATGTAAAGGTGACTACCGTCTAATACAAGCAACAACGCGACAGGTGCTAAAAAAAATCGTGTGGTACCGACCATATTAGGATTAAAGATACGGAACTAGGAAGGTATAGGGAAATGGGCTGTGGCATCCCTTACTCACTGCAAAATGCAGTGTGCCCTGCCACTACTTAAAAATGCAATTTTTCGAACGATATGCAACTGAGTGTAAGGTACCCAGGCGAATTTGACTCATTCCTCTTACAGCATGACTACGGGATGATAAATTTCGACAAAACTACGCAATTGTCGCATTGTCAGAATTTGTGAAACGCAGTGCCATCACTTAAAAATATAGTAATTTTTCGAAAGTCTAGGTACCTAGACGAATTTGACTTATTCCGCTTGAGAGAAGTCTGTAAATTTGGACAAAACTACGCGTTTGGTGCACTGTGCGAAGAATTCCATGCGGTTATGAAAAGTTTATTTGATTTACCGCCTGTTTTTGCACTGGGGATGATTAATTTCCACCTTTACATGGTCTGTGGGCGGAGGGAGAAACTTCTGTTATTACTTGAGATGGCAGTTTAAATTTCGCAATAAAAGTTGCCAGAAGGTTGTTGTTCGCATTGAGTGCTTTGATATTTTGACAGAGCCCTTTGAAGCCGAGTTTCGTACGCGAACTTTAAGTCAACTTAATAAAATGTTTTTGTTTTGATGATTTTAATCAATTGATTGTGATTTTAATATTAAATAAAGAAAATGTTTGCAAGACATTTTTCAAGATTTAGATAAAAGTTAAATATCTGTTTTTTTAATTAAGTGAATAACTTAACAAATCTTAAATATTTACCAGCATTTTTTAAATTAACTAAGCTTTAAAATGTCAAATTATAGTTCTAAATTATTTCTTTTTTCTGCGGAATGACATAATTAAAGTTATATGATATTTATTATCTTAGCATCATCATCATCTTCATATCATCATCTTAGCCGCAGGACGTCTACTGCTGAATATAGGCCTAATTTAATTAATTATATAAAATTTGTTTTAAATTATTGGTCATTTTTATTAAAAAAAAATTGTAGGTATATAAATTAAAGAGCTGCTTTTATGAGTATAAACGAAAACTGTCTCTATGCGCAAAAGATAGACATATTATATATCATATTATGATGAAACAGATAGTCAAAAGGTCTTTTACAAATACGAACAAGACGAATCAAGACAATATAACGTACGAAAAATGGATAAATATTTTTAAATATGACTGTATTTGAAACAATATGTGTTCAGATAATTTAATTAGATAATAGATATTTTTAATTGGTAAATTCGTTTAAGCTGTTTTTATATAAGTATAAGCACCTCTTTCACCAGCTACAAGAAAAGTGTTGGTTAGTTACTTTTAGAAATCATTTTCTGTTTTATGGAATTATGCACTCGGTTTACTGCATCATTCGATAGGGGATTTCTTTTTTAATATTTTCTATTTAATGTTTGGGAAGTTTACCGTATATCAGCTAAATTATTCCCGGTGACAGGTGACTTTTAAGTCACGGTTTAGCCTATTTGACGTTCGTGAAAGAGGCGCTAAGACAAAATAGGTATAGTTACCATTACTGCACTACACTTTTGCTTTCCATTTTTCACTAAATGAATAGTAAAATATATTTTGAATTTAACATTATTTTACTTTATTCTTTATTGCGAATTACTTATAATTTACAATGTAATTATATTGCAACAAAGCAGTGTTGGAGGCACTTATTACACGAATACCGGAATACATCGGGCAAAAGGTACCCCGTTATTGCTATGGGGTCAATATCGTTCACCGTTACTACATGAAAATAATGTACCTTGCCTACACTGCACCATGTTAAGGCCATGTCCTGCTATAAATCTCACTAGTTAGTATGTTCGAGAATATTTTTCAAGTTAATACGTTTTTTTTATTATTATTTTTGACTACGATTGTTAAGTTGCCAAAATCAAAAATATGATAAACTACAAATCAATTCCATATATTAGCACCTTTTTTTTATATATATAAAGCTGGGCAATCAGGCTGACAGTCCTCTTGATAATTCGCTGCTTAAAAACTAAAGGGCCACAAATAAAATTACACTTTTTACAGGGAAGCTAATTGAAAAAAATAAATTATTTTTTGTCTATTTTTTTCTTATTAGATATATGTAAATCAAATATATGCATATTATACATCGTTAGAAGCGTATTTTTAAGTGGCATTAAATATTTTAAGTACTTTTATAATAAACTGAATACTAGAGGAGATAATATAAACATATAAGTTACTTTATATGTGTATATATATATATATATACACTAATTTTATTAAGTTAATTATTTATTTGTTACAGGTAAATTCAATTATGAAGTTCAAATCCATAGTATATAAATGCATAGTAAACTTCATGCAAGTATGTCTTTGGAATTTTGGATACTTTTAAAAGTTGAGGTAATGAATTATCATTTGATTCATTGAATGTTTTTTTTTTTCTAAGCTAGATTTAACTATACCCATCATGGATCTAGTCAGAATTATATTTCGCACTCATAAAGTCCATTATTATCATATCAAAGCCTAAAATCCATGTAGGTATGAGAAAAGTAATTTTTGAAATTTCCATATTTGGAATTGTAATAAAACTTCGCCTTTCGGTTTATTAAGATACTAGCTGATGCCCGCGACTTCGCGTTGAACGACGAAAGGTACCCTATGTCCTTTCTGGTGTCCCAGACAACGTGTATGCAAAATTTCATTGTGAACGGTTCAGTAGTTTTTGAGTGAAAGGGTAACAAACAAACAAACAAACTCACATTCACATTTATAATATTATTAGCAAGGATATTATTTATCTGCGTAGTACATGTGAAAATCTACTAAACTTTAGTTAACTTAATGACTAGTCGAAAGACAAATCGCTCAACAAATTGTCCTTCTCATATTTTAACATTTTCTCATATATAGTATCTGTCTCATTTTAGTGTAAACACGTGTGTAGCTAAGTGCTGCAAGCTTTCACCTGGGACCCACCGGTCATTATGGCCTCGAACAAGATGCACCGTACGTGGAACCATTATGTACATTACATACACAAATTAATGCATCAGAATAGATTAACTCGCTTTTGAAATGAAACATTTCTTACTATATGCAATACTAACTGTTGCACGCAACTTCGTCCTCTAACTTTATAAAATACTAGCTGGCGCCCGCGACTTCGTCCGCGTTGAAAAAGAAAAAAGTAGCCTATCCGTCTAAATGTTTATCTACCAAGTTTCATGAAAATCAGTTGATTCGTTTAAGAGTTATGGAGGAACATACATACTTACATACATACATATATACATACAGAAAAAAATTCTAAAAATGGTCAATTTAGTTTCAGTATCGTGTATAGAGCGTATAAACTCGATATCTCTGAAAACAAAGTAACTTACTCCATGACCGACCGTTACAGATTTATTATTAGTATTGATATGGTACTTGCCTTGGTACTCGTGGATAGTTGCTATTTAAAATTTTTAAAATTGGTCCAGTAGTTTTTGAATTTAAAAAGAGAAAAGATGTATTTTTGTTTGAAATGAATAAACTCAAAAACTACTGGACTGTAAGTATTGAAAGCTACTAGTATCAATACTAAGTATCAATACTAATAATAAATCTGTTGAGTAAAAGTTACTTTGTTTTCAGAGATATCGTGTTTATAGGCTCTATACATGATACTGAAACTAAATTGACCATTTTTACAATTTTTTTCTATATGTATGTATGTATAATACATGAGAATTTTTGTTTGCTCTGGTTTTCATACAAATTCTATAGTTTTACATTTTCTATGAATACTTTTACTTTTAGAACCAAAAACCAAACAAAACAAAGAGGTTTTCATTAAGAAAAAGGTTTCCTTACCATTCAACCCTTTTTGGATTTCTAAACATAATGCAATTAGTTCATGTTGGTGGAATATTTAGCTGATCTATTTTTGATTTAGTAACTTTGTACGTCCCACCTAAAAGGGTACAGTGATTATATATTCGTAGCTTGCCTCAACCTTGGGACATACCAATTTGAATATTACCTTCACTTTGTTATCAGATATTTGTTTAGGGATGATAGCATAACGAGTCCTCTACTGATTTAATACAGACATTAATTAACTCGCATTTTTTAATAATTAATTTTTAATTTTACATTTTTTTTAAACGCGATGAAGTGTAAAAAACATCCGAATATGTTCACAATATTTGGCATTTATGAGATTAACAAAATAAAGATAGTACAATTTTAAAGTTTTTCCAATAAAATAAAATTCTATGATGTGAATAAGATGTACTACAAACTAAACCATGTTTTACCTAAATTGAAGAAAAAATTCAAGAGCTAAAGAGTAATTCAGAACAATTCATCTTTTGCGATCAAAAAATTCAAAGGACCATAAAAACTTACAAGACATGCCGATTTACGCCCAATTTGTTTTTCATCAATAAAATTGAGTGACTTTTTTGGGCACATTGTAAAATAAAAATTATCTAGAACAGACTTTCGTCTTCCTGGAAAAATAAGATTGAACTTTTTTCTTATATATTTTCCATTTTTTTTAATAATCAGGTATTGTTTTGAAACTTATAACTATTCTTAGTATTTTTTCTCGGTTGTAAAATGTTTATAATTACGCTTAATTCTGTGATTACACTTAAAAATGTGGATTCACCTCGACTTAAGTTTCACAAATGATTTTAAATTTAAAAAGAAATGTGGTTAACTTATACAGAACAGAAGGCTTGACGCTTCCTTACAAATCTAGCTTACAAAGGAACGACACTGAGTGCCTAGAGTCATTGAATGCCATTACCTTTTGTGTTGACTCACGGTTTACGTGTCTTATCAAAGTTTTTGACTTGACTATCATCACTCCACACTACCACCTTCCGGTCATCTGTTACCACAGTAAAGTTGACTAATGCAGTACTATAACTCGTGTTTAAAATTCCTAACGTCTTAGGGGCACCGGGTTCGATTCCCAACTGATGGGATGGTCTAGTGTGGTCTGGTCTCGTATAGAAGACCACCGTGAAATAACAACATATGTGGTTTTTTGTTTTTGTGAGTTGTTATGGACATGTCAGAGCCCATTACCCCATCTCTCCCTTATCCTTAATCCTTCTATGGTCAGCAGCACACTTGCAGCACCTGTGGCGTTGCTTGTGTTATAGGCGACGGTAGCCACCTACCATCAAGTTTAATGTCCATAGATTTTCAAGTATATTTTCTGTCTTAATTTCTTACACCATATATGCTCACGATTCTTATGGACTCTCAATTAGTAATTTATAGATAATTGGCATAGACACAGCTGTTTAATGAAACGCAATTACGCTTGAAATGATTTGATGATAATATTCATAAAATAATCGCTATTAGTAATTGCAGCAAATCTTCTAAGACGTATCGGTTAAGGGGAAGTTAGATTTATTTATTCATATTTAAAAGTGTTATTTATGGATATTTGGGTAATGTTATTTATTAAATAAAATTATTAAATACTAGTGGTCCGCCCTCGGCTTCGAAACAAATTATGTATAAAAAAACCTTCCTCCTTTAACGCTCTTTCCATTAGTGAAAACCGCATAAAAATCCGTCGCAGTTTAAAAAAAATAAGCGTACATACAGACGCAAGCGACTTTATTTTATATTATGTAATATGTAAAGATTTCGAGTGTTGATTTTGGTTATAATGTAGTATAAGCTGAATCAGAAAGCTAACATCATATATACATGTGAAGTAAATACATGTGAAATTAACATCATGAATAAATAAAAAATGTTTTTTTTTTTTTTCAGTTTAAATACTGAGTGCATCTTGAGTAATAACATAGCGTTACTTAAATTAAATAAATGTAAAAATGCAATAACTCACTCATGTATATCATGCAAAACAGAAAACATCCTATTACTTACTTTCTTTTCTAATTCAAATGTATTGAGACTTAAGGCTAAAATAGAAGTTCAAGGGTCGCGAAAGTATAAAGACCTTTTCAGGTCGCTACTTCTCTTTTAGTATTCAAGGAAAAACAACTAAATACGTAACAATTTGTACATATATGTCCTTATCTATACTAATATTATAAAGAGGAAATTAACTGTATTCTTTTCTCGTTGAATACGTGCAATTACAAAACTTTGTAACGAAATTCTCGTCTTGAGATTGGTTAAAGTTGGTCTTAAGATTGGTTAAGATCGTCTTAAATCTTAAGAACTTACATCATACATAACACAATCCTGTTTCGTGTCTGTGCCTTAACCCGTAATCTGTGGCCGTGGTCATTAACAAAGTGCCGCGTAACGTCCTATTGTAATCCTACACAATATTCAATATGAATACCGATTTTTTATTTAAACACTCTCTCACGCCCGAACAATGAACTATCAATAGCTCAAATTACTTCGTTTATCGGCATCATTAAGTCGATTCAGTAAATCTTCCAAAATGCTTATTTGTTGCTAGCGAGTTTAGCTATTCGTTCTTGGCTTCTTATATTAAGGATGCTTTTTATTCTGCAAATGTTATATAGGTACAAACCTTCCTCGTTTATCGCTAATCAAAATTTGTTAGGTGCTTTAGAGAAAATCAGCTAGACAATTTATAAAATGACCAACTATTGCATGCAACTTTGTCCGCGTAACTTTATAAAATATATATAGCTTATCTTACTCGATGTTAATGTTTCTATAGGTGAAAGAATTTTTAAAATCGGTCCAGTAGTTTTTGAGTTTATTCATCACAAATAAAATTACACAAGTCTTCTCTCTTTATAATATAACTAGCTAGTGCCCGCGACTTCGTCCGCGTTGAAAAAGAAAAAGTAGCCTATCCTGTGTCCCGTACATCTAAATGTTTATCTACAAAGTTTCATGAAAATCAGTTAATTCGTTTAAGAGTTATGGACGAACATACATACATACAGAAAAAAATTCTAAAAATGATCAATTTAGTTTCAGTATCATATATAGAGCCTATAAACACGATATCTCTGAAAACAAAGTAACTTACTCCATGACCGACCCTTACAGATTTATTATTAGTATTGATAGTTTACATAGACAATAGACATAATATTTATATAGAAAAGACAAGAAAACAAACGATCATACAAGAAATATTGAGAAAAGTCGCAACTCTTGATTTTATTTGTTAGATATTCTAATGTTATTAGAATATAGCCTAATATTCATAGAAAAGCTTATTGAAACACTATGAAGTATTATAATTCGATGTATACTTAATATAAATCAATATTATTAATTAAATATCGCACCTTCGGTAAGACAAGAACATAACTTACATTTTTTTTTAAATGAGTTAAACTTAAAAAATAATGTAGAAATGTCTTAAAAACATTATAAGATTAAAAAAATATTTACAAGACTATGGGGCTTATTTGATGAAGAATTTTTTAAAAACAATATAAGCTAAAGAATACGATATTGAATGCAAAAAAATTAACTATAAATGGCTCTCCTGTAAAAGTACAAAAAGTGCAGTTTTATGCCCTTGTCTTGCCGAAGGTGCGATATGAACACAACAGCTTGTCTGTCGCTCTTTATATTTAAAAAAAAAATCTGCCCGCGCCATTCTTAACCATAAAAAACTACTTCTCATTTTATGGCCATAAAGCAATACATATTTATAAGACAACACATTAACTAATCACAAAGACAGTCGCGGCCAATAATAATTTGTTCGTGCCAATGAATAATATTCCATCAATTTTTGTTTTAGTCCAGACCAAAACGGAATTGGCAGGCGATATGTTTCTCCGTGATTTTCACTCCGATGTATCATTTGTCCGAATCGATTGATCCACTTTAGAACTAGGGCGTGTCGATTCTGGGCTACGGACATATGACATTCATATATCATAGTGTTATAGTTACTTGCCTAAAGGAAGGCGGGTGGACGCCTTCATAATTTCACACTCAGTATGGGATTGTAAAATCGGATCGGATTCGTAAATCTAGCTACGTTTTAATTGATTTTTTTGCTTGTGTAAAAAGTACGTTGCTTAAATGAATTAATAGAAATTTGCAAAAAATAAGTTAATATCAATCAATACTAATAATAAATCTGTAAGGGTCGGTCATGGAGTAAGTTACTTTGTTTTCAGATATGTCGTGTTTATAGGCTCTATACATGATACTGAAACTAAATTGATGATTTTTAGAATTTTTTTCTGTATGATGTATGTATGTATGTATGTTCCTCCATAACTCTTAAACGAATTAACTGATTTTCATGAAACTTGGTAGATAAGCGGGACATACGGGACACAGGATAGGCTACTTTTATCTTTTTCAACGCGGACGAAGTCGCGGGCGCCAGCTAGTTTTTTATAAAAATAAGTTTTAGGGTGGTTTGTGTACGCATCTAAAACTCGAGAATGGGTAGACAGATTTTTATTCAATTTTCACATTTGGAAAGAGGGATGATTGGAGAATATTAATTTTTATATATAAAACTCCTTAACAATTTATAGCAGCTATAGCGTGTTTGGGTTCAATATAATGTCGGAGGTTTTTAATTATAACTTCTTATAATAAGATATTACTGATTATACACTAACTCAACGACTCCCATTGGGTTCTAATTTTAAATTTAATAATGGTTCTGTAAAATTTATATAACGACATTTCACACCGTAATACAAATTGCTACGGAGGCTTTTAGCAGGACCTTCATAATCTCGTATGATCATAATAAATAAATAATAACTTCATAGAACCCCTACACACAGCATACATAAGTTACGAGGCATCGGTACATGTAATATTTCGGTATTGGTAAAGAGACCATTTTGATACCCAACCGTAATTATGCCAGTTTACAAACGCACCTGTCATCAATCATGACGTCACCGGCGGGTACAGTCGGCCGAATCTTCCCGGTTCGCATGCTAATTAATGCTCGCAGCACGGATGTGGAAGTAATAAATCTTGAACGCGGCCCTTCGATCCGGATAGGTGCGTTGTACAATAGTTCATTAGCTACGTTGACTTACACGCTGGAATGTGGTGATATATGATACCTCAGATATTATGGTGTTTATCGTGAAGCCCGCATTGATTTACGGTAAATTTTACAAAGTTATTTATTAAGTTTGTTGATATAAAACAATGTAATGTGTTTTGATTATTCGTATTCGAAACTCGTTGTGCCCGCGATATGATATGGTACTTCCCAATGCGCTAGATCCATCGAAATAGAATCATCGATGACTATAGTATTGGAATTTGCGTCACAAATGCCAAAGCGGCATGCAAAAAGAACGCCTTTAACAGAATCCTGCTTTCGCGCGTCAATGGTAAAAGGTAGTAACGACCAACTTCTACTATTCATTTTAAACTCCAATGTGACGTAAAGTACATTTTGTTTGGTTAGTTTTAAATGACAGTTCATGCTCTACGCATATGTCACTTTTAATTATTATAAGTTATAGTGGACGACACGTTTGGTCTAGTGGCTAGTAACCCTAGCTGTTAACCAAACGGACGCGGGTTCGAATCCCGCTAGGGGCAAATGTTTTATGTGAACATTTTACCTTTGTACCTGAGTCATGGATGTTTTGTATTTATAATATGTATGTATTTACAAAAAAAAAAAGTAATCTATATATTATATCAACTGTCTGGTATCCATAATACAAGCATTACTTGCTTACTTTGGAACTAGATGGTGCTGTGTGGAATGTGTGAAGATATTTATTTATTTATTTATTTAATTGTTCCATAAAGTTCGTAGTGTGTATAGCACGCAGATTCCAAGTTGTAGTAGTTTAATGGCTAGATCATGTAACGTTGACTTTTTTCAATGTAAAGGCCAGGCAGGCACTTGAAAGTAGCTGTGGTTACCGTCACCCGTAAACACAAGTAACGCCATAGGGGATGCCAATGTGCAACCGACCTTTATATAATAAATGTTACACATAACACCTGCTATTAATTCGCATTAATTAAATATTATTAAATATTTTTTTATTTTTTATTGCGGTAATCTATATAAGGGCCACCCCTTTATAAATATTCCTACTGGCGAGATGTTATACCCAGTTAATGATTGTGAAACGCAATGTGCTTCGGCACTACAATATACTTGTTGACATAGCAAGAATTAACTGCTCTATAATGACAAATGAATTCTACATGTGACTATATCTTCACAGCCGAATGTTCTTTAGCTAAATCTTTGAGCGTATTAAGTAGGTTACGTAATATAATATCCAACCATATTATACAAAAAATTCTTTGATCCTTTAGATGAGACCAATCGATCATTAAATTTTGAATGTAAATTGTTATGATCAGTTTTCTGAAATTCCTCCCAAAATGGAAGCTAATTCAAGTCATAAAAAAAGGAATGCTATGCAAAAAGGTTACTTGACTTAATACTCTGTGGTTATACGTTCGTGATACTGTACCATTACTTTATTCGCATGTTTTCCAACAGCATTTCTGTGTTAAACTATTAGAACTCAAATTAGTACTTATTTATTCCAAATACCTAATTCCATTTATAATATGCCGTGCACACTGACTATCGCTCTTGCAAAAAACGATAAGCTTTTGATATTTTGAGGGTAAAATAGTAGTAAATTGAACTTATTAAGCCATATCTGAAGAATGTATGTATATTATAAATGCGAAAATTGGTGAGGGTGTATGTTTGTTATTTTTTCACGCAAAACGACTGATCTGATTTGGATAAAATGTGTTCTAGAATTTAGCATTCCTTGTTTTTTCTGGAGAATTTAGGTTCAAGTTACTTAATTAGTTGAAGTTCAGATCTGGAATAAAATATATACTGAATATATATCTACCTCAAGCTGTCCCCACGACTAACGAAATTAATTTTTCATTCTATAAATAAAACATCTCAATTATCTTAGCTTTAATAAAGCCATATTTAATTAAATTCTCATGGATTTGTAAATTCTCATGGTTTGTAATATGAATTGAATACTTAGAATTTAATGAAAGATTTAGATCTGTGCCTTTGCTAACTAAATTATTACAAAGTGAAGAAATACTTGGCACTTTTACGAGTACATTTATATTGCAAAATAACAATTTACTTTGAATAAATTTACATTGGAAAATATTGTAGGTAGTGAAAATATTTATTAGTAAAATATTGAAATGCCTATTTATATTTGAAAATAAATAGTAATATTCAATTAAATTCGAGTCAATCATCAACAGCCTTATTGAAAATAGGCTCTATATGTGAACCGTTGCTGCTGGCTTTCTATAACTGTGGAAAAATCAGAATAAGCGGTTTATATAAGGCTCATATTGCTGTTCTTAGGACAGCATTAGGACATAAACATAAAATTTTGAATTAAGTTATTAATCTACAAACAAAATATGGGCTGTTTAAGTTGCCTCTTAAATAAGTAAAATAAAATAAAATTAGAGCCCCTGTGAAATACGAATACTTTTGTTCAATTTAATTCTATATCTGACTGTACTTTCTCTATTTTATTTGTTAACTAGCTGGCGCCCGCGACTTCGTACGCGTTGAAAAAGAAAAAGTAGCCTATCCTGTGTCCTGTTCGTCTAAATGTTTATCTACCAACTTTCATGAAAATCAGTTAATTCGTTTAAGTGTTAAGGAGGAACATAAATACATACATACATACATACATACATACATACATACATACATACATACATACATACATACATACATACATACATACATACATACATACATACATACATACATACATACATACATACAGAAAAAAATTCTAAAAATCATCAATTTAGTTTCAGTATCATGTATAGTACCTATAAACACGATATCTCTGAAAACATAGTAACTTACTCCATGACCAACCCTTACATATTTATTATTATTAGAATTGATAATAATAACCTTTTCCAAATTTTTGTACAGTACCACACAAAGTATCGTTGTGTGTACCTTACGTAAGAGCGGTGGGTTAAATTAACCCTACAAAGGCTACTCTCTTTATATATTCAGGAGTTACCTTAATGAGCGTTGCGGTACGCTTGCGGGCTACCATGTAGTTGCCATATTTCGCGTTTCGGGTTATAGAAATAGCGTCATTTCGAGTTATGGCGTAACATGCTCATATTTCTCATCTTTCACATACATTATAAATGTGTATTTGAAATTCTTATATCAATGACTGAGGAAGAGGTTTACATTATAGTAATACTTTACCAATATTTTTAAACAATATATTAAAACTAGTGAGCCGCCCCTGGTTTCGTTTGGATGCAATTTTTTTTTCTGCAAATTATATAATTACAAGCTTCTGCAAGTATCTTCTGATCTCCTTATTCCTGATTCGATGTAGCAGTGTAAACCCGAGCACTCTTCATAGCTCGTTGAGCGACGTTGAGCTTTCTTACGAGGCATATAGTTAGATCTATTAGTGCAAAGGAAACCATATCAAAGTCAGTTGGGTGGTTTAGACGAATCTAGCTAATACATATACTTCAATTATAAAATATAAGCTAAACTAAATGAAGATAGAACTTTGACGTCCCTAAACTCCATCAGAAACAAACAGGCTCAAGTAGGTACTGTTAGTGTATGTAAGGAGGTGATTACCGTCACTAGAAATACTCTCACAGTATTATGTCTGCAGGACTACGTAAATGTACTGTGACCACCTACCTATATATCTATTTTATCCGATATTTTGTCTTAAGCTACTATCAATATTTATCTAATGAAAATTTTTATTCATTACAGGTAAAATAGATTATAAAGGATATTTTCATGGGAGAATCGCCATATTTTAAAGCTGAAATTCTTAGAAAAAGTTCACATGGGTATGTAAATAGAATAAATCACCTTGCCGGCTCGATTTAGAAATTTAGTTAACGAGTTTCAATCACGAGTTAATCAGAGTTTCTTCAATTTGATTTTTTTAAGATTTTACCACCAAATGGACCGTCAACTAAAAGGTCTTCCGACCTTAACAAAAAAAAAATAGCAAAATATTTTAACCCTCAGGTACCTGTTGCATGTGTTTTTAGGCCAACATCAATTACCACCAAGTGAATTGAGACATCCTGCCCACTTTTATCCTAAAAATATGATAATAATGAAATGTATAAAATCCATTCCTAGGGAAGAAGCTTGCCAAGGCATATAAGCTATAATTTTGCTTTATCGAATTCAAAATTAGATGGATAGGCAACTAAATTCTACTAATTTTAAAATAACCATACATAAGCTGTGTGTACTTTGCCATAATTGAGAGTTTATCATAAATTATACAGTATGCAGTGGAAGCCGCAGGCACAAGGCGTGGTCATAGAATATGTAACGCATTACTTCTTAATAACATAATCGTCTACAGACTTTTAACTGTACTTTCAGCTTGATTTTATACTATTTTCTATATCCCAACAAACATTACAAAAACGACTTTGTAGTAGTAGAACTAAGGCACACATTTCTAAATACTCGTATATATTAGAGGACTAAATTTCAGCCACATAAAATCGTCGACATTTCGCTGCTTAAATCAAAATTACACTTTTTACAGGAGAGCTAATCGAAAAAAATTAAATATTTTTTGTCTATTTTTTTCTTATTGGATATATATCAAATATATTCCTGTTATACATCGTTAGAAGCGTATTTCTAAGTAGCATTAAATGTCTTAAGTATTTCATAATAAACTGAATACTAGAAGAGATATAAGCATATAAGTTACTTTTGAATGTATAAAAATTATCAAAATATACTAAATATGGAATAAAACAACCATAAGTCTTTTTGCAACATACAATTTAAAGGATTGTGATTGTATTTTTGCAATAAACATTTTTGGATTTTTTTGTTTTATGGCCCCATTATGGCACTTTAGTTTTTAAGCAGCGATATTTTGACATCTATTTTCAATTAGCCTCTGTTTGGAATACTGATTCTGTAAGTAATAAAGCAACAAGAAGCTTATGTGTCTTTACTATTTCTTATTAAAGTAGAATGTATGTAAACATTTCGTGAAAAATAGGTACTATAAAATGTTACAAAGACTGCATCAAAATGTGTTGCGTAATTTTAAAAGAAATTACTTGTCAGAGGCGGACGAGAGGTAGCAGCTGAGTTTTCCTACTTTTAAGTATCAGTAAAATGCAAATGAAATCTCTGACTTCTTACTATAAGCATTTTTAATTAAGTAAAAACTTACATGAAATTTGTCCGTCTTGTCCCGACGTCATTCCACGTTGTTCCAAAGGAGCTCTTTGAACTAAATACTCGGTATTTATTATTCGTCCGTTCATTCAGTAAATGAATTCATAACCGGCGCCAACCTTTGTCATCCGTTTTATTAAAATAAATATTAATGAATTGTTAAATAACGGTGTTTGTTTGTTGAAAAATATTCATATTTTGTACCTACTATGAATCCTTTAAAATCTTCTTCTTCTCTTCTCTTAGTGCCATCTCCTATCGGAGGTTGACTATTAACATTAATTTATACATGTATGTACACCTACTAATTTACTTTACCAAATAGCATTATATCGTTCTCTTTTTTATTATACTAATAAAAAAAAAACTCACCAAAAAACACATATTTCATAGTTCCGCGCAACAACTATAGTAATTGTCAACGATCGTTACGAAACCCAAATATTGGCAACGGCTTTACTTTGGTTCACTTGCCACCATCGATGACTGCATTGTGGACTGCATATTTTCAAGTTTAAGCCAGCCAGACTGAAGATTGAAGAAAAATAACAAACAGTATCACGTGGGGTTTACTAGTCGATTTTGCAAAACATGGCCGAGTTGGGTAGTTTCAGGAGTATGAGTTTCAGGACACATAGTACGGAATGCCGTTGGCTGCTTGGGCCGGAAGGTTCTCGACTGGGCCACCCATAAGGTGGACAGATGACCTTATAAGGGCAGCGGGTCGACGGTGGATCCACGCTGCTTCTGACCGGTCTTATTGGAAAATGGTGGTGGAGGCCTGGAAAATGTCCAGTAGTCAGTTTTTAAATATGAAAACAAAACGAATCCGCTGAAAAGAACTAGTCACAAAAGATGTTTAATTTCATATCTGCCACTCACATTTGTTGACAGGGAGAGTTACGCTTTCATTTCCTAAAACATTTTGTATATCCGCCATTGATGTCGGAGCATCCGAAAATTGATATTTATAAAATGGTTTTCATTAAAATGTTTCCAATGAGAGACATTAATAACGCGAATACAACGCCGAATACACGGATTTGACATGTAAAGAACATTGAAATTATATTTATTCAATAACTTAGCTTATGCCCGCGGCACTGCCTGCGTGAAAATGCGTCATGCAGGCATGCTTATGTCCTTAACAAATATTAATAAAATCTGGTCAGTTTGAGTTTGCATTTGTTAAATTTGTATATGCATATATTGTACACGTTTATAAGCCACTAGTTTTTGCCCGTGACTTCGTCTGCGCCCCTTTTTCTTTTTTTTTATCTTTATTTAAGGCTTTTCCCTTAGGTACATGTCATTTTCTGGATAAAAGGCACCTATGTCATTTTTGTCAAGGTGTCATGCAAAATTTATTATGTCCTGATGCATTTCGGTTAGTAAGTGGTGAATGAAGGAGCCCATTTCCCTAATTATTTCTAATCCTTCATACTACTGAAACTACTAACAACTTGACGGTAACCATCTAGTTGACTGTCAACCTGACTGAATAGACACTAACGACTTAATTTATACAAAATTCTATGGCGAGAATAACTATAATACAAACAGTCGGTCATTCGGACCAATTATTATTTATTAACGGCAATTATTCACTAATAACCTGAATGAAACATTATTAGTATAAAACAAAGAGTCAATTAAAACAATTATTATTTTTATTTAGAGTACAACATAATGAAGTAGTTCCAATTTGTTCTAGTTGATAATATTTTCCACGCCGGCATATTTCTGAGAGGGGGATAATTACGGTGTAATTGTGGTGCGGGCGTGTGATTCTATAATTATTAAGTACCTACTTTTCATACCTATTTTGTTTTAATTTAATTGAGGAAAAAAATCATAGTGCCGAAGCAGTAATACCAGTAAGTTTTTACGAACGACATACTTCCTAATGTGAAAAAAGATTTTTAGTTAACCTAACTATAGTTGACACTCATTTTATTTCTTTTTAAGTTAGTTAAAGTTTATTATTTTAGTTGACTTAAATATGTTTTTAATGCCAATGGGTATGCAAAATTATTAGATTTTTAATTTTTTTTAATTAGTAGCCTCAGGGCCTCTTTCACAAACTACATGTAAAGTGTTGATTAGTTACTTTTAGAAATCATTTTCTGTTATATTGAATTATGCACTCGGTTTACTGCATTATTCGATAGCTGATTTTTTTAAATTATTTTCTATTTAATGTTTGGGACGTTTACTGTACAAACAAAGGTATATCAGCTCCATTATCCCCGGTTACTGGTGACTTTAAATGACAGTTTGGCCTACTTGACGTTTGTGAAAGAGGCGCTTAGAAAAAGAAAGGTGTAGTAACATTAATATACTCGTAGCACATTACCTTGTCTTATTAAAATGAAGAAATAATTTTATTAAATATTTCTTCAATATTTGATCTCAAATTAATCAATACTCTGTAAGCGCCTCTTTCACAAACTACATGTAAAGTGTTAATTAGTTACTTTTAGAAATCATTTTCTGTTTTATTGAATTATGCACTCTGTTTACTGCATCATTCGATAGGCGAATTTTTTTTTATTATTTTCTATTTAATGTTTGGGACGTTTACCGTACAAACAAAGGTATTACAGCTAAATTATTCCCGGTGACAGGTGACTTTAAGTGACGGTTTAGCCTACTTGACGTTGGTGAAAGAGGCGCTAAGTGTAATAAATCTGTAAGTGTAGATATTGTATACATGTATGTATGTATGTTCCTCCATAACTCTTAAACGAATTAACTGATTTTCATGAAACTTGGTGGATAAACAATTAGACGTACGGGACACAGGATAGGCTACTTTTTTCTTTTTCATCGTGGACGAAGTCGCGGGCGCCTGCTAGTAAGAAATAATAAAAGCTACTTGCCATTTAATATTGATGAACATCTTTCTTGGCTAACTGTACAATTTAAATGTGTAGTAACGAAATGTCGCCCGTATCAGATTCATAAGGGGGTATGATTGAGAAATATTGTTGTTGCCGGCATTTCAAATTGATTATTATAATTGGCTCATTACAGCAAGCATCCGTTACATCAATGTAATGTGGTTTATATTTTATGACTAGCTGTTGCACGCGACTTCCTCCGCGTAACCTTATAAAACATAGCCTATGTTACTCACGGATAATTTAGCTTTCTATAGGTAAAATAATTTTTAAAATCGATCCAGTAGTTTTTGAGTTTATTCATTACAAACAATAATATAAAGGTATAAATATTTTCTCTTTATAATATTAGTATGGAAATTAACATATTATCAGGATATCGGCTCGGTAAAAATAAAATGGTGGTCTTGCTCCTAACTATGAAGAAAACAGACATTAAACTGAAACTGAAAAAAAAAAAGTTCTAAATGTCATTACTTATTTTTATTATGTATAAGCTTCAGAAATAGAAAACATATTTTGAACTCTTATGCTATATGTTTAAAAAATTTTACTGTTGTCTGTGTGTCTAGCTTTTTATTCAACTACCAAGTTTTGTAAACAGTAGCCAAAATTTTTAGGCTGTATCTTCGAAATACCTAAGATGTTCCATTACTTCGTTTAAGAACAATTTCGTCCTTTTAGTGTCTGAGTAAGTTGGCGTATAGCCAACAGACTACTTAGGTAGTTTCAATTCTTCGCAAACAACAATAAAATATTAACGCAAATTACCAAATTAAAGTTTCGATGTAATAAACAAAATTTTCACGACTACCTATCTG
Source organism: Synanthedon formicaeformis (assembly GCA_945859745.1). Classification (NCBI taxonomy): domain Eukaryota; kingdom Metazoa; phylum Arthropoda; class Insecta; order Lepidoptera; family Sesiidae; genus Synanthedon; species Synanthedon formicaeformis. The sequence goes on from OX243977.1 coordinate 2,974,164, forward strand.
TGCTGTGCTCACTAACAATGTTTTCTTAAAAAAACTGGCTCAGCGGACCCGGTTTAAGATGACAAAAAATAATCTAAGTATATTAATAAAATAATATTTTCAACGCACAGCCAAAACTTGTAACTCTAGAAAGATTTCAACACCGTGCGAAGCTAGGGACAAGTCGCTAGTCTAAACCAAATTTTCTTAATAAACTCATAAGGTACTCGTTAAAACACCTGCTATAGCTTTTTGTCTAAAGCCAAAAGGAGATTCCTAGTCGTATTCGGTATTTGAATAATGTAACGCAGCCGGGCCACAATCACAAGGTGATTCCTGCACACAGCTTCTTCTTGATATTTATTAGCCTAACCGACTATCAGATGGCCGGTAAGTCTTTTTTGAAAGCAAAGAAAAAACTCACAACGTCAATTATTTACATGCAAAACAAAATCACACGATCACAATCTCTGTAGACCTCCTTTTTCCCCTCATTACCCTCAGCAAAATATAAACTACAGTCTTCAGATTGACAGAAAAAAATAAGCGACCATATGTCAATCTTTTTGTACTTGTAAAACAAGTACACATGGAAACCGTTGCTTTTATTTTATTACGTAACGCTTAAGGTTGAAATTTGCTTGCACATTTAAGATTCAAGTGCATATAGCTTTGTGGCATCTGCCGCCCCTCAAGCAGAGCCGGCTAATTTAAACTGAGCAGAAAGGACAGACGATGTAACTGCGATTAAACTAAAAATAAAACTTCACTTAATGGATAGAGCAGCCCCTGAACATTTTTTAAATGCTTTTATTGTTTTGGGTTTTGTTAATTGTATTGTTTTACGTCCTAATTTGATATGGAAACCATTGGTTATTTTGAAAGTGATTCTGGCCACTTATAGAAAACGTACAGACGTCGTAGAGATGATGTCTTTTTTTCTTATAACTACATTCTTATAGGTACTTTATACGGCCAAACAACTAAATTGATAGGTAAATTCTTTACCTCTAGGTTGAAGTATTGCATGAATCAAGCACATGGATTATAAGAGGTTAGTTAGGCAATTTGAAATAAACCACTTATTCGCGTTGAAGTAGATTAGCTTGAGAAAATAAATATCTAAACTAATTTTATTCATGCGAAAATGAGTTTATTTGTTGTAATTTTAACTACTCAACAGATCGTCATGAAATTTTGAATACACGTTGTCAACGATTCAGAAAAGGACAAAGAAAGTGAATATTTTTTTAAGATATCATCTAAAAATATTATAAAAATAGTATCGTATAATATAGGTAGAAATTTTGCAGTACTTGCTCTGGCAACTAATATTGCATTTTGATATATTTCCCTAATGCAGCGCAAAGGCCAGTTATTGATATTACGAATGGCCCCTTATGTACTGTAATGATATACGGTAGTCTGGTAGCCGGTTCGATGCCCGGGGGCACAATTACCTACTTGTATAGCGCGCATAGTCTAATCATGACGGTAATACTATCCGGCAGTAAGGAAAGTAATTGTTGTAGAAATACAGAATTCTTGTTTTTTTTACAATGAAGATTGTAATTTTATTCCCGACTGTATTTTTCATATTTCTTAGAATTATTCATCAATAATGTGACTGTTACGGAAATCACATTGATGGTATATTTATTTTAGGATTTTTTTAAAGGTAATCTTTCTACTTCTACAGTAATTTTGTGTTGGGCTCAAGCAAACACATCTTTATTAAATATCTTACTTAACCCAATTGGTCTTAATGGAAGACATTATTAGTTCTTGTAATATGATAAATAATTTAAAAAACAACAATAATACTATGTTAATATAATCACATTTTTATAATAAATCAAATGTACTCAAACCGTTCGTTTGTAAATTGTAGTATACTGGGAATATGTTGTGTGTGTAGGCGTGGATTATGTGTATATAAGCTTGTACTCGCATTATAAAGCGCTGTAATGAAGTACCCGTACTGCAAATTGGTTACATTGTGCGCCTACATTGACCTAAGTCAAATAGAATGTTCTAGAGGAGGCATATCTGGAAGGTCTCACTTTGATCTTGCCACATCCATTCAGAGGTGAATAGCTTCTAACTCGCACCTTCTCGGTTTTCTATGGCTTACTTTGCTTGTACTTTATTTGACAGATTTCGAAAAGATTTTTTTCAAGCAAAATCTAGATAGAAAAACCCGTGATTCAAGATTACAAACTGGGTCCGGCTTTAACAATAAACATCGCTGTAGAAAATAGGCCAGTAGGTTAGAACTTGTTGTTCTTTATAATGTTATTTTTTTATAAAAATAAATATATTTTTTAATATTACCTATATATTACCATGTTCGTTCACGCTAATCTTCGAAACAGCCCAACCGTTTTCGGTGAAATAGTTGATTGTTTGTTTTAACCTGAAAGATAAGATTAATATGTAAAGGGGTGAGCAAAAACTAGAAGCATATACATATTTTGTTTTACAATATTAATATATATAATGCATGGTAAAATTGTACCATCGGATTTTGTAAAGTAATTTTTTTTTTAATTTTTGCCAGCCAGATCATTTTTGCCTATTTATTGATTAGAATTAGTTTCATACTGGTGAATGTGCATGTAAGAACCGCTTAAACTGAAAGAGCTGCTATTGTTTGACAATTTTGCTTTAGCTCTTCTTATACATCCTTGCTTATACATATATTGTTATGATACCAACGCACGTATATTATATATTCTATAATGAATTCTCGAGCCACATCCAAGTTAATTAGTTTCATGGCAACATGTTCGATAGTTCATCCGCCATGTCAGAATTGCAACTATGTTGGAATTTAGCTAAACATTTGTCACTAGTCAGCTCTAGTACGGAAACATATGCCGAACCCTCTGCTATTCAATTATACTGTACGGAACTTTAATTTGTTGTTGAAATTGTAAAATCATTTCCACATTCGCATTACAATATTCAGCTAAATTTATTCGGTAGTCATTATTGGCTTGGGTAAACATCGAAATCGCTATTTTAATAAAAAAAAATTTCTTCGAAAGATTTTTTTCCTTGCGTAGGAGGTGGAATTCCATCATAGATACAGATGCCCCGAAGTCTTACATCAGCATGCCCGACACCATTGGAAAATGTGCCCAGTGACCTACGGACTACAACCTTCCCCCCAGGCTTTGAGGCATTTTTTTTATAGGGCGCTGTCATTTTAATCTAAGTCACTTGAAAGATTTCTTTTGAACGCGACGTTAACGCTGATTTACAGTCGGGGCAAGAAAAGGTTCGTCACCTTAAAGTCGACATTTGCTTGCATCAGTCAAGCCAAAATTTCGTTTTAAACGTCTGTCGACTTTAGTTTCAAAAGCACTAAAGAGTCTACGACTTGTTTGATGATAATACAAATTCAGAAAAATATATTTTTTGTTTTTTCATTACCTTAAAAAATTATATGACATTTAAAAAAAATGAGATTACAATTTATTGATTTTTTAGTATACTTCTTTACACCTGCATAATATAAATATGTCTTTGCTTCTATGAAATTCAATTTTCTTAAATGTTTTCTGAGTTAAATAACTAGTTACGTATGATATTATGAGATCAAACAAACAGTTCGTTTGCGGGTGCGTGTTCATAATTTACATACATTAGAAATCAGACTTCATTCAAGACGAACCTCTTATTCGTTCGCCTTTGTAGATACGAGTAAGTAAAACACGAATAATTGATTAGTAACTTATATAAATTAATGTGCTGTAATAGAATTTTTAAAACCACGTAGGTAGGCACCGCCTGAGAATAAAAACTCGGTTTCCATACAAAATGTATGCAAATTCACACATTAGTTTTTCTGCTATTCGCGGCGGAGAAAAATTCATCAAATCACATGTCATAAAAATCGGTCCAGCCGTTCTCGAGTTATAAATGACGTAAGTAACACGAGTTTCTTTTATATTTATACTAGCTGAACCGGCGAACTTCGTACCGCCTCAGAATAAAAATCCGTCCCTTTGTTGTATGATTGTCCGTCCCGTACAAATTGTATGATAAAATAAAATTGTATTTTCTGTTTAGATTTTGTACTAAAATAGATTTTTTGTTGTTCAAATCTGATAAAAGATAACATTATTTGCTTCTTCTAATTTTTTTAGTATTTATTTATTAGATACTAGCGACCTGCTTTCGGATACTCGTTGCTTTTTTTTTTTTTTGATAATTCTATACACAAATCTTCGTAGTTTCTCTCTTTCCATTAGTGAAAATCGTTTTAAAAACAGGTGGTTTAGAAGAAGTTAGCGAAGAAATAGACAGAAGCGGACAGCGACCTAAAAATTATGTATAATAAGTATACCAATTAAAAAATGCACAAAAAATTGTCAAAATTAATGAAGAAAGTTTGCGGCTCTTAAAGAAAGATGCCTTCTTATTACAACTTCAAGATACCTTTGAATGCCTTGAAGCTTAAATTAAAAATGGAAAAATTAATGTAAACTTATACAATCCGAAAAAAAATTGAAAAAAATAAAATTAATCAGAATTATTTGTGTTATAGTTTTTTTGGTACATTGAACTTATTGATGTTATTAACATTGCATTGCGTTTATCATTATTTTTTCATAAAAATTGTCTAGCTTGTTTTGTTAGTAAAATAAGTTAGTACTTATATGTATAAAATCTAAAACTATTAAAAAAAAAGAGTTCCTCTCTTCTTGTTATCCATCCTAACCCATTCATTATTAAGTAAAGTTATGGTACTTTTACTCTACTGGTACTCACTAACGTAACGAATTTTTTATGAATAGTTGAATTTTTTTTATGAAATTTAATATTTAAATAGTGTGTGTACTTACTGACTATTTTGTGACATTGGTTTTAACTAAATAAGTACTTGAAAAATATAATTTTTAAGCAAAATCTCACTAAATAAATTTTACCTTCAAATATACGACACGGTTCCTTTGAATATCGCTCTGTTTGGTTATTGATTGAGTATACACGCGTCGAGGTATATTGGTTTCCATATTCCGTTCTTGTAGCAATCAGATCGTATTTGTAGTTAATACCCTAATCAATAAGTCCGATTAAATTATCACTCCTAAATACACTTTCACACCAAACCAAGATCATAACCCCCAAATAATAGCTTGGCCTTTGAATTGGGGTGTGAGTTCAACGAACCCCATTTGGATACATGCGATTTAAGTAATAATTCTCATTCATTTAAGGACTAATATTGCTTGAATGCCTGTTCAAATTTACCTATGTGTTTAAACTAACGTTTTGTAATACAAATTTTACAACGTCAAATTAGACGCGCGGATTTCGTTTTAAGTGAAATTGAATCTTGTGTTATGATTGTAGTGTTCAATTTGCTTTACTTTATTACTACTAATCCATGTTCTTTTGTTTTTGGAATACCTACTTACTTACTACACAGTTCTATTGTAGAATTAATAGTAGAACTGTTTGGAACAACCCATATTTTTTTTGTCCTAATCTCATAATATTAATATGCTGTGACTTGCCAGCCAGTTTTTCTACCATTTTATTGTATTCAGCTATTTCTATACCAATTTTATTGTCATCAGAAGTGATTTTGCCATTTAGTCTACAAAACGTAACAGACATATTATTAGTCGTTTTTAAATATCTGTCAACTCGCGTACTTCAAAGTTCACTTAACTTAAAAGTTGTGTACTTCACTTCCTGTTAAGCCAATTCAAAGAAAGCTTTAATTTCAATGAAATACAAGTTTTATCGAAATATTAAATATTATAACAAAAAATTTGAAATTACAATTGCATTACTTGATATTTTATAGTACTTTCAGGTTATATAAAATGCTCGTAGAGTATTCTCAAGGTGCGTGCGACAGTAAACGCGCTACCTTAGAGCCAATAAAAATATAACCCCTCCTTTCATACAAATATTAAATAGTATACTATGACTACTTAAATATAATCCTCTATGGTGTCAGGAAAATGGTATATAAGCAATATTATAATCGCGCGCATATTAAGTCGCGGGCAGCAGCTAGTATATTATATATCTGAAATATATAGGTTTAAATATACAAACCCAATGAAACATCCTTGTTTACCGAAGTAATTGAATTTATCATTATAATGCCTGTATAGTATAAGACTGCAATTTTTTTTATCTTTTGTCGAACAATAAATCCACTTAGATGTGACAGGAGTTTTTTAGATGACTTTTTGTTCTACTTAACACGTAGTTAGTTTTGTAAGGTAATTGTAGACATAATATGTCTAGGTAATCAAGCAATATATTACTTAATAATTGCTTGATTACCTTTTTCTTTCAGTAAATACTATGTCAGATGATAAGAGCAAAGTAGTCACGTTATACGAAGGGCGGTACAGGAAACGTACGAATTCGGTGCGTAGTTAACAGCTGAAACATGGCGCCCGGAAAGGACCGTTACGGGTGTTACGGCCGAGTGTTAACCCCTTAAAGCCTTAACGTTTTCTTTCTTACTAATATTCAAAAATCCACGCCATTATTATCCAAGCAAAGCTGTGTATTCATTGCTAGAACTTCACATCTAGAAATGACAATGGAATACTGAAAACTATTGTTGTGTATGCGTGGCAGATTGTAAGAAGCTATGTCCCTTTGACACATAAATCTAGACCAAGTCTTATAATATAACCCATAGAAGTAGGAATAACACCATGTTCAGTATAGTAACTGTTTCTAATTATATGCTATGACCTAATATCTCGCAGCGACATGTAATTACATAAACAGAGCATTTTCTAAGTTAAAGTTTAACTTTTTTTTTACTATAGCTGGTGCCTGCGACTTCATCCGCGTTGAAAAAGAAAAAAGCAGCATATCCTGTGTCCCATACGTTTAAATGTTTATCTACCAAGTTTCATGATAATCAGTTAATTATTCGTTTAAGAGTTATGGAGAAACATACATTACATACACTTACAGATTTATTATTAGTATTGTCTATTATCTGAATGAATGGTTGTATTCTTATCGGATTCAGTGAAGCTTGTTGTACTAAGATTACTGTCAAAATATTTTGAATGTAATATTGAGTTTAGAAAAAGAGTAATTATTGATATGATTGGTAACTATAATAGTAGTAATTAAGTTAGGTATAATGTCATAAATTGAGAAGACCGTTTGGCGGTATTGAAAAAACAGCGCGTGTTCACTTATCCCCAATTCCTCATTCATTTTCTTGTCAAATTCGGCAGCGCATTTGCATATCATTTGGCGTTGCTCTTGTTGATATGTGAGTGACGGTAGCCACTTACCATCAGATAGAGTCTGTCTGATACTCAAATCAGCCTGCCTACTACTCAAATATATTCATATTAATTATTTCGTTTCTCTTGTAAAATTACAATTATGTTAAATCACATGTATGTAGAAAGAAAATGTAAAAAATACATTTGTGATTGTACATTTCTTAACTCCAATAAAACTTTGGGGTTTTCTCTCGTTATGGATAATTCTCAACTAATGTACAAGGGATGAACAGGTCCCCTCCAGAATAAAAAGTTAAACAAAACCTTCAAAAGTCCCTTGCTAGACGGACTATTGTCTGCTACAATAGATTATTATTCTCCATACAAGTCTGGGACATTAAAAACATAAGCACGACACTGTCCCTGCTACAAACGCACCCCCAAAGTAATGCGCGTCTCGAGGGATGCTCCCGGAAGATTAAATAACGCAGACTAGACAAATTCCGTAACACGTCATAGGTTTAGTGCCTAACAAATATATAGGAGTGGGAGCCATTCACTTTAGCAGTCATACATTACAGCCTGTCTAGTAACCACCATTCCATCACATGAGGAAATTTTTGAAATCACAACACTTGTGCTATTGTATTTTAGTACCTTAATTTTTCTTGAAACTTTATTTAAACAATCTTATAATCGTTTAGTTAGAAGATAAGCTAACTTATTATAAATGTTGATAGTGTAGATGTATACTTAAACTAGCTGTGCCCTGAGGCTACGTCCGTTTTGAAACTTGACAGCATGAAAATCTCCATAAAGTAAATATATAATAGATATACGTACCATATTTCATGGTAAGTAATAGGTCAAACGATGTTGATGTTAGCGCTCTATAAACATCAGTTTTAATTTTTTTTGGTTCTAAAAGAGTTCGTAGACTTTTTACTTCATGTAAACCATGAAGACAAAAAGTGTCGCCTCTGTTATAGTCTGCTTCTATCTGTGTCTATTGCAACAAAAAACTCAATCATTGTCATAGAAAATCGATCTCTAACTCATAGCAATAAGAATTGTGTTACCAGCAAATATAATTTTGTTGTGATCAGTATGCGAAGACAGTGCCAAGCGTCTGATTGGTCGAGAATTCAAGGAAGGGTGACGCATTTGAGTATAGGATTTGCGTTTATCGTTACGCTTGAACGACTTGCTTTTAATTTAATTTTAAGACCTGAACGTTATTTTGTCGATTAAATTGTCGTTTATTGCTCAGTTTTATTAATAGATTATTAGAGAAAATTCGCGGTTTCGACGCAGATTATCTAATAATTCCTATAATCTGCAATAGCTTTTTCAGTAACTTTCGCATTAACCTTTTGGGATACTTATATAAATATTCTGTTTCTATTTTCACTGGTTATACAAATAACATAATGTGATAATGTCTTAACATTGACAATGTTAAAGTTACAACTTACTCTTATGTAACCATAGACTACTATAGAGGAAAGTCCTATTCCTGAATTTCACTTAAGTATAAGTTAACCCCATTTGTGATTTTCCTTTTAGCTTAATCGTGTTTCACTTTAATCAAAATCGCTGAACAAAACGTAAACATTAATTACCTCACGACGGCCATTTCATCGGACTTCAGTTGGGGTTGGATTTAATCAGCTCTGTCAATGGGATAGTTTCCATTCATACGAAATCAAAACTATCCTATTCAAATTGTGGCCTGGTAATTAATCAAAATAACCGCAAGGAACGGAGGGGATACGGGTTTGATAAAGGACGGCACTGATATCTGGAGTAGCTAGATTGAATGCAAGTTGTTTTGATAATTTGTCAAGTTCTTTGTACTTGTGACAGTTACCAAATGCTAGAACCGTACAAGCCGTTTTGCGTGACTTCGTTCAGGCTAAACTAGGATTTTTAACAGTCGTGAAGGGACACCAAGCTTTGCTTATTTGCCTTCATTAAGATTAACTTTTAGTATTATTTGTATTGTGACTTAACATATAACTAGACGAGTTGCTGAACCTACTCATTATAATCCGGTACAGCTGTTGTTTAAGAGGAAAAACCAATGGTTAAATTACCGATATAGGTATATGAAAGTAGCAAGACACAACTCTTGTAAAATAGCAAAGTTTTCAAAAAAATAATTCAAATATCTATAAAAATACAAATTAGGAATACAAATTCGTAATTTATATTTTTTTTATACTGAATTGAATTTCAAATTCGTATAATTACAAAATGTTTCAAACGCCTGATTAGTCTAATTGTCAGCAACGTGCCATCTCTTATTACCAGAGCTGAAAAACCTTTTGAGCTGTCAAAATATTCATCGGTATGAAACTTTATTACAATTGACGTTGTGAAATCGAAATAATTCTCAATTGTTTTAGAATGCGAATGTCAAATTTGCCCGTGAACTTTATTTTAAATTTGACAGTGAAATATTATTCTCAAAATTAACAAGCCAAACTGCAAAAATGAAGAAGGCAGTTAAACTGGTCGGTAATAATGAACACAAACTCGAGGACTGGAGCTGATAAAATTCTTTTTATAGGCGTTTCTGCATCGATTCTTAGCTGACTGTAGTCACATACGAGTACCATTTTTTTAATTGTTTTTTTTTTATGTTAAGGTCGACAGACAGGCTGACGGTCCACTTGATGGTAGGTGGCTACCGTCGCCTATAACACAAGTAACGCCATTAGAGCTACAAGTGCGCTGCCGACCATAGAAGGATTAGGGATAAGGTATAATAAGGGAGGGATGGGAGGTAATGGGCTCTGGCATCCCTTACTCACTTACCGAAACACAACAGCACAGTCATATGCTGTTATTTCACGGTGGTATTCTGTAAGGGGGTGGTTACTGCCGCCAGACGGGCTGCCCAAATGACTGCGAAACGCAGTGTGCCCTACCACTACCATCAAGTAGATCGTCACTCCCAACTTTCTTACAGCGTCTGCAAACAGGATTATCTACTTACCTAACCTTATTTTTAATCACCTGATATCACCTTCGCGTTTCAATACACACACGTGTCTTTTCCACAGCTCTGCTATCATTTCCGACTGAGTGCGCGATGACGTCATTAGTACCTACTACATTCTCTTTGACAGTGGCTTTGACAGTTGTAGATACGTTTCTTCCCGTGTTAATGTTCCCTTAGTAATTATTTCTACTTCATTTAAGTCGTAGATAAAGAAAAAAAGACATATTTTTACCTACTTGGGTTTGGAAAATGCCATCCACCAAGTTTTTTAGGCGTATTACACCCATTTTTTTTTATGTAGGTAATAAAAGTTGAAAAGCAGGTTGATTGACAAGCACACTTAAATCTGATTACTACCACCAAATAGTCTAATTACAATTACAAAATTACGTTTTCATTTTACAAAAAAAAAATAATGATACATCATTATTTTTTTTTTGTAAAATGAAAACGTAAAACGTATTTTTTATATAACTAGCTTAAGTATCAAGCGTTGCATTATTTAATCGCCGAAGTTGTAAATTATTTCATGCTTACATCTGCAGAATTAAGGATAAATCCCAATGTTTCACGGCCCCTATCATGTTGACATTCGTTAATTGTTTAAAATCGATGACGGCTGATGTCATTCAAATTGGATTGTCACTTTGCGAATGTTAAGGTTGTTTTCACGAGTTTTATTTATTTTCTCTTTGACCGCCGTCGACACTTTTAAACTGAAGTAATTATGAATGCGCCCCGAGATCGGAAATGAGCTAAGACAAAGTACCTAGTTTGATTAAAAAACTCGTTTCAAGGAAAATAGCGTTACTGTAACATTACTTTGTTTTTGGATTTTAATATTTCTATTAGTTTAAATGGCACGATTACCTACGTTAAAATATTAATTTTCTCAACGTTTTATGATGGGAATAAAACGAATTCAAAAGGAAACTCATTATGAAGTAGACGCGTGGCGAATTCGTGTCCGCATTACCCTTCAAATACATTATCATTAAATTCATGAGGTCTTTAATCCGAAAAGAAATCCACCAGAATCCCAAATCGGGGGTCTTTTGAGCAACTTCAAAGTTAAATAACCCTCACAAGCTTCTTCAGAGGGGACAATAGAATTGACACTTTACGCATCAAGCAATAAAGTTTATTTCAATTCGTATAACAGAAAATCAAGGAACAAATGTTCAAACGTGCAATTTAGACTGTATTTCCGCTAACATGAGTTACATTTTAAGTTAACAAATATTTAAATTTATTCATTGCAACTAACAATGCAAATTAGACTTTATTTCAACGGAGACAGGTTTGCCGTTTGTTTTGTACGCGGATGTCAGGGGTGCTGTACCCCGACGCGATTTTTCACCAAAACCCGAGTGATGGCTGTATATTTTACTTGTTAAGTGACAGATGTGTGAGGGCTGCAAACTACTGTGCCATTACAATTTTGCTACCAAATGCCATTGTTTGCCAATGACAGTTTAAAAATTGTGCTCTTAGTAGGAGAATATGTTTACTTTATAGCGCTTACCTTAAACAAAATAACTTATTTATACAATATTCACCTTATTTCATTAACAAATAATGATACCATTTAATATCTAAATTCATCAAGAGTGACACCGCCTTCATGATAAATCGACGGAAATTTCCTAAAGAGCAACATTTGCTATTAGAATTATTATTTTTTAAACTTATGTAACTAAGGGCCTCTTTCACAAACTACAAGTAAAGCGTTGATTAGTTACTTTTAGAAATCATTTTCTGTTATATTGAATTATGCACTCGGTTTACTGCATCATTCGATAGCCGATTTTTTATTATTATTTTTGATTTAATGTTTGGGACGTTTACCGTACAAACAAAGGTATATCAGCTACATTATCCCCGGTTACCGGTGACTTTAAATGACAGTTTGGCCTACTTGACGTTTGTGAAAGAGGCGCTTATACTACTAAATTATCAATTATAAGCTGTTTCGCGCGTAGTAATAACAATATTAGTAAAGATAATGATTTTGTCTAAATTTTAAATTGAGAATGGAACAAAAAATGGTTTAAATCTCTAGTTTTAATTAAGGGATTTCTTTCAGCATTTATATTCTTTGACGAATTGAAAATAACAGTTTACCATACCTACGGTTGTAAAAAAAAAGAAGAAAACCTTAGATTTAAAGATTAATAATTCAATAAAACCAGGATAAAAAGACGAAAAAAGCACCTCGCTGAGCCTAATGCATTTTGAAACCTCGATTCAAGAGATGATTATGTAAATTAATTTAATCTCTACAGAGTAATAAGAACGGTGCGTTTTCTATCCCAAATTTTTATATAAAAAAGGGAAAATGTTAAATCGTTCTGTATATCACATTATTATGGCATACAATCGGTCCCATTCCAATCGTATTGCCATTTTATATGGTACGTATTGACGGATAGTGAAACGCGAAAAGCAATTTATTTTTTATTGTCTCAACCCTGATATAAAATTCAATCTATTTATGACTAACATAAAAACGGTAAAATGCTTGTGACTTATTCGGACGACAGACATTAAAAAAGAGACAAATATTTCGTATTTTCAGATAATATTGGTTACATTAAGAATTTAGAGGAACATTTGTTTGTCTACACGACCTAATTATATAATTTTTTATAAGTATTAGCTACAAAGCTGTTTTAAAAATAAAGGCGAGTAAGCTTCTGTCTGTTTTTGCGGATTTGATACGGTCTTCTATACTAATATTATAAAGAGAGAAAAGATTTGTGTATGTTTGTAATGAATATCTCAAAAACTACTTACTTTTGAAAATTCTTTTATGTCTATATGACAGCTACATTATCAGCAAATGACATCAGCTATCATCAATACTAATCTGTAAGGGTTGGTAATGGAGTAAGTTACTTTGTTTTCAGAGATATCGTGTTTATAGGCTCTATACATGATACTGACACTAAATTGACCATTTTTACAATTTTTTTCTGTATGTATGTATGTATGTATGTATGTTCCTCTATAACTCTTAAACGAATCAACTGATTTTCATGAGACTTGGTAGATAAACATTTAGACGTACGGGACACAGGATAGGCTACTTTTTTCTTTTTCAACGCGGACGATGTCGCGGGCGCCAGCTAGTCACTAATAAAAACAGTAAATAAACGAGGGAGGTTGTGTATATAACCAGCATGCTCAATAGAAAGTCTGGAGTTAGTTAATAATTTTAATTATAGCTCTATAAATTCTAACTTAAAACTTTTCTTTACTTAAAATTAAACTTCAGTTATAAGTTAAGTACTTTCACTGATTTTTTTAATATAGTTTAAAGTTACGTACTAGAGAAGCTATCCTAAGTACAAGTTTTGCTCCACTGGTTATTAAATATGCTGCGGCATTAAATCAAAAAACTTGGTTAAAATCTCTTCTCTATCATTATATATTAATATCGTAATAGTTTAAAATTACAAATATTAATGAAATTATTACCGTTTTGTCTAAATGTAAATAATTAATACAAATTATACCTGAAATCGAATTACTCATTAATTATATGGCGGAAACATATTTAGTTCATTTTACAACATAACTGGCATATATAAAAGCTTAATGTTATTAGAGTGCTTTCATTATACCAAAGTTTTAACCTTATTAACCTGCCTCCAGCTTCGCCCGGGGTTGTAATTTTCCAAAATCCTTTTTGGATTTTTTTTTTGGATTGAAGAGGGTTCTTACGTTATAGAATGAACCTAAGTTTCCAGCTTTCTAGACTTAGTTTTGACTGTCCGTTGATAGTCAAGACAAAATATTTTATTGGATTACTTTATTTGTAAAATTACTCTAAGCGCCTCTTTCTCAAACGTCTATTAGGCCAAACTGTCATTTAAAGTCACCGGTAACCGAGGATAATGGAGCTGATATACCTTTGTTTGTACGTTAAACGTCCCAAACGTTAAATAGAAAATAATTAAAAAAAATCGGCTATCTAATGATGCAGTAAACCGAGTGCATAATTCAATATGACAGAAAATTATTTTTAAAATTAACTAATCAACATATTACTTGTAGTTTGAGAAAGAGGCCCTAATAACTTTAAACATTGAAGTGCATCGGTCACAAACTGACAAACCTTTCGAACTCAGTCATTATTTGAACAAAGAACACACATGTTCAAACATTTGTAAACCAAAACCAACATTGGCTCAGATAATCTTGTGTACACATTTGGTTCTAATTAATTTTTTTCTCGTTCCAGGTATGAAGACATCTGTCAAGATTTTTTAAATAGAGTCAGCGAATTTAAGTACTCTTCTATTTACCTAGGTGAGCATATAATATATTCTACAATTTGTAACATTTTAAATGTAACGTAAAAGACTCAGCGCCTCTTTCACCAACTACAAGTTAATTGTTGATTAGTTACTTTTAGAAATCATTTTCTGTTTTATTGAATTATGCACTCGGTTTACTGCATCATTCGATAGGCGATTTTTTTTATTATTTTCTATTTAATGTTTGGGACGTTTACGGTACAAATAAAGGTATATCAGCTAAATTATTCCCGGTGACGGGTGACTTTAAGTGACGGTTTAGCCTAATTGACGTTTGAGAAAGAGGCGCTTATTGTTAAACGGAGTGCTAACTGACAAAAGGTCGGGTGATTTGCTCCTTGAATACCACTGCAGTGCACACTGCGTTTACGCAGTCTTTTGGGCAGCTCTTCTCGCAGTAACCAACCACTTACAGAATACCACCGTGAAATAAAAGCATATGTGCTGTTGTGTTTCTATGAGTGAGTACCCTTACTCACTCATAGAAACACAACAGCACTTATGCTTTATTTATGCTTTTTTATGCTTTATTTCACGGTGGTGGTAAAGGAAGGGATGGGGTATAAATGGGTTCTGGCATCCCTATGCCAGAACCCATTTATACCCCATCCCTTCCTTTTCCATTATCCTTAATCCAATTGTAACACATATAGCGTGGCTTGTGTTATAGGCGACGGTAGCCACCTATCATCAAGTGGACCGTCAGCCTGTCTGTCCACCTTAACATTTAAACAATACCATTTTTTATTTTATTTATTTACAATAACATATTATATTTCATTTAATTGGCCATGAAAACACACACTAGGCTTGCAATTGTATTGTTGAATACCATAGTTGTCATAACGGTTTTGATATCAGTATATTTGGTTAAGCGCCTCTTTCACCAAAGTCAAGTAGACTAAACCGTCACTTAAAGTCAGCTGTCACCAGGAATAATTTAGCTGATATACCTTTATTTGGACAGTAAACCTCCCAAACATTAAATAGAAAATAATAAAAAACATTCGTCTATCGAATGATGCAGTAACCCGAGTGCATAATTCAATAAAACAGAAAATGATTTCTAAAAGTAACTAATCAACACTTTACTTGTAGTTGGTGAAAGAGGCGCTAAGTCAGTTTAAAGAAAATAAATTTATGTCAAACGAATCACAATCATAATAACATCATGATTAATACTGCCGAAAATTAATCTTCTTTAGACACTGATTCGATTTACTAGCATATATGGTCAACATCGCAAATGGTCCACTAGTCCACATCTCAAAATGTCCACATAGCATTTGGTCCACATCGCAAAACGTCCACTAGTCCCTATATTAGAGATACATGTATTGAAATATAGATGTGTGAAATCTCAAAAAATATTGAAAAGTATCAAGATCACTTACAGCACCGAACATAGATAAAATTGTTGTTTACAATTGAAGACGTGAGTGGATGAAGGTGATATTTTTGGGTTTTTTCGTTTTTTTGCGTTGATGAAGGTAATATGTCCATATAAATGATTACAGCCCTTAAGATCGGCGATTTAAGACCTTTTTGGAAAATAAAAATATGTAAAAGGCGTTATGTACAGTAAATTTTAAAAAGCAAAAAGTGCAGAAAAGTTTACTTTTGTTAATGTTAGAGCTATGTTCACTTTTTTTAAAATTAAATAATAGAAGTGTTTACTTGCTACCATACCATTAATGTTTCAGGTTGTTTACACAACTTCGCATAGTTCCGTGGCGACTTATCTCAAAAATTAAAAGTAAAACTTTAACCTCGATTTATTCAAAATTGGAATTATGCGACATATCACCTTCATCCACACGTCTTCAATTATAGGTACTTGCATGTTATATTTGAAGTAGTTTCTCAAGTGATTTTGTAAGTTGAAAAATTTACTGACTATACATCTAGGTTTAGATTATAGTAAGATTACATAGAAGTGTCAGGGTACACTGTGAATAGTAGGACACTTATAAATTGGGCAACGCGATTGATAGCAGTAACCACACTCCCTTATAGAAGACGACCGTGAACTAAGATTCTTGCAGTTGTGTTTCTGTGAATGAGTAAGGGATGTCACAGCCCATTTCCCCTTCCTCTCTTTATTACTTATCAGATATCTTGCTAAGGTCGGCAGTGTACACCTGCAGCACCTATGGCGTTCCTTGTAATTGTGGTTGAGGGTTTGAAGGCGCTGGTGATGAGGACAGAGGAACAAGCGTGCGTTGGCCTTGAGAACTTTTGCGCGCCGCTTATATACAGTAGTCACAGATGTGTGCGTGCGCATTGATTTATTATTGACGCGCATTCGTTCGTCTGTCCGACAGTTACAATTTAAAATACATATACTGTACGCCACATAATATCTGACGGTAGCCAATTATCATCAAGTAACGAATAATCAAGTAAATGAAAATTTTCGTTACCGTAACACGAAAGTAAATACACCTAAGTTTGTTTGTTTATTATACGTGGATCGAAGAAACATTAATTACATTGAAGAAGGCAATTGATTTTTTTAATGTTATATTTAAAAATATATATATTTATGGTTGGAAAATAGTTGTAAAATTAATAAAAACTAGAGTTTTGATTTAGAGAAAAACTTGAACAAAATTGAACAAAACAAAACAAAATAAATCGATATGAGAATCCAATAGCTATAATGAATCAACTTAAGCTGGACAAGTTAGACGTGGTCTGATGTAGATAAAGGAACCAGAACCTCATTAGACGATGAATGTCTACAGTTTCGTGTAACTATTTAATTCAAAATAATATTTCACTAACAGTGAGTAGAAAGCTGTGAATCCGCACCGCCTAATTTAAATGTTAAATGTATGGAAATTAGTTCGCACCTACAATGGGTCTGTTAAATGAAGGTACTTATAGGTACGTTTAGAGGGATATTTTAATTGCCTTTTCTTAAGTTAACTCGACATACAGGCTGAAGATCCACTTGATGGTAGGTGTCGCGTATAACATTTATAAGTAAACCCACAGGTCATAGGTCTCGATCATCGCTTATAAACTTTCCGAAACACAACAGCACACGAGCTGTCCAAATGACTGCGAAACTCAGTGTGCCCTTCCACTACTTTCCAAATCCAGATCAGCCAACTTTCAAAAATGCATTTCCGAAATTGACCCTGACGAGAATCGTACCCTAAACACTCATCCAAGGGGCTCGTCCGGGTTTGAAAACCTAATTTTTTCCTCACGGTACTTGTATGTACAGGTATTATATAAGAATAAGAAAAATATACATATTATGATACATTTAGAATCAAATTATCACAATTTCGTTGCGATCAAACAGTTTGTTTTATATGCATATAATCTTTTGATAGGAGAATTTCAAAGTACACATAAGGATTTTTGCACTTAAAAGGAGCGGCAACAATGAAGGAAATGGTCAATTAATCGATAGTGAAGATATTGTTGGACCTATCGTAGATCCATATAAATTCCTTAACGTATAAGGCGGCCTAGATTGCGAAACTGAACAAGAGATAACGATATGCGTAGAATTAAAGGTAATTAATGAGACCAGATCTAAGTAATTAAGATAAACGTATTTAAACGATTTATAGACTGCGATCCTGTTGTACTGCTTGGAATTTGTGTAGGACATTCTGCAGGGAAACGCTTGACTATCTGATTGGTAAATGTATCTAGCAATACCTTTAAGTCGAAGACTTAAAAATTTTATAGTGTTGAAACAAGACAAGCTAGGAACGAGTTTGATTATAAGTGGACTGAATGCTGCTTGAGCATCGAAAAAAGGTTCCTAAATAGTATAAAATATATCTTGGAATAAATAAGAAATAAAACCTTAGGAAGGCAAAATTAATTTTAATGTTTCAGTGTTATAATAATATAAATAATGCATAATATTAACTTTTGTTTATGAAATATATTTAGAATGCATTTTTTTGGTCTCCAGTAAAATTGAATTTCACAGTATATAATTTAACTTTACATACTGATCTTACATTATTTACCCATTACTTTATCTGCTGACCTCAAGAAGCTTGTTTGCATATACCCTGGTTACCTAGATTTTAGCCTAGAAAGGCTTTCGATGTCTAGAACATTATTGTACAGGATTATTGGCCCCCGAGGTGCATTTCAAAATGGAGATAATGTATAAATATCTTTCTGTGCGGAGAGATCACGATGAATTATTCTCTCTGGGAAAAATATGTTGTTTGAATTTTCTAAAATGTTTCTAGAGCGTATAAAATATAGAAAATTATAGACATATAGATAAAATAAAATAACTACAAGGTTAGAACCGGGCAGAAAGGTTACACCGAGGCAGAAAAAACACAATGCTGTTATTTTAATATTGATCTTCTGTAACTGAATGATTTATAATAATGATGATCAATTTGGGGGATCTAAAATCAGACTTGAATTCTCTGCATCATAGTTCAGTGGTGCAGGACTACACTAATAGTCTATCAAAATTAGCTGTCTAAGGATCGCGGGAGCATTTTCTTCTAACGAGAAGACGTAATAAAAAGGAGAAGCGAAAGACACATTTTTTGTCGATTGCAGCCCCATCATAGTTACTCTTGCTGGAAGCAAAAAAAAACCTAAATGAGTTAGCAAGCGAAGCTTATTTTTTAAATCGCCTACTCACTAGATCTCATATCGGTACTTTCATACACGTACTCGTCTATGTATCTTTTACTGACACAATTTGTTCACCACTATCAATAATTCATGAGTGACCAACTGTCAGTTAAATGAATTTATTGCTGCATTATTGGCTCGGTCGGCCTTGTTAAACGTTTTCTCTGTTCCCCCTGCAATTGGAATGTTATCGATGTGACACATTTAGAGAACGGTAACCTTTAACGTCCTTGTTGCTTGCATACATTCTTACAGTGCTATTGTGCTTAGATTTAGTGCTTTGGTGTCTTTAGTCATTTTAAAAAGTACTATTCTGTAATTGTTCCTAAGTGATTTCACAAATACGCCTACAACTATTCAGTGTAAGAGTTTGGTTGAGCTAATGTTTCGCTTACTCTGTCTTTTCAAAGGATTCAGGGTTCTATTTCTGGTAAAGCAAATTAGGCAACTCTCGAAAGTTTTCATTATTACAAACTCATGGAAGCTACCATAATCTTGTTCCTATCTTTTACTGTTATATACTTAATATCTCAGTTTATAATATAGATGCTTTGGCGTTTTAGTAGATTTTTCGTTTTACTGTTAAAATATCACTTGTTTTTTTAGTCCTTAATGTTCTTAACAATCTTAAGCCTAAAATATAAAATTCAATGGAGGTAAGTCATCATTGGTCTCAAATAGACTACACTAAAACAAAAAAAAAGTGACTGTAGCAAAACACCTGGAATTATCTTGTACGTGTTAAAACATAAAGGTTCAAAAATAAGTCCAATTTATACAGTACGTACTAACACCGTACTAGTTAATAATTTAAATTTTACTTATATATCGTCATCTATAATATTTAGTTCCTTCGAACAAAGTTCTTCAATTCTATTTCATTACAAATTGCCTAACACTGTACAAATGGATAAATCTTCATAGTACAATGTCTGAAAATTTTAACTGATTCAGATGAACTTTACTAATCACATTAGTCCAATGTCATTATTCACTTACCTTTTACGAATCTACAAAAGTGTGTCCGGAAGTAAAGGAAGCTTTGAGTAAAGCCATGTTTGTATGAACCTTGGCATTCCGAACTGCTGTTTGTAACTATGCTCGTTTTCCCCGTTGTCCATCATATTGATTTTTTAAAAGTATTCTAGACTTATAATGTCACGTGACGTGATTTTTTAAATTTAAATTTGTGAGACAAGCAGATAGGTTTTTTGAGTACTCGTACGTAAAAGTAAAGTAATTCGATTATGTAAAAGTGGTGCAAGAATGAAAACCTACCTGATTAGTAACGACAAAATTAGTATCTATAGATGATAATAGAATACTAATACTATAGTTTCACGTAGCTTTTGCTAGGGATGGTTTCTGCCTCGAAAAGGTCTACCGAGTTTATGACTGCAATGTGTCCTACAACTCTTCCTCTCATAGTATGTACATATTTAATAATTAGATTAGTTATATAATATTATGATTTATTACAAACTTTAGGCAATAAGTAATCTATACTAATATTATAAAGAGACGACGTCTAGTATTTTAACAATATGAGAGGCTAATTAATTAATTTAATTTAATAATATGTTTGGATCTTTCATATCAGGCTTTTTTACAGAATATTAATTGTTAGCAAGAACTGTGACTTAAAATTGTGGCCTAAAAACGTATATTAATTAGTAAAACAATCAGTAGAACCCCAGGAGTAAGTTAATCAGTATTGAAATAGACTGTAATATCGAGATATAAACTTAAACGCACTATCAACGAGCTCGGGGTAAGCAAATCTCATATGCAAATTTGGAAATTTCACGTCTCGACCAAGTCATAAGTGGTTAACTTTTGCACTTCAACTGTATTGGGTTCCTTTTAATTATAACAACGTGCACTTCAAAGAAGTTATTTTATTTCTAAGTAAACTTTAATAAGTAAATTCGATTTTCTATGACAAAGCCAGTTTCTGAAGCATAATAATAAATAATATATAATTATCTGTATTAAATTTTTCGGTTTTGATCGTTTGTCATAAATTCAGGATATGAATAAGGCTGTGTTTAGTCTATTCACGCGGAAAAAGTTGAAAAAGAAAAAGGCGGAATAAATAAGAATTTCAATATTAGTAATTTTGAAAGTACCTCTAAAAATTACTTTACAAATTTTCACATCTATAATTGACTACTTTCTGGTACTAATTCACATTGTTGATAACTTCAGAAAATATAGAAATAATTGTGTACAGAAATAATAAGTGGGTCGCTTGTTCTTTTAGTTTATGAGCTGTTATAAAAATTTCATAACCTTCATTTCAAAAGTGCATTAAAATTTTAGATACGCAGTAATTTATGGCTTGTGCCAACTAACCGGTAACCCGGACGGATCTGCTGTCTGACGATTATGCATATTAGTTACCGAGTGCGACCGAGTTCGCGGGATGACTGAAATGTTTACTTACCACGCGACTGGTGGATACGGCATTTACTCGTATTCATTTCGGTGCTTAAAAACTAAAGGGCCATAAAACAAAAAAATGCAAAAAAAAATTTTATTGCAAAAATACAATCACAATCCTTCATATAGTATGTTGCAAAAAGATCTATGGTTGTTTTATTCCATATTTAGTATATTTTGATTATTTTTTTATTAAATTCAAAAGTAACTTATATGCTTATATCTCTTCTAGTATTCAGTTTATTATAAAAGTACATAAAACATTTAATGCTACTTAAAAATACGCTTCTAACGATGTATTATGCATAGATGTAATATATCTAATAAGAAAAAAATAGACAAAAAATAATTTAATTTTTATCGATTAGCTCTCCTGTAAAAAGTGTAATTTTGATTTGTGGCCCTTTAGTTTTTAAGCAGCGAATTGTATCTATTTTTTTCAAAAGAAATAATCGAATTAAATGGTTCATTTTAAATAAGTACAATTTTAATTTACTTAAAACGATTTTGAGTTAACACTAAATGTGTGTTGTATATTATATACCATGATTTGTGTTTGTAATGAAAGTATTTTTTTTATATTTTACTTTATAGATGACAATACGAATGGTATCCTGAATTTCTTTGGGAGTTTCTTCTAAGGATCATCAATCAATCTCACTTAATAAATAAATTACTATTTCACTAACTAAATAAAAAGATTTCTTTTGCAAAGATCTCTTTTGATTTCCATAATGATTTATGGTTTTAGTTTATTGCGTGGCTTTTTTTTTGCTTATCGACTTAATATTTTTTTCTAACACAAAAAGAAGAAACATTAAGACACATCTATACAAGTAACGCTTTAGTAAATCAGCGTTTTCCGTACATTTATGACTCCATTACACACTCCGCGAACTAAGGGTTGTTGTAATGATCTAACTTGATAATCTCCTTTAATTTATGAGGGTGAGTTGAAGGTTGTATGTAAAAAGGAACTAATTAGGCATTTGCTGTATCTAATGGGTATTACTGTTCTTAAAATGGAAAAAGAACCAACAAGGGTGATCATTTCGTTCTGAAAGAAATAAAGTATCTAAATAAGGCTAAAAAAGAATAAATTCATGTCATTCATCGGAAAGCGAAATACAATTTTGTTTCGATTTGGTGTAAAGAGAACTTTCTTTATTGTAATTGACCACATCTATAGAAATTTCTTACTCTAAAATGGGTTTGGTGATTGATAAAGTTTTTGATATCCTAACTAATCCTTACATATTATAAAACAAAGTCCTCCGCTGCGTTTGTCTGTCTGTTCGCGAAAAACTGAAAAACTACTCCACCGATTTTCGGCGAGTGGACAGAGTGGTTCTCGAGGAAGGTTTTAGTATATAATTTACAAAGTTACGCGGGCGAAGTCGCGGAATTTTGTTTGTTTGCTACACTTTCACGCCTTAATTACTCAACAGATCAACATAAAATTTTGCTTACACGTTGTCAATACGGCGGGGTGAAGTCAGTTATTATCCGATACATATTTTAGATATTGTACTAGATGTAAGGCTCAATATAAAATTGTTTAAAAAATTAGCAACTCTAGCCTTTGTGAGAGTGGAATGCCTTATATAAGGTAATCAAGGCAAATGATTTAACACTACAAAATTCTTCCGAATTAAATTATCGGAAATTTAAGCTTTTTCCTGAAACCATACCCACACCTGAAACATTAATGAAAATAACATTTTCAGAATTACGAATTTCATTTCCTCTAATTAAATATCAAATAATTTACCTCGAGTTAGATAGGCGCGGTAACTCAATATTAATAATTAAGATTGTCGAACTCGGTTAAAGTGGAAAGTTTAAATCTTCGGTGTTAATTTACTTTGGATGTTATTGAAAAAAGTTAACTGGGAAGGTGAAGCCTCCGAACCTAATTTATTTAACTTTGATTGATATGCCTTTTGGGTTGCAAGTTTCTCGCTAAACAAGGTTCCATACTTCAACTTGGATCTTTTTGTTTGTTCTGCACCTCTGTTTTCCCACGAGTTATTCCAAATCATAAGACGTGTTACTTTGCTGATCTCATTGATCTCAACACATCATATTTGATACATACCTTTGTAACCTCTATTTGTGAAAGTTTCTTTGATTTGAAGGTTCTATTTTTATTCAATCCATATGTTTTTAATATATTGAAAATTTCACCTTATATTTATTAATCAAATTGTAAACAACCTCTAATTTTTCACAATATAATGTGGGACTGTTTCTATATTGTAATATGCTATTATATTCTAATATATTTTATATAAGGTCCTGACAAGACCGAGTCTTTCACGTACTAGTAGATTGTGGTAGTTTAAAAAAAAAACTGTTATCATCATCTCAACCATAGGCCTCCCCTATGGTATTCTGGTTTTGGTAAACTCGTTTTTGAATGAAAAATTCTTGGTACTAGACTAGAGTACACCTAGTAAGTAAGTATCAAGAAGGATGAAAATTATCAAGATCAGTAAAACTAACAATAGTAGTTGTTACAGACTACCTTTTGCATTTACTCTACCAAGGGTTATTTTTTTAAAAGAAATGTTTTGACTTATTATGATTCATTTTAATACTTTTACAATGAAAATACGGTTCAAGCATCCATTCAAAGATGTACACGAAACTACTGTTTTGTATTAAAGCTAAGGTACGACGCCTGCAAATACTTTAAGCTAACTGAATCCAATTTCGAGCGGGACTGTACTCGCTTGATCCAGGATTATCGTATTCAGCTTAGTGTGAACCCTCAATACAATATATAGTTAGTTAATATTTAATTTACTCCAATGATAATAATTCATCATCAGCACTAATCATCATACTTTACTTAATTTACATTCTTTGACTAGACTATTTTGTTTGAAGATTTTTGACTATTACTAATACGATAAATTTAGATTTTCAATTCTAAAGTTCAGAATATTAGTTAGTTCATTAATTCTTCGTGCTATTTAATAAACAGAGGTGAATAAAATAATTGGTTTCAAATAGGCGATGTAAGCCTTATGTAGCACATAAAGTTTACAAATAAAGGCGCCTAAAATCAAACTTCTATAGCTTAAACGAATGCAAAATACAGACTAGAAGGTAAGTGTTTCATAACACGCAATCCTGACATTTTGTTAGCATACATATAGTACTATTGCTTTCAAAGTGTAGCGTCCAAACAACACATAGGGGCATTTGTTACACCGAAAATAGAGCCGTAAGTGTGTTATAATAGAATTGAATTTCGAAGTGTCTAGTTTCGGAGAAATGTTCTTTTAGAGAAATAGATAGAACTAATAACGAGTTTCGGGTCAAGGGTGAATGAAGAGAAAATCAAAGAAAATTAGAACTTACAATGACAAATGGGGTGGAATTGGTATCTTGCTTTGTAATAACATTTGTTTTACGTTATTTGACCTATTTCAAAGGTTTTTGACAGTCATATAAAATAATAAGAAAGGTGGTATAATGCAATTGAGTAAGGCCGCCTCATAATACAATTTACCCCAAAAATACATTCATCTATTTCTCCAGCAAAAATCCTAGTTATATTATTATGCGGAAGTCGGTGAAGATGGATGTTTGTTAGTCTTTCACACAAAAACGCCTCCAATGGTTTTAGATGTAACCTGGCACACAGATATTACCTGGATTAACATTTAAAAAATTAATATTTTTTTTAATGAAACGCGGACGTAGTCGCGGGCACTAGCTAGCATGATATATATACCTACCTACTATTAGTTAAATGGACTTAACCGTTATAAAAAGCTTGTTGTAAGATCTGCTTATATGCTTATCTGCTTAGAGTCGGACAAAATTCATTTCATTTTGCCAACTCTGAAGTCAGATTGAATAAGTACGAAAAATTTAATAAAATTTATAAAGAAATTGCTAGTGATTTTGAAAAACAGTTCGTAAATTGCGTACTCAATGATTTATTTTCTTCGAAACAGAGATAAATAAAGTAGAAAAATGTTTTTTAACAAAGAAAGTAGCTCGGAGAGATTTCAATAACTTTGCCTAATAACAAATGTCACCGTGAAACACTAGGGCCCAATTTCTTAAACAAAATGCGTACCTTGGAAACAAAGCGTTTGAGACAAAAGAAATATGGCCTACACGTCACTCTCTAAAGTAAAATAAAACCACAAGCACGTTTGTGTTTGAGTACTAATTCCGCAGAACAATTGCTACAAAAAGAATCCAATTATAATATATTTTTGTATTACCTACTAAATCCTATTATGAGTATGTTTCTAACTAGAAGAGGTATTAAAATTACGTGACAATGACATTTGATTAATTATTTATTTTGATAAGGTATTTGTCTATTACGTGATTAAAATTATGGTTAAATGCCATGTTAAATGCAGTAAATTTTTTTTTTTTAACTTTTCATTGTACACTATAAAATTTGGTTGTGAGTCGATTATTGTGTATAGTCTACTTGAATAGATTACACGGTCTCAAGACGAGAAAGTGGCATCAAATGCAATCAGTCTAACATCCTCCATCCCCCTTTATCCTTCTCTAAAGGGATGGGATATTAGCATTTTTATTGATAGCGAAAATTGTCAGGTGCTGAGGAGAAAATTGGTAGAGCATTGATTTTTTTTCATAGTTCTCATGGTGTAACCAAATGAAGAGAGAGCTTACGAAATGTTTCTATTATCATTTTGAAACAATTATTTTCTTTCAAAATAAGGATATAACTATGTTAGATTTTTTTCATTTTTTCGTTTTGTTTTGACTAGTTTATTTGACATGTTCACTGTATTTGTCTGAAGTCACGACTGTGATAATCACAGAATTTGTACAACTAACATAGATTAGTTATTTAAAGCCGATGTTTACTTTTTAAATGATTTTTTTATACCTTGACTTGTCTTAAATTGAAATTACATTATAATATTCTAGGCTTCGTATGGATACAATTTTTTTCTGCAACTGTCCTTGTTTAATGTGCTTTCCATTAGTGAAAATCTTATCAATATCCGTTGGGCGGTTTAGAAGAAGTTATATACTAATTATTTTATATATTGATCATAAACTTCTTCTGAATTCAAATTAAATGTAGGTAATGATTTTTTTAGAGTAATATTATTTTAGAACTATAAGTTTTTCACTTTCTCTATTCCATCATAAAAAATCACTTCACTCCCGTAGAGATATAGGCGCCTTTAGCTTAAACTATTCAGCTATGATCTTCAGCATAAACCCTAGGCTCTCTGTAATGACAGGGATCATCTACGTAAGTGACAACGGCCAATATGAAAGGTGATATAGTCCGAAGGTACATCGACGCGTTCGTCCACCCGACCCAAGAGAACCGTACTAAACGAAGTCCCTATGACACATTTACATACGTACACACATTCGAATCCTAATGTTAACACAGTGTAAGAAACAAACAGTAGGTACATTATGTCACAACAATTATTATATTAACTGTAAAAAAACTATCTGTATCTAGAACGAGGTAAATTTAAATTTTTCGTTAAATTTCACTTTATGAAGTGAACGAGATGGTTGTAAAATTTCAAGCTCGAATATAGCGTGACGCTTTATCGGATCACGTGACGCTTCTTGTAAAGTTTTTGTATGACATATTTGATCTCCAAAGAAATTACACTTCTGATACGCGTACTCTGTACATGCGCATTAATTTTTTTTACATATATTTACTTTACTTGTACATAAGATAATGAATAGTTTAGTTAGTCAAATTTCAAATAATCTAAAGAAATTGTCTAAAATAAAAAATAAAAAACCTAAAAATTACACTTCTGATACGCGTACTCTGTACATGCGCATTATTTTTTTTAATGTATTTACTTACTTATACATAAGATAATAGTTTAAAGTTAGTCAAATTTAAACTAAACTAAAGAAATTGTCTAAAATAAAAAAAAAACCTAAAGACATAAGTACAACAAAAGGTTTTCAAATATAAGGAAATTGGCAAGTAAAGAAATAAAATATCAAACAACAAATTGCACCAGTGACCACTTTTATTATTGATAAATGGTAAAGTACATAACCATACTGTTTATTTTTGCGTACTGTGTTCAACCAAATCCTAGCTAGAGTTATTGGCTATCCCGTGGGTCTTCAATATATTCCGACTACTTTTATTTACTTGAAAGGAGAAGCTTCGTTGCCTGCCGGCTCAGACGACTTTGGAATACGTTATTTCATCGTTATCAGGTACCTACTCGTACCTTATTTCATACAAGCATTGGTTGACCGATATCCAGTACATACAAAAGTCTAAGCATTTCCTTGTTTTGTTTTATCTAACTAAACAAACCGTTTGCGGTTAAAAATAGTCTTTGTGAAGTTTAAGGCTGTTTCCATACCAAATTTTATCATATGTCTTTTATAGTATTTTTAATATTATAACTGGTTTACTAATATTATAGTTTAAATAATGAAAAGTACTAATAATGAAGTTTACTAATATTATAGTTTAAATAATGTTTTCTCTCTGTTTTATAATATTTGACCTTAAAAAGCCTAATTTTACTTTTTAAAAAATAGCAGGAATTATACAAAACAAAATAATACAATGGTTCTCGAGAGTACCAAACGGAATCTCCAACAAAGATTAAATTAAATTCGTGCAAACATTAAGATAAGTACACAATTGTTTGCAGCGAAAAAAACGTTGAGTTTTTAATTAATAAAAATGGCGGTTGAAAATGTTCGCAATTTAAACATGACAGTAGCGCTTGGCCAATGAGCGTCGACTGTGCTTTCTAGTGTGTACGTATGCTAATGAGTGACAACCCTACCCGAATGGAATTGTCATGTAAGGGCTGCCAGTTATACTGTACCGCGAGCTTAGTGGGATGAGACGAGCTTAAGGGTGGCGCAGACTACTGAACGCGACGCGACGACGACACGATGCATTTTGATTTACGTATTAATTAGATTGCTCGTACAATCGCATTGTCGCTAGCGGTCGGACTACCACTAAGGCACCAAATGTTTCCAATTTGTTCAGCTGTCTGATATCTTACCTCGTCTTTAATTTTGTTTTATACTGACAATGCAGTCAGCGAAGATTTAAATAGATATCAAGGATTGATAAATGTTACTTATTTGGGGTTTTATTTAAATTATTTTAAAATAAATTTAATCTTTTCATTTTCTTGGTTTAAAAATTTTTAACCTACTTGTCAATGTCGTTTCAGTGGTTTCAGAATATATGGAAATACAAAAAATAATAAATAATGTCTTAATGTATTTGTATAACGCATAAGACAAAAATCACACATGTATTTTAATCGTTAATTTATCGCGTTTCATTTCGAAAGTATGTACTTGCCTTTAATTCTGACTTTTATGAACTTTCATGTACGAGTATTGTTAATTAAGTATGAATTCTGCTAAGCGTCTCTTTCACCAACGTCAAGTAGGCTAAACCGTCACTTAAAGTCACCTGTCACCGGGAATAATTTAGCTGATATACCTTTGTTTGTACGGTAAACGTCCCAAACGTTAAATAAAAAATAATAATAAAAATTCGGCTATCGAATGATGCAGTAAACCGAGTGCATAATTCAATATAACGAGAAAATTATTTCTAAAAGTAAGTAATCAACACTAATTTTAGTTTGTGAAAGAGGCCCTAAGTCTTTCAAAATATTAACTAAACTATATTTGTAACAAAAATAAACACCGGACCGTGTCGAGTTTTGTAATTTAAAAATACAATTTATAACCTATACAGCTTTGAAACAGCTTGAACAGAAAACGTATACACGTAGGTTCGAATCCCAGTTCGACCTATAACACCAAGTGAAATATTGCTCTAAGTGTTAAGAAATTTGCATGTCCTAGAAGGCTACTAATCTTTGCTAGGACTTAGGCTGCTTTTTGTTTTCATCAAGTAGGCTAAGACAGGACAGGCACAACATATTTTAAATCAATACCATTGCTTAAAACGTTCATATTTGCTTCAGTGTTTACTAAGTAGTTTAATTTAGCGTTTTTCTAGTGACCTAATTCTCTTTTACATAACTTTCCGTTTTGTATTTACAAGGCATTTACACTTACAGGAGCTATGCAAAAACATGAATTGAGTTTGCATTTTAAGAGCCTACTTAGGAGGCAAATGTTCACGCATAAATAAAAACCGGTGAAGTTTACGAGTAGGTTATACTTGCCTCGTACAGCTAGCTTATTTTATATTTAAGTTGGTATTGTATTGTTTCTAAAGCACGTATTCCATGTATTTAATCTTAGTAAGAACATCAGATAATAACTGAGTATACATAAAGTAACTGTAGAACGTCCACTGCTGGACATTGTCCTCTCATGATTTCCCAGTAGGATCGGTCAGAAGCAGCATGGACCCAAAGATGAATCCGCAGCCCTTGTTAGGTCGCTTCCAACTTGTTGGTAGACGTCCTACGCTGCGCTTGCCGGTCTGTGGTCTCCATAATATATAGTAACGTTAATAGAATTAAATAATAATCACAATAAATTACAGACATTCAACCAATAGGCGCATTGTGTTATTTTAAGAGTAAAAATTAAGAGTAAATAGTAATTTATTTATATTTCAATTTACCTATTTTTTCTTCTAAAAATACATCTTTTCTATTCTACATCTTTTTTTGTTAAACTTCATTTCCTGTGATATTTTGTATTCGTATGTTTTCACAATTTTCTATTAGTGTTCAGTTCTACCGGCTATAAATTGTAACAGATCTCTGGCTCACCAGCCAGGATATAACGCGTTTAAAACGAATGCCACGGATACAGATTCTTATAGAAATGACTCTAAAAGCTAAATAAAAAATATTGAAGGATAACTTTTTACACTTAAATACAATGGGAAATGATCAAACTCCTATTCACTTGAACCACCAACTAAGGCCATCTTTGCGATTGTTTCATTGTAATGAATCATGATTATCATAATTAACAACTCCAAGGCTCTCTTAAAATATTAAAACTAGTCTTTATTGTAATGTTAAAGAATTTTGTTAAAAACTTATTTAATACTTGACGTTTATTATGAAGTATCTCTAATCCACTTTTAAATTTACGTGGAAGACGAAGAAATGTGCTTCGAATAAAAATTGCTTGAATAAAAGACGCTTAGTTACCTCCTGAAATATTTGAAATTGCGTTCATAAAAGTATTCTTATTATGAAGTGGTGTGATCAACATGCTTACTGTTGTGGAAATATTCAAGGTATTTTAAACGCGACGGTTTAAAGTGACTTTCATTTAGAACAGCGCTTGAAATTACATTTTGAGTCGCGTTGCTTCTTGCATTTATTATTTAAAAACCTGGGGATTCTTTATGTGCTTCTTGCTCAATCGAGCTTCTATATCTGAATCCAATTTTACAAATACAAAGATAACTTGGCTCTATATATGTCTACGGTTAAACTGTTCATATTATTTTTATAAAATTTGATATGATTCTTACTTTGATGTTTTTGCTAGGCACTAATTTTTAGTTCACGTCTGAATTTTTTGCAGAAGGTAATGGAGAACTATAATGCCAAAATGTGCGAAGTCTGTGCACAATCTGTGCTCTCTTGTCGCTTTTGAGAATTGCAACAGGAATTATGCAATCACCACAAATGACGTCACCATTGCAGTTAGGCATCCCTTAATACGCTAATTGATATCATCAGTTTACCGCAGTACTTAATGGAATTATGCACAATTGCACATATTTTATGTCAACCGTCCTTAATGTTAGGAATTTCATTGTTGATGTTGATATTATTTTTATGTTAAGGTTAAAAGACAGGTCACTCGATGGTAGGTGGCTATCGTCGCCTATAAAACAAACAACGTCAAAGGTGCTGCAAGTGAGCTGCCTACTATAAAAGTATTAAGGATAAGGAAGAGATGGGGGGATTGGCTCTGGCATTCCTTACTGTTACACAGCTGTTTCCACGGTTGTCTTCTGTTACTGCCACCAGACGGGCTGTCCAAATGACTGCAAAACGCAGTTTGTGTGTATGTGGGGGGGGGGGGGGGGTGTATGCGTTTTTAAGCAGATTTGGGAGATATAGCTCAGATTACGTGTCTTCTACAGTCTACCTGTGATATACTGAAATCGAGAAATACTCAGACTCAGAGAATCATTTTCCCGAACAGAATTTGCCCTCTTGTCCTATCCAGTTTTTCTCCCAACGCTAGTAGAAACTGTTTCTCTTAAGGTAAACCGACACACCGTTATCAGGGTGTAATGTATTTGCATCCCGTTGCAATGTATGCGAGTTTTATTTATGGCTACACTACTTCCTTTAGGTATACGCTTTTCTATTTTCAAGAAAACGTTTCAGTTGTTGGGGGAAATTGTACACGAAATACTTCTTTGATAATAGTATTAAAGTTTTCGAAATGATTACCTTTTGGAGACGTTACTATTTGAAACAAAGGCTCCCACGTTTTGTAACTCTGTAAAAGTTTTTATTGAATTTTGTGGAAGTTATAAATAGCTGACAGATCGTGAAGCTATAATGAAAATTATAAACAAACCGTGATTGTATGGATCACACAACTTCAAAAAGCTAGCCAACTGACTTCAAAACATTTTTTTTTATTAATTCCAGCAACTAATTTTTTAAGTACACAATCAGCGGAAACTTTTAAATTTGATATAATAGTAATCGAAAGTTTAAGTTTTCTTTTGGATTTTAAATAAAAATCGGTGATTTTTACCGTCTCCACACTATTCTAGCAATGATGAAAAAAGATGCTTGAAATTCCCCAATGTTTGAAGTATCCTCGCTGGTAGGGATAAGTCTAAATATCCAAATTAGTGTCAAATGTGTTTTGCAATGTGCTTTCCTTTCATGATTATAACCTACTACTTAACAGTATGATATTTTTTCTCAGTGTTAAAAAAATATCACACTATTTATTCCGTACTGATGGCAGGTGTTAGCTTAATATAGAGGTTGAGTAAATTTGCAGTGTATGCAAATGACCAGCACAACAGCGGCTTGATTTTATTAACACTCGGGAGCAAACATTAGCCCTGTCATTCGACCGTGTCAAACAACACTGGCCATAGCACACTGCGTTTGACCAACACTAGAAAACATAAATTATCAGTGACTAGGTGCCATATTGTTAAGGGTAAGTCTAACTCACCAAAAGACCAGTTAAATGAACCACGTGACGTATTATGTTCATACTAGCTGTAACGTAGTATGGTTTGCCCTCGGTCACTTCGGCCGCTCGTCTTTATCTCTAGTGTTAAAACATTTATTCATCTTTATTCCTCCAATGATTGTTTCATAAATAATCATCAATACTAATAATAAATCTGTAAGGGTTGGTCATGGAGTAAGTTACTTTGTTTTCAGAGATATCGTGTTTATAGGCTCTATACATGATACTGAAACTAAATTGACCATTTTAAGATTTTTTTTCTGTATGTATGTATGTTCCTCTATAACTCTTATACGAATAAACTGATTTTCATGAAACTTGGTAGATAAACATTTAGACGTACGGGACACAGGATAGGCTACTTTTTTTTTTTCAACGCGGACGAAGTCGCGGGCGCCAACTAGTAAAATAATATATCTGTTTATATCAAAATTAATAATCACATTTCTACTGCTTCCTAACCGTTCTTTACTTAAATTCCACATTATCATTCATCGATCGAGCGGAGTCAACAATTGGAGTGTTTACCCGATACGGAAAAAACACGTGTGTTTGCTTTGAAACGACAAACAAGTAAAATTGAATGCGCCCGTGTAAGTAAATGGCACCTAGCGTTCGGTTATTGCAATGTTATCAGAATTCTGCTGACTTGTTATAAAAATTGGTATTTTGAGCTTGAAAATAACAGTTCAATAAAGATTTTGGCACTAGAAGCTGCGATGTTATTTAGCAATATACCTTCTACAATTATGCCTTCTATAGACTCATATTATAGACTGACCGGTAGTCCGACCGAAGAAATAGTGTCATAGTAAAAACTTTCTTAATTCCAAATGACATTCAAAGTTTTATTCGTCCCTTAAGATACTTTCCCAAAATATATAAAAAATATCAATAGCCACATTACGTTTAAAAAACTAAGATTTTATATTTTCATAAGTTCGTATTATCTTAAAAGCTAATCTGTTTAAAAGAAACAGCTAAAAATATATGATTCACAAATACCATAGCGTACATGTTGTCTTGCTATGAATGACATCACACCACGCAGTGTAATTAGCAATTCTGAGGGCCTCATTTGAGTTTTTCTACTTTACTTTTTGTATAGCTTCATTCGTATGAGCACATTTAGTATTGTACCATTTTAAAATATTTACCCAGATGCGTTATAGAGTCACACAAATTCGAGTATGTTGTTTCTTCTGTAGACCAAGTTGACTTCCTTCCTTAAAAAATTTCTAACTAATAACTACATCAAAATCCCTGTGGTTTAGGAGGAGTTAGGTGATATAAAGATAGATAGATAGATGCGGAAAGCGACTTTGTTTTATACTAAGTAAGGTGGTGACAAAATTAATGATATAGGCTAAGTTTCTTTTGGAGGTTTTTCCCCAGGTCTCATCATCTTGGCTATTTTTCCTTCAAAATCCTTTTAACGGACTAACGGTTACGGTTAAATGTTTTTTGAAACTTATTTATTGAATATAATATATATGTATATATTTCACGGTAACGGTAAAAGCTAGTAAGTATACAAATTAAAAAGCTACAATACGAGTACAAATATCTTAAGAAGATTACTAGACTTCTATACAATACAAATGATAAATTGTGAAAAATACTCCTGAAATATAGTTTTCTTCATGCATCATTCATTGTCCGCGTTCTCCCATGACTTCCTAAAAAGCCAAAAAACAATATGATATTTCTTACACCACCCATCTATATCGACATCAAGCTGTGAAGTAGCAAAAAACCTTTCCGTTGTTAATGCTCTTTCCAACGTTTTTGGGATATCAAACCAAAAAACAAACGTTACATATTCCTTATAGTATAAGAGGTGGCAACGTTTTCGAAAGAGAATTTCAGGTCAGCTGGTTTTTTGATATGTCGTCTCTCTTGCCCTTTCGGTTAGGACCTGGGCAGTCTGGCTAGCGGTAGCGGTTGCGTTTGCCTGTGCGCATCCTATTTGTGCGGGTAATATACTGACTTTTAAAATCATTTTATGAAGGTTCAATTAGCATATTTTAGCTTAAGATAAGTTTAACAAACATCAATCTCTTATTGCCAGACATTTTTATGGTTGCTAATAATGAGCCAGACGCGAATTTTGATTTCATTTTTATTAAAAAATTAAGTTATTTCAGAATGTCTGTCATTTTAATATTATGTTGTTTAAGTATGAACAGACCTAAAAATAATTTGCCAGACATTAATTCAGTTGCTAAACCATGAATCAGAAAGATTAAAGTCCTGAAAACTCTTACAGTATGATTCTACTGGTCAGAGAGAGACAGTTGAGTGCTCTCAGCTATAGATGGGTAAGCACTGTAGTATTACTCAAGCCAGAGTAAATACTCAGTAAAAACTATTTAAGTACTTTTTTTTTTTACTTTATACTCAGTATTACTACGAAAACTTAATGAGCTATGGCTATCGTTCATTACCACGATTCATTCATTAAATGAAGGATTAACGCGTGATGATAATTATTATTATATAAAATTGTTAGGTACAATGTTTAAATTATCTATACTAATATGTATGGCTGAAGAGTTTGTTTGTTTGGTTGTACGTGCTAATCTCAGGCTGTCGGGCTAGGCATCGCGTTGGCCACGATCTACGAGCCCGTAGGTTTGTTGAAATAGTATCGATATTTTTAATTAGATATATTGACATTTTTCCTCGATATATCGACGTCGATATTGATATTTTATAAATGAAAATTAATACCTTTTTATATTTCCTAATTATAGTTTTTTAATAGAACACTAGCTGTTGCACGCGACTTCGTCCGCGAAACTTTATAAAATATAGCCTATAACACTCGCTGATAATATAGCTTCCCACCAGTGAAAGAATTTTTCAAATCGGTCCAGTAGTTTCGGAGCCTATTCAATACAAACAAACAAATCTTTTCTCTTTATAATATTAGTATATATAAAAATTCAACAAAACAAAATGCAGGTGCGTCGGCAATCTTTTGTATCTACTTGTAGGTATCATCCATAAATGATAATTGTTTTGATGAAAAAAAATCTCTTGTATCCGTATGACTCATTTCTGTTTTAGTTTTAATGTTTGAACAAAAGCAATAAAAAATGTTCCGTGTTTACTTAGAGACCTTCTATCTAGTTGTCTTGTTTATCAAAGTTATCATAGTAGTACTATGTGAAATAGTTGTTATTCTAATATCCGTTAATTTACTATAAGGTTTGTAACCTCTGCTATGCCGCCGATGGGCGGTCTCGGCATGTGAGTATAAAATTGGCTTTTAACAATTTATAATTTAATTTTAATTTTAATTTATTTTTAATTTTAATTTTAATAAATTGACTATTAATTTTTACAATATAATTAATAAAGTCAAAAAATATCTAAAATAAGAATTTAGTAATTACTTATATGATGTCAAACAGGTGACATGTAACATAATTCTTTTGTTTTTTTTTTTATATTATAGGTATTTCTTATTTGGTTAATAATCTTTTCTTGTGAGAAAATTAAGAATTTTAAATTAAGATAAACGCAAAATTCACTGCAATAATAACATAACTAGTAAATTATAATAATATGGTGTAGAGTTAACTTAGTTGTAACTATATCTAGGTAGATAAAAATGTAGGTTTTTCACTCATCTTTACATACTTCTATGTATTCTTCTAATTTCCATGCAATTAAAAGGTTGTTGACATCGTCATCCATGGGCGTAGCCAGGATTGTATATAAGGGGGGGCAGACAAAGAAAATCCTCGATTACTTATATTGTTTTCATCGTTGTTTTCAATAGTATTGTTGGTAAGATTTTTTTTAATAGCTTAGTTTCATATTTTTGAAAAAAAAATCTGTCATTCTATTGTTTAGTCAATTATGATTTTAATAAATGCGATTTTCGCTATCATTTATAGTTTTTGAGATCTTCAAAAATCTAAATGGCTTTTTTGTTAATAACAATTGCAATTTTTATTGGCAGAAAAAATCCTAAAAGCGCCTTTCTCAGAATTGCATTCCGCGTAGAATAAGCTATGGCTCATATTGTTCGAAGACTTCTATTTTTCGCAGAAAACCCACTTCTTGCCTAGACTTGGAGATCACATCCCGTATTGTTGGATTTCACAAGCCAGCTTCAACCCTGTTAGTTTCTTTTCTTAGGTCTTATAAGAAGCGTCGCAAGCTATGAAGCTCGTAAAAATTACAGTTTAACAGAACAACCGCTCTTCTAGGGGGGGGCAGCTGCCCCCCCTTGCCCGTACCTCGCTACGCCCATGTCGTCATCCATTAGGAATATTTGTAAATTATAAAATTTTTTTAGGCAATACGAGTTTATTAAATACGAGACGCAATGACTATCACGCTAGAAAGATTTGGACGAAATGAATGATTCGTTTTCACTTATAGGTAACCCATTTTGCTTTGCTAAGTATTTTTACTTGGTTAATATTTAGTAAGCTGTTTGTAAAGATTAGCAAATGTGTCATGGTAAAATTTACAATCGCACTTATTTAATAACAACAAAATATCAATGGCTATTTGTAACCGATTACGTTGTAGGTGGTAACAGAGATATATTGGTTAATTTTAACCAAAAAAAGGGTTAATTTTAACCCTTTTTAAACATATTTAAAATTACATACATAACTTGGTTAGATTTAACAATATTAAGTATTAAAATTTAAACAAGTCTGAATTGGTTCAGAATGCTAACAATTTTGTTTAAAAATTATTAAGTGCAATGTTAAAAATAACCAAGTATCCATAACAATGTTGACGTGTTAGATTATAACCAACTGCGCTTATATATTCTTAAACGAGTTTTAGTTAATTTTAAATAATCTGCCTTTAAACGAGCCAAAATGTTAAAGTAAAATTTTCTCAGTGTATCATAGCGACAAGAGTATTTCAAGTAAAAAAAAAACTTTT
This sequence comes from Synanthedon formicaeformis, assembly GCA_945859745.1. Classification (NCBI taxonomy): domain Eukaryota; kingdom Metazoa; phylum Arthropoda; class Insecta; order Lepidoptera; family Sesiidae; genus Synanthedon; species Synanthedon formicaeformis. The sequence goes on from OX243977.1 coordinate 3,011,876, forward strand.
AAATTTTCAATAATGTTGTTTGATTTCCTGCTATCTAATTCTATCTCATTTCAATTTTTTTTTATGTTAAAATTTGCTAAATGCTAATAAAAAATAATATCCCTAATTTAAAAAATATTGAACTTACGCAATTGTATATCTATTGTATGTATATATAGATATACAGTTTACATAAGTCCAATTCATACTGTAAGAATAGAATCATACTGTAAGAGTTTTCAGGACTTTAATCGTTCTGATTCATGGTTTAGCAACTGAATTAATGTCTGGCAAATTATTTTTAGGTCTGTTCATACTTAAACAACATAATATTAAAATGACAGACATTCTGAAATAACTTAATTTTTTAATAAAAATGAAATCAAAATTCGCGTCTGGCTCATTATTAGCAACCATAAAAATGTCTGGCAATAAGAGATTGATGTTTGTTAAACTTATCTTAAGCTAAAATATGCAAATTGAACCTTCATAAAATGATTTTAAAAGTCAGTATATTACCCGCACAAATAGGATGCGCACAGGCAAACGCAACCGCTACCGCTAGCCAGACTGCCCAGATCCTAACCGAAAGGGCAAGAGAGACGACATATCAAAAAATCAGCTGACCTAAAATGCTTTTTTTCCCGACGTTGCCACCTCCCGGACTATTATACATATTTAAATTGAGTCTCTCATTTTCCTATTGAAGAATAATATCATCAAAATGACAGTATCATTTTTATCTTGTTTTATTGTTAACGATGTTCAGAGGATTATTTTCGCGTTCAATTCGATATTGGTAGGTACTACTTCATAGTTTTTCAATATTGACATTTTGTCCGTATTTTTCCTTTGACATTAACTGTTGAAATTTTTCTCGGTATTTGGAATAAGTTTCAATGGTATCACATTTTCATTTTTTCTTTCTTTTTCTTTATGACAAAGAGCTTTAAGCTATTGGTATTGACACAACACAACATTATCTAAGGATGAAGGGACAAAAACAAGAATTCTAAGAATACCTACGAAGAAAAGAAGAATACCTTCTGAAAGTGAAGTAAATAATATTCTATTTAGATCAAAACTTGTTAAAGACACAAATATATTTAAGAGGTGTGACCAAGATAATGTAGTTAGTTAAAAAGTCACCCTGAGACCGCGTGTCCAACTGCTTCGTTTCAAATATGAATCATGTTAAAATTAAATATTGTAATTAAGGAACAGTATAAATGATAGTTCAGGAGAACCTTTTAAATTACATTTATATATAAAAATTATTGGATAAGACATTTGGCGATATAACGCATAAAAAGTGCTTCAACGTTATAGTTTTTATTATTATTTAGCTTTTTATTTTTTTTACATTTTTAACATTATTTAGCTTATAGTTTTTATTTGAATATTTTGAAAACAAAAATATTTATTGCTACTGAAACGCTGCACGCTTTAAGACACCGATAAATGGTTTCATGTGTTAGGGTAAATCGTCATAATACAAGTTGCCACTAACCTGAGCAGCTGTTGTTTCGTCCAAGCATTTCTCCCCGTCATTCCGTTACAATCTTTTTGTTATTTCTGCATCACTTTGTTATGTGAGCCATTAATAATTTTAATGTTTCTGCGGTCTGCTGTGTCTGGTGCAGCATCATATGAATTTAGCTCTTATAACTTTGCAACCTCCATATTCTCTATAAGCACTATGTACTCTATGTATAGAATTCTTCAAAATCATAACTATCACACCAGTATTAAAATTGTAAACAAACCTTCTACTTTCTATTGAGCCTAAAAACGCTATATCTACTGTAAGTTGCAGAGTTGGGACCTGCAGCATCAGATTAAGGTTAACATGGCTTGGAAATACCACCGAAATAACAGTATACATATATATACCAAATATCACATCAATGGAACATGTGGAAGTTAGTGAAATCCCTTTGTTAACTAGGAAATGGGCTTATGGTCTCCAAACGCCCGAACAGACATAATATTACAGCTAGGTACAAACCCGATCGTCAGCTTTCAAAAAAAAAAACGGATCAAAACACCCCGTTTTTGCGTCCGGCAACGGTAACTTAAAAAAAAAAAAAAGAAAATTACCTGTACCAATTTTGATTAAGTAGATTTTTCTTGGAAATGGGCATCCAATTTGCAACTACTTGGTCAAATTAAATCTCAATAACTGGGGTGGAACGCCTCTCGCCTGGCGAGGGCTCAGGTGTGTCCATTTCTCGTAGTCAGTGTGCAATTCGTGTTTTTCTACTGCAACACTGGAGAACTACAATTAATCATGCTTACGCGAGCCCCGAGGGATTCTTCGCTTTTTTGTCTGCGCTTTCATCAAATTCCATTAGTTTTAATCCATCGTAGCTTGGTGACTGTTAATGTTTTAGGAAATTGGTGACGAATGTTGACTTAGCTTTAATTTTGTTTCTTTGTGTGTTGAAACGAAGTTTACAGTGGATATTGAAACAAGGTATAACATTTAAATACCTAATTCGCCTTCAAAGAGTTTATATTGACAAATATAATTGAAGACGTGAGTGGATGAAGGTGATAATATGTCGCATAATTCCAATTTTGAATAAATCGAGGTTAAAGTTTTACTTTTCATTTTTGAGATAAGTCACCACGGAAATTATTTTTGTACTAAATTATGATACAAAGTTGTGTAAACAACCTAAAATATTAATCGAATGATAGTAATATTTAATTTAAAAAAAAGTGAACATAGCTCCCTCTTCCATTAACAAAAGTAAACTTTTCTGCACTTTTTGCTTTTTAAAATTAACTGTACTCACTTTTTTCAAATTTTTATTTTCCAAAAATGTCTTAAATCGACGATCTTAAGGTCTGTAATTATTCATATGGACCAATACCTTCATCAACGCAAAAAAAAAAACGAAAAAGCCCTCCATCCACTCACGTCTTCAATTGTCGTCAAATCAGCGAAAGTAGCGCTCAAAATATTTTTATTTTACCATATTACCATTTTTACCATATTAATCTTTTAGAAGAGATTATCTTGAAAATCCATATTTGTTTCCGAATATTTTATACTGAGTGAAAGTTAAATTTTCAAAGCCAGATTGTCCTTTTTTTAATAAGACTATGAGCCACTGATGTTATTCTGTGTATGTGTTAGTAAAATACTTCTTAAGCTGTTATAAAGTATTGTTTAGTGAGTGACGGTAACTTTTGACATTTTGTACCTGCATAAGGTTTCCAGGGCGCCGGTATTTCCTTAACGAGACGCCACACGAACAGGCACTTAGCGTATGAAAATTTCACACCGCGCTCAATACTTGAACGGCGATTTAGTAGGGAAATGCATTCACCAAATTGTGCCCTACATGGAGTTACGATGCCAAACATTGTGGCGTTTACCCTACTTTACAGACAACTTGTTATCTTTGTAACTTTATTCTAAGGTATTCAATAACGTTAACTTTAAAATAACAAGCGAAACACCCTGGGTCCACATAGGGTGGTAATATTAAGAAGAAAACCTTGTAGTGCTTGCTATATTTTTTTCGCAGCTTAACTACAAATAAAGAAATAGATATACTAATAAAGTTCTTTTTAACTTTTTTGAGGTAAATAAAAATATGTAAAAATAAAAATAAAAATCAAAACATTAAATATTACAACATTTAAACACGTCTTATTTGTTTTTATCATTATTTTGCATATCTTTTTTTATTGGTTTATTGGACCTATGAAATCAAGTTACATTGTTTTTAGAGATATCGTGTTTATAGGCTCTCTACATGATACTGAAACTAAATTGACCATTTTTAGATTTTTTTTCTGTATGTATGTATGTTCCTCCATAACTCTTAAACGAATTAACTGATTTTCATGAAACTTGGTAGATAAACATTTAGACGTACAGTACACAGGATAGGCTACTTTTTTTTCTTTTTCAGCGCGGACGAAGTCGCGGGCACCAGCTAGTTATTTATAAAATTCAAAATGTTTACCTTGCTCTTATTATTTCTAAATTGCTAGTAGTTTTCAATAATAAAATTTAAAAATATATATAGCTACGTTAACTCCGCTTAAATTATAGTTGATTGTGGCTTCGGTCTGAGCCCTGGATCCACAGGGAAATAGTCTAGAATTTAGATGCTTATCGGGCTTTGAAAACTTGAAACTACGCTCGCTACTGATTTTCTATTTCAAATGCTTTGACCTCGTGCAATCATAAAGTAGTTTCCTGACTACTTAGGTATAAATCATTTAGAAGGTTTATTCCTTTAAGATGTTTCATAATTTATTCAAAACTAGCGATTCGCACCCGCCTTTTCATGGATGCAATTTTTTTTGTATATTTTATACATTCAGAAGACTTGATTTTTCTCGTTTATCACTGAAAACCAATTAATGCCAATACGTTATACTTAAATAGATAATACAAGTTCGGGTATCTTCGTAAACTTCTTTACTGAAATTAATCGTAGATGTGTTTTTTTTTAATATAATATAAAAATTGCAACCACTTTTTGTATGTTGCAAAATGTTAATAAAATTTTCAACAGAGTAGTGTGCGTGGATGTGTTTTTGAAAATGTATTTAATACTAGCTGGCGCCCGCGACTTCGTCCGCGTTGAAAAGAAAAAAGTAGCCTATCCTGTGTCCCGTACGTCTAAATGTTTATCTACCAAGATTCATGAAAATCAGTTGATTCGTTTAAGAGTTATGGAGGAACATACATACATACATACATACATACATACATACATACATACATACATACATACATACATACATACATACATACATACATACATACATACATACATACATACATACATACATACATACATACATACATACATACATACATACATACATACATACATACATACATACATACATACATACATACATACATACATACATACATACATACATACATACATACATACAGAAAAAAATTGTAAAAATGGTCAATTTAGTGTCAGTATCATGTATAGAGCCTATAAACACGATATCTCTGAAAACAAAGTAACTTACTCCACGACCAACCCTTACAGATTTATTATTAGTATTGATTAGTGAGTAAGTATAAGTAATATACATTCTATTCACGAGTTTACTGTTTTACGGTTGTCCGCTCATTAAGTGAACTTAATGCGCGTTTTAATATGCTTTTCGCCTTCCACACTGACATTGAGTCGAGTTATTAAAGGTCTTAACGGATCTAATATTAATGTACGCATTTTAATGAGAAACTACAGACATTACGTTTTATTGGTTTAGGTTGTGTTAATCGTAACTAATTTAACGGAATTATATGCCAATGAAATATAAATTTACATTTTGTTTTTAGAAATGTATTATAAGCAAAATACATTTCTAAAAACAAATTGTAAATTTATATTTTATTGGCATATAATACTCAAAATCTAAATTTCTTCTGAATTTGTAAGCGTGATTAAAAATTAAATAAGGTATAATTAATTAAATAACTTTTTCAAATACTAATTCATGATCCTTCCCCAAAGTTAATAGGCTATTTCTAAGCTATGCAATGTAAATGTATTTATGATATTTAGCCCTATGCTTAGTTAAGCGTTGGTTGTAAGACAAATTAATGTAAGATAAAATAAATAAATATATCACCAAAAAGGATTTGTCTGTGTATGAGTAAGGAATGCTAGAGACCATTTATAATGTTATGGACTTGAGAATAAATAAAATAAATTAAAATAAAAAATAAATAGAGGTAATTTTTTCTCAATCTAATTTTATTTTAAACTAGCTGGCGCCCGCGACTTCGTCTGCGTTAAAAAAGAAAAAAGTAGCCTATCCTGTGTCCTGTACATCTAAATGTTTATATACCAAGTTTCATGAAAATCTGTTAATTCGTTTAAGAGTTATGGACACATACATACATACATACATACATACATACATACAATACCTACACTTACAGATTTATTATTAGTATTGATTGATATTGATACTTTTGAATACGTAGTTTTAAAAATAAGTTTTATTTTTTTCTCTTTAAGAACAATATGAAAACATGTGGTCCTTAAATGACAGCAAAGTGTGGTCCTTAAGCAGTACTCGTAAGTGCTGTTCTTTCACTATAATATTATATTTAATATATGTTAAGAGGAGAGATACGGCATACAGTTAATAAGGGTTTTTGCTTCTGAATGAGGAATTTACACACCATAAAAGCGATCTATATTTAGATCGGCAGGCACTTATAACACCTTCACCGCGAGCTATTCCAAGAACTGTAATGAATTCTATAAAAAAATACCAATTTCATCGCATTATTAAATAAGGATCAAGTACTTTCTTTAATATTGGCATATTACTTAGCGGTTATCTAAATTGGTTTTATGTTTATTGTAATACTAGCTACCCGCCTCCTTCTTCGTTTACACACAAATCTTTCTAGTTTATCGTTCTTTTTATAGTGAAAACGGTATCATAATAAGTTAGTGGTTTAGAAGAAGTTGAGGCGGACTTAATAACTTTCAAATTATATTATAATATATATTTTTTAAGGTTTCTAGTTTTAGGTTCAATAGTAAGTTTTGTTTTTTATTTAGTATAGATTATTTGTTATATATATAACTTAATTTTACATATAGATTTAAATAAATAAAGTAATTATAATAACAGTAGACTTGAGACAATAACTTTCAAATCAGATAGCAAGTAATTCTGGCCTCTTAGTTTTCATCCTTCATAATATTATTGTACTTTAATTTAAGGCAATTTCAATCATTTTATTTTGTTGTTTTTGAATTAAATATTTACATAATTAACAGTTAAAACAAAAATATACATATTATGTTATTGTGAAATAAGAGAAATAAATGCTGTTCAAATAGAGAATGTTGCAACTGCAAATTATTGTATCCGAAAAACAAGCAACGAGACCGGAAATGGTAAAACAAACAATCCGTCAAGTGGCGCGGAGGCAGAGAAGGGGCGGGGAGGGGAATTCCCGCACCTGGGTCGACCTCCCCGGGGTTAAGCAGGAATGGACCTCCCCGGTTTGTTACGATTAATGACTGTTTATATTTCTTCTTAGCGTCCACCGAACTGTCTGCAAGCCACTTATTCAAATTTAATTCGATTTTAGAGAGCCCTCTAATAATAAAATTGCAAAAAATAATTTTTTGCGATAATTTTGTTTAGCGTTTTTTTTAGATTTTTATGTCAGCAAAAATGTGAATTACTTAATAAGGTCTAGGTACCTAAGGTTGTTTCATAAAGCCACACACAAAACGCTACTGGGGCGAAACCCAATAAGTGGAATCCCCTACATTTAATTCTAAGAAAATGTTTCTGGTTCTTTCAAATATTTTGTGCTAAAAATAACACAGTATAAAAATTTCTTATTAGATTTCTTATTACCTAAGAATATGTAATAAATTAACTAAATATATTTAGCCACTCCCTTACAGAAAACCACAAGGAAATACAATCGCATGTGCTGTTGTGTGTCGGTGAGTGTGTAAGGGATGCCAGAGCCCATTTCCCTATCCATTCCAATCCCTACTGTAGTTATAGTTAGTGTAGTTATTCTACGTAGTGTATGTTATAGGCGACGGTAGCCTCCTACTATCAAGTGGATCGTCAGCCCTCTCTATCGACCTTATCATAAAAAAATCGTTAAATATTACAATCTCAATATCTTAATCTTCAATATGGAGGTCTAGAGAATAAATATAAATATTCCATAAAAACCTTGTTAGTAAGTTAGCGGCATTGATTTAAGAGCGTTACAAAGTCAGAATCACGTTGGAGTGAAAATTAATAATTCCCGGCGGATCATAAGGCCATGATGTGTTTAGTTTGCAGATAAGATATTAACGTCATATTATTTATAGTATTATAAACTAGATAATGGCTTAAAAATATTTTAAAATATTGGGATAATTTTCTCATTAGCGGTCGACGGTCTACGCAGAAGTGAGATATTAGTAAAATTATATGTGAAAAACTTATAAAAATATTGATTTTCCAAAAATTCATATAATTTATTAGATAATAGTTGTAAAAATATACGATTTCAGTAAATTTTCATTCAAGAAAAGTACAATAAAAAGTGTCACTTTTAGTAATTTTTCGTGATATTAAACGTCTTATTTTAGGATCAAATTTGAGATATTTCTCTTTTTTCTTCGACCTAGTATGTGAAGTCATTTATGTTCTAAAACATTGTTTCATAATTTTTTTAAATATTTTGTATATTTATCTGCGTAGGCCGTCGACCGCTAGTTTGAAAAAGGGCTGTTTAAAAACTGTTCTAAGAAGAATTCATTTTAAAATATTTTTAGCCATGTACTAGATTAAAAAACTACAAATAATATAACGTTAACATCTAATCTGCAAACTAAACATCTGAAACTACTGAAAATCATAAATTTTCACTTCAACGTGATTCTGATTCTGTAACGCTCTTAAGCGAATACCTGATTCGAGCAGCCTAAAATTATTAAGTTAATTTATGACTTAATGTGGATTAAAATTGTTTTTGTGAATGAAAAAAATTGGAAGGGGCGCTAATATCTTATATACAAATCAAGAATAATAGCACTAAAAATTGCATTTCTCCAATAAGTTACGATAAATGCGAACGATCTTACTATCACACAGAGTTATAGTATACCTGAAGCGTTCAGGTGTCCCTCTAGGGGGCAAAAACAATTTTCAGTTACGATCTTTTACCGCCGGACCCTTCCGATCTTCTCAGTGACAAGATTGAGCGAATTTCCGTGTAGAACAGTGATCGAACGTGGTCTTACGAAATATTTTTGTAATATTCTTAACAATTAAGGCGCTAAAACAACTCGTCTTGTCAGTTATTGTTTGATATCTTCGTAGATCGACTATATTACTATATATATACACTGATACACAGTACAAAACAATAAGCAGATATTTGTATCTATATGAAAGTATCTATATCTATAAGTGGCATAACCTATATATATATATATGGATAATAGCATGGACTTTACTTATTTACTTAACGAAAATATAAAATTCCATCCTTTTTTGGGGTCCTAGATGTGTGATTTTTGCAATTACTAAAAGAGCAATGTGGCATGTGTGATCGAATTATACTAATATAAAATACAATTTTTTTTTTGTAGCTGATTGTGTATCTAGTATCATAGTCGATTGACGGATGTCTTACAAAAATTATATGATAATTCTAACTCATTTTTTTAATTTGATCCAATGTCGGACCGATACGTTCAACACACGTGCAAGCAATTGAAATTTTTAAGATATTCCCTCTAACTGTTCATACCTAAAACCCGTTTTCCAGATAGCTCGCTCAAACTATCTGGAAAACGATAGGAATCTTTATTTCCTAGTACGAGCTAATGCGGATAAGGATAGAGACGTGCAGCGAGATTAATGAGTTCGTCCAACACCGGACTGCACCTGGGACTCGGAGATATATATATACACACATATAGTATACCTATACTTTGTTCCCGATTGCGTTGTCTATCTCACTTATATTGAAGGAAAAAGATAAGATATATCCTCAAACCGCTCTTGACTGATATCATTTATTGTGCAATAATAACATTGTTTTCTTAAAGATATTGGAAAACAAAAAATGTTATACATATATCTATATCTCTTTTACAATGAAATATGAAAGAGAAACTAATAATGTTAAATGGGTTTGGAGTTACTGGTAATTCATAACCGATAAGGAAGTTAAAGATTTTGAGGTCACAAATTACAAAACATAAGATTATACATATAATGATATATGTATGATGTTTACTTATATAGTCACTATATGAACTGATATTAATTTTAGTTATATTTATAATCCAAATTTATTATAGTTTGACTTAATAAAACTAATATTTTCTTGGATTACAATATACTCGTTCGTAAATTGATGATCTTTTGAAGATGAAAATCCAAGACTAATCTGGAAAGCTTTTTCTGAAATTTAATAATTGATTATAATCAATATAATTTAATAAATTAAAAATAACTTCTTCTTCATTGACCCAATAAACCACATCACACCGTTTTATCATCAAAAAGTATCATTTTAATAATATTCAACCGACTTGTAAACGCGTCCACAAATCTCAGGTTTTACAATAAATCCCAATGAAAAAGTAAAAAACAAAAAGCAAGTCATTAGTAAGTCTAGACCTGTTCTTAATCCGGCTTTGAGAAACAAGTTCATCTCGCTCGCAGCCCCTCTATCTGCGTCACTAGGACGCAGGTGTCTTCAATGCACTACCCCCCTCTCCTTCTCTCCCATAACCTCCCCCCCCCCTTAACAACGTACGATAACACACTGTCACAACGGCCTGATGAATTGCCTATTAAGTTGTCAGTATCGCCTCATTCCAGCTTATTCTGCCGCGTTACGAACGTGCGAGAGTTTTTGTTTGTAAATTTGATGCTGTCAACTATTCGGACGTTTACCCTATTAAGTTGTTAGTTCTTGTGTGACTGGTGATGTGGAGCATTGCGTATAGGTACTTTAATGGTGAAGATTACATTTTTTTGTCTTCCGAGATATCAGGCCCTTTTTAGCATGGGCGGTATGAGTACGAGTACATAAATATACTTTCCAACTAGCAAGCTAGACAACTGTGCCTATTTTTCTAAATTCTATGCATATAGATCGAATTACATTTTTTTTTCGTAAACACATACCAAAGTATTATAGGTATATATGACTAGCGAGCTGCCCCCGATTTTGCACGGAGTTGGAATTTTCAAATATGCTTTCATAACGGAGTTTACATAATAAAATAATCCTATATTCCAAATTTAGCTTTCTAGAGTTAGTAGTTTAGGTTGTGCGTTGATAGTCAGTCCTGACAATCAATTTTATGAGTGTAGATGTGATAATAAGTACATAATAATATAAATATTATATTATATAGAGAATCTTATAAAAATTATTGGCACTAAGTGCGAAATAAGTGAAAGAAATTTCTTATTATTATCACACTTATTACAAACGTTTTGACCTCTTTTAAACGCACAGACACGACTAAAGTAAGCTTCAACGAGTCTGTGTTTTTTGTTAGTCGACAATCACGCATTGTGGTGTTAGGATCAACATTCAAATTCTAGAAAAAATAATAATTACGCTTTCAAATGTAAGCTTGCAATTATACTTTAAATTGTATTTGTTAAAAATATTTTAAATTAAGAATTTAATATAAAAATGCACAATTTATTTACCTGTAGACACCATGAGTATGTATGGAGTAATATATTATAACTAGTTGATCAGTGATGAATTTAGTAATAATAAATAAAATATAACATAAAATATGAATACTATTTTAAATATTCAAAAAATCATATTTGGACTTGGTTTTAAATTTTTTATATTTTCTTTATTACAGATTCCGAAGCAACATGCAGCCATTTGACCTTATTGAAAATGGAGTCACGCACTAGAAAAACCATGGCGAAACGCCACCCGCCCATGGAGCCTTTAGAAAAAACCATCTCCTCCGAACGGAACAGTTTGGAGGACATCAAATCTTTACTGGAGGACAGAGGAGGAGCGAGCAGGCTCAGAGAAGAGAGCAAATACTTTGTTAGGAATAGTAATTACAGTTTAGACAGATTTAAAATTAGTGACAGATTTAGTGAAGTGAGGTATAAAGGACATTGGTCATTAAGGTTAAAAACAATAGTGTTTGTGTTGTTAGTGACGTGTTTCATAGATATGAGGCTGGTCGATGCGAGGAGTTCAGGTGAGTCATAAATTTCCTATTTTTTTCCTCAATCAATGCCAGCTTTAACTATATTTAAGATAAACCAAAAAGTTACAAAACACATCATACAAACGAAGCAATCCTTAATTTCTAGATAGACTTCTTGAAATTCTAGATACAATCTTGAACTTGAACCGTGTACCTTCTGACAATGTCATTTCAAAAATTCGAACAGTGATCAATATTAAGTTCATTAAACTACTACAACATGAAACCCGCGTGCCATACAAAACACTACGAATTTTTTGGAACATTTAAAAGTGACATATGCTTAGAGCATGAACTGTTATTTGAAACAAAACAAACATAATAATAAGTACGTAATTTAAAGAAAATGTGACTTTACGTCAACCCATTAGAGTTTAAAATGAAATAGTAGAAGTTGATCGTTACTACCTTTTACCATTGATGCGTGAAGGCAAAAGAGCGCCATGATTCTGTCAAAGGCGTTCTTTTTATGTGCCGCTTTGGCATTTGTGATGCAAATTCCATTGTAGTATTTCGATGATTAAGTTCCAAAACTACGCTTAACTAAGAAAACTATCGGATCTATTGACTCCCATTTAACTCTCTCATAAAATGTTTGGTCGTGATTCATGAGTTGTGACTCATCGTCTTTGCGTGACTATTTTATGTATGGTTCAAATTGTATAATTAGCATATCGAATTAAAGAAAAACTAAATAAGTTTTCACAAAGTTTAATGTAATAAAAAATATGTAATGCTCAGGTTCTGACTAAATGAGTTATTTGTTAAAAACGTCGAATCATTTTTCAAGTAAACTGGTAAAGATTTTATATCGGATTCTATTTTTTTCCTGGATTACCTAAACTACATATATTTCTCATGAAATTGTTAAAAAATTGAAGCCGAGTGAATTCATAAAATTTTTATAAGTACCAAAGTAGCGTTGTGTTTATTTCAAATATTTTTTATTCCATTGATTTCCTTGCCTGTTTAAAACTAAAATGATTTAACTACAACAATATTTTTTATACAAGTTAAGTTACAAAATTAGTAAAGTTAATATACATATAGGAACATACATACATACAATACCTACACTTACAGATTTATTATTAGTATTGATTGATTAGCAGACCGCAGTCACATATTGGGCAGACCGTCTAGTAGCAGTAGCCACCCATTTGTGTTTCAGTGAGTGAGTATTGTGTCAGAGCTCTTTCCTCTCTCCTTACTCGCTTCCTTACCCTATTACTTAAGAGTGCGTAAAAAGCAAACAAAATTTGTAATTTCACCCGCATGGCCCCTTGGACATGACAGTGATACAAAATACGTAGATTTACGCACAACATGCGACGGAAGATAGCGCATCTCGCTCAATAAAAATGTTATAAGTGCCAAAAGTATTAAATATTAATTATTCGTAAACTACAATGTCAAATGAAAAATTGTTACATACAGCCTTAGATAATATGTGAAGTGAAATTACTGATACACTTTTAGCTTTGTAATGTGTGTCATTTTGAAAATAAAACTAAAATCGATGGAAATGAGAGCTCACTTGGTGATTTTTTTCTATCGAGAAAATTTCATTATATTATGTTTTCTGTTACAGTCGTCACTTTCATTTATAATGTATTTATCTATTTTAAAAAATTAATTAAATTAGACTTTGTTTATTAAGATAAAATTCAAATCTAGGATTGGCTATTTCTATTTATACCCGCTCTTAATCCTATCAAGGTCAGCAGTGCACTTGCAACCTATAAGGGTGTTGCATACCTCCTAGACTACAGTGGATAGTCATCCTGCCTGCCTACCTCTACTTGAGAAAATATTCGCACAACGCTATAAGGTTTTTTTTTTCTACAAAACTATAAAAAGCACAATAACACAACTGCAAATTAGTCATACTTCTACAAAGCTTGGAAATTAATAGACCGCAAATGTTTGTGAATGGTACATTTGAAAGGAGGTCGTCACAAAGAAGCGGATTTCTATGGGAATTCCTGAGGCATTGACATCTTTATATGACTAAGTACGTAAAAATGTATTACGGAAATATATATAAATTAATTTATTCTCGTACTAGCAGTATGAGATGTCATAAAAAATAATTAAATACTGCCTCTTATTAGTAAAAAGTAACAGAATAAGAAAATAAGGGTAAAATTCGAGGTATATAAAAAATGTTAGAACATGTAAACCTGTGTACTTGTTTTATGTTTTCCTATCTATTACTGATGATTGTAAAAATAGGTGTTTTTATAATGGGGCTTACACCTATGTACTCGTAGCTTAGTTGGCCATCGTACAAACCGTGCAATAAATCACGCTCTTTAGCTCTTAAAACCGCTCTTAAAGCGAGTACACAGAATCTACTACTCAGTTGGTAATGTAAGTGAAGGAATGGCTGAAACAAATTCATGGTTCCACCTTCTTTTTGTTAAGTAAAGCAGCTGTAGTTAATGTTGTTTTGAAGTTGAAGTTGAGTAATCTAGAAAATTTAATTCGTTAGCATTTTAAATGTTCTTTCACAGTTTATAATTAAATTTTCAACATTATATATATAATATATATATATATATATATATATATATATATATACTCATAGGGATATAGCGCACACTCATAGGGATTTTATCTAAGTACTAGCTGGTGCCCGCGACTTAGCCTATCCTGTGTCCTGTACGTCTAAATAAATACATACATACATACATACAGAAAAAAATTCTAAAAATGGTCAATTTAGTTTCAGTATCATGTATAGAGCCTATAAACATGATATCTCTGAAAACAGTAACTTACTTCATGACCAACCCTTACAGATTTATTATTAGTATTGATGTATTCTCCTTTAAATGTAAAAAAAATGTATGTATTTTATTTGTTATCTTTAGATGTATTCGTGTGTGTCATGTGTATGCAAATAAATGTTTTCTATTCTATTCTATTCTAATAGTTTCCAATAGATTTTAATTTTTTAAACAACAAAAATCTCAAATTAAAGGAGGCTTAGATTTACTTTAATTTAGTCTTTTATTTACTAATGAAAGACCTCAAAATTTTTTTTAAGTAAATCGTCAGTTTTTTTTAAGCAAAAAATTAATAAATCAGATAGAAATAAATCAAACACATTTTGGGATATTTATAACGTGCTAATAATATCAAGAGACAAAATACACTTCATGTTTCACATCTAACTACGACGATACATCTATTTCACAATAATAATATAAAGTTATATATTGTATAAAAATGTTAAATTCGAGAATTTAGGTCGATCGATTTTATTCTTTTTCACATTGATAAGAGGGATAAACGACAAATATTAAAAAAATTCACCGCGGGCGAAGCCGGGAACGGGTTGCTAGTTTTATATATATTTTTCTATCTATGTACGGAATTGATTGTAGATACATTAAATATTTGTTTTACGGTTCACACGATTAACAGATTGAAATTAACGCTTTTATTAACGCCTCCACGAATAACATTCGCTAACTCGCTAAAAATACGCAAAACATCAATCCATGATTCATTGAATTTGCGAAACCGCTAATTGTGCAGAATTTGGGCAAATCAAACATTAAACAGTTATTTTTTAGTTAAGAAAACATCCCGCAGGCGTTTAGCTCTAACTTACCCAGATCCTTTGTAAGGAGCATTGACCAATTTGAGTTGTATTTAAACTTTTATGACTGTTTCCAGCCAGGCTCTTTTTCTATGTAAGAAGAAATATTACTTAAGGCTATTCCGCTTCCCTCAATATCCAATATGTATTGCTGAAATCCTATCTTAACCTTTTTTTTATTAACAGAGTCCCCATCTGTCTAACAATCCAAAGATAAAGTAGTAACATTAATTCTGTTGCCACTTTGTTTTTTATCCTTCAGCCATAATCAGGGTCGACAGAGTTTTTAATATTTATGGTAAGCAATGTTACCACATACCATCACATGACATCTCCATCACACTTTGCGATAGCTCGCTTGACGTATACGTCATACAATTTACATTTACATTGGCGTATACATTTTATAAAATGTATATACTATAATTTGATATAGCTTGGTTACTTGCAAAAAGTAGTCTAGTAAGTAACCCAACATAATTGAAAAAAATATAAAAAATATATATAAGGGAAATATTAAAAGTTAGAAAAAGTTTACGATTAACTAAATCTTGGTCTTTAAGATACACTGACGTTGAACGTTCTTAGACAGCCCGTGTCGTTAGACGAGTTGCTATTATAGACCACATGCGTTTTAAACCATATGAGACTATCCCAATAAAATTGGATCTAGCGTCTAGCATCGTCAATTAGAGTTCTAAATAAAGTAAACCGACACTCGAATGAAAATAAAGTCAATCCTGAAATAGAAAATGTTATTTCCAACCCTTTCAAAGCGGAACATTCATCCCGCTAATCGATTTATTCGCAAAGCCGAGTGTGTACGAAAAAAAAGATTGAAATTGGATTAGCCGCAGACACCCGCTGAAAAAAATTAAATTGTTATTCCTCCTAATTGCTCGCCGTCCCGTGTTCAAAGGGGGATCAGTTAAAAAAAAACAGTCCCAGCGACGGACGAGGCCCGTTTAATACTTGATAGAAACCAATGTACTGCGAACGCGAAGAAAAAATCGCGCAAAATATCAGCAGGTAAAATGAGTGGTCCAATCATAACATAATCCATTAAGATTTTGCTTCGCTCCGTCGAACACACTTCCGAACTCCCGCGAGGTAAATATTTCAACCTTCCCCCCCACCAGTATAATGTATTCTTCCCTCCACCCCTCCCGACCTCATCTTTCCGTCCCTATTTTGCATGAAGGGGGAATTTAAATTGTGTAATCTAACTTTCAATTCATTCATACATTCGACGCCATCTCTCGGTGATAAATTGAAACTGGGATGGATTCTTACAGTCATTTAGCTTTTAGAGTTTCGTTGGTGAGGACGCATTTGAAAATTTGTAGGATTGTTATGGAAATATGTTTACCATCAGTACATTTAAGTGCTTTATTCAGATTCTCAGATCCACTTGTTTGCCCCTTCTTGAAGTTCACTTGTTTCTGGACATAAGTCCCCATGATAGGGCAGCAGGCGAGCTGATAGGGCAGCAGGCGAGCTGATAGGGCAGCAGGCGAGCTGATGGACCACTTGATAGGTGGCTAGTGGATACTGTCACCTATTAAAACAAACAAATCGATGGGTGCTGTCGACCTTAGTAAGAAAAAGGGTGAGGGAAGGGTTGAGAAAATGGAGAAATGGCCCCTTATTAATTTATTATCGCTTCGAATTTTTTTAACTGGCCAACCCGTCTAATGACGGTAACGAAATCCTAATTACAAAACCTGTGATCTTGCGTTTTGGTTGAGTTAGACGTTCCTGAGCTCATACCCCTATATCTCTAATATCCGTTTGGGATCTAATATACCATGATCAGCGAGTAACATAGTATATATCTTATAAAAATACATGGATGAAGTTGCGTGCAACAGCTAGTAAAGCTATAAATAAAAAATACGAAAAACCGTTGTACCATAAAATTGAAGGCAACATAACTACTTCGATAAGAATAACTTAACATGTTTGTATTTATATTCTTGATACTAAGTACAATAAAGTTTTCATATGAGAAGTTACGTAGCCCTTTAATAAGCGTTTAAAACAAACATGGTGGATGATGTCTCGACGAAAGCAAGCAAATAGATACCTTCCATTATAAATTGTCTCTAATGGATTCCCTCAAAGTAACTGGTAACTCTATGAATAATTTACAACTAAAATAGCATTTTCTGTTCTGATAATCTGTAGTCATTCGTAAAGGGGCCAGTGTTGAAAGAGTTTTTGGGTAAAAAGTTGAAACACACCGTGTCGGGTTGTCAAATATCATTTTTGTCAGATTCTGCGAAGGCCCGGCTTCCATATGATCTCTTTGTCTTCATTTGCGAAACCATTTTTCTTGTTTACCCGTTATCTGGTTAGGTTAAAGCATGGAGCTTAATTTAAAAGCTGAATATCTCTTTGTTCGCTCCAACGAAATATAATCTATGTGTTGGTCATTTCTGTATTAAAGCCTAATTTCAATTAACTTTATAGAATTAGAGACGAGCCCGTTGGATGAGTGGTTAGGGTTAGGGTTCTTGTCTTAGCGGTCTGTTCTGGGGTTCTCGGGTTCGATTCCCGGCAGGGTCAACTTTTAAAATGTTTTTCAAGTATTATTAAAAGTATAATTATATAAATTTTTTAACATTTTTCCAAATGTTTGGTCGACATAACCGGTGATTCCAGAGCTGGCTATTACCTTGTCCAACAAATTAGCCTTGCCATACAACGAGGTAATGCAGCATGCTTGGGACCCTGCCTAGGAGACCAAAGCTTCGTTAAGCTTGACGAGCCCGTTGGATGAGTGGCAAGGGTGCTTGCCTAACGTCTCAGGGGCCCCGGGTTCGATTCCCGGCGGGGTCAACTTTTCGGCGAGTGAGTAAGGGATGTCAGAGCCCATTACCCCCTTATCCTTAATCCTTCTATGGTCGGCTTGTAGCACTTATGGCGTTGCTTGTGTTATAGGCGACGGTAGCCACCTACCATCAAGTGGACCGTCAGCCTGTCTGTCGACCTTAACATAAAAAAAAAATATTATATACAATTTGTAAATACGTATAGCTTACTTTTAGAAATAGATTAGTTGTTAATTTATAAGTTACCTAAATATGTATATAACCAGTAAATAAATTTAAATTAGGCTTCCGATGAAACGGTTTAAATCACATATTAAGCAGTCGGATTATTTTAGAATATTGTTTATTTGTTGGCGGTCGGGAGTACAATTGTTGCAATAGTGGTATATGACATTATGCGTATATACTGCAATAATGAAGCCAATATATTCAGTCTGTGAGCTTGCATAATATTTATGTTAATGTAACCGTACCACTAACCCTTAATTATTACATTTGCATCCAATCGATTTTTCTCTTTTAAACTTAGTTTTTATACCTTCTAATTTTAATGCTTCACGAAGCAACTTTTGCCCGTTAATTCTTCTAGCTAGTTGGTTAAAAACCGTTGACAAATTGAATTTTAAAATGTCTAAGAAAAACTAAACATTTATTTTATTTTGAACTTATTTACACGCAACTTTATATATTTTTTTCATTTGCATGTTTTTGTAAAATTTTTATTATATTGCCTTTACAATAGTAAATGTCAAATTGGCGATCCTATTGGAAAATTATGGGGTACGAGTAGGCCTATGTCCAGCAATGGACGTCCTGCGGCTGAAATTGTGATGATGATAATGATTGATGATGATGATGATGACTGTTATGGACAAATTAACAAAGAATCCAATGAACATTGCTCATTGATTAGTAACAAAATATATTTTAATTAGTTAATTTTTGGTCTATATCCAACATTTTTTTTTAAACTCTTAGAACACTAACAACATTTTTTTTTTCATTAAAGAGGATGTTTGTAAGACTTAAATGCGAAAAAATCAGACAAAGCATCCAAAATGGACCCATTCGAGTTTCTCTTTACAAAGATAATTACAATCAGCACTAATGAACGTAGGCAGGGTTCGTCCGTCTGTCATCATCAAATTAGCACGGCTGTAGAACGTTAGAAAAAAAAAACTACAATCGAAAAGCATTTGCCCTGTGTAATTATTCACGGGATTGTAGAAGCGTAATCACATTTAAAAAATAAAATAAAATAGGAAAAATCTATATAAAGGTTGTAGACGCCACATAAGATAATTTTATTCAATATTTGGTCCTTCGAGCCACATACCTAAGTAGAATCAATATCAATACTAATAATAAATCTGTAAGTGTAACTAAATTGACCATTTTTAGAATTTTTTTCTGTATGTATGTATGTATGTATGTATGTATGTATGTTCCTCCATAACTCGAGTATTCGTTTATATACCTCTAATTCGTTTATACGAATTAACTGATTTTTATGAAACTTGGTAGATAAACATGTAGACGTACAGGACACAGGATAGGCTACTTTTTCTTTTTCAACGCGGACGAAGTCCCGGGCGCCAGCTAGTAAATAATAAAGTTTCAGCACCATCGATTCTACTTTGTAGTATGTATTTTGATGTTAAGCACGTATTCATAAAAACACTTAGTTTTTAATTTTATTATATATTAAGTAACTACTATCTGTTTTCGTCGTTCGTCTGCGTTGAAAAATAAAAAATAATCAGTACTATAATATTATAAATGCGAAAGTTTGTATGGATGGATGTTTGTTACTCTTTCACGCAAAAACTACTGACCCGATCATCATGAAACTTTGCATACACGTTCTCTGAGACACCAAAAAGGACATAGGGTACCTTTCATCCAGAACGCGGACGAAGTCGCGGGCACCAGCTAGTAAAACAATATAACGCTTAGGGCCTCTTTCACCAACTACAAGTAAGGTGTTGATTAGTTACTTTTAGAAATGATTTTCTGTTTTATTGAATTATGTACTCGGTTTACTGCATCATTCGATAGGAGATTTTTTTTTATTATTATTTTCTATTTAATGTTTGGGACGTTTACCGTACAAACAAAGGTATATCAGCTCCATTATTCCCGGTTACCGGTGACTTTAAATGACAGATAGCCTACTTGACAGTTGGTGAAAGAGGCGCTTAACCTCTTGTTGCTATAACAATTTAACCAGGCGTTAGTTTTTTTATTTTATTTTCGATGATCCCTCGGGGACAGTACTTTTTTCCTATATGAAAGATACCCTATGTCCTTTCCTGTATCCCTGATAGTGTGTATGCAAAATTTCATGATGATCAGTCTAGTAGTTAAGGCGTGAAAAGGTAAAAGTTACTTTCACATCAATCAATACTAATAATAAATCTGTAAGGGTTGGTCATGGAGTAAGTTACTTTGTTTTCAGAGATATCGTGTTTATAAGTTCTATACATGATACTGAAACTAAATTGACGATTTTTAGAATTTTTTTCTGTATGTATGTATGTATGTATGTTCCTCTATAACTCTTAAACGGATTAACTGATCTTCATGAAACTTGGTAGATAAACATTTAGACGTACTGGACATAGGATAGGCTACTTTTTTCTTTTTTAACGTGGACGAAGTCGCGGGCATAAGCTAGTTTACAATAAAAGTATTAATTTAGGTTTTATGTATGTACTTAAATTACATACATCGTAATCAAAACATATATTGTATTAGGATGTTTTGTTTAAATTAATTGTGCTAACCAACTTATGTATTCTTAAAATCAATACTAACAATAAATCTGTAAGGGTCGGTCATGGAGTAAGTTACTTTGTTTTCAGAGATATCGTGTTTATAGTCTCTATACATGATACTGAAACTAAATTAACGATTTTTAGAATTTTTTTCTGTTTGTATGTATGTATGTATGTATGTATGTATGTTCCTCCATAACTCTTAAACGAATTAACTGATTTTCATGAAACTTGGTAGATAAACATTTAGACGTACGGGACACAGGATAGGCTACTTTTTTCTTTTTCAACGCGGACGAAGTCGCGGGCGCCACCTATTGTATAATATATTTTTTGTCGAAACTGCAGTCAATGTGTGTCAAAACCAGCGAGTTAAAATAAAACAATTGTATCAGTACTAACTATGAGATCATTAAATTGATGATTGTTTACTATCATATAATATTATGAAATATTTTAAAACTAGCAAGCATAACGTGTCACGTATGAAAACATTAAACGCAAAAGTATTGTTCCATTGACCCAAATCTTCTTTGAATATATTGCAGTAGTTTTTGTTGTCATAGCACATTTGTATGACAATAGACATATGCCTATTGTCGTCTATTGCATTTTGCTATTGCATTTTACTATTGCATTTTTTAATTGGTGTGTAAAGAGATATCATGTATTTTTTTTTGCTACAATTAGAGCGTTTCATTATTAAATTCTGTTTCTACTATTCTATATTGTACTTTAAAATTTATCTAGTAATTGGAGAGTTAAAGTCGACAAAATAAAAAGAACTGCAAAAATATTACCTAACTGTAATTTGAGTCTGGTTAAAAGACATACAACGAGACAATGCATTTTATATTAGTTAAACTAACAACGTATGAAAGATATAATTTAACAACACAACACGGCGACGCTGTAATTGAAAATATTCCAATAATGACCTCAATATAACTATCGAGTTTCAGTTCTATCTCTCTAATCTTAAGGTTCAGCTTTGTCTGTTAGGTTAATCCTAAAGTTATTGGGTATAAAACTGTATGATGTGCAGGACAATAGGTTTTGAGTCTCATATGAGATAAGGGTTCGTGTTTTAAGATTAAACTAACAGACAAAGGCTTTTGACGACAGCTTGTATGAGTTAAGGCTGGACTTTTTAATAGAAAATTATATTTTCCAAGAGGCGTTTGGAATTTTAGTTCTTAAACAATAGTTAGGTTAGTCAATTTGATTCATTGATAGGCTTATTTACTTTTTGTTTTGTTTGTTCAGTAGTAGTTAATCTACCTAAAGTGTACTAACAAAGTATTCAACCAAGACTTAAGGTACAAAATACTTTTATATGAAAAAAATTAAATACTTTGCCGTGTTGACCTCCATTTTGCTCCGACCCTTGATGACTAAGTATGACCCAAAATAAATAAAATAAAAATATTACCGATATAACTTTCGATGTGTTTTGATTGAAATATTGCTCGTAGTATAATATCGCTACTTAAAAACTAAAGGGCCACAAATCAAAATTACACTTTTTACAGGAAAGCTAATTGAAAAAAATTAAATTATTTTTTGTCTATTTTTTTCTTATTAGATATGTATCAAATATATGCATATTATACATCGTTAGAAGCGTATTTTTAAGTAGCATTAAATGTTTTAAGTACTTTTATAACAAACTGAATACTAGAAGATATATAAGCATATGTTACTTTTGAATATATAGAAAATGATCAAAATATACTAAATATGGAATAAAACAACCATGAGTCTTTTTTCAACATACAATATGAAGGATTGTGATTGTATTTTTGCAATAAAAACATTTTTGTATTTTTTTGTATTATGCCCCTTTAGTTTTTAAGCAGCGATATATAGAAACCCAGTCAATTTTGTAGCTTGCTCGAATTTTTGATATGTTTCAGTGAATAATATATTATCACGATCGTAATGAGATATTCAACAAACACCGATATCGAAGACGTGTGAAATGTAAATAAAAAAAGGCTAATCTGTGCCAAAAAATTTAACAAAGATTTATTTGAAAGCGAATAAGCTAGAGTACCTGAGACCTGACGCTCGTCACACGGAAGAATAATGAACGATAATAAAAAATGCTTTCGTTAAATACAATTACATTAAACACAGCCGCCGTGCAATTTTGTACCCAAACGTGGCGGTTTTGTGTCCAATTTCGATTGTCATTAATAACAAAGCCAAGCAATTTAGAAGGAAAAAAAAGAGTCGCTTTCGAGAGACTAGGGCATAAATTTTTACGAAGAAACTCAGCGAACATTCATTTTGATAATATTCAATTACGTTTGAAAATCTCAAATTAGGAGCTCTCTTAGAAAATAGTATTAATGGAAATTCTCTCTAAGTGAGCGTTCATTGTTCGGTCCTTTCGCTACATTAAGTATTTGCAAGGTAATTTTTTATTAACAGTTCAATGCTCGTAACGTATTGCCGAAAATTATTTAAGCAAGGTGTGAGAACCGTCTCGTATTTCGATTGAAAGATGACACTAATTATTTTCATAAAGTGCTTATTCAAAATAAATTTTGTGATCTTTTTTTCAATATTAAAGCTAGACAGACAAGCCGACGGTCCATTTGATGATAGGTGGGTACCGTCATTTATAAACCATTAGAAAAAAAATCCATTTATCTTGAAATTATAGACACACACATTTCTAATTAATTTTTTTTTAAACGTTACAAAAAAACCGTATCTTTCACATCGCTGCTTAAAAACTAAAGGGTAATAAAACAAAAAAATCCAAAAATTTGTATTAGAAAAATACAATCACAATCCTTCATATTGTATGTTGCAAAAAGACTTATGGTTGTTTTATTCTATATTTAGTATATTTTGATTATTTTTTTATTATATTCAAAAGTAACTTATATGCTTATATCTCTTCTAGTATTCAGTTTATTATAAAATTACTTAAAACATTTGCTGCTACTTAAAAATAAGCTTCTATATAAGAAAAAAAAATAGACAAAAATAATTTAATTTTTTTCGATTAGCCCTCCTGTAAAAAGTGTAATTTTGATTTGTGGCCCTTTAGTTTTTAAGCAGCGACATGTGTGAGCATCACAAAAAATGTTTTTATCCTTGTAAAGTACACATTTCTGTTATCCACAACAGAAAAGCAAAAAAGAGGTGTAGTAAGGTAGGAAGTCAGGTAAACTACTGACCGTGACCGTTCCCAAAGGAGTTATTGCAATAAACACGTTGCAAGAGGGAGCGAGAACCATGCGATTCGTGTAATGAGAATATACTCCGTATATTTCCTCTGTTGAGATTTATCTGCTGCTCTTAACTCTACTAGAAATG
The DNA here is from genome assembly GCA_945859745.1 of Synanthedon formicaeformis. NCBI lineage: Eukaryota > Metazoa > Arthropoda > Insecta > Lepidoptera > Sesiidae > Synanthedon > Synanthedon formicaeformis. Next base: position 3,036,165 of record OX243977.1, read on the forward strand.
TGCCTTGAAGACTCTCTGGGAACGCTTGTGCACTCATTCGTATAGCGAGAGAAATATATTATAAAACAAAAAGTTTCTGCGCTAATTTCTTCCTAACAACCCAACTTATTGTGATACAGTTTTCACTAATAGAAAGAGTGATAAGCGAGGAAGGTGTATTACCTAATTTGCAGAAGAAAAAAATGCATCCATGTGATGGATAGCTTATAATAAAACGAATTTCAAATTATTCAAATCTTACAAAACTTATTTCACGTTTTCGTACGTGAAATAAGTTTTGTGACGCCTTCTGCCCATTTTTTTAATATTAAAAGGTTGGTAGACAGGCTGACGGTTCACTGCAAATTGGCAATACTTAAAAAATCTTCCAAAGCATGATGCTGGAGGGTATCATGTAAAAAAAAAACCATCTTAAAAACCAAGCTAAATCTGCGGCAGCACAAAATTAATTATTTTATTATTTATTAATATATTAGCGACCTTTCTTCGTTTACTAACCTTCTTCGTTTATCGCTCTTTTCATTAGTGAAAACTGTATTAAAATCCATTGGGAGAAGTTAGCGGAGAACCATACAGAGGCGGACAGGTGTCCATCACCTATTTTATGCTCTAGCTCAACCGTATGTTTAAGCTAAAATGCTGATATGACTCTCAATCCCAGGAAAAATATTGCATATGTATGTACATATATTTAGAAATTACCTTCTAGCAAACAAATATTTAAGCACAGTCATGGCCTTCGCACGATTGTAACTATAATGATGTCTGGATTGAAATTCGACTGCATAGAGTAATGAGTGAATGTAGATACAACATTTTAGTTTCGGATTTCAGACACAAGGTAAAATTTACAAAAAAATTAAATAAAGAAATTAAATTCTTTGGTGATTTTTTTAAAAATATAATATGCAATACTGACGAGTGTATTTACAAATATCAAATTTTTCTTCGTTTTTATAAGTGGATTAAATTAAATGTCTGTGACTTACATACTATCAAATGTCACCTTCTACCAAGTAGACCGTTTGATTTTCTGATGTACAACAGAAGAATATAAGACACTCAATAATAATTTAGTTTTCTGTATTAAACATTTCTAACTATAGTTTATTTTTTATTTCTTTTTTATATTATTTTATTAATTTTTGGGACACAGAAATAAAAACAAAATATAGATAAAAAAGACAAAATATAATAGGAAAACGACAATTAAATAAATCAACCAGGCATTTATTATTTATTTTATTTATTTATTGTTTATTTTTGATTTTCGGCATTTATTTATTGTGGATTTTCCCAAAATGTTACATACGGGTCATTTCTTGTGGGACATTTTGGGAATAGACAACAAAATATAGCCGGGCTGTATCTGTTAACAATATTACTCTGTTACAGCGACGAGAACGTCTTGGTACCGAACTAATGGAACCAAAAGCCTAAACATTACTTCTATTACACTTGTATTAGCACTTTTGTTGAAAAGTAAAGTCATTATTAACACCCATTACAAAGCGTATTGATTTATTGTTATGAATTTACAATTTTTGAAATGAGTATTATTATCTACTTTTTGACGACACGTTTGGTCTAGTAGTTAGTAAGTAACCCTAGCTGTTAACCAAACGGTCGCTGATTCGAATCCCGCTAGGGGCAAATGTTTATGTGTTAACATTTACGTTTGCACCTGAGTCATGGATGTTTGTATCTATAATATCGTATTTACAAAAAAAAAGTAATCTGTAGTATATCAACTGTCTGGTATCCATAATACAAGTCTATAGATCTATGGAGGTAGGGGTGAAATCCAAATTTAAGGCTGACAAAGTCCCTGCAGCTTGTAACAGAATTTATATGTAGATTGCAACAAAGTTTTCACAATTTTGAAATAACATTTTAACAGTTACAAGAATTTGAAGGGACCACACATATAGTTTTAAAAGGGCTTAGTCCCACTGCGGACGCAATACCATAAGCGGAGCGATCAGTACAAAACTTGATATTGTTAGAAAACGTAACCTAGTTTATTTAAGTACTAGCTGGCGCCCGCGACTTCGTCCGCGTTGAAAAAGAAAAAGTAGCCTATCCTGTGTCCTGTACGTCTAAATGTTTATCTACCAAGTTTCATGAAAATCAGTTAATTCGTTTAATAGTTATGGAAGAACATACATACACACAATACCTACACTTACAGATTTATTATTAGTATTGATTGATTGATAAAGAACAGTCTACGAAGATCAATCAATAAAAATGCCCTGTGCCCAGTTAAAATAAATACCACTTTTTTTGTGATAATTGCTAATTGATAAAATCAAAATCAAATAAACATAATTTTTAAATATATAAACTCAAAAACTACTGGACCGATTTAAAAAATAGTTTCACCTATGGAACTATGGAACTATGGAACGCGATTAGTTCCGACTACTCGCGGAAGGCATACAGTGCTCTTAGGGTGCAGTACAACAATGGATTCAGGGCGCTGTTGGGGCTGCCGCGACACTGTAGCGCATCGGAAATGTTCACAAATGCTAGGACGGACAGTTTCCAAGCTATAGTGAGGAAGAGGATTGCCTCATTGATGGAGCGGACGAGGGGCAGCTCTAACAGCCTCCTGAATACTATATCTATGTGTGTGAACTGTCATTTAAGAAAGATGTGGGCACAAACCACACTTTCGGTCTGTAAATATTATTACTAACATAGTTTTTAAGTTTTTCTTGTATTACTAACACTAATATGGACAAGTGTCTGAAATAAACTTATTATTATTATTATTATTCACTTATTTATTTAATTTTCTTAATTTTAAATTTTTTACAATATACATTTATATATATACAAAAAAAAAAAACAATATATATTATAAAAAACTTAAAACTAGTCATCCGCTAGTAGCGGGGCTAGGCCCAAGCTACCGGTGGTTAGGGCTGCAGAGTGAGGAACCTCCTGACAATTCGTGCCGTGTCCAGAAGTACCGCCTTCTGTATCTGACCCTTGATCCAACCATCTAGCGAGAGACTCTTAAGATGTTGGTCGAGACTCTTCGCTATAAGACCGTTCGCCGATACGACTATCGGGACGATGATTGTCGAATCGACATCCCACATGGCGGTCACCTCGTGAGCCAAGTCTATGTACTTGGTAAGTTTGTCTTTCTCGGCTTTCACGAGGTTTTCGTCATGTGGGACAGTAATGTCAACAAGCATCGTCCGGCGTTGGGATCGGTCAATAACCACGATGTCAGGCTTATTATTATTATTATTATGGAAAGCTACGTTACCACCGGGTAACATAGGCTAACTTTTATAAAGTTACGCGGGCGAAAACGCGTGCAACAGCTAGAATTTCATAAAAATAATTCAAAATAGACTCGTACGAGAACAGTATTAGCTCACTTTGTCTACTATCGCATCGCTTTCCGCTAACAGTGGAACCACAGTTCATATATAACAGCATGAAGAAATTTAAATTTTATGCCCTTTTGTTTATCTACATGGAAAATTTAACAATAGGCAACTTGTGTCGTTTTGAAATCCGGGAACTGAAGTCAATATTGTCAAATGCGTCAACCGATAACTGACAATTCGCGTAAGAGTGATTTTGCAAAATGAATTTTGCAAATGCAGTAAAATTGAAAATTTATATTGTTACATTGCTCTTTTCATACTTGCCGACGATTTATCGAATACTAATGTAGTCTTGCCATCGAAATAATATATCTCTGCGAGTCTTGCCTTCTAGGGTTTAACATACACGCACTTGTTAGCATTTCAACACTGCAATGATTTCTCATTGTTTTTGTAAACAATGCAAAATTAATTTGTAAGTACAAAATTACAATTTATCTGTATTTTTATTTAATAGGTAAAAAAAATTTGCAAATAGTTTCACATATTTTGAAACAAATGTGCATTTAATAAGGGAAATACTTAGCTACTCTTCAAATATGAGAATACCAAATAACTAGTAAAAGTTCCACTTATTATTAAAGAAATTTTCCTGAACAGAAAAACTAGTTAGTAAAAAGTCTAAATTTTTTCGTGGGTAATTCAAGTGAAAAAGTTCGTAATTTTTATTATTTTTTATGACTAAACTTTTATGATTTTTAGGATGAATTTTTGCTCATTCCAAATGTAAAGCTTGAAAATCGATATTTATTTTTATAAAAAAATTATCATGTAATAACTTTTACTAAAGATTACATACAAAACATTTAATAATAACTGTAATAGTTTGGACAGTAGAATATACCTTAAATGTGTATAATTAGAAGTTCTATCTATCTATGTTTATGGAAAAACTCTTAAATTCAATTCAATATGAACCCAAACTATTTTGGCATCGTGTAAAAATATACAAAAAATTATAAAAGACACTTATTTTCATACCTAGAGCAAAATATTTCCTATATTGCCGCTATAGAAATAGATACAACACGGATTGGCTTTTAGTAACTTAACAGAGACTTTTATAAATTGACAGGGCTAGCTTTGAAATTTCTAAATATATATTCAGAATTTATATTAAGGTTTATCTGTGAAATGATTCATTTTAATGTCTTAATATATAGTTTCTTATCTTAAATACCTCATTACTTGAACTTGAAATGAACGAATGATTAATGATAGACGTCGTTGAAGATAGTGTCTTTATTAAAGTAAGTAGTCAGATATATTTGAGTTACTTAAATCTTGATCTCGAATTGCAACGTACGAAACGTAATAAGTAGCTAAACTTAAACATTTAAATAAAACGAAAAATTATAGTAAAATTTATGTTTATTGTAGCAAAACGATATCTTAATTCGCAAACCAAATAACTCCTCTGAGGCAAACTTTACAGGGGAGACTTAATACGTTATATTTTTTTTTGTATGATACGAGAAAAGAAAAAAGACAATTTTACATTGGAAATTATGGCTCGTATTAACCGATAGACCTTTTAAAAATTAAATTCTAATTGTTATTAAGTTTCTCCCGTATCAAAAAGTCATTTTCAACCAAAAGTGGAGTTATTCGTTTTGCGAATTAAGGTATCGAAAAGTTAATCCTGCCGGGAATCGAACCCGGGAGCCTTAAGGCAAATGCCTTAACCACTCATCCAAGGGGTACGTCACGGTTTCGCGTGTGAAGTATTCTAAACACGAAACTTCGTCTTATCAATTGCAACTGAATTCAATTGGGAAAATTTAATAGGCGGAGATCTTTTTCTATTGAAAGGTACTCAGACAGTTTGGCGGTCAACTTAATGGTAGGTGACTACTATCACCTATTATTAACACAAACAACGCCAGACTAGGCCCAAATAACTACTAAAATCTTGGGCTTGAATTGAAGTACTTATTGTGATTTTTAATAGCTCTAATCATCTTAATTTATTCCTAAGCTAAAACATGCTTAAATTGTAAATAGCTAATACGAAATTTAACAAAAAATGACAGCTACAATATTTATTGTTAATAACTTTAATTATAAATATTGTATGGATGAATTTGGACCACCCGTGCCAGACTAAATTAATAGACTCCTAAAGAGCACGTCATAATCTAACTCATTAGTGGTGGATTTAATTTATGGGCAGCAGGGCGACAGTTAATGTGGACATGGAGTTAAAAAACGGTTTGATAAAAAAACATGGATGTGGCAATACATTGATTATTTATTATCACGATTTTAATAAATACTGTTTATGGGTCAACGATTAATGTGGTTACATTGAAAATGATATTTTTATATTAATACTAAAACATGCGTTGATATACAAATATTATGAACATGGTATGTTATATTTCTGCTTATCTGTAAAATTTTCTGTGTTGTATCTGTAAACTAATTTATTTTCTGTGTTGGCCGCTTTGTTCGTTCGTCACTTTTATTTTTTCCGTATTAAAGACACGTGTTACTAAATAATTTTACTTCTATTTTCGGTTATGTTCGATTTATTCTTGATAGCACAAGTCTATTATACTTTAAAAGATTTAAAGCTCAATTAATTTTGATATGTCACATCTAGTGTTTGAGCACACTCGTATTCGTAACTCTTGGTCGGAACAAGCATACATATTTCATATTGAGCGATCAATCTTGTGCCAGCGCCGGTACATGGGGAGATTTACGCGTGGGGACCGCGGGTCTCTTTTCATTTTTATTCAAATTTTAATGTCTGATGAGATTATTTAGTTTTTGTTTTTATACCGAAGCTTAAAGGGATTTATCGTTTGCTTTTATTATTCTTTTGACCTATTTATTTTAAATTTTCTTCAACAGTTCTTGAATTGTCTTTTTTCAAGATTTACAAATACCTATCACTGAAGTGACCTTATAATAAATTTAATATTTAAGTTATATGACATTAATTATTTATTATATTTATTATAATATTTTAGTGAAAAATAAACCCGAGACAATGTTTAAAATGGTAATAATAGAGGGTTGAAATTTTGAAAAAGTAACCAAAAACTGCTTTAAGAGTCTATTGTCACAGTAATATTTACCAAAATAGGTTTAGTTGCTTAGGCTTAAAATCGTAATAAATAAACAGATAGGTAGTGAATTGGTACTGGCTGAAAAGTTGCCAGGATTGGTCGGAATAACTACTACTACTGCCCGATAATCACATATCTTCTTTTCTTAGCACTTTCTACTTTATGCTCTAAATCCTTATAGGTAAAAAATTAATGGTGCAATATTTAAAAAGAAAAAAAAATATTAAAACCTTCATTGCCTATTAAATTTTTATTAATCTATAACTGAGCATACACACAGCGTCTTTTCTTTTTATTAATCTTGTCTCAAGGACAATAAAATTAATAAATAGTAGGTCCTACATTTACAATTACAATACAATACAATATAGCCATGAAACAGTTCCTGTTCTGTGATTATAATAACAAATTGCCCGCAGCTTCCTAAATTCGTTCGCGTAAATATTGTTTATTTGTATTATACTGTAAAAAGAAGGCTAAGTATAATTGATCCCAAGGTTTCGAGTTCCCTCACTAAGTTATTATAGAGAAAAGCTTTTGTTTATTCCTTTTAAAATTAATGATAATGCCAACACTGGAATAGAAAAATTCCGTTAAAAACTGATGTAACTGATGGTGAAAACCGCATCAAAATCTGCGTCCATAAAGACAGACGCGGAAAGCAACTTTAATTTTTACTGTGTAAAGATTTAGGCACATAAAAAAATTTAAAATCCGCTATGTGTGGGCTCGCATGAATTGTCACTTTTGCACAAAACAACAACTATAGAATTATTTTGGTGCAATATTTCCGAGCGCAATAATTAAAAGAAACTCAATATTATAACAAATTATAAAAAAAATGTCTGCTGAAACCCCGCCGTGTGAATTGTGGAAAAATTTGCATTCCTATCGTTCATGAAGAAATTTTAATCGTCCCTCATTAAGCGCATTGCTGCGCGTAACCACGCGGTTTACGGCGTCCATTTTGAATTAATTTCGCGCCAAACAAAATGGCGGCCTCGGCGCCGCACAATAAAAATTTTATTAATCTTACACTTTTCAAGCTGTTAATGTCGCTATACGATCATAATCATGTTTTTAATTTAAACTCTTACCTTATAAACATCACTTTTACGATTTTATTATGAATCAACAGGAATTAAGAACGCTAATAATAATTACAAAACTTGTTTTCTGTAGTTTAATTATTCATTACATGTACATCCATATAATTATTATGTTCCTGCCTCAGAAAATAAAATATATCAGAGGGCGTGTCCAATCATAATTATTTCTTACCATGCCCTGTGTCCAAAAGCAAGATGGATGCGTTATTTATGACAAAAAATTGTGATAAGTATAAATAATTCCAATTCCTTAATGCTCTAATTGTAAATTTTGTGAAATTTTTATTTATTTCACAAAATCACTATCACTACATCAATCATATCATCAATACTAATAATAAATCTGTAAGTGTAGGTATTGTATGTATGTATGTATGTATGTATGTATGTATGTATGTAGGTATTGTATGTATGTAAGTATGTATGTTCCTCCATAACTCTTAAACGAATTAACCGATTTTCATGAAACTTGGTAGATAAACATTTAGACGTCCGGGACACAGGATAGGCTACTTTTTTCACGCGGGCGAAGTCGCGGGCGCTAGCTAGTATTATTATAAAACAAAGTCCTCCGCCGCGTCTGTCTGTCTATTTGTCTGTCTGTTCGCGATAAACTCAAAAACTACTGCACTGATTTTCATGCTGTTTTCACCAAAGAATAGAGTCGTTCTCGAGGAAGGTTTTTAGTATATAATTTACAAAGTTACAAGGGCGAAGTCGCGGGCAGCAGCTACGAGTAGTATTAGTTATAAGTTTGGCGAGGATGGATATATGGATGTATATTTGTAACTCTTTCACCTAAAAACTACTGAACCAAGGGTAATTTTTATCCTGAAAAAAAAAATGTTAGGTTCCTTAGGTATCGTCTAAAAATAAAAAGGGCGCCGCTGTCGCCATAGCGTTAAAGATTTCCAATATTTTCTCAGGTGTTACTATTTATCAACGCGGACGAAGTCGGGGGCACCTGGTGGTTTTAAATAATTCTCAAAAAAGCCTATGTAACAACGTCTACTATTTCAATTATGAAACAGTACGGTTTTCCCTTCAATTAAACTAGTAGAATTAAAAATTTAAAACTATTCCACTGCGTTTAAGTATTACTTATTGGTAATCTATTCACTTATTAAATGTATATTAATAGAAAATGGACATTAAATTGTAACAGGCCAATCACACAGGGAACGAACCCTTTTATTGTTGGTTCGGTCGATTAAATATTTAACTGCATGTCTTATGCTGTCTGTTTTCCCATTTCCAAGAGCGTATGGCCCAAGTTAAAAGCGGACAAAATTTTTTTGAGAGCCATTTTGTTTCACAACATTAAAAAGATATTATTAACTACAATAACTTAAGCTGGAAGCGGTTTTATTCTAATAAAAATAGATCTACTTTTGGTAGAAATCAAACTTACCACCAAACTTTTGGAATCTAGAATTTTTGAAAGTTTTATAAAATTAGTTTGACGAAAAAGAAAATAATAATAAATAAATTTGAGTTTTCTATTACAAGACTAAACAACCACCCACAGTCATATTTATTATTATTTTATAAACTTAAAGCGGAATTTTTGCTGTCAATGATAATAACACTGTCTATAAATAAATAAATAAATAAATAAATTTTTATTTATTTTATTTTATAATTTTTAAAATTAACTTTTTTCCTTATTTCCTTATCCTTATTCTACTAAAACACAGTATTTATTTCCGCTACAAAGTACTCTTTGTGCCCACAATCTTATAAAACATTCATACGACATGCACACCAGCTATTTCCAACTATGTCATTGAACCTTTTAACTACAATGTTTGTAATTCTTTATGTAAACTCTTCTTCATATTTTCTTTTTTGTCAACACTTCGCTACAATAGCTGCCTCCCTTTTTCCGAGTCCACAATAATAATTTCCAATGTGGTTCCTTGTCATTGTGTTCATGTTTCGTTTACGCATTTGCAAACAAACCATCGTTCTTGTGCATTAATATTAGATATATTTTGATGTTATGTATTCCTCACTTGTCATTCAAAGTATCTTCAAGTATCCAATTAACATTGAAAACGTCTTTTCAGAACGGCGATGGTTGGACAATTAATAAACAATTTGCAGTGTGCGCGGGGTACGTGACAAGCCTGTATAGAAACTTTCTTACATAGGGTTGTCACTAAAGATATTTTATATGAAGCATACTAAAATGTGCTTTTTTTTATTCGTCAATTAGATCCTATTAAACATGAAAATGTAAAAAATGCCAAGTCTCGCAACCTTATCAATAGACATCTTTATTTCTATAATTATAATAATAACGACTAGGCATTAAATTTCTACTGTAGCGCCATTGCATGGATTTGCATGTGCTTACTGGCGACTCTAGTAACTTACCATTAAGACACCCGTTAATCTGTTCAAACTTTCTGATAAATAATAATTATTAAATAACAATAAATATTACAATGTGATGGTTGTGCAAAAAAAATATGTGACAGCCCTAAACATTAGTATATCTCGAGCTTGATTGCGAACGTAAAGGCAGCCGTTTTAATTGGAATAATTCAGAAGCACACGCTCGCCGTTTGGTGGACGACTTAGGATTAAAGTTACATGCAGATTTAAGTTTAGAACTGCACGCTGACCTTTTTGGTAATTCATGAATTTTCGTCTAGCCATTTACATAAAACTAATCAAAAGATTGTCGGCCAAGTTGATAGCGAGTTGACTTCGTGTGACGGCTTTGGTTTAAGTTGATTGCTGTCAAGAGTGTAACACTTTTACCAGTAACAAAAAAAAATTGGAATTGAAAAAAAAAAAACATTATTAACTTGTCTTCATTCTCAATTAAACTTTGTGTTGAAGATTATAATTACTATAGTACAAAAATTTGTTTAGTAAATATTACCTATTCATAGTAATACTGTCTCTATTGTATGTTATTTGGTTTTGCTGTGGGGATTTTGTTGAAACTAAATGAATAAATAAACACCTTATTTAATAAATATTAAAATTTATTGAAAAAAGCAATTATAGTTCCTTTATTAAAAATAAGGCCCTTTTACAAAATTTACAAATTATTTATGTATTTTACAATTGCAAATTACATTGTATACATACTTACAAAATATATTTCAACGAGGCTTTCAAATGAGGCTTAATTTTATATAAAAAAGTGAAATGCGTGTTACAGATATAAATATTTTTCTATCGCTCCAACTGTAATCATAAAATTCAATATGCAATAAATAAACCATTCGATAAATCATCTTCACATGTGTAGTCGATGTTAAAGTCACATTTAGGTCGTAAGGTCACCGAGTACAGGCGGTCAAATATAATGGTTCACGCGTTATATTGTAATCCTTAAGGCTCAGTTACACAAGAAGAGTTTCTTGTGCGAGTTTCGAACGCGAGTGGAAAAAAATCGTATCAGGCAATGAGCGAGAAGAGTTTAAAAGGAGCGATAATTTCTTCCGAGAGGCGAAACTTCAAGCACATTGTTTATACTGTATCACGACAAATTGAATTTCTCTCATTGGAAAACCGCTCCTTGTGTAACTGAACCTTTAGTGACAACTTGACATATTCGTTTTTTCATTATCGAAACTGTTTTGTTATTCTAATATTTTTGTAATATTTCAAGGGCAATCTTAATGACATAGCAGCTGTAAAATCATTTTCTTCATTATTTATATCAAAGTTAAAGTGATGGAAAATTTCACCATTATTTTCTATTATATTGTACATAAGTTGTGGGCTTTAAAAAGCTTGTAAATCCAGTATGACCATTGCTTATCTATTATGTTAACCCCCTTCTACAGCTCACTGCTAGCTATACTTGATGTAGCCTGATGCAACCAAAAACTACACTATAATTTTTTAGCAGTAAAATTCTTCAAATTATCTGGACTTGATATGTAATTTCTTAAGAAGGAGCACATCCCATGTCACTACATGTTTCAAATAATTAATTAATAATTTCCAATTTTACGATTATTTAATATTAAGTGATGATTTAAATTCTAAGCAATGAATATAATCTATTGTAATGACTTTGTAATGAGTTTTTCTTCTCAATTTTGTTGCCTTTTATTTGAAAATTTCCATATTTTTTTTCCTAGCATTACGCCTGTCATACCCTTCTGACTAATATTTAATACTTTATTTTGTTTTCAGGTAAGCCCTCTTCAATAAAGGATAAGAATCAAACGGATCAAGGTAGTACCAGTTTATGTAAAAAAACTCCACAAGTCAAACGCGATAAATGAAGAGTGATACAATATTATATAGAAACCATATTAAGTACATATCACATTATATCAAGGAAACGAAACCCTCCTTATATTTGAAATTGACGATGACTAAGCAAGAATTTCACTTTTACGACAAGACTGCGTATCTCTTAATCTAAATAATGTTAACAAGCGTGTCATACTGTCATTAAGTTCAGCGGACTGACAAGCGAGCATCCTGTTGATACTCCTTATTAATTTTTTTATTTTTTTATTCGTATATACCATACAACCAATGGATGTAACTGTATGAGAACCTGGTGCCCGTAGGTATTGAAAAATGCCTGTTACAGGGATTATATTTTTGTCCTCCAAATTACAAATTATATACATAGTTAGCCTACTTTTGAAATTATAAAGTAAATCTCGACAAAAAGCACATTGACTATCAAATATTCTATTCATGTCGCATTGAAATCATAAATGAATAAAGAAGAGACATAATTTGTTACAATAATATTTTTATAAACTGAACGTTTTGATTTAATTATATTAATACAATTGTTATATATTCTAGCTTGTTTTTGGTATTTACTCAATTGGAATATTATAACAACAAAAAGCTCGGCGTGTCATTCTAAACAGCCGTGTGTACCAACGCAAAACCACACGTTCCTTAGATTTTAATTTGCAGCGGGTGAAGTGTAGTCGTTTTAATCAGAGGAGAAAGCACCACGAGGCTTGTTTAAATTTTCTATTAATTCCGCGAGACAAGTGCGGGGAGACAAAGAGACGTATCTCCAATCTATTAATAAGGCAGTTTAATTTGGAAGCGAGTACGGTTGGCACGAAGAACGTTTTGTGTTTGCAAGTGAAAATTAGAAATTGATGCTTTCAAAATTTGAAATTTAAATACACCAGTAGATAAATTAACAAATAGATATGAGTCACAATTTTTGACGCTTGATAAGAGTAAAAGGACAGACCACCTGGATTTATATTGTTGTTTTTCTGATACGTGCTGCAAACTTCTAACAACTTCTATACACCCTTTCTAATAGGATGTATGCTAGTCTTATACACTTTGTACGTAAGTATATGTAGTTATCAAGTATGTGTGAAGCTGTACACTAATTCGCAGCTACCTTTACATACCAGCAGCTATTACTACAATTTTTTGTAGTAGTAAAATAAAAGTTACCTTTTTCGCCTTTAAGAGTGGGTATAAAGCAAACAAAATTTGTAATTTCACCCGCGTGGCCCCTTGGACATGACAGTGACACAAAATACGTAGAACTACGCACAACATGCGACGGAAGATAGCGCATCTCGCTCAATAAAAATGTTATAAGTTCCAAAAGTGTTAAATATTCATTATTCGTAAACTACAATGTCAAATGAAAAATTGTTACAAACAGCCTTAGATAATATGTTAAGTGAAATTAGTGATACACTTTTAGCTTTATAATGAGTGTCATTTTGAAAATAAAACTAAAATCGATGGAAATGAGAGCTCACTTGGTGATTTTTTTCTATCGAGAAAATTTCATTATATTATGTTTTCTGTTACAGTCGTCACTTTCATTTATTATGTATTTATCTATTTAAAAAAATTAATTAAATTGGACTTTGTTTACTTAGATAAATTTCAAATCTAGAATTGGCTATTTCTCTTTATACCCGCTCTTAAACACACTCAATACTTACGGCAAGAACAAATATGTTTTTAAAATATCAAATATTTGTTCTGCTAACTCTACAAACCTTTTGTGACAGCACCGTGCGCCAGATTAATGGTTATATTTAAATTATTCCCATGTATTGCATGTTGGTTTGGTATATTTTTTTATTATTATTTTTTCCTCCAGTTCCGTTTGTTCCACTAACTGTAATCTGAATACGTGCATTTTTCATTTACTTTATTGTGTACGTTGGGTAACATTTTCTTTTGTCTTTGTTACACAATAATTTGATATTCCCTGTGTGGATTTGTGCAAGCTTTTTATACGCTTGGCTAGTTTTTGGCACAAGTCTCCCTATACAGATATAAACCAGATATGATTATGTACATTTTACGAAAAGAGAAAATGCTAGTTATTTCGGGATACTTTCTGAGAATTATTGTGCCTTGTTAGTCTTACTCTTGCCTTGTTATTTTTTTCCTATAATGATCGACCAATGTAATAGGTACTGATATAATATTTCGCTATATATGAACATACTAGCTGGCGCCCGCGACTTCGTCCGCGTTGAAAAAGAAAAAAGTAGCCTATCTTGTGTCCCATACGTCTAAATGTTTATCTACCAAGTTTCATGAAAATCAGTTGATTTGTTTAAGTTATGGAGGAACATACATACTTACATACATACAAAAAAAAATTCTAAAAATGGTCAATTTAGTTTCAGTATAATGTATAGAGCCTATAAAGACGATATCTCTGAAAACAAAGTAACTTACTCCATGACCAACCCTTACAGATTTATTATTAGTATTGATGATAACGCCCTCTTTGAGTGTAATTATTGTTCATTATAACACCATTATGCACCTAAACTCAATAGCACGTATGGTTTTCTTTCACTGTGATCTAGAAGAACTGTCATTTGCTAGGACTGCCTATGACGACTTAATGATGCCTTCATTGAAGTCTTCGTTTGGTTGGATCATAGATTTATTTCATAAAGTTAGCAATGTACTAAGCACAAAAAATTTCAACAATGTACGAAACCGGTGGCGGGTCGCTAGTCATCTATAAAATACCAATTTGCTTTTTAAAAACTTCAAAATGTATAATAAGAGTTGAAAAACGCTAAAATTATCCTAGTAAATCATATTAACTTTATAAATATATGCGTATTTATTATAATTTATGTGGGTTTGTTCTTAATCTCTGTTTAAGCGTGCCACAAGCTACACGCCAAGTGCACATTAATATAAGAACTTAGAAAACTGTAACGTGTGTGGTCCAATTTATAGGAGAAGCGATTTTATTCTTTAAATTCTTTATTCTTTAACTTTATTTCTTTATTCTTTAACCCAGGACTACATACTGGAGTTTGTCCGTGACAACATACTGCAGATGGTTCGAGGTGAGTTGTCTCAAATTGTACAGAATGTTATAAAGGATGAGCTTCATATTATCAACAAATCTCTCTTAGAACTTGAGAAATCAGCTCAGTTGGCGAAAACCCAGTATGACTAAATAAATAAATTTTTGATCGATCAGAAGGAAGAATTAAAGAACCTCAAACAGGATAACATTAATTTGCGCGAGAGCATTAAAGACCTGGAGAAGCGCGTAAATCAGCTAGAGAACGATAACGCCAGAAATGAGCAGTGTGCTCGTTTACAGAACCTCGAACTAGTCGGTATTCCTGAAAAAGATAACGAGTCTCTGCTAGAGGTTGTGGTCGGTCTCGCTGCAAACGTTGGTGTGAAACTTCAACCCCAGGAGCTAGAGTTCGTTCACAGAGTACAGTCCAAACGTCGTCGGGACGGCAGACAGCCACGTGTAATCATCGCTAAGTTCAAAGAGCGCACCACCAGGGACAGCCTTCTATCTGCTGCGCGTCGCCGCCACACCATCACCACCAAAGACTTAGGACTGAGCAACGAACCGAAACGTGTATACGTGAACGAACACCTCACCATTAAAAACAAGCAGTTGTTGAAGTTGTGCCGAGACCGAACAAAGGACAGGAATTACAAATACACCTGGACTAGAAACTGCAGGATTTACGTTAGAAAGGACGAAGGATCACCTTACATACCCATCACCGGGGAGGAAGATCTGGAAAGGATTGTGTAGTCTTCTTGCTACCCAAATTCACCTTTACTACATTTTTTCTTTTATAACTTGTAATTTTGGTAATCGAAGAGGTGACTTTTTTGAATGATAGTTTTTGTGTTACCGCTTCAGTTAATGTTACTTAAGTGTTTATAGTACTCTTAATTAGTTTACTGTGTATCGTAATAGTACTAGCATACCTGTTATTCTAAACATTAATTCCCTGTCTACAAATACTCACTCCTACCTGCACACATACAAGAAAGTCACTGAACATTGATTGGCACTATTTAATTCTCGACCTTCCTATATTCAACCTCACCCACCCACTCATTTTCTCTCTCTTACTCTCACACACACACCCACACACACACACAACCCACACGCACACACAACCCACAAGCACACACACACACTCACACACGAACACACACACACACACACAAATTTATCATACCCTACCCCAGATCCCTTCCCCATTGTTTAGAATGAACAATTAGTATTCAATTTATACATAATTTTTAATTTCTACACAATGAAACCCTCTAATTGGCAATGTAAGTAGTAATAATGTGTCTATTGTATGTTATTTTGTTTTGCTGTTGGGTTTATGTTCAAAATAAATAAATAAATAAATAAATAGTTACCTATAGTTTCCTGCGCCAATTATTTTGAAGTATACAATCTTTATCTTGCTTTCCAAAAATTGCTCAACTTGGTTTTTTGGCTTTACTGCTAGCTTTTTTTTTATTTATTTTTTATGTTAAGGTCGACAGACAGGCTGACGGTCCACTTGATGGTAGATGGCTACCGTCGCCTTTAACACAAGTAACGCCATAAGTGCTACAAGTGCGCTGCCAACCATAGAAGGATTAAGGATAAGGGATAAGGAAGGGAAAGGGTAATGAGCTCTGGCATCCCTTACTCACACACCGAAACACAACAGCACATAATGCTGTTATTTCATGGTCGTATTCTGTAAGGTGGTGGTTACTGCCGCCAGACGGGCTGCCCAAATGACTGCGAAACGCAGTGTGCCCTACCACTACTAAAAAAATGCTTCTTTAAAAAAATCTAAATGTGTTGAAATCGGGTGTGTTTCGGAAATAACTAAGATTTGATTGAGCCATTACTCCGCAACCCTAATCTTATCCGGACAACTGCACATCTTTTTAATTTTGCATAAATCTAAAGGTTGTGGGGCACTTTCAACCCTTAACATTACAATTTACAATTACAAATTTATATCTTTTTTTCACTTATCAAAATTAAATTGTATGTAGATTGTATTGTAGATGTTTGTCTAGATTTTATGAAGATAAAAAACCTGTACACACACGTTCCTAGACTCGTTGAAGGTTATAACTTAAGCTGCCGCTTAACGACATTATATTTAAATAAAAAAGCTAATAAACTTGGCAATTTGCTTAGATGATAGTCGGATAGTGGGGCCACCGGCTGGCAATGATTCATGGGCGACAACAGTTATCAACTTTACAATATAAGTTACGGCGCCTTTGTCAAGAAAAGAAATGACCTTCAATAACAGAAAGTTTGTTTCTGATTTTTGTTCTGATACAGTATTACTAGACAATTATTGTTACTAATATATGCAATGGTTTCTTAATAAACCGCTGGCATATTTTTCATAGTACAGTGCTCTTAGTTATCATTCAAATTATATCAGTTTATTTCAAATTTATATCAAATTATATCCAACATTATGTTCTTTTTGTATGTAATTTTTTTTTATAGTACTTTTTTTAAAGTAGTTCGTTATTGGCAATAAGATTTAAGCATACTTACTTATGTATTTATTCTTACATTTTTTTGTATTAAGTGCTGTGTGACTGTGTAAAAAATATAATTATTTTTTTAAATAAAAAAAAATATTTTTTATGAAGGGTCATTTCAAGTATTTTTTTTAATAATTCCCGAGTCACAAGAAATGCCCAATACTAAATATTTTTTTCAATGAACTAATATTGAACCTACAAGCATAATCAAAAGGTAATATCCACAACAGTAGAATTATATGCAAATTATCCTGTACAAAAAACCAAACCATATATAAACATAAAAATAACACGATACAAAACTGTTCTTCAACATTTTCCCTTAAGCCATAATCTATATAACAGAGCACTATCCGTTATAAGCCAAATTCAATACTGCCAACAAACAGAAATCACCTATAAAATGTATTATATACCACTAGAATTTAACCGAAGAATTTCGAGTACATATTTGCTAGTATTGGATTTGCTGGCAATAGGAAAGGGGTGGCGGACGTGAAACTCCGATATTACAGAGAGCTGAAGGCACTTTTATAGACTCTAAAAATACCTCAGGTTTTGTTGCGTCAATCATTTTCAAATTTATTCATTACTAGCTGCTGCCCGCGACGTCGCCTGCTTAACTTTGTAAATTATATACTAATTAAAACCTTCCTCGCGAACCACTCTATACATTGGTGAAAAAAGCATGAATATCTGTGCAGTCGTTTTTGAGTTAATCGCGAAAATAACCCACAGATAAAAATCAATCAATCAATACTAATAATAAATCTGAATTTATATAAACACCGAAAGCCTTTTACGTCTTGCAGTAAACCTATCTATTTATTTGATCACCAAACGGTCAAATAGCTTAAATAGAATCACAAACTATACCTTTAAATAGAACTAGTTTAAATTCTACCTTACCGGAGCATTTCGTAAATATCTTTACAAAAATGTTGCCCTATCTCTTCAGCTACCGATCCTAGAATAGTTGAAATGTCTTGCCTATTGATTTTGTTGAAATAGCAACGCGGTTCGGCACGATTCGCGGGGCATTGTCGGGGGAATAATATTTCCTCGGATAGAGATGCCACCGTCGACTTAGCATTAGAATGTCTTTTTAAGTTGTCAGCTGCTGAACTGGTATTTCCATGAAATTGAACTGGAATTGTTTTGATCGTGGTGATTGAAGCATATTTTTCTTTTCGATTATATTTGATATTGAAAAAATGTTTGAAAGTGAATACAAATTTAAAATTTGCAAAATTATTGAATCTATTGATGAAGTAAGCTCGTTAAATCATAGACTTGTTGAAAGTTCAGTAATGATGTGATTATACACCAGCATGTGAATTATCGACTTGAAAATTATAGTCTGTTAACAAATATTACTAACACTTATACCAATAGCCAATCTCCATATTAATCATACTAATAAACCATTGTTTGTCAATGCGTTTATGCACGCTAATCCCAGAAACGGCTTAACCGATTTGAATATGGTTTCCACTGTTGTATAGTAGCATGTTTCCGGTATCATTTAGTGTTTGTTTCATTCCAATCGGTTTACAAACAAAAAAAATACACGCTATTTCGAAAACCACGCGTACGAATTCGCGTGTACAGCTAGTTTCTTATAATGAACATCCAAATTTTAACATTTTAAATAACCATCTACAGAAATTTTAACATATCTAATATCAGTAGAGAGAAAAATCAATGCCTTAAAATTTTATTTTCTATTGGTTTTTGTATCAATTTTCTAACTCGGAAAGTTTTGACGTGAAAATAAGACTCTATTGTTTGTAATAAGTATCTATTTTCAGAGCATTGTGACTTACAATACACTAGTCAAAAGGCTTTCAATCAAAATTTGAATAAAATCAAACGAAATACACTCAAATCTATTTGTCATTTGTTATTTTATTAACACAAAATCAAAGCTTTATTTTGCTGCTATATTGAGCCAATGCTTTCGCAACATTGTTGTGGGCTCCATCTCTTACTTTATTTCACTGAATTCAGTAGAAATTTCCTTACATACGAGATACTTTGGAATTCTCTAGAATCTCGAAGGAGGCAATAGTTTACATTGTACCCATTGAAAGTGGGAAAGATGTGTAGGGGAAAAATTTTAGTTACATTGTCGGCCAGTTTTATCCTTAGAATATAGTTGTTAATACATCAGTTGAAAAAGAGAAATCGGTTTTATTTTTTATTTTTTTGCATTCAACGTAAGGTAAGGTAATGGCTAATATACGCTTTAGTAACCTATTACAGATTAGCAGAATCAACATTTCAAAATTGTGTCGTTCATTGTAAAAGTGAACTATCTCCTTGTAACTGAATTTTAGAATAACGAGCGAATTATAGTGTAGAAAAAAAAAATATAAACATTCATTCATTGTTTTCATCTGTGGGATTTTAATGCAACTATTAGAGTTACTTCACTTTTATATTGAAAGTTATGACTAAATGCCCAATATGACTAATGCCTAATAACCATTAGGCAAGAAAAATGGTTTTAAAAATAGGGAGTTACACCATTTTTACAATGAACGACACAATTATTAGTCTCCTCTAATATAAAGGATCTTTCGTCAGAAGTAGATTTTCTATCGGCTGCACTATGGAGAGTGTGCGTCCATTCTATACGATCTGATTCAGCCGGAACCGTTCCAGTACGAAATTCATTCTGGGGTTCATCCCTTTGTGGTTGATGTCCGAACTGCTAAGGAGTGGAACTCATTGCCTGCGTCCGTGCTCAAATCAAGGGTAAATGGGCACTTACTAGGTAAGCGTGGTCCATCTTCGGCCGCATCTGCACCTTACATCAAGTGAGATCGCGGCCAAGCGTTTTTTATGTAAAGGTTGGCAGATAGGCTGTCGGTCAAATTGATGGTAGGTGCCTACCGTTGCCTGTAACACAGGCAATGCTACAGGTGCTGCATGTGCGTTGCCGACTGTAGTAGGATGAAGAATAGGGAATGGGGTGGCAATGGGTAGACTAGAAATATATACTCTGCAGTCAAGATCATGTATAAATGTATAATATCTACTTTTAAATGATGCAATAATTTTTAAGATTTTCGACGCCATTAGGTAACTTCTTCTGTACGTCTTCCAAAGCTTTTTCATGTCGTAAAATTTTCTATTACTTTTTTTGGTTTATGTTCTCAACATTACCAAGCTAATCTTCATTTACACATTTAATTTCCTTTAATTATAGTGTGCTTTTATAGTTAAACTTCAATCGATCCATCAAACTGCCGCACTGTGATATAAAATTGATTGAAAGAGTTCTATTAAACATGAAGGATTGCATCTATCGCAATACATCGCCGCAATGAAGAATTTATATTTAGTAACAGTCGGATGAATATTACAGAAAACCATTTAAAAGAAGTAATAATCTATAATTAGCTGTCTAATGAAACACCTAGGAACGAATAGGTCGTTCATAAACCGTCCGGTTTGAGCGTAAATTACTACCTATAGCCAATTAGATGGCAGTTTCTGTTGAACGTAAACTTGGAAGATTACAGTTTCAAGTTTTAATAGCTCCAAGTAACACCATATCTTGCATATTGGTAGAATTTACGTCTTCGGAAAACTTTATTTATTTAACATTCTCATGTATCTAAAAATATACAGATATTTTCTTTTGTTTGTTATCAAAATCAGCTTATTCAACTGCTTAATCTTCAATGTTAGTCACACTCAACTGTTTTTATTTACTTCAAGAAACACTTATTAACTGCCAGTGTGTTGCCATCACTGAGAGATTTTTTTAAAATATAAATGTCATCAGATAGGTTGACAGTCCACTGTTTGTAGATGACTACCGTCGCCTATTAAACAACGCTTCAGTTAGGGAAAGAGATCGGGAAGGGTTAGTGAAATGGGCTTTGGCATCCCTTACTGACTTACCGAAACACAATATCGCTTATGCTATTATTTCACTGTGGTCTTCTGTAAGGAGTGGTACTTCGCAAGGTGGGCTGTTTCATCATGACTGCGAAACGCAATGATTCCTGCCACTTTTAAACAAAAGGTTTAGAAATAGGTATAGGAATAACAAAAGGAATAGGTGAATAAGGTTTTGATATATTTTATTCACGAACGAAGTAAACTAGAGGTGATTATTTTTGCCAAAAAGGTTGGCGAGTTTATGACCGCGATTACAGAGAACTTTTGCACATTTCACAAATGTATTAATAATTTGCAGATAATTCTAGGAATAGAAGATTAACAACGTATATCTTCTTTTTCTTTAATATATAGGGAACATAAAAAAGTTTGTCTTATTTGTCTGTCTATGAAATGTGTGCCTAGCTTTATTTCTTGATTTTAGCGGGCTTAAAATAAAATTGAAATAATTATTAAATATTGAATACAAAATCCCAGGAAACACGATATCTTTTATCTCCCACTGGTTCAACGTCAATTCAATTTAGTTTAGAATATTGAGTAATAGAAGTTCTATTAACTTCATTCTATTCTGTCGTAGTTTTCGTTTATCTAATTTCAATCTCAACACAACATTCAATTCGAACAGAAGCATACGTCCCAAGTTTCAAGTGCTGCGCTTATAATTTCAAATCGGATAGAACTGTGCGGACTGGACTTAGCTGTCTCGCGTTGGTATTGTACTGGACCGAATTGAAAACACGGTATCAGGGAAACAGTAAGTGTTTTTCTATGATCAGTTCTATTTGTAACCAAACAGCCAGTTTGTTGACTGTGTGGATAGACTGTTTAAGAATCCACATATTTCATAATTGAGGTTTTTGTATAGCCTTTATAATGCGTACTGCTAAGGTATGGAACTCCCTGCCGGCGTCTGTATTTCCGAGCTCATACAACCCAAATCTTTTCAAAGTTCGAGTGAATAGGCATCTTCTGGGTGAGCTCGCTCCATTATAGGCCTCATCTTTGCTACACAGCTGGTTATTGGCCAAGGCCAAGAGCAAATCCATCACTAATAAAGAAAAACTAAAAAAAGCCTTTCCCCTATTTCGTTTTAATACTTTTATTCGGTGTTTCGGTGAGCGTGTCAGAGCCCATTTGCCTAACTCTTTCTAATCCCTTATTCTTAATCCTACTGTATCAAGTGGACCATAGCCTGCCTGACGACCTAAAAAAAATCTATGCAAATGCAAATGTAATGTTTAAATATATATTTTTTATAAACTATACGACTTACAAAGTTTAGTGTGTGTATTCAAAGTTAAATAATAAAAAATTCAGTATTTTATTAACAGACTCCGCTTTACTCCTGTTTGCCTTATAACGTGTGTGTATTAGAATTAATCCAAACTTCCCCATCCGACTACGCAGATTCAGTAACTTGTGCTTGTTTCGTACTGATAGCTATTGAATTTCTGGATGCTTAAACTTTATCCATTTATCTGTGGTTGAAGTCAGAAATTACCTTTAATGTTGGGACTATTATATAATAATCATCTTAAAAAATATACATTATATTAAAATGTATGACGATTGATTTGATTAACGACACTACAATTAATATTACCCTGAAATTTACCCAGACATAACCCTTAAGATGGCAATGAAGATGGCAACCAGCACGTCTTGCCAGTGAAGAATTAAATTTGACGAGCCCGTTCGATGAAGACAAACTTTGGAATGACCTGGAAAGTAGTGGCAGGGCACACACTGCTGTGCAGAACCACCCCCGTACAGAAGATCACCGTCAAATAACAGCATTGCTGTTTTAGTTCGGTGAGAGTAAGGGATGCGAGAGCCCATTGCCCTATCCTTTCCTAATCCTTAAGCCTATACTATTACTTCAGCACACTTTCAGCACTTGGGGCGTTACAATCAAGTGTACTGGACGCCGTAAAATTGTGCGCTCACCAAGCTATTGTCTTGTCTGCATTGGTTCTCATAGTTCATTTCTTTTAGATGAAGTTTTGATGGAAGGTGAATAAAGGAAAGTTTTGACGTCTCTCACTCATTATAGTGAAACCTTAATTTCAATATTAAAGCAAATATTAGCATACCAACTGGTATTTACTTTGCTCGTTCGTTCCTCAGAGGTAGTTTTAATAACTAAAACTTGTTTGAACGCTTCTCGTACGACAACTAAAATCTAGTGTTTGTAAGACATAAATTCGTCTCCCATGTTATCTACAAGTTTTCGGTTCATCATAAACGCGGGAATATTTTAAGTGTATTCAAACTTCAACAGAAGCAGTCAAATTTTATGGTGTTCAGATTTTATCGGCATGTTCTTATGGTTAATATTTTATCCGTCTTTGAAGTATCCCGTGCATATTTTATAAAGCAATGTTAACTCTAGATTTATTTATCGCATATTAAAAAGTTATAATTTTATTGGGAACAATAGATTATTACCGTTTATCTTTGTTCTGAAAATCCGGAAAAATATGCCATCATCATTCGATAACCACTGTAGAACTCGTAATAAAAGAAGATAATTTTCTTGGAAATAGACATGAAGTGTCGAAATCCCTCTTAGGACCAAGCGCTTTAAAACATATTTTATAATTCATATTGCCAAAGACCGGAACTCCCTGCTGGCGTCTTCCGCGCTCATACAACCCAAATATCTTTAAAGATCGAATAAATGGTCATTTTTTGGGTGAACTTGCTCCATCGTCGACTTCGTATTTTCTTTACAGCTACTGGCCAAGAGCAAACCCAAAATATTAAAAAATAAATGCCTTTTTCACTTAAAAAATTGTCGTTTTTTGTCGATTTTCTGAACTTAATTTTGTCCAGTTCACGTTTGGTAGTAGCTCGTACTTGTGCCGTACATTCCTACATAGCGTACGGTTGAATGCTTCCACTGATTAATTAATTGATACTGACCAATGACTCCGGGGCATGTTTCTATTTACAAACATATTACATGTGGTATTTCATCGACACATGTTCGGCTGTAGACGTATTTCATCAATTTTATGTGGCTTTGTGTACTCAGTTCATGCGAGACGAATTTGTAACTGCATAGCAGATTTTTTAAATGGATAAATTTCATTTTTTTGTGTTAGTGCATTTAAGGCGATACTGAAACAGCAAAAAACAAACTTTAATTTAGATTTCCTTTTTAAGTAAAAAAAAAGTAGAACTAAATAATTTATTTGTAGGCTTTAAAAATCTATTATACGATCAGTGAAACGTATAATTTCCTCTTTTCAATGTTTTTCTGTTTATGTATTTTATTTCAAATTGTAAATTGTAAACAAGAAAAATAGCTGCCAATTCGCCATGTTTGCGGATCCCATCGACCCATAATAAATGCGAATGTTTGACCCTATACCTACTTGAGAAATTCTCTCGTTGTTTGAAATGCACAATATTCCTGATGACATTAACTTCCAAATGTACACAAGCGAAGCTAATCTATTTGAACATACAATCAATACTAATAATAAATCTGTAAGGGTTGGTCATGGAGTAAGTTACTTTGTTTTCAGATATCGTGTTTATAGGCTCTATACATGATACTGAAACTAAATTGACCATTTTTACAATTTTTTTCTGTATGTATGTATGTTCCTCCATAACTCTTAAACGAATTAACGGATTTTCATGAAACTTGGTACATAAACAATTAGACGTACAGGACACAGGATAGGCTACTTTTTTCTTTTTCAACGCGGACGAAGTCGCGGGCATCAGCTAGTGATAAATAAAAGTTTTCTTTGGTTCTATTCAAACAACAAGTTGGTAACTACCGAAGCGTCAGTAATTCATCACGTTAATTAGTTAGATGATCAAAGGATCATGTGACTGTAAACATGTAATGTGCCGAAGTTACAACATTAATTTGACTTAATAGAGCACAAAGTTCTCGTTGTTGTTTCTGCCTATGTACTGTGTGTGACGCCTCTTTTGATTTGTATCACAATTATGTTTGGAGTAAGTGTTACCTCAAATTAGAATGGGTGGAAATTAGAAGTTGAATGATTTCTTGAAGCTAAACTACCGTTTATGCTTTTGCTTTACTTGCAGTATTGTATCATCATTAACTTATTGTACGTATATTATTTTTACTTCTTAAGGTATTGTGTTGTAGTGTCTTTTCGGACTTGAAATTTTATTTTCTTAACTTATCCCTGATTCAAGAAAGAGGGGCTTTGCGTCTACGGTTTTTACGTCTCAGTTACGAGTTTCCCCCAAATCCTATTTCACTTAAACGAGTTCTCGTAGCGAATTAAACTAGTTGCTGAGTTTGTTCCACTTTCAAATTATTACCAGCCGTAACAAAGACAATGCGGAGTATGGAATTAATCCCCATAATAACCACGTATGGAATTATGTTACTATTCATCGCTAAATTCACTGGATACGGGATATTAGAACTTAGCAAAGTTTCGAGTTAGAAAGTTGAAAGTTGTTAGGTTTGAAAAATGAATTGTCCTCTCCAACAAATATATGGACAAAGTTTGGGCGCCGTGAAAAATATGAAAACTGTATAACTATTAAATTAAAAATTGGAATATTAAATCGAATTTGGGTAACGTGATAATGAACATGAATTACTTTTTTTTTTTATTATACAGCTCATAAGACAGGCTGACTCTTCATTTGACGGCAGGTGGCTAATTTTGTAATTTTTTTTTAATCAGAGAAAGCCATTGTGGTTAATGAAACAAAAAAATAATTAAAGAATTAACTAAAATAACTTTATGTAAAAAGAGAATAACAATATTACCTCTGTATTTATTAAATTATTTTAAGTGTTATTACAATAAAAAAAATGTAAAGAGATTTTATATTTGTTAAGTTATTAATTGTTAGCAGTTGTGAATAATAAATATTTTAATTTTTTTTTTCGTTAACAAATTTCATTTTAGCACAAATAATCATGTTACCACAGGTAACCACCTACCATCAAGTGGACCGTCAGCCTGTCTGCCGACATTAAGATAAAAAAGAACTGTTTGTCAACAAAAGCAAAAGGAAGCAAAACAAACAAACTTCAGCTATATTAGTAGATTTCTAGTATTTTTTTTATATACGTCGATAGACTACAACATATATCTTAATAACAACATCAATTCAAACAAACAATCAAATCTTTCCTCTTAAAATACATATTAGTATAGATCTATATATTAGTAGTAATATAGATTCATAGAACGTCCTAGGTCTTAATATATTTTGTATCAAAATGTATGAAATGCATCGATGATGAAATGCATTAAAATGTATGAGATAAAAGTAAGCGACCAGTATGAGTCGATATAGGCAATAAACAATAAGGGTGAAACTTGAATCGTAACTCACAGTGCGACGTATAAGTGTGTTAAGTTACATGTAGGTTCGTACCATTTCTGAGTTACGATCCGAACGCACGCTAACTCACGCTGTAACGCGGTACCAATGTGGCGGAACCAATAAAATACGAATAATTCTGCTATTATTAGGTTTATTCTCAATTTTATTGTTTGATAACAAGTTTTAATTATTACAGAATAATCCATACTAATATTATAAATGTGAAAATAACTGTCTGTTACCTTTTAACTCAACTGATCACAATGAATTGCATACACGTTGTCAGGGATACCGGATATAGGGTTACCTTTTATCAAGAAAAAAAAGTACTGTTCCCGAGGGTCATCTTAAATTAAGAAAATTAACGCCTAACTAAAGTGTAATCAATACTAATAATAAATCTGTAAGGGTTGGTCATGGAGTAAGTTACTTTGTGTTCAGAGATATCGTGTTTATAGGCTCTATACATGATACTGAAACTAAATTGGCCATTTTTAGAAATTTTTCTGTATGTATGTATGTATGTATATTCCTCCATAACTCTTAAACGAATTAACTGATTTTCTTGAAACTTGGTAGATGAACATTTAGACGTACAGGACACAGGATAGGCTACTTTTTTCTTTTTTAACGCGGACGAAGTCGCGGGCGCCAGCTAGTATAGTAATAAAGATGTGAGGCGTTATACTGCCAATGTTTGTTTTATTTATCAATGCGGAAGAAGTCGTGGGCCCCAACTAGTAATGAATAAATTTGGTTTTCCTTCGTGCGTTGACACTGTTAGTAGTGGCCTAGTGGCAGAACACTGCCGTTTCACAGTCATTTAGGCAGCCCGCCTGGCGGTACTAACCAATTCGTACAGAATAACAGCATGTAAAAAATAAAAGCACGTCTGCGGTAGTGTTTCGGTAAGGGAGTAAAGAATGCCAGATTACCTATGGCGAACTTACAGCACCTATGGCGTTGCTTGTGTTATAGACGACGGTACCGCTAAGTGGAGCGTAAACCAAAAAGTCTATGTTACTCCCAAAAATAGCTAACTAATAGATTCTAAATAATTTAGAAAAAACAATCACAAAATACTTTATAAAAATAGTTGTTCCATTATTTTGATGAAGCTCTAAATTTGAATACAAAGCCAAAAATCTTTATTGGCAACCGTTTCAAACAAAAAAATATCCTAAAATCCATTTAATAAATTGCTGTAACTAAAACTTCTCGTCTGCTAGTGCTTAAAACAAGGTAAAGTTCTCAGACTTAGATTAAATTTGAAGTAATCAGATTCCATTTTTAAGTTTGCGAAATTTAGAATAAAAAAGGTATTAAAAGTCGACTTTTATAATGCGCGTTTCTTTCGTTCTCGTTTCTTTCTGTGCGTTCATAATGTACAGTAATTGTACATAAATCATATTCATAATTATATTTTAAAAAATAATTATAATGCAATGTAGGATTTTTTTGCACTGAAAGATAAGTTCAGTACTTCTTTACTGGATAAATGGTACCTTCAACCCAAAAAAAGTACTTTTCCCGAGGAATCATCAAAATTTCTTAATAATAAATTCAACTTTTGAAATTAGGCGCGGACGAAGTGACGGACAAAAGTTACAGTGATGTAAGTGTCATGGGTATTCCCTGCTTAGAAAAATTCCCTAATTTTTGTACCGAGTAACCAAACAATAATCACATGCAAGGTA
Organism: Synanthedon formicaeformis; assembly: GCA_945859745.1. Classification (NCBI taxonomy): domain Eukaryota; kingdom Metazoa; phylum Arthropoda; class Insecta; order Lepidoptera; family Sesiidae; genus Synanthedon; species Synanthedon formicaeformis. The sequence goes on from OX243977.1 coordinate 3,064,520, forward strand.
TTCATTAAGTATGCAGGTCGCATCTCGAAGTGCATTCGCGATGTACCTACCCCTGCGCATACCTAGTATGACACTTGAATTGCATCTAGGAAAGGAAACGGTTTGGCCTTAACTAGACTGCTCCAACTTAACTGGTTTTAAGAGAGATTGCATTGCATTAGTGTGTACTGGTTTTTATAGAAAATGTACTAACTGCCACTGGGGAGGTATTAGCGAGCTCTTAACGACCGCCATTAGAATAAAAGCTCAATTATTTTGAAAATTTATCTTCAGGTGTCATTTACTTATTCTTGCTTCGAATATTAGAAGGTGAATATTTAACGTAATAATAAAATATAACAAAAATATTGTAGAAAAAGCACATAAGTATCCTAAACTTATACTAGATTATACCAGCCACTTCGTCCGTGTCCCTCAGGAACTCAGGTGAAAGGTACCCTATGTTCTTTTCTGTACTCCTGACAACAAGTATGCACAATTTCAAGATCAAGAAAGTAGTTAAAGCCAAAAGCGTAACAAACACACTTTCTTTCGCATTAATAATATTTATAGTAATATAATTAATTCATCCCAATAACACATATACGTTTAACATTTATAAAGATACGCGTACGAATTCACAGTCAAATGTTATTATAAAATTATACATATTATCAAAAATCAATTATTATTTTTTTGCCAGAGGAAGAGTATTTCATTCCCTTTTGATTCCGCTGACCAAATCCAGAAATTACGGTTTCTCCTTGTACGGGAGTTTAAGACATTCATCTTTAGTTATTCGTCTAAAAATCAAACTTTACTTGCACAAATAAAACTTAACTGCAAATCGTCCTAAGAATTTATACGACGCGGTTGATTTAGTTGGCAAAGTTGTCCAGTCCATAGATTCATAGACTTCCGGATTCTGTACTGAGCTGTGGTGGTTGACCTCAAAGATTAATGGTTATTCAGAGAGAGACATATGCTACCTCATTCGAAGATTCATTTTCCGGTTATGTCTACTAACTTTAATTGTAGACGTGTTTGATCTAACGAAATGATAAGGTTATAACGCGCTTTGCTTTAATTGGCTACCGTCATTCAGCGCCACAGGTTACAAATTATCTTGACTTTTGCGACTTATGTCCGAGTTAAAGAGTTAAATTTTCCAAAGACCACATATTATCAGAATTAAAACTATCGTATACAGGACATCAATCTGTCTTCTAAAAGTTCTAAAATTTTATAGCTAATCCATACTTATTCCTTTCATACATATCCATGTATAACATGTTGTGTTTCGGTGAGTGAGTAAGGGATGCCAGAGCCCATTACCCCACCACCCTCCCTTATCCCTTATCCTTAATCCTCCTATGGTCGGCGGCGCACTTGTAGCACTTATGGCGTTGCTTGTGTTATAGGCGACAGTAGCCACCTACCATCAAGTGGACCGTCAGCCTGTCTGTCGGCCTTAACATAAAAAAAATATATATCCATATTAATATTATAAATGTGTAAGTAACTCTGTCTGTCTATCTCTTACCTTTACTACTCAACTGATTAAAATTTTGCATACACGTTTTCAAGTATACAAGAAAGGATACAGGGTACCTTTTATTAAGAAAAAAAAGTACTGGTCCTAAGGGATCATCTAAAACTTTAGAAAAGTGTAATATAAAATTGTTAAGATGTCTGTCACAATATAAATGTGTTTATGTTCAGAGTATTGAACGTAACTTATGCAGTCACAGTGCGAATGAAAGTGTAACAAGGCATAATTCCAATGTACTAGTACCTATGCCTTGTTTCCACACTGTGTCTGTCTCATAATGATTTATTTTGAGAACAAACTAATACTGTTCCGAGCATTTTCCAAAATGTCAGTTGAAGGAACTAGTAAAAACTGAATGCAAACGGAAATAGTCATGGATTTAGTGTTATTAATGTACGTGACACACGAAAGGTACGAAACGCGTTATTTCCGATACATCGACCTTTGGCTTTCGAATTTAAACGAGAGACTATCAATCAAAACCAGTGTCTCTCGCCATTTATCTTTGGAGCCGTATATTAAAAGGAAAACGTGGATTGTCCCGGAAAAACCCGCTTTGCGACGGAATTATTCATGTAGCCCTATCTCGTGTGGAAAAAATCGCGGTTTGTTTTGCCGAGTGTTCCTGTTTATTTTTGCTGGAAATTGGATCTTTTCGACTTCATCAAGTTTATAAAGAGTCACGTTTCAATAGCCAATTAACGTACAAAAATGTATAAGTTAGTTTGAGACCAATGTATATAGTACAACAGTCCAATCGGACTTCAATTAAAGTCTGTGTGCAGTAAACGAATAATCTTCGTGCGGTTCGTACTTTTTAGTTGTTCTTGCTTCATTGCCTGCGTGGAATTAGGTTTTTTAAATATGTATCTGAAGAAAGAGGGTGGCATCTCTGGCACTAGATGCGTGACAGTGTACCAATTGCATTCTGAAAACTTATGGATAAAACCCAAGACTTACCCTGATAATCCTATTAATCGGTTTATATTTTGGTAAATAACGAACATCTTTAACAAGGAAGTAAAGTTATCTTATTAGTTAAGATTTTAAATTTTATATGATGATGATGTAATTTTCGCCCAAATTCGTTTTGACCTAACAATGCGAACGACACATACTTTGCTACCTACTGAAGAGTAATTAAGCTCTGGTCAGTAAATGAAATGTCTGTTTTACACAGGTACCTTGCCAGACGGCCAATTTAGAACATCGAAAACAAAACAATAAATTGGTTTATTCATTTATGCCTCGCTCGGGCTTCCGTTAAGGGGCGGTTACTGAATCACTCGTGAGTAACTCAAAGAGCGTTCGTGAAATAACTCATTTTACTCGCATATGGCATATGACACTGCTTTTGTATTACTTGTGCCTAAATTACTTTAAAAAAATTATTTTTTATCACTATTCTTTTCTTTTTCTTTTTTGGTTTTATATTTTTTTTTTTAAATTAATAAAATGTAAATATATAATTTTTATGATTCTTTAGGCCTATTTGTATATAATCTATAATATATTTTTTTTTTAAATTTAGGGCTATATGTAATCTAAATAAATAAATAAATAAAAAATCTAATAGATTACACGTGGATACATATTATATGTATAAATGTGTATAGAATTCTTATAAATAATTTTCTCTTTTTTCTTAACTCTTATTCTTTAAAAAGTACTGTTTCAATCTTATGTATGAGTCAAAAGTTAGCCTTTATAGCAATAATGTACTTAATATATAGTTCAAATGTCAATAATAAACTGTTTATTATCCTATTTCATTGATCAATTTTGCATTGGAGTTATGCAATTGAATTAAATATTCGGCAAATTTCAATGTAATAATTTCAAATCAATTCGAGGTATTTATTCTCTATTTGTATTGCTGGACACTAGTTGCAGAGGATTAAGGTTGTGTGGACTTTGATCAACCCAACCACTCAAGTTCTGTCACCCACTGCTAAAATAGCAGTCTTCACCTTAATTCTTTGACTGTGATCTGCCGTGTCCTAATGGCGGTGACTACGTGTTATTAAATGAGTATACTCATGCTCCCTCATTAGGGAGGAGCCTCACCTCTTAAGGGGGAGAGCAAAACGAAACAATAGATTCGTAAATTGAACTTTGCCCTGACAGTGCGGTAGCAGCCCCGTTCATACTATCAATCAAATTCGTCTGCGATGCTCCCTGTAAATTGGATGCAGTTTTTTGACTAACAAAATTATCTTTCGTCTATCCACAGATTTGTTTTACGCAAAGTTTATATTGCTAGCAAATGCGATTCCTACAGATAACTAATTTAAAACTATTCACCATGATTTCGTATTATTTTAAATAAAAAAAGTAACGAAGCTATTCGTACAGAATTAAAGATAGTAATAATAGTTTTTCTTTCTATTACTAGTGTAATAGTAGTATTGTTAAAGTAATAGTGGCAGGGCAGTCTACGTTACGCAATCTTTTGGGCAGCCCGCCTGGCAGCAGTAGCCACGCCACCCCATTACAGAAGACCACCGCAAGTAAGGGATGTGCTAGAGCCCATTTCCTAATAAGTTTCTTATGCTTAATCCTACTAAGGTAGGCAGCGCACTTGCAGCGTTGCTTGTGTTATAGGCGACGGTAGCCACAGCGATAGCGACCGTAGCCACAGCCATGGCAACTACATTAAAAAAGTATAGATTTCACTACCACTGAAAGTCTTATTATTAACTCTTTACCCGCTTGGTTTTGTAGGAGTTGTCGTGACTCTAGCGCCTGACTTAATTCTTTTTTAAAGAAAGCAACTCAAGGATTTAAAAATAAACATTACACAAGTAGAGGAATTTATCGTATATATCCGGCTCTGGAGAAATGGACACGAATAATTGTCGGATAAATACGACTCTGGCGGCTAAAGGGTTATAACTGTGATTGACAGACAGACCGTTAGCTTTTCAAACCAGTATTTGGTCTGTGATGGTATACTCATATAATTGTACTTTTACAATAACCATTGCCAATTCTTCAACAAAAGATGCGTAAAAAATTTGCATACATGATTATTATACCACGTTAGTCGGCTAATTTGGAGGGAGTAAGAAATTTTTTTGTTCAAATTTAAATAATGGCGCCTTGATTACGGGGTTCTTAAATAATAATTGATTTAAGTATTCGTTTATTTGAAAGCGTACCACTAATTTTATGCGATTGTATTGTGGCTATTTCCTTTGTTAAAAACGACAGACAGGTAAAAGGAAGAAGGGAAATTCTTACAATTTAACTTATTTGAAATTGTAATTCCAAATTTTAAAATTAGCCATTCAAAGTGTGTTTTTGAGACTGTCGAGCCTATACGAATGCAAATAAATCATTTGCAAATGTACTACATTCTGTAGAGTATATGAATATTACACAATTTCCTTCCAATAACAGTTTGTAAGACTTTCCAAACATTGTAGCTATTTTACGCCTAACACGAAACTTAGCTTAGGATTATGTTATGATCAGCTTTGTCAAGTTATAATTTAGGCCTTGAATATATTATCCCTTTGTTGTAAGTTTAAATCTTACAGATTATTCTTCACTTTCAAATGGGTTGTTTTGCTGAAGGGTTTTTCATAATTTACATAAGTTATATTTTTAACAATTTTTTAAAGTATCTAAAGATACTTTAGAAGTTAAGTTTATTTTTAAATGCTTTATATCCTGTATATAAAGTGTGGAAAACCTTAGAATTTCTAGTTTCAAATGAAGACCTAACCTATTTTCAATACACGTTTTTATTAAATATAGTTCTCCATTTAAGATCGGCGCGACGAACGCGAGCACAGACGTTTTCGAAATACTCAATATTTGTGATATAGAATTTAAGTGACATGCGCCGTTTAAATTCAGTTATGGAACCGTCTGCTAGTAATAACATTTGGAGGCATAAAATGAAATAGGAAGTATTAGAAAATTTCAAATGGATACTGCTTCGTGTTGTGACACTTAGGTACTGTTTAAGTTAAGGTATGTTCTGAATAGGTATTTATATATTTAAAGAATATATATGTACTTATTTATATTCATTATAAAATAATAATTGTTAGCACCCTTTACTTCGGGTAGATCAATTAAACCATTTTATGTTTAGTCCAAATACTTTTATCATCCGATATAATTATATATATCAGAACTAGAATTCCAATTATAAGATGTGCAAATATAAGACGACGACCTCTGTTCGCGAACGTGTTCGTTCAACTCATTGATACCTTTTTATAATGCCACTGAATGAATCTGAATGAATGAATGAATGAATGAACACCTCTTTTTGAAACGTCACAGAGCACTTTTTACTATCTCTTAGGTATTTCAATCTTCACTTAAGTCTTACACTTAATTATGCTTCACTTTACCATAAAGCTAAGCTCTCAGGAACGAATTTGTGTTGAGTGAAAGTTGAAATACGCTAAAGTATAGTTAAGCGTCACTTAAATTTTGTTCCTAAGAATAGTGACAGTTAAAATAACGGCCCTTAATCAATCAACTTCAGTCGACATAAATAGCAGACGCTAAAATAATGTATAAGTCTTATTGTGCTCAAGTAATTGTCATTGGAAAGAACTTCCATATTAACATTTAAAATATCCAAAAATAACCTCAGAACTCTGATGTATTTTAATAATTAAATATATCACGTTGATTTTGATCGTATTAAGCGAGAGTGTGGCTAACTAAGTGAAAGGAACTTTATTAAGAACTCAACATTTTTGTAATCAAAACAATAATTGCCTCGCCGACTGTCCCTTGCTTGTTTGATACAATCAGTTGTATCCCTAAATACATTTAATGTCCCGTTAAATTGGCGATTAGATGCGCATGTGACTCGTTTACGACACATGGTTACAATTGACCACATGTGTACCGTTCTTGGTCAATTACTCTATAATAATATTTTAATACTGCCACTTTCCTTTGTGTCCTACATAATAATGTTTATTTATTATTATTATTATAAGTACATTACGTAACTTAGTTTTTTTTTTTAGTTTAAGTTTTTTATGTCTGATTAAACTTGTATTGCATGTGCTATTTGTGTTCTTTTCTTTTCTTTCTTTCTTTCTTTCTTAAAGTCGACAGAAATCCATTTGATATCAGACGACGGTAGCGACTATAACACTAGCAATGACAGGTGCCTAGAGTGCGCTGATCATAGTGTAATTGAGGATAAGGAATAGGAAAGTGATAGGGAAATGAACTCTGGCATACCGAAACAACAGCAAACATGCTGTTATTTCGCTGCTTAAAAACTAAAGGGCCATAAAACGAAAAAATCCAAAAATATTTTTATTGCAAAAAGACTTATGGTTGTTTTATTCCATATTTAGTATACTTTGATCATTTTTTATATATTCAAAAGTAACATATATGCTTAGTTATATCTCTTCTATGATTCAGTTTATTATAAAAGTACTTAAAACATTTAACGCTACTTAAAAATACGATTCTAACGATGTATAATATGCATATATTCGATATATGTGTCGTTCATTGTAAAAGTAAACTATCTCCTTGTAACTGAATTTTAGAATAACGAGCTTTTTGCGAATTATAGTGTAGGAAAAAAAATATAAGCATTCATTCATTGTTTTCATCTATGGGATTTTAATGCAACTATTGGAGTTACTTCACTTTTATATTGAAAGATATGACTTAATGTGATACCATTAAGCAAGAAAATATGGTTTTAAAAATAGGGAGTTACACCACTTTTACAATGAACGACACATATATCTAATAAGAAAAAAAAATAGACAAAAATAATTTATTATTTTTCGATTAGCTCTCCTGTAAAAAGTGTAATTTTGACTTGTGCCCCTTTAGTTTTTAAGCAGCGATTTCACGGTGGTCTTCTGTAAGGGGGTGATTACTGAGCTGCCCAAATGACTGCGAGACGCAGTGTGCCCTATAACTAGGTATTCAAACTAAACTTATTCATAAACTGACTTACAGTCATGATTGTGTAGGTAGTATTATTTATAAATCTGTTATTATATCTGCCAATGATATTTAAAAAAGTTCTTATGCCAAAATTTGATTAAACGAGGGGTCGGATTGCATAAACGTATTCGGACATATACGAGTCCTGCATTTTTACAACTTCATACATATATTTGACGTATTGAATTACTTTTTGTACGCGTATTGCTACGAATTCGTTCGAATATCCTATTAACTCATATTGCATTTTGCATTGTCGAGTCGTGGTTAAGCTGTTTGGTTTAGCGTTCTGACTCGGTTGTGTCTGGTTCGATTCACAGCAGGGCAGACTTTGGAAATGAAAATTTCAAAGTTGGTTCTGGTCTGGGTTTGGAAAGTAGTGGCAGGGCACAGTCATAAATTAGACAGACCGTATGTAGGACATCAAACTACTACAACATGGAACCCGCGTGCCATACAAAACACTACGAATTTTATGGAACATTTAAAAGTGACATATGCGTAGAGCATGAACTGTCATTTATAACAAAACAAACATAATAATAAGTACGTAATTTAAAAAAAAAGTGACTTTACGTCAACCCATTAGAGTTTAAAATGAAATAGTAGAAGTTGATCGTTACTACCTTTTACCATTGACGCGTGAAGGCAAGAGTCCGCCATGATTCTGTCATAGGCGTTCTTTTTATGTGCCGCTTTGGCATTTGTGACGCAAATTCCATTGTAGTATTTCGATGATGTAGGACGTAAAGGACGTGTACTTTTGGGTTTCGCTGAGTGAGTCAGGAATGCGACAGCTCATTTGCCTATCTTTTAATTCTTGCAGCACCTGTGGCGTTGCTTCTGTTAATAGGTGACGGTGCTACTACTATCAAGCGAACCGTCAACCTGTCTGAAGATCTTTAACAAAAAAAAAACTTGCATTTGTTGCTAGTAATGTTAATTTATAAAATAATATAATTATAATATTATAAACAAAGAAGATTTGTATGTTTTGTTTATAATGAATAAATTAAAAAACTACTGGACCGATTATAAAACTATGTTATCAGCGAATAACGTAGGCTATCAATATCAATCATCAATATCAATACTAATAATAAATCTGTAAGTGTCCAATGTCCGCTTTGAAAAAGAAAAAAGTAGCCTATCCTGTATCCTATACGTCTAAATGTTTATCTACCAAGTTTCATGAAAATCAGTTAATTCGTTTAAGAGTTATAGAGGAACATACATACATACAAAAAAAAATTCTAAAAATGGTCAATTTAGTTTCAGTATCATGTATAGAGCCTATAAACACGATATCTCTGAAAACAAAGTAACTCACTCCATGACCAACCCTAACAGATTTATTATTAGTATTGATTGATTGATGTCTCTACAAGAAACTCTTATGATCGTCATTATAAATTTAAATTTACTAGGGTTTAAAAAAGCCAAGATGACGATCCTGAGAAGAAACCCCGAAGGAAATTCAGGATACTATTCTTTTTGTCATCTTAGCGGGCTTTACCGTTCGCCTATTGAAACTCACGTAGGTAATCCTAGGACGCAAATGCCTACCATATAAAGATCAAAGATTTAAATCGATAAAGATGAAGAGAATAAGACAAGTTGAATATATGACAATGGATTCTAAAATCACTCACTTACCGAAATCCATCAGCACAAGTGCTTTTATTTTACGTTGGTTCGCTGACTTTAAATTATTCATTGTTACCATGCATGTCTGCAACATATCGTATAAAAATTTACACAGTTTTTATAATATGTACGAGTGCTGAAAATGTCAAACAAAATTGCGTCTCTTCCGTTCAACGCCGGATATTGAACAGATGGAATATTCTATTTTACATCAACTTTAATTATCTCTGACAGGTTCTGTGTCAATTGACTACGTCAGTTTATTTTGTAAATCTTTTTACAGTTTTTAATTGAGTTTGAATAATATAACTGTATTGAGGGACAGCGTTGTTTTGTTTAAAAAAAACACTTTACAATAAATAGCTTTGTGCAATATAAGTACTAACTTTTGCTTGCAGTATTTATTTATTTATTTATTTTAGGGAAACATAAAATATCTCGATACACATTATACACATACATACAGGAAAAACATAAATCAGTAAAATTTCGACTAAATTACTAAAACATATTACAAGACTACAGAATACATAACATTGAAGCTGAGAGAAAAAAAGAAAATAAAAAATAAAATAAAAATTTCTTGAAAGGGTAAAATATATACACGAATGATTATAATATTAGTATGATATCGATCTTAGTTTTGATCTTTGTACTGGCTTTTCATAATGTCATAGCTCGCATTTGTTTTGCTTGTTTGCTTGGCTTCTATAGTCACAGCGTGATGATGAAAAGGCTAGAAGACCGGCAACGAGACCTTGCCATCCACTCTCCCAACTACCACCAGTTTCTCCAAGTTTTCTGGTTCTTTGCTTGAATTAGAATAGAACTCTTTTATAGCAGGTGGCATAGCACCTTGTCCGAATTGCAAGCTGTTTGAGGATAGAGTTGTTTGTCCCTTGGCCGTCCATGGATGCGCAACATCCGTCTCCAACATCACATTGTAAATAATTACTAATAATCAATATAATTGTTTCAGGTACGTTCCAGTTTACGGAAAATAGTATCCAATTTGAAAGAGATACAAATACCCGTAATGCTAAACTGTCGAGACATATAAATCAGAGCGAAAATTTCAACGAGTTGAACGCAAACCTTGGTAATGTAGACAGACGTTACGGACAGTTGGGACAGGGAAACTGTTTTTGTATATTTATAATTTTATTTGTTTTCAATGTAGCCCGGTTAATTGTCTTATTTTAGAACAATGAATTGTTTACGCCTATTTTTGGCATGTTTTTATAAACTTTTTTGTTGTATTACAACCCGAAAAAAATTTCTCTTCAGTTCGTTTACCGATTATAGTTGATAGTAACTAAAACGAGCTTTTGTCCATGACTTCGTACGCGTTCCTCGAAACTTCGAAATTTCCTCGAAATTCCTCGTACTGTTTTTCTGGTGTCTACCAATGGTAGACTTACAATACATTACCAATTCATCTACTCGGGCTCCCTTACTTAAACTGATCTTATAAAGAGGTAAATGCTTTTTTTTTTTGCATGTTTTTTTGTATGTAGAAACTTAAAGAAAATATACATAAGCATTACACAGCAATATTCTCAGTAATAGGTATTAAAAATTAATCAAATTATTAATTAATTTAATGAATATTCAAAAGGCAACTAAACTCACGCATAACATACAACAAGCAAAATGTGTAAATAATAGCATTAACAATATTCCAGTGTAATTTCAGCTAAACAGTTTACAACGAAAACTGCTATTTTCGCTTTTTAGTTTTATAAAATAACTAGCTGGCGCCCGCGACTTCGTCCGCATTGAAAAAGAAAAAAGTAGCCTATCCTGAGTCCTGTACATCTAAATGTTTAACTACCAAGTTTTATGAATATCAGTTAATTCGTTTAAGAGTTATGGAGGAATATACATACATACATACATACATACAGAAAAAAATTCTAAAAATCATCAATTTAGTTTCAGTATCATGTATAGAGCTTATAAACACAATATTTCTGAAAACAAAGTAACTTACTCCATGACCAACCCTTACAGATTTATTTATTAGTATTGATTATAAATATTCCTGACGTTTCAATTTTCACTCTATTCACGTCGTGAATGTGCAATGCAACTACCTGGTTTTGTAAATTTCTAAACAAGTGTATTTAATAAATGAAAATGTTATTTCAGTATCAAATTCAGTGGAGATTTATCTGTTTACTTTATGCGAATCTGGAATACGATCCCACCTTAATATGGGTGGGTAAGGTCAACCAAGGCCACACGGGGTCACTTGATAACCCGCTGTGACCTGTCGAGCCTGAATAAACACCGAATTCTAATTTAATTATCTGTCGTCGACGATCAAAATTATTCTCAGTACAAACCTGCAATTTGTTAGTGAACTTTGCAAAAATGCTTTACAAGAAAATTTTAGTTTTACCTAAACTAATGTATGAACTAAACTGAACTAATGTATAACCTAAACTAATTATTTTATCTGCGACTTTAGTCGATAATAATTTAGGATATTTACAAAGATTCCCAATTTGAGGTTTCATAGTTTAACGCGATTTGAATCTTAAAATAAAGACGTTTATGCTTTAAGAAACTAAAATATGACGTAAATGTACGTAAACATTTTATTTTGTCCGCGACTTCAGTCGATAATAATTTAGGATATTTACAAAGATTCCCAATTTGAGATTCATAGTCTAAGGCCATTTGAATCTTAATATAAATAAAAGAGGTTTATACTTTGAGAATTCTATCTCAGTAGGGGCGTGAAGAAAAAAAAATTCTTAGTTTGGTTTCATGCCTGCTTAGTATAACTTCTACTAACCATTTATGTGTGAATTGAGAATTAGGTACATGCTGTATGCACAAGCGTCTCCAACACCAACACTCACCCAACAAACATTACAAGGAACATGGAATTACGAGCCCATAATCTAAGGTCGAACATGTGGCGTGCTCGCGATCTGTCTCCTACTTGATTAATGAATGACCTCCCACCCTACACCCACCCCGTAGTCACATTACTGCGTAACCCCCCCGTATTATCAGATCGTATCAGGCTTTTGATGCTAGTTTTTGAGCGCAACCAATTATTTCTTTTGTTGGTAACCATGTTATTATAGTTTATTTTTATATTTTTTATACTTAAATAGATCGAAAATAGCGTTAAACAAATTACAAGGTCTTGTTACTAGCGGCCTTTGTTACTACTAATTATTTATTAATATGTAGTTAGTAATTCTACTGTAGTTACTTAGTTTACTGGTAGTTAGTTAGTTTACTGGTAAATTACTAATTTTCAAGCAGAGTTTTATAATAAAAGGTGTATAAGTCGGAAACGTAACGTATAGTAAAGAACAAAATTCAGAAAAGGAAGAACTCGTTGAACTTCATCCGAAAAGAAATTTCTCCCAATAGATTTTTTAATATTCTTTTCTTACGCTGTCACGCCTTAACTACACATTATGACTACTTTTCTCCTAAACTTTCATCATGATGAGATATCATGATATTTTGTATAAACGTTTTCAGGGTACACAAAAAGACATAGGCTACCTTTCGTCTAACAAAAAATACACTTCCCTAAAGATTCTAGTAATATGTATACTATAGATTAGATGATCTGTTATGACTATATTTCAAATTCCAATTTAATCTTGTTACTATACTTAACTCGATACCTTAATTTGCAAAACGAATAACTCCACTTTTGGTTGAAAATGACTTTTTGATACGGGAGAAACTTGATGACAATTAGAATTTAATTTTTAAAAGGTCTATCGGTTAATACGAGCCATAATTTCCAATGTAAAATTGTAATTTTTCTTTTCTCGTATCATATAAAAAAAAAATTATAACATTTTTAGTCTCCCCTGTAAAGTTTGGCTCAGAGGAGTTATTTGGTTTGCGAATTAAGGTATCGAACTGCACATAAAGATTGCGTACAATAAGTTATTTTTTAATGTTTTCAATGTTGTTATACTTACTGAAACGTTTAAACAAATATAAGTCACTCCCACAATAAATAAATAAATAAATATCTTCACACATTCCACACAGCACCATCTAGTTCCAAAGTAAGCAAGTAATGCTTGTATTATGGATACCAGACAGTTGATATAATACATAGATTACTTTTTTTTTGTATATACATACATATTATACATAAAAAACATCCATGACTCAGGTACAAAGGTAAAATGTTAAACACATAAAACATTTGCCCCTAGCGGGATTCGAACCCGCGACCGTTTGGTTAACAGCTAGGGTTACTAGCCACTAGACCAAACGTGTCGTCAAATAAAGCAACACTTCAAAGAATCGTCCACAATAGTGGAGAGGGGCGGAATATAATGTCCATTAGTAGCCGAATGCATTTATTCCTTCTACTAATTATAAGGGGGTGAGCACACTGATTTTGGGGAGAACACTTTGGACTTTTGTTCCGATCATGTGCCAAATAGGTGTGACTGGTTGGGGCATATTGATGCGTTTAGGGGAAAAGTGAGTCATAATGAGTTTATGTATTATTTATTCACGCTTCAAGTTTTTCTTATGTAACAAAACACATTCTCATGTGTTCATGCTATCAAATAAAATAAAATTTTTATTTATCAGGCTTCTAATACAGCAATAAAGCCCATATTTTGTTAGTATTTGTTGTTATACTCTATGTTAAGAGCGGGCATAAAGAGAAATAGCCAATCCTAGATTTGAATTTTATCTAAGTAAACAAAGTCTAATTTAATTATTTTTTTTAAATAGATAAATACATTATAAATGAGAGTGACGTCTGTAACAGAAAACATAATATAATGAAATTTTCTCGATAGAAAAAAATCACCAAGTGAGCTCTCATTTCCATCGATTTTAGTTTTATTTTCAAAATAACACTCATTATAAAGCTAAAAGTGTATCAGTAATTTCACTTCACATATTATCTAAGGCTGTATGTAACAATTTTTCATTTGACTTTGTAGTTTACGAATAATTAATATTTAATACTTTTGGCACTTATAACATTTTTATTGAGCGAGATGCGCTATGTTTGCTTTATACCCATTCTTAATGTCAATGTCCTAACAACGACCGAAAGACAACAGAACAATAGGGTGTGGATACTGCTGCCAAATATGTTTCTCCCTTAGTTTATGACTGCCCCAAAACTGGCCATATTTTTTACTGAATGGTCTTCTGGTCTTATAAAGACGTCTCTACTTAACGGCAAAAATTGTTTGCTTGTCCTTCACCATCAATACTAATAATAAATCTGTAAGGGTCGGTCATGGAGTAAGTTACTTTGTTTTCAGAAATATCGTGTTCATAGGCTCTATACATGATACTGAAACTAAATTGACCATTTTCAGAATTTTTTTCTATATGTAAGTATGTATATTCCTCTATAACTCTTAAACGAATCAACTGATTTTCATGAAATTTGGTAGATAAACATTTAGACGTACGGGACACAGAATAGGCTACTTATTTCTTTTTCAACGCGGACGAAGTCGCGGGCGCCAGCTAGTATATAATAAAAATAATACATTACAAAACGCAAGTAAAAAGTTTTTTAAAAGTATTTAAAATAAAATACACGGAAAAAGTGTCCCACAATTCAACGGTGATTCGGTAAAAATGAAAATTAATTTCCTTTGCATCTCTCTTGCTTCTAAAGAAAGCTTCACGTGAACAGTATAAACGAAACAGTGTGTAACTATAATGTTTTCAAGAATATCTATCGTAGTAATTTTACTACTAAATAAACAAGAAAGTTCTTAGAACGGATCTATGAATGTTTGTTACCCTTTTATATAAAAACCAACTGTTGAGTAATTTTTGAGTTTATTCATTACAAACAAAAATACAAATCTCTTTTTTAATATTAGTATAGAATTCTGAACAGATTTTAATGATTTTTTACAGTAATATAGTTTATATACACGAGAATAACACATAGGGTATATATTTTTTGTTTTTATAATATAAAAAGGTGGCGGACAGGCTGGCCTAAAAAGATTTACAAAATTTACAAAAAAAATAAAATTTTATTTTACAAAAGATACCTATATCTCGGACAAAAGCTAGTATATTAAAATAAAGAATTTTTAATATTGTTAAAAATATAATTTGCCCGTGATTTCGTCCATGCGCAATGTAAGGATCCTTTTCTAAAACCTTGACAAACTGTATGCAAAATTTCACAGGTGATCGTTTGAACGGTTTTAAAGCCCTAGGGAAAATACACATATCGATTTTTAAATGTACAGAACATTTATTTTTTTAATAGTATTTTCGGTGTTATATCTCTATTGCTAGTGTTTAGTTCTGTTAGAGTAAGGGCCTCTTTCACCATCTGTCAAGTAGGCTAACTGTCATTTAAAGTCAAACCGGGGATAATGGAGCTGATATACCTTTGTTTTGTACGGTAAACGTCCCAAACATTAAATAGAAAATAATAAAAAAAAAAATCGCCTATCGAATGATCCAGTAAACCGAGTGCATAATTCAATAAAACAGAAAATGATTTCTAAAAGTAACTAATCAACACTTTACTTGTAGTTGGTGAAAGATGCCCTTAGAGTTTAATTCTATTGGTTAACAAATGTTTGTCTCCTTACTTACTGGCGGTATCACAACTGTGTGTACGAAGGCTTAGTAGCTGTCGGCCATCGTATCCTCGCCTCATAACATCGCAACGATGTTGACAACGCGGCCATTTTCAAGCGCCATTTTGGACGGGAAAAAGCGCGGGAAACACGCTGTCATGGCAGCAAAAATAATTAGATTTCGACGACGCACTCCTTCCCGGTTCATTTCTCTGTTAATTATTTCTATGTGAATTATATTTTTTGTTTTTTTTATTTTTTTATTACATATTTCGAAATGTTTGTTTACATTTCGCAATTCTGTGTAAAATGTCAAAGGTTCCAACCTTTTAATGTGCCTAATTAGCTTTTCTTGGATCGCTAAAAGCGTTAGATTTTTATAGATTTCCTAGAATTAATTGTTTCAAAAATAATTAGATTTCGACGACGAACTCCTTCCCGGTTCATTTCTCTGTTAATTATTTCTGTGTAAATTTTATTTTTTTATTTCGAACTGTTTGTTTATTCGCAATTCTGTGTAATTAATGTGCCTAATTAGCTTTTCTTAGATCTCTAAAAGCGTTACGTTTTATAGATTTCCTTGAATTTATTGTTTTTGTAGTCATAACGTAAAAATGTTTATAAACCTGCGGCCCTAATTTGGTCGTCATTTTTTTTATAATATTGCCGTCGTAATAGTTTTGCAACAATAAGCAAAATACTTTTTACAATAGCCTAAAAATTCTTTGTTATTATATTTATACCCGCTGACAGTAAAATATGATGTTCCCTCAATTCCTAAATTGATATTAATTACATTACGAGCTCAAATAACATTGAACCCCATGTGTTTTTCTTTACAATTTAACTATTTGCGCAAACCACTCTGCTGTCATCGAAGTGAAATTGCGAGCGAATTTAAACCTTCTCCCGTCGGCTTAAAGCTTACATTGTCACGTGTAGGAGAATAAAATAAAAATTGTATACTGTCTTTTGTCTCTTTCACCCATGCCAAATTCAATTTAACGTATACAAATTGTGGCGGATGAAATCCCACTGCGTCGACATATTTAAATTAATTTTTTTTAACGAACGCGAGAAAATTCGTCGGGGATGTGCTCGAGTATAGTTTTGTTTTTAAGTGCATTATGTGCACTTAAGTGCAAATTATCGTGAGATCCTGTTCGCACTTGTTATTATTTAAATGGGCATTGTCATGTGTTTTGTTGTTTAAGACTTTAGGTTCTGAGTAAAGCTCGTTTGCTACGAGCTTACGCTAAAGTTTTCCGCATATAAAACTCTTATTCGCATTATATAATTGTAATGATTTTTATGATCTGAGATATATAAAATAAGATGTAAAAAAGTTTCAAGCTGGGAGTGTCCGTCATTTCGTCCGTATAACTTTATAAAATATAAATGTTACTCCCTGATAATGTAGTCTTCTATAAATGAACATTTTTTTTTTTAAATCGGTCTAGTAGTTTTTGAGTTTATCCATTACAAACAAAAATACAAATATTTTCTAATATTTTCTCTTTATAATACTCGTATTAGAATAGATAAAATTTATGTACCGCGATTTTTATAATTTGTGAATTTTCATATTTATTTACCTTTCTTACAAGAAATAAATTAATATGATTAAGGGCCTCTTTCACAAACTACATGTAAAGTGTTGATTAGTTACTTTTAGAAATAATTTTCCGTTATATTGAATTATGCATTCGGTTTACTGCATCATTCGATAGCCGATTTTTTTTTAAATTATTTTCTATTTAATGTTTGGGACGTTTACCGTACAAACAAAGGTATCTCCATTATCCCCGGTTACCGGTGACTTTAAATGACAGTTTGGCCTACTTGACGTTTATGAAAGAGGCGCTAATACCTATTAAGCTAAGCTAAAGCTAAAATATTTTATTGACACTTGTTAACATTATAGTTACAATGGTGCAACAAAAAATGCTAAAATTTAAAACGACGAATATTCCGAGGAATGTATACACAGAAATGAATTAAGGATCTCCTTAATCGATAGAATAACTTTCAACGTATAATGTGACATACAATACGTATAATCGCAGAAAAAAGTCCAAACGAAATATAATGAGCAAACTTTCCCAATTATTATAGTTCGTTCACGGCCGAGAGAAAAAAAATGCGTTCCTGTAACAAAGTTCTACGAGGCGAAAATCATATTTTTACTTTCACACGGCTTCTATTTTCTGGGACTGTCTGTATATGTGTGTATATATACACAATTACACATACGTGATATATACACATGGTTAGGCTTCCGTAAAAATTTAAAAAAAATATTATATGGTCTTCTCCAGGATATTATCTGAAATTCGGTTCACAGACTAGGCTATAATATAACAATGAACCACACGCGATGTAAGATTCTAAAATATACATTTTGCCTTTACAACAATACACAACTGTCCTACTTTTTCATGTTGCTATAATTAATATTACCATATATCTAAATATGGGCCGTGATACAATGGAAAAATATATATTTATAGTTGAGTGTATGGTCATTCAAAAATTACTATAGAAAATATAAGAAGACGTGAGTGGATGAAGGTGATATGTCGCATTTTTGGGTTTTTTCGTTTTCTTGCATTGATGAAGGTAATATGTCCATATGAATGATTAACTTAAGATCGTCGATTTAAGACATTTTTCAAAAATAAAAAGTTAAAAAAGGTATTATGTACAGTTAATTTTAAAAAGCAAAAAGTGCAGAAAAATTTACTTTTGTTATCGGAAGAGGGAGCTATGTTCACTTTTTTTTAAATTAAATAATAGAAGAATTTAATTGCTATCATACCATTAATATTTTAGGTTGTTTACACAATTTTGCACAATTTTACACAATTCATAATATAGTACAAAAATCAGTTCCGTTGCGACTTATCTCAAAACTTAAAAGTAAAATTTTAACCTCGATTTATTCAAAATTGGAATTATGCGACATATCACCTTCATCCACTCACGTCTTCATAACATAATATGCGTTATGAATTATTATTAGTATTATTATGTTAATATGCAATTTTGTTTGCACGTTCCTTCTGCCCTAATCAGTATTCAGAGGAAGGCCTATGTTTAGCAACAGGCATCTTTCGATTAATTATTATCCATAGTATTGAAATAATTCAAAAAAATTGCAATACAATGAATTCCTGTTTGTATATTCATGCGGAGTAGCCATTTTATATTCCTTGACATTTTCATTTGACATGTGTGTTATATCCGACATTTTAGAAAGGTCTCCGTTTTCTGTTGGTATTATATAGGTCGGGCAGGTCATATTTAATGTGACGCCATTTCAGCCCTATGCTCTACATTGTTGGGGTTTATAAACACAAATCCGTGGATATTTATTATACTTTTTCCTGTAAGTAATGGTTATATATGTAAATTTACAATTGTCTATGACCATCTAGCTAATAAAAGCACAAAAGCTAATAATTGCTTTTAACCCTTTAACTGCTTGGTTTGTTGGAGCAACGCAAAGATAAAAAAAAAATACAATACAGGAATTTGTCGTATAAATACAGCTCTGGCAAAATGTACATGTATATACTATATACTATACTAATATTATGAAGAGAGAGAGGTATAATTTTCGTTACTATATATTTGATAACTGCATCTATTTGAAAAATTCTTTCACTTTTTTCAAGTTGTTATTTTGTAGCTACAATTTTGCATGAAAAAAATAACAAAAGATCCTCATAAAGTTTTTTAGTAGGACTAAAATCTCAATTCAATTCAAAAGGTCAATTGTTATTTTTTATCCAAAGGCAATTTCTCTTACAACAACGACTTATTTTCCACTTACTTTTCACTGATTTGATTTATAACTAAGTCTATTTTTATTTAACTTATAAGTGAATATTTTTGATTCGTTATTTTTGTACGTTGAATTACAAAAACGTTGAACGGCGGAGGTCAGTCCTAATACTAAGTTTGTTCCTACACTTAGTTACAACCAAAGATTTAAATCGGTTACAACCGTTCTCCCAATTGACAAACAAAGTATTAGCGGACAAATACATATTGCATTTAGTGTGTGAATGCAACATTTATTCCGCTACGTGTAATTTCCTTGAAATATAATCTAGCCTCGAATAAAGCGCATACATTACATAATTGAAACATCGCGCAAAATAACAAGGTGGGTTGTGGAAACCAGATTTGAATTCACGTCGATAATCAAAGATATACCTTGTCCATTTTACATGAGCTACCTGTCCTCCCTCGGACCCAAAGGAGCTAAATAGTTGAGGGTTAAGTTGAATGTGATGTCGGAGATCTAGTTACTTTGGGCAACTATATTTCCGTGTCGTCTCTTGGTTGGGGGAAATGTAATAAGCGTTTGGTCCAAATGCATCAACTTAGCATTTTTTTTATATCCCCAATACGTTTAACTCTTAATAATATTGTTTCTTCGTTAAATGTGAAGTTTTCTAGGTTAGAAGATTATATTTTGCATCATTTTAATTGTAAGACAGGCTCAAGGCCTCGGTGATATACAAACATTTAAATATATTTTAAAAATAATAAAAAAAGTTCTACCAAAATGCACTTGGCTTCCAATGCCATTTTGAAAAAGAAGTCTTATGCTTTAAATCGGGACAAAATTATGCAGGTACTCTTGTATACGCTGATACATAAATTTGCGGGTACATGATAGTGTTCTCTAAAAATGTATCTAAGAGCGTAAGCACACGGCGTATTTTAAACGGGCAGACGACGCGCGTATACGCGTTTCCAACGAGATTCGAACGCAACTTTGTAACCTAAGCACACGTGTCGACCTTAGAACGCGCGTCTACTGCACATATACGCGCAGATACAGCCATACAGACGCGCTGTAGTTGTACAATGGCGTCGGTTGATATCTTGGTATACGTATATTTTGGTTTCATTTCAAACCAAAATATACGTGCAACGTACAGTAAAGGTCGGTGGCGGGTGCGCACGCCCCTCCTCCGCCCCTTTTGTGAGTGCGTTTGTATCGATTCAATCGCGCGTATACGCGCGTTAGTATCGCGTTTTAAGCAAATTTGAATCGACACAAACGCAATAATCGGCATCTATGGCGCCGAATACGCGCGTTCCTGAAACGCGCGTTCTGCGCGTATAAAATACGTCGTATGTTATCGGCCTAAATCGCTGTTACTTACAACTTGGAAGCGAAACTAAGTACCTATACATGCTACGGTGAATCAAAGTGGAAATGCAGGCTGATTGTGGATAAGGCTGCTAGTAGGTACTCTAATTAGTCAAGTGTGAGTTAAGATTCTAAACTTACACTGTAGTTTCTGTGTGACACATAATAAGGTGAAATAATAATAAACGTCATTTTACACCAGAGACTGTTCTGACATCTGCTGTCAAAATTATTTCAAGCCAGTCGTACTTCAAGCTTTTCTACAACCATTTCTGATATGCATAATTTATTTGCACTTCTTAATACCAATATATCTTGTCCCTGGGCTCATAAATACTTAATTGACCTATGTTTTTTTTTTTTTTTCAAATATTTAGTAGTAAATATTTTGAAAAAAAAAAATGTTTTAAATTAATTAATCCTTATGTCATACAAGTTTATTTAAATAGTGTGTATTAAATAAAAAAAATCATAATTTACAATATAATTCACATTACATATGTACTAAAATCATATTCTAGTTACATTCTAGTTTAAAATACTAGATGGATAGATAGTGGACAATGTTAAGGAAATGTTTAGACAATGTTTATTTAGTGAAATAATTTATAATTATTTTTTGCTTGAATTTTACTTGTAAAATGAATTACCACCGTCAAAGCTGAACCTTAATATTATGACATGAATAATCAATATAAGAATCAGTGACTGAGGAATATCTTAAGGCAATTTTTTTTTCTGAATCTACTGAATTGAAGAAAAATCTATTAAAAAGAATCTTAAATTTAATAAAACGATAACACAACTTTTAAAAGATCTAAACTTAAGTTCGGTTTTCGTCCTGATATTTATATGAGATTTTTGGTTTTTGTTTATTTATGATTTTGTGATTGAAATGCCAAAAATATTACAGAGAATATTGCAGAATATCTAAGATATATACATATTAGTTCCATATAATTACACATGTCTTCGGTGATATACGAGTATGTGTATTAGTTCCTTTAAAACATTGTAAGTCCATTCATTTATGTTAAAAAAAATGTTTTTTTCTAAATATAAACATTGTAATATGTCCGTGTTTATGACAACTACTGTATATCACGCGCGTGACAAATACAAATTGGGGACATAAATTTCAGTTACCACTTAGAACGGTTAACCGGCTACTCAGGTACGAGGGAGCGTTTAAGTCGTTTTAGTAAAATGGCTCACCTCTACTTACTCTTATTTTCATTTTATTTTTGTATTGAATTTCTATTATGTTTGAAATTTTTGAAAGGGTAATTGAATAAAAAAAATATTCTTACTGTATCATCAATATTAATAATAAATCTGTAAAGGTTGGTCATGGAGTGAGTTACTTTGTTTTCAGAGATATCGTGTTTATAGGCTCTATACATGATACTGAAACTAAATTGACCATTTTTAGAATTTTTTTCTGTATGTATGTATGTTCCTCCATAACTCTTAAACGAATCAACCGATTTTCATGAAACTTGGTAGATAAACATTCAGACGTACGGGACACAGGATAGGCTACTTTTTTCTTTTTCAACGCGGACGAAATCGCGGGCGCCAGCTAGTAGTAAATATATTTTGAGTAGTAATTGAACACAACGAGTCCTCTGAAATGTAAGAAAGTTATTAACTCATATATTTATTAATTGATTCATTTTTATATATATAGAGAAAGCGTTTATAAATATAAATATGATTTTTCTTTATTTGAAAAGAGATTCTGCCATGAAATTATGGTAATTTCTCTGTGGTTTTGTACCTCTTCTTAAGAATCAATAGAAAAAGAAAATATCAATATAAAATATTATTAATGGTACTTTAGTGCCCAGGTCGGAAATTAAGTAATTGTTGGCACTTTCCAATTGAAGTGGAGGACTATTCCCAAGGCGTTAGTCAAGGCTGTAGTTTTAAAACAAACGAGGCCATCAATCGCGAGGAAATAATAGGCAAAAACATACAAGAAACAAGATGAGTACTTCCGTTGAATCGTATTGTATGGTCATCGGAATTTGAAGTACAAATTTTAAAGGCGTGTGTGTCGCTGCATAAACCACAAGTTCTACTCGCTTGCGCCAGTGCTACTAGCGCGAGTACTAAACGCACAGTGAAACCGGCAAAGCCGGGCGCGTCCAGCCAGGTCAATGGTCACTCGTCATAATTGCTCACCCGCACCGCTTATAATACTCGTGTAAAACGGCCCTTACGTCGGCCCCACTGACAATTTGTTTTCGAGTACGTTAACTGATATCGGAATATGCCACGAGTTTTGGCTAACAAACGGGGGTGATTAAAAGCACTAGTTTATTTTCCTATCTATTATAAAAATCTCCACGTTTCGCTTATCACAACAAATTTATAGGTATTGGGTTTTATTTTCGAACATATTAATTTGGCTTCGTCTCTCTGTTTGGATTTTATTAATAGCTGCGTATTTATTCGAACGTAAAAATAGATGTTTTATTTACGAAATTGATAAAAATAATAATATAAACCATCCGACACTGATGATACAGCATAATTTTGTAGGTAGCTATTCAAAAATTTTGCCTCAGAATGCAGAAAAAATAATCAAATTAACATAAAAAACAATTAACAGTCTTTAAAGAGTTAGCGAAAGGTTAGCAATGCACATGCTATTAACTTTCTTTTTTCCCTATTTAGTAATAATCATCATTATGTAATCATAATATTTCAATGCCTTAAACAAATTATACTAGTAAGTCCTTATAATTTTCACATAGCAACAGTTTTGTGCGAAACAATCTAGAAAACTGGGACATTAGTTAAGTCTGGCAAAACACGAGCTCGGACACTTCCCTTTTTATATCCAATTTCATTAATCACACTGAAAAACAAGCGGTTTTCAGCGCAAAACTGTCCGGCTCGAAGGACCGGCTAATTGGTTAGAACCAGTTTGTACCGGCGTATACAGGTTTGTAGCGGGCGTTGCACAGTAGTAAATCTCTCGCACCTGGTCGCGTGTACTGTCTGTACGCTGGTCTAATAAATCACCATCCATCCCTAGTGTTGGGCGAGGCTATGAGCTTGCCTCAGGCACCTGACTACCTATCTTAGAGTATGGGATAAATGTTTCAATCGCTTCAATTTCAACTATTTTATTCGAATATAAATTTCAAATGATGTTCAAGTAAGTCCTTGTATCAAATCAAAATAGAATATTTATTTAACAAATTCAATATTCAGAGCTTAAATTGTATTTCTAGTTTTTTTTTTTATTAAAATGGAAATATTTGTGTAAAATTTTCATTAAATCTTAAATATTCATAATATTTTAATACTCATGCATTAAGTTATCAAGATGTTACTACGTTAGTTATTATTAGGTACCAATCCGATTTGAATATATATTTTTTTGCATTTGATAGCCTAATTCTTTTTATACAAGCAAAAGTGTATATAATACACAATAGTGTATATAGTGTATATGTAGGTTTTATGTAGATTCGTTTTGTATTATTATTATATTTTTATTATTATACTAGCCAGTTCAATTTTTGTAGTGACTTAAATCAGCTTAGAATAAGATATCATAATAGACTCCCTGTACGAAATTGAGGTAACTCACAGGCGTAAAGCACATCACTAATTATACTTTTAGATGATATGATTTACAGGGGGTGGAGTTGAAAACTTAATTTGAAAAAATAGGACAAAATACACGCGTGACTAATGTTACTCTCATTCCAAAATTAAAGAAATGTTTTACGAAAATGATGTAAACCCAAGCTAAATCTTAGAAATATAATAAAAATCGGTTTCTTTCCAGCCAGTAACCGGTAATTATAATTGGAAAAGTAATTCGATCTGTTAAAAGTAATTGGAGTTTTCTTTTAAATCCCATCAATCAATTTTTTTTTCATATAATCGGGTCATTAATAAAGAAGGAAAATGAATTGCATGTTACGGTAATTAATCCCAAATCGGCTGTTTCTCTCAAGTCTCGGGGGGAGTTGAAACCTCATTGAGGGAAGAATTTCTTGATTAATTACGTCAGTTTCTTCCTCAATATTTGTCAAAATATTTTTCAGGGCAATTAGTTTCAATACCTAATATTGTGCCTTTCTCTGTTCGCTACATTTTTAAACAATCGTTTTTGTTTTTATAACACTATATTAGTTCGATATTATTATGTACTAGTTGGCGCCCGCGACTTCATCCGCGTTCAAAAAAGAAAAAAGTAGCCTATCCTGTGTCCCGTACGTCTAAATGTTTACCTACCAAGTTTCATGAAAATCAGTTAATTCATTTAAGAGTTATAGAGGAACATACATACTTACATACATACATACATACATACATACATACATACATACATACATACATACATACATACATACATACATACATAAAAAAATTCTAAAAATGGTCAATTTAGTTTCAGTATCATGTATAGAGGCTATAAACTCGATATCTCTGTAAACAAAGTAACTTACTCCATGACCAACCCTTACAGATTTATTATTAATATTGATATATAACATTAATAATATTAAACATGTTAATGATATATATTAACATACATATTAACATAATTCTACATTAAACTGAAGAATCAAATGACGTTTTGTCTACTATAGATACTACTATAGTTACTAACTTCATAATAAAGTAACTTCTGAATATGGAAAGAAATTAAATAAAAAATGAATTATTTTTTTGGTTATTATAAAATTATTGTATTTTTTATATTTTTTTATTATAAATAAAATTGTTTTTAAAAAATCCCAGGAATCTATTTACAGCCAATTCCTTGCAGTAATTGAATATTTGAATATAAAGAAACTAACAAGTTTCCAAGCAAATACAAATTGCGATACCAACAGAAGAGAAACGAGAGAAAATTAATAACACTCGTTCCGAAAATCTCGAGTCCAAACACAAATCCAGCGAAGACACAGTTGTGGAATGACACAGGAAATTAAGGCATTCATTGAAAGGTCGGGGGCGTACTTTGTCCCAGGATCCTTTGTTCCATTCTGGTTGGCCATAAATTCCTCCTTGCCACGACCATTCTTATCACATCATGCATCACAGACAGTAACCTAATACGCACGAACTTTGCCAAATATACTCATTACGCACACAAACATTCATTCCACTGTGTAACTACCAGACACTTCGTAACAATATTAGTATATCGAAATCAGCGAATATTAGACAACTCAGTACCTACCTTTACCATGAGTTTACAATGACCGAACTAGCTAGCGAGAGCGTAAAATATTTATATGGAAAATTGTCAATTTGACGTTGACAGATGACAGTTTTTCATATAAATGTTTACGCTCTCGCTAACGAGTGCGGTCATTATAATTCATGGTAGAGGTACTGATGTAGTATGAAGCTTGGCCAAATTCGCGGTGTACTAACATGGTTGACTAACCGATACTGAACTTTCTCTCGTTGAGATGTACCTTTCTTTGAATGACATCCTAATCTATACTTCTATAATTTTGCAGTATAACTAATTAATAAACTATCTGTGTGCCCAATTTCACCCAAATCCTTTCAGCCGTTTTTGCGTGAAATGTAGGAAACATCTTAACATCCATCCTCACAAACATTCGCATTTATAGTATTAATAATTGTAATATTTTTCAATTAAGCTTCTACTCTCTTTGCGAATACTGTGCTTAAAAGCCAAATCGTCAGCATTGTAAGCCAAAACTTTCTTCAACACAAATGGCTTTAGGGTCCTTGAAAGTGAATCAAGATCTGATAACAGCAGGTAATTAATGGGAGGCCCCATTGTTTTATAATTAATTTGTTCATTAGTGTCTTTAGCACCTAAAGAGCGTTCCTAACGTACTGTTTTTGTGTGGTTTCGCTTAATTCGCAAGAAATATTTAACGTTGTGTGTGATCATTATATTCTATTTACTTAAACTTTGTGTAGTTCAAGTCTCTTTATTAGGGATACTAACTTATTCCTCTATCCTCATCATTTCTTAAACTGGTTTACCATCAAACCAATGTTATAAATCCATCAAATACGAGTAGAATGTTAAAGTCAATCTTTCTTTCTGTTAGTAATTATTCTTTCCGATTTACTTACTATATTTTGAATGATCTCAAAAAGAAAAAGAGTTGCAAAGAAAAAAAAACATAATTTACAATGACACAGAACAAAAATTACATAACAAAATTAGAAATAGACACGTCTATGCGTACGTATTTAAGTGAGTGATTCCATTTCGTTTGCATTAGATCCGCAGGAATTCTAACCAATACTCTGTTTACATACAATAGGTCGACAACAATACGATTCGATTTCCAATACGTAAGGAGCGACACCGACCATGACAAAGCTTAGGCGGTCGTTAAACTCAGCTCAAAGCAACTACACACGGCCATCAACATTGACTAACTATGTGGCCAGCTTTAACAATACACACATAATGCAATAAACCTAATGACAAAAAAAATCTAAAAAGGTACTTCAATTTTGTAAGCTTCACCAATATGTTGAAAAATATATATTATTTTTGCGATTAAACAGGCTGGCTTACATAATACCTACTAAATATAAAAAATAACGTAAAGTTTTTCTTATTTGTAATTAATTACTGTTACAGCCACTCGCAAAGAGTGCGTTGTTCTACAAACACGGATTTTTTTTACCATTTCTTTTTGTTTTATAAAGGGTAACGCAAGCTGTCGGTTCACTTTGTCTTGATGGTGGAACATCAAGACATCTAGTAAAACACACAATTAGAGGTTGTATAACCGTTTTTATATGAGCAATGGATTCTCTACAATTCAAACAATTTGACGCTGCAGGTTTTTGACTTAAAAATTTCTATACCTAGCTTGGTCACAATGATATTTCATATGGTTCAGCTCGTTTTTCTAAACACCAGGCCAGTGTGTCCCAAATTCTGAACTATGCGGACCGTCTTAACTCCAGTAAATCAGTGCGGTAGCCCGCGCGCCGTCTTGCCCGGTCATCACTCATCTAACTTCGACTAGACGCTACGATGACGTATGGGTTAGGCTTAAAACTTGGTGCATGTTATGTAAATTTAAAATGGTTCGGTTACGAAACTGTTATTTAGAAATCTTCCGTTGGTTGTGGGTGTTGATTATCATTTTTCATTTGTCATACTACAT
The DNA here is from genome assembly GCA_945859745.1 of Synanthedon formicaeformis. NCBI lineage: Eukaryota > Metazoa > Arthropoda > Insecta > Lepidoptera > Sesiidae > Synanthedon > Synanthedon formicaeformis. Next base: position 3,092,558 of record OX243977.1, read on the forward strand.
ACATACTCGGAGGTACACCTATCCATAAAAATGTCTGTTCTGATACTTAACTTGCTCATATCTGATCAGAAATAAAGACCAAATAACGTGGACCTCTTGAAAAATAAATCTAAAAAAAGTAGATTATTTTGCTATAGTCAGCATAAGCTTACATGTCTAAAAGTTTTGATGTCAATTTTTTTCTATCTACCATCAAATGTGTAATGTATACCGTCAACCTGCTCGCCGCTCTCTTTATAATATTAAAAATGTTTGTCATTTCATAACAACTTCCTTTTTAATATAAAAAAATATTCATTATGAAAGAATTTTCGCAGAAAATATTTTCGCTCACATACAATATTAAATACTTCTACCTAACTATGAATACAAACTATTCCGTCTATGAAAGTTATATATATACTTAATAGTGACGAAACGACACAATGACTAAACGCCCATTGTGTCGTTTCAGATAAAAATAGTCCTTAATCAAATTCGTCCGTGCAGAATCGGGGAAGTACCGTAATGTTAAAAGATTCACAAATTTACTTGCATATTTGTACGCATGTCTGTCTCCAAATGCGTTTATGTGGTCTGTAATAAATGCAAACGCCATGTTGGAACCACTATACTTTATTTGCCCTGTAACTGACACTGTCACAGAAAAACGACATGAAATCCTTGTCGCTACGTTCGCGGTTTTGTGATCGCTATGCACAACGTAAAATAATTTAGATTGTTAATTTTAAGAGTGCGTATAAAGCAAACAAAATTTGTAATTTCACCCGCGTGGCCCCTTGGACATGACAGTGACACAAAATACGTACAACTACGCACAACATGCGACGGAAGATAGCGCATCTCGCTCAATAAAAATGTTATAAGTGACAAAAGTATTAAATATTAATTATTCGTAAACTACAATGTCAAATGAAAAATTGTTACATACAGCCTTAGATAATAAATGTGAAGTTAAATTACTGATACAATAAAACTAAAATCGATGGAAATGAGAGCTCACTTGGTGATTTTTTTCTATCGAGAAAATTTCATTATATTATGTTTTCTGTTACAGGCGTCACTTTCATTTATAATGTATTTATTTATTTAAAAACATTAATTAAATTAGACTTTGTTTACTTATATAAAATTCAAATCTAGGATTGGCTATTTCTCCTTATACCCGCTCTTAATGGAGCCTAACTGTGCGCAGCCGGGGGCGGTTCGCTAGTTTTAATAAAATTATGCGTTTTTCTTTATTGCTTCTCTATTCACACGCATTAACATACGTCATGGGAGTGAGTGAGAAGCGCTACGCTGAATGCACAACATTATTGACACAAAGAAAGCCCTTTAAAGGTCACACAGTACAACTTCTAAACCTCACCTACGCAGTACTATGTTGCTAGAATAGGTTTTCTACCTGTGTATGTACATAAAAGCAATATACACATGTTCATGGGAAGGGTGTGGGGGATGATTTGCCGCTCTATTTCGCCCGGGCACCGATCCCGCACTAGGCAAGGGTTGAAGCAGGTCGCCTGTAAAATATCCCGTATGCTTGGATTGGAACCACATGTCACATGTTATTTTGGACCGTTTTCATTTAGATTTATTAGGGGAAAAACGAAAATCTTATTATTATTTAATCAATATGAACATTGTTAATCTTTTACTGCTGTATGGTTGGTTAGGTATATCATAACAGACAATGTTTAAAAGGATATCTCGACGACAGTAAATAATAAAAATGTCTTATATCCTTCCTCAAACTATTTCTTCTAATAAATTCAAGACCAGAACAGAATACAAATAATAGTCAATAAAATAACAAATTGTTAGTTAGTTTGTTACATGAATGTTCATTCATTTCATTCATTCATAAAAAGTACTGCTTCTGAGATACGCGTACGAAGTCACTGGCAAAAGTCAGTAATCAATATTTCTTCTGTATCAGTTGATTGGTTTAGCCATCAAACTACTATAACATGGAACACGCGTGCCATACAAAACGCAACGAATTTTATAGAACATTTAAAAGTGACATATGCGTAGAGCATGTACTGTCATTTAAAACCAACCAAACATATGTCATTTAAAGAAAATGTGACTTTACGCCATCACATTGGAGTTTAAAATTAATAGTAGAAGTTGGTCGTTACTACCTTTTACCATTGACGCGCGAAGGCAAGAGTCCGCCATGATTCTGTCAAAGGCGTTCTTTTTATGTGCCGCTTTGGCATTTGTGACGCAAATTCCATTGTAGTATTTCGATGGGTTTAGCCGTGAAAATGTAACAAATGAACAGAATTTATAATATTACTAGCTTTTTCAAATAGGTACAGTTGGCTACGAAAATTATCCTCCACATATAAAAAACAAATTTACAAAATCCGCTTTCTCACACACTCTCTGTTTCATTCTATGTATTTAATATTTGAACACATCACGACGGGAATTATCTTCATAAAATCAAAAGACATAAAAAGAGTTGAAATATTTGCTAAATATTTTTATTGTCACAATAACTAGATAACAGCTAGGCCAAAGAGGGCATACAATACAAACTGGGATGTTTTTTTTTGTGTTTTTGGGACGAACCAGACATAAACCATATTTTCAATGTATACAATTATAGTTAGCTCACATAACTTTTCATTACTCAACCCTACGCTTAACCTATTTACCTGCATATTAAACCATAGTTTTAACGCTTTAGCATATTTTCACGCCATTTCCAACGATACAGTGCATCGTAAAGTTAAAAATAATGACCGGTTATAAACTCTTGCGGTGTTTAAAAATAAATCTCATATCTTGATGATACAATGTATGTAGCTACATTATGTAGGTAATAGAGTTACGTTATTTTAGCATCAAAACCTTTGGTGTGACTTTAACCATGTAAGTTACACTGGCTGGTAATATTAGCGTTAATTGTTAAATGAACTAAATTATCAAAGAATGAGTGAATAATTTATTCATCATACAAAATATAAGAACAAATGTAAACAACAAATAACACATACTTAACATATCAAACAATGGTAAACAAAACAAAAAATAAGGCGAAGAGTTTCATGAGTTTCATTTACAAACATACAAAAATCTTAGATAAGTAGTGTAGATATGTAAGGATTTAGATTTAATTTAAATATAAAAGAAAAGATACTCTGTGATTATGCCAATTATATTATTATTCTTCTTCTATTTTTTTTATGGAAATTGGTATTCTAGCTCTTTCAGGAGGGGGCAATCTTCGGAATATCGTTCTTGGGATCTAGTGAAAATAAAAACAAAAAAATTTTGATTTATAGTGATAAAGCAAAATTTCTTGTGTTTTTATTTTGAATTCGTATGTAGTTAATTAATAAAATAAAACACATTTTGCCGTGCTTACATGTTTCGTTCCGTTCATAAATCATAGAAACGTAGGTATTTGTCAAAATGAAAAAGCGAATTTCTCTTGCAATAATCCTATCTTAATCCGAAGATTAATATGTGCTTGGTGATGTCAAACTTTCCTATATTGCTGTGGCGCAAGTTTTAAGCGAAATGTCACCGTTCACTAATAGTGTTTTCCTTTTAAGAAAAAGTTTAAGATGTGGATTACAAATAAAAATAATAAGAAGAAAGCTTTAAAGATTTCGATTTTAGAAAGCTTATAAAATTTTTATTTATTTCCAACATACATACTTGTATACTTATAGAGAACTTTTTTTATTATAGAGAACTGTTGCTTATCAGAAATGTGTAAAACCTTACTGTGTCTACCAGGTTACACTTTCCTTTATTCAAATGAATGAAGAATAAACAGAAAGAGACACTGAAGTATAAGCCACTTAAGCCACAATTTTTCGCTATTATCTCATTAATTTGAAAGTAAAGTGGTAATTTGTATAGTGTATAATTATTTCGTCGAGTAAATGTCATGTAATTATTTGATCAAAAGATACTTGACACTTATATAGAAAAATATAGTAAGTGTATATACTATAACAACTAAGTATTATTACGTTTTAAATCGCCTGTATACTTTTATAACTTACCTCTTCACATAGGACATTGAAGTTCGTTTTAAATTGCGTTTATTTAAAAATTAGACTACTTATACTAGGTGACTTGATATTTTAACTAATGGTACAAGTTAAGAGCAACTAGGTTAAAATTTTTATTTTTAATTATTTATTCTCGCTTGAGCTCTTGATTTGTACCACCCATATGAGACTACGTGGCGACTCTACACGACATTTTGACACGCCTCATGCTGTGATATACACCGCAAGTGAATCCATATTAAGCTACAGTCTTACTTTGAAACTGTGTTCATTTACAAGCTTACATTTTATCGCTATTACTAGAATTATAAAATTTATTTTAAAGAAACTAATTTTATTGACAAAGAATGCCAATCTGGCTTCAAAACCATTCTTTTACAGAAGACCACAGCGAAGTAACAGCACTTGTGATATTATGTTTCAGTGCGTAAGTTATGCGAGAGCTCTTCGCCTTACTCAAGTCTTGTTCCTTATTATTTATCCCAATTCATCACTGACTTGATGGACAATGAAAATATTATACCTTTTGATATTGCTTTAGTTTATCTACTATATAAATAATATGTGTACATTTATTATTTAGATACATTTATGCAACATCATATTTAAAGTATAGCGTGCACACCTGGTTTTTGCCACATTGTTTTTTTTTTGTTTATTTATGGAGATGATCTTTTACCACATAATATATACATGTCCACGGAGTGACTTGTCCAAAAAATTATTATTAACTCTTTCACGTAGAAATATTATTTTAATGTTACCTTGTAGGACTGTAGTATAAAATTTTCCAATTACATTGAATACATTAAACGAGAGAACGACAATTTTGCGACGAAACGAAAAGTCTCGTGACGAAAACGGAAAACTCGTTCCACGTCTACTCTTCCATTTCCTTCATACATACGTCTTTCTATATTTTGCCTCTCTATCGCTCTGTTTGTAATTAATAATGTATGAAAGCTGCGGAGACTCCGTGAATCATTATGATATACAGGCTCTTATCCCTTGTACGGTTGACAAAAAAACAACTCCAAGTGGAATTTAATTAATGATTTTTAAGAGTCCATTAATATGGATTAGCACAGTTTGTGCTGTTTTTGTTGTGACATATCAGGTTTTGTATTATTGCGGGCAATTTATCATTAAAATCGTTGGCGTTCTGTTTATATGAATGTAATGTGATGACAAATGAAATTAAAATAGTTCTATTTGAATAGCAGTTATATTCGGTCGAGGAATACAAGCAGTATTTCCTATTTAGTTTAGTTTTTGTTAATTAATAATTGTATTTTTATTTATATTAACTAATTGATATATAATAATGTAAAAAAATAATTAATATAGTCTAAATGTAAAATGTCATCATATTAGTACAATTTTTTTTTCTATAAGTAACTAGTATTATAAATTAGAAAAGACGCTATTTCCAACATATTTGGATAAAATGTGGCCTATAACACAAAAAGCGCCACAGAAACTGCAAGTTCATTAGTGACCATAGTAGGATTAAGGATAAGCGATAATATCGATACATCAAAGTAACACTGAGTTATTTTGCTAAATTGACGATTTTGAGTTGTCTCACAAAAGCTATTCTAAAACATGTTCTATAAAGCAACACTGAGTTTGTGCTCAGGTTTTTGCCTATGAACGATATTGAAGTAACTTGCACTATTTCATTTTAAAAGAAAAAACAATTTCAAGAAAGAAACAGTGGTTTAGAAAGAAATAACTCATTGACGATATATCTCACTGTTGCTTTGTGGTATCGATATGTGAAACAATATACATATGGTAACTTATTGCCGGAATAAGTATTCTATATTTTCATCCACACCGGTCTGTTTTAATAGAATTTTCATCCAAATTCGCGTCATTGAGAAACCAGAATGTGTAAGAAATATCTTCGTGAATAATAATAATAATGAAAAGTTTTGTCGCGAAAAGACGCTGACAGATATTAGTCTTCTTATTAGAAGAACGAGCATGGATTATTTAGTATACTCTTAGTATATTGCTATATACACTGTATTATATTATATGATAGTATATTATACAGTGTGTCTAACGTTTTTTTTGCTGTCCATACACGAAAAAGTTTTTGAAGGTGTCTCACGTTTTTATGTAATTATACCAGACGGGATCGTCATAACGCCACGATTATTTACTTATATTAACGTACGAGTATACTTTTTTATGTATAATGATATTAACACGTGTATGTCGACATTATGATTCTTTTATTGCGTGTGTGTCCAGTCATATTTCAGTTGGACACATATTCCTTATTCAACAACTGCAGTCTATTAAATATGACAATCTATATTAATAATATTAAAAATTATAAATTAATATTAACTATAAAGAGCGAAAATTTGTGTGTTTGTTGCTCTTTGACGTAAAAACTACTGGGCCGATTTTAAAAATTCTTTCACCAATACAATCTGTCATACTGTGCAGTAGAACTAGTTGGATTTTTTTTTGTCCAGAGTTCTATCGTAGAACTGTTAGTAGAACTGTTTGGAACAATCTACAGTAAGGTTCATTACCACCGAGTAACATAAGCTTTATTTTATAAACGCAGGCGAAATCGCATGCAACAGCTAGTTATTAATATATATTTTGCGACTCGCTCACGGTTTCGCCTGGGGTATAATTTATATATATTTTAACCTTTCCCATTTATAATTACAACGAATTAAAATCGGTCTATCCATTCTCAAATTTTTAAAGCGTACATTATTTGAAGTATGATTTCTTGTAGTATATTTTACAGTTTAACTATCAAAAAGTTCAAATAAAAAGTCCCAAGTGACTTTTTATTTGAAAACGACTATAGTGAGTACAATTTCGTCACGTGACCAAAATAATACTTTTTTTTTTAATTGAAAAAGTGGAGAGCCTTTTTGTATTTAGTGAGTGTGACGTGAGTTTAAGTGAACGCCAGTGCAATGCCACTCGGCACTGCTGTAACTCGTAGTGTTTCAGTACACTCGCCAACTTTACAGTCCATTCCAGCTGAGTACAGTACGTGCTGTAATCTGACACACTTTACGTATTGCTGAGACTGACAAGGCAACTGTGTTCATCTTTAGACGTGTAATTAACTTGAGCTGGTCCAATTTTAGCTTCTAACTCTGGTCCTAGTTTTTTTAACTCTGGAGTTAAGTTTGTTTATGCTACTTTCGCATTTAAATATTAATAAGAATACACTTATTATAAACTTATGAGTAAAATAAGAAATCCCATATTAAGAGCGAATGAAGGTATCCCTCCAAATAAGGTTTTCAGTTTTCTGCAAGAATACAAACAGTAAAATTCGCTCCATCAGATATTTTTAATTTTTATAATAGACATTGCAAGGTTTACCCTCATAGAATGATAAACTGTTACTACAGAACTTATTTTATTCCCACTTTTATGTTTCCCCTTAACACTGTTTTTAACTTATCGAATGAATTCGCTTATTTGACGATATATTTCTTGTTTCAGGTACTGAGTCCATTACTATATCTTTAGAAGGCGCACTTTGAAGTAAAGATAAGAGATTGCAGCTAAGTAACTAACAGAATATCTCATTGTCTAAGTTGTAGGTTACAAAGATATTGCTTTGTGTGCGGTCTCTTTACTAGCGTTAAGCGTACAAGTTTTTAATGTCTTAAAATTGTAAATATATATGAAGATTTGTTTATATATAAGTACTAATTATAATTCATTCATTTAAAATCTAGTTTGGCCTAATACCTCTAACCAAATAATAGCATAAAATTATGTTCTGTTATGTTTCGGAGAGAGATGCCAGAGCCTATTTCCCTATCAAATCAATATATTTAATATCCTTCCCAATCGTTTATTTTAATCCTACTATGGTCGCGGTAGCGTACTTGCATTAACTATAGTGTTACGGTCCAATGTGATAGTAAGTGGCTACCGTCACTCATTGGACGTAATAATCACATTGGACCGTTAGCTTGTCTGACTACCTTAACACAAAAAGAAATGGAAATCAATTCAATCGCATTGACTAAGAAGTAATGCACACACAACTATCCCCGAAATATGAAAGAAAAAAAATTGAAATATTCTTACCGTGGGACGTCCACTGCTGGACATAGGCCTCTTTCATAATTTTCCAAAAGGACCGGTCAGAAGCAGTCCGGATCCACCGTTATTACTGGATCCTTACGTTTATTATCTGAAATTCCAATGGTTTTTAAATTCCTTAAAGAAATGGAAAAAAAAACTAGATTAAATTGCCGCTACAAGTGAGCCCACACGCGAAACAACAAACGCTTTACCATCTGAATCAAGATAAACGCAACCCATTTGAAACCCTTTCGTATTCAATTTACAGCTTAAAATCGCTCCCGTTAATTCCTAGATTGATATTAACATAGAGTAGGCAAATCCGGTATTAAAATTCGATCGGTCGTAATTTATCCGAGCACTGTACAAGAGAATCGTTTTAGCTGTGGAACGGTGAATTTAATACAGTTTCTTTCGGATGGAATCGCTGAAATAATTTCAATATAATACCTACCTTGTATAAAAAAAAAAAACTATAGCGACTACCAGTGACTCCTTTTTTTAATGTTAATGTCGTCAGACAGACAAAAAAATGTTTATTAACAGTTGGAAAAATCGTTTTTACAATAACCATGATTGAAGACTCCTTTTAAGCGGAAGCCTGTGCCAGGAGCCTTCGGTGTGTGTGGGTGTATGTGAACTAACGGTCCACTTGATGGTAGGTGGCCTATAACACAAGCAAAGCCAAAGGTACAACAAGTGCGCCCACCCATAGTGGGACTGAGGATAAAGGATTCCTTTACTCACTCACCGAAACACAACAGCACACATACTATTATTTCACGGTGGTATTTTGTAAGAGAATGGTGCCCACATGACTGCGAAAAGCAGTGTGCCCACCGCTAGGCGGTGTGCCTAGCGGCAGTGTACCCCGCCCACAGATCTTCGAAAATGCGCGCGGCCCCCCTAAAGATATGGCACCGCTAAAGAATAGAGCGTGCCGCAGAATTGTCTCGAACAACAAGCGAGCAAACAAATGCTATTGGTCCGGCAGTTGTGTGCGTGTAAGTGGCTACGCCGGGTCGGTTGTCATTGTGTGCTATTTGTACGTGAGTGTGCGTAATTTAGTGACACGGTTGTTTGTTCTAATTTGTTTGCCGCCTACGTTTACTTACAGTCGAAGAAAGAATAAAGAGTAGATAAGGTTAAGGGAAACCTTTGGCAGTCACGCATTAAAACCCAACATTGCAAGTGCACTTATTTGGCAGTTGTCTTCTGTAAGGGGGTGGTTACTCCGCTGGACGGGGTGTCTACATTATTTATCACTGCATGACGCAGTATGCCATGACACTGTAAGTAACTTTCCGGTTAAACTCATGTCATATTGCACGCAGCGAATTTAAATTGTTAACAGCTTTTGATATATCGGTACATTATGTTGCTGTTCATAAACTATTTTCGTCCATTAGTTCGTTGAATAGTTACCAAAAAGGAAGTCTATTGCTTCATTTAGATATTTTTCTAATGGGCAAAAAGTGTATAGATTTATACATTTACGTAGGCATATGTTAGGTTCTTATATTAAGATGTATACGCACCTACATTTCCCGTTACACCTAACGTATTGTTTAGTTTGAAAGTGTCACTGCATGTAAAACAAAGGCCTACTCCAACGGGAATGCATAATTGCAACGCGAAAAATCCATCAGACGAAAAATTATAACCCCCCAAAACCATTACCACACATACCCGGCGCATTCAAGCGAAGTGTAATGGGGGGGACCATGAGTGGTCGGGGAGACGGGAAGAAACCAGACGGAGGGGGACATAATCCTACAATTATCGGCTTAACTCACACTCGCAGGTTGCAAGTGCTCAGGTGCAACAGTCTAAGTAGACAGTAGGCAATCTTAGACGATATAACTATTTTGTTAAGGGTTAACATGCTACCTAAGTCCAAAAAATACTTTTGACTCCAAATAAGTGTTAGTAGTAGCGGGTATTAATTAGTTAGAAAGTAGGCAATCTTAGATGATAAAACTATTTTTGTTAAAGGTTTAACATGTCACTGAACCTCAAAAAAATTACTTTATTATCTGGCCGTTGCACGCGACTTCGCCCGCGTAACTTTTTAAAATATACCCTATTTCCTTTCTGGTGTTCCAAACAACGTGTATGCAAAATTTCATGGTGATCGGTTCAGTACTTTCTGAGTTTATTCATTACAAACATACAAATCTTCTCTCCTTATAATATTAGTATAGTTATAGATGTCGCCCCCCGTCGTACAGCGTAAATTAAAGCATGTGTGCTTCAATGACTGAATAAGGGATAACTAGATTCCTTTTATTTAGGAATAGGTTCATATGTTTTATTCGTTAAAAATTTAAGCATGGTTAAGTAACAAAATTCCACACTTCTCAAAAAAACAATACTATTATACTATTACTAAAAACAAAAAACTCACAATGATCAATACTATTACTAAATTCTATACTTTTCATAATTGTAGCGTTGAGATTTATTACTGCCGTTTATCTGCATTGTGGTTCAGCTACTTTTACATTGATCAATGTTATCAGATACGTAATTGAATATTATTACAACTCGGTACTGATCTGTAAATAATTAATTGCTAATAATGCCTGATTAATTTGTTTAATAAATGACACAATTCTCGTATTTCCTTGGAACGAAAGCTCAGGTATTATAAAAAATATTTTTGGAGAGACCCATTTTTGTTGCAAATAAAACACACACTTCAGTGTTACCAGAATGTAAATATATAAAAAATGTATAATTCTATGAGTTCATGTCGAAATTTATGGTACTATTTGATTTTCCTTGCATTATTTGGAGTATTGCCCTAAAACCATTTGAATACGTCTGTGAAATGTTATTTAATTGGTTAAATCAGTTTAGTTGAAGCGTTTATATGTTTCTGGCAGACATCCAGTCTTTCGGTCAGACAGGCTGACTTCTGGATACACACTCGAGTCGAGACAGGGAGGGTCTTCCGACTGAATCTAAATTTTAACATATGTTGTAAATTGTCTTAAATGTCAAATTTATATTATTCGGAAGCGTTTTTATAATATAATTTTTCAGAAGTAGTAAGTTAGTTACTTAATAATTATGAAAACTTTTGACTTCAGATACAAATACAAAATAGTTATATCTTTTATCTTAATCCTAGGTACAAAAAAGGTGTAGGGGCACTCATTCCTATTAAGTATAATTAAATACTTGTATCAGGAGACCCAGCTCTTCCATCTTCCATCACCGCACTTAAAACTTAGGCTAAATTAGAACTACAAACATTATTACATCTGTTCAGATATTTAGTGCTTATTATTCTATTGTTCAGGAATAGAGCTACATTGATTTACAAAAGTGACCTCGATCAAAACTAAAGGCATATATTCAATTAATGAATTTTCGCGCCAACTTCACCAAACCCAATTAAATTAATGATTAACTAAACATTATTTTAATATAAGTAATATCACACTTCTTAATTACAGATATTTAGTATTGACTAGCTGGCGCCCGCGACTTCTCCCGCGTTGAAAAAGAAAAAATTCTAAAAATCGTCAATTGAGATTCAGTATCATGTATAGAGCCTATAAACACGATATATCTGAAAACAAAGTAACTTACTCAATGACCAACCCTTACAGATTTATTATTAGTATTGATTATATTCTATTGTTCAGGAATAGAGCTACATTGATTTACAAAAGTGACCTCGATCAAAACTAAAGGCATAATTTCAATTAATGTTTCGCGCCAACTTCACCAAACTCAATTAAATTAATGATTAACTAACATTGTACGCAAGTGCGAGGTACGTACAAATCCTCTGGGGGCGTCTTATTAGAGCAACTTGGATTGGATAGTAATTTATTACGGTTATTGCAAGTTTTGGTGGCCGCGGGTCGTTAATACCCCTACCCGGAATTACAGGGTTGACCAAATCGTTGGAAATTAATACCAATTGTATGTAAACCGATAAAGTTAATTGTTGTACAAACCTTTGTATTAATGTGAAATTTTTGAGTAAGCCCGAGCTGTGATTTTTAAATTTCTAAGAATTCTTTTTTTTCACTACTAAGCGATATTCTTCTAAAGGAAGAAAAGTCTAAAAATAGTGTAATTTCTTTCGTCTGCGCATATAATATAATGTATGGCCTTTATCCAGTACGGCGATTTGTGTTACGTTTTGAGACACATCTAGTTTAAAATATATAATTAAAAAATACTAGTGATATATATAGTGTATTTTATTTTATATAAATCGAAACGAAAACGGAGATATCCCGCTTGTTTGAAAATATAACGAGTTTAGATTCAATTCCGGTGAAAACTGGTATTTTCCGGTAATTTGGGTCGCTCGTATCGTACCGCCCGACGGGATTAAATTCGGTGTGGTCCATCGACCGTGCACAGCCTTGTTACTACATCGATATCGACACTTGAAGCATCACTAGTGATGTCATTGGTAGGTAATTAGGATCGTTACTTTTTGTCACAAAACACCTTCATGTGCTTGAATTTTACTAATGTGCGTGTGCTTTCATGAGAAACAAGCGACCCGCCTCTGACAACAGAATTAATTCTTTAGCCGCTAGAGTTGGATTTATCCGACAATCCATTTCGCCAGAGCCGTATATATACGGCTCTGGCGTTATATACGGCTTATATACATAATGTATATATATATATATATATATATATATATATATATATATATATATATATATATATATATATATATATATATATATATATATATATATATATATATATATATATATATATATATATATATATATATATATATATATATATAATGTTTATTTTTGCGTTGCGAATCATTGCGTTGCTTTCTCATACAAAAATTTATTAAAAAAATTTGACGAGTCAAGCGCTAGGGGGCACGACATCTTCAATGCCAAGCGTGCTAAGGGTTAAAAATCTTCAAAAATCCTTTAGTAACGGATGCTTATGTTATAAAATAAACCTATAATCCAAAATTCAGCTTTGTAGACTTAGTAGTTTTTGCTGTGCGTTGATAGTCATTCAGGACAAACGATTTTATAAGTATAGATTATTTAAAATATATTTATAATCTAAGTAAGCATGGATGATATTATGCTGACCATACTTTTCCTGAGCGTGACGTCACAGTGACGTCACAATGATCGAGGAGACGCACTTTAGTAGAACATGCAACTAAAAACATTCATAAAAGACTATTTGAAATATTTATTTTTACAATTTAATCACAAGACGGTACCTACTGGTAAAAACATTTGCTACATATTTTCTAAAATAATTTAAATCTTTTAGTTTATAAAGATATACATATCGTATATACTATATATGTTATATATTTATATTAACAGCACCTTTTTACCACTGTTTAATTCTAAAAATTTCTCTGCATGTCTGCATTCTTTCATGGAACAAAGCGTACATAAAAAATGTTTTAAAAACTCCCTTCTAACAATTGGACTCGTAAAACACGCTGTAACCAGACCAAAATAACTTAAAAGAGAAGCGTTTTGTTCTTGAGAACACTAAAAGTATCAGAGAGAACATAAAAACTCGGTCCAGTAACCAAACACATAAATCGAATTGAGTCGAACTCGACGCCACATTGTAACTGTGGACGCCTACCATTTGTTGCTTTTTAATATTCCATATATACGCAAAATTACAAAAAAATTACAACTTTATATAACTTAATAACTTATAGTTTTAAGTAATATAAATTAAGAAATCTATACGAAAACGATTATACTTTTTTCAAGATTTCAAAAGTGATTAAATTTTATATTGAGTCGTTTTTTCTTTACGATAATAACGATGAGTTAATAGACAAAACGCCCGAATGAATTGTCATTGGTTTATCTTCTCTAAAATAGTACTTAAAAAATACTTAGGCCTTAGGACTTAGGCCGGTTTCAGTGCTCTCCTGACGGTCAGTCCTGACGATACGCACGACCGACCGCGATAGCAATACGCGTGCGTGCGGTCAGGCGAGCTCTGTAACGACTTTTGAATTTTCATACAAATGACAAGCGCGTCAGTCGCACGGTCGGTCGTGCGTATCGTCAGTCCTGACCGTCAGGAGAGCACTGAAACCGGCCATAGTTATATGACTGAAACCTATAACGTATTATTTTATTTAAACAATTTGTACTTTTTATATTTCACTTTTTTTTAATGTTATCAGACAGGCTATGCCGCAGGTGCTGCAAGTGCGCTGCCGACTATAGTAGGATTAAGGAAGGGATAGAAAAATGGGCCCTGAAATCCATTATTCATTTACTAAAACACAATATATTGGTAGTTAATAAAAAAATGAAATAATAAGATAATGTACAAGTACATTATCTTAAGATTTTTTGAAGCATGTAATTACATGTAAATTTTCATCCTATGCTTATGTATATGTATATATTTTCTTTATTTTTTACTCGATGTGTGCTAAAATGTGTGCAAATAGTAGCGACCATTGCCGTGGCTAATCGCTTGACGCAAGAACCGAAGGGGCAAGGAAACACAATTATTTTTATAGCAACACAATTTTCCTCGGCTCATTACATACATACCTCACGGTATACCTGGCAACATTAACATGCCCGGCCTGGGTAGGGCCGACCTAATGCCCTGCGGGCACGCGAACCGTTTTTTGATTATTTCCCCAAAATTATATCCCATTTTCACACCAAAAGAGCGCTGGCGTGTGTGCACAGCTTAAGGCAATATGATGTTCGTGACCAGAGACAAATGTGTAGTCGGATTGGCGATCACAGCCGCTTTCTTGGCAGCCATTTTACTTTTAGCTCCGAGGAGGCGTAATTACTTTTACAAAGTTTTTTTTACTTATAAGGGGTAACGTGTGTGTGTTTTATATCTGAAAACAGTAAAAAGATGTTAAGATTTTTTTGTAAGTAAGTAATATAAATTAGCAATTAAAATTGTATTTGAAAGGTTTTGTCCACCTTATTTAATATTTATTACCATATCTTGTAAAAAGTGTATCCGCAGTGCCAAAATTGAGAGGGATGGAAAAGTCTTGCAGAGAGCGCGACCAATTTATTAGAATCTATAAATTAAGTATAATAAATCATAATGTTGAGAATAGACCTCCAAATAAAACCTACTTATATGTGGAAGACCATACTGTAACACTAAAAATATGTCGAGAGGATGAGATTTTTTGCGGACGCTACTTCAACATTAACACTCGAAAGCTTTATTTTTTTTACGCGGATGAAAACGCGTGCATAAACTAGTATTAAAACAACTGTATTAAACCCTCAATTTACCTTGTGATTTTTTTCTCAAATTACCCTCAATTTGATTTCCATGCGTAACATTAATTTGTAAAATCGGTGTATTGTACGTCATCAGGGCCCGGTAATGAAGATATTATTCAGTCATAAAGCGTTGAATTGCCATCGGAATACTTGGCGACACGCATTAACCGCCTAAAAGTCTCACAATATTAGGCCTTATCAACGCTTTTAAATCGGGGCTCCGACAGAAATGTACCTTTACATCTATAATCCGATAAATTAGTGCAATAAAAGTGGAAATTCACGTGTAATAAGGAAATGGTCGGTCGAAATTTGACGCGGTCTTGTTCGGGTTATGCAGGAGTTTATCGCATGTTTTTTTAATGACAAATATAGGTATAATATAATATGTTACTATAAAGATTATAGCTGGTGCCCGCGACTTCGTTCTCTTTGAAAAACAATAATAATAGATATTTTTTACGACAACCTCTATAGATATTGCAATAAGAAGATCAATGCTTTTGTCTAACTGAAAAAAAATAGATGCATATATAGTAAAAAAAAAATAGTTTTACATAATTATGATTTAGTTTAACATAGCGTTAGAGTAGAGAAATTTCATATTTTTTATTCTAATGTATAAAGTTTTCGGGTCATGTGAAGACATTCTAACAAGTTCGGCCTTGAAATAATTTGTCCCCAATGTTTACGGCTCGATTTAGATAAAGATATTACGAATAAAATACACGGTATATCAAATTCGCTCGGCTTTTATTTGGACATGTCACGCAATAGTTACATGGACCAGGAATGTTATCGTAAAAACAATTTAAACATTTTCTATATTAAGTTTTACTGTTCAAGCGTAATTTTACTGTTAAGAAAATTTTCGATAAACCTTTGTTTTTTCTTGTAATCTTAAGATAGAACTTTATATATGAGATAATATTAATTTTTTTTTATAATAGGTCAGTTGGTCGAATAAATAAAAGATAGAGATCTTAGACAGGTCTCAAACCCTTTATTAATTTTTATTAAATGCATACCAATGGGACAACTTCAAACAAAGAGAAATTCTCTCACTATATAATGCAACACCTTACAGAAAACTACCATGAAATAACAGCACTTGTGCTGTTGTGTTTCGGTGAGTGAGTCAGCCAGAGCTCATTTTAGCTGTCCTTTCTCTATCCCTTACTATGTTCTGCTGAACATTTTTTTAATTCTTTTATTTGCCTAAAACATGGTAAGGTAAGGTGTTACAAAAACTGCTGCTGTGCTTGCTACACCTGTAACATAACTTGTATTATATGCGACGGAAGCCACCTGCCATCAAGTGGACCGTTAGCCTGTCTGTTAATTTTATCATAAAAAAATACAATTTGAAGTCTTTCACCGATACACTTGATGACGCAAATCACCAAATTTATTTTGGTACCGGTACAAACACACCTGGTACGAATACATGCCGTGAATTTTATATTACTTTATTTTTATAGAATTACCTATAGTAGGGGAGCCCAAGAGGGGATTTTGGAATTTACTCGAGCGTGTCAGATATTGCCAATGTACGAGTATATTCCCCACATGTCTCCGATAACGAATATGTGTTAATCTGCCGGTTTGGATGGTGATTTGGTGGGAGTTGGGGTAAAAATTTAAATACTTCTCGAACGCGTCAGATTTTCACACAGACGGTTCAGTCTGAATTCCTGATCGTGCTGATTCTTAATCTGATGATTATTTGGAGGATTTTACTTAATACAGCGTCTACAAACTTTTGAACGCTTGTAGACGCTCATCCCAGAGTTGAAAAAGGAAACACCATATAACTTTTTTTTCTTCCTACCATCTAATATTCAAAATCCAATAGGTCCCCACGACGCTCAAGTGACTCCACATTTAGCATCGTGGGCTCCCCTACTACGCGGGACAGATTGTTTGACGTCATACAATTTTCTTTGTATCGACAAAAGTACGTCATTTAAAGGTTAATTGCAGATTAGGTAGGCGTAATAATTCGTTAATAAATTCTAAATATAAATTTATGAGTCTCATTCCAGTCATATACTTAAGTCTGCTACGCATCAAACTACTACAACATGGAACACGCGTGCCATACAAAACACTACGAATTTTATGGAACATTTAAAAGTGACATATGCGTAGAGCATGAACTGTCATTAAAAAAAAATGTGACTGTACGTCAACCCATTAGAGTTTAAAATGAAATAGTAGAAGTTGATCGTTACTACCTTTTACCATTGATGCGTGAAGGCAAGAGTCCGCCATGATTCTGTCAAAGGCGTTCTTTTTATGTGCCGCTTTGGCATTTGTGACGCAAATTCCATTGTAGTATTTCGATGCTGCTACGCATAAAAAACTTTAGTTGCTAAAATGTTAACTACTAACTATTGCCCGCGAGTTCATTCGCGTAGCTTTATAAATTACTAGCTGTTGCACGCGACTTCGTCCGTGCATAAATTATAAAATATTATAAATTATAGCCTACATTACTCGCTGATAATGGTGCTGATAATGATAATCGCTTTCTATAGGTAAAATAATTATTAAAAACGGTCCAGTAGTTTTTTGAGTTTATTCATTACAAACAAAAATACAAATCTTTTTCTCTTTATAATATTATACTTAAATATAAATTATAGCTTTTACTGCGACTTCTTACGCGTCACTTTTTCTTAAGCGTTGAAAAATATAAAAGTCAATTTATTCCATTCTTATTGTTGCTCAATATTAAAGTGTGATCGCTTGTAGGTCTAATAATTTTGAAGTACATAGATCATCAACAGTTCAAGTCTTAGCACCCCAGTGTATATACGGATAGCTCATAGGCTATAGACAACTTTAAGTTTGTTTAAACGTTTTGTCCAGTTCAAAAAGTTACAAAAGTAGAATAATACTTCCTCTCTCACAACTATAGTTACCAAACAGCGAAAAAAAATTCTTCTCTTGCAACTGGTTATGGGGTGATTTCAGTACTTATCTCTTCTAAACTACTTGAATATTCGTACTAATATTATAAATGCGAAAGTTTGTATGGACGTATTGATGTTTGTTACTCTTTCACGCAAAAACTACTGAACCTATCACCATAAAATTTTACATACACGTTGTCTGGGACACTAGAAAGGACGTAGGGTACTTTTCATCTACAGCTACAGTACAGCTAGTATGTAAAATTCAAGTGATTTCAAGTGTAACTGTGCCCTAAAGTTCTGGCGGGAACGGGTGTCAAGATGGCCGCCCCTTGCGCGCTATATCTTACCGTTTCTTTAGAGCCAACTGAAAGAATATATCTTCTGGGAGTCTTATTCAAATCTGATTTCTCACAAATCTCAATATCGTTAGCGTTACACGTATTTCTTTTGAGAATTTTTGCATTTTCCAATGAAATTTTATGTTTTATGTTTGAAAAACATTTTTCCTCAAGCGCCATTTGACTTCGTCGTAGTCTAAAACTGAGCTATTGAAGCGATATATATATATAGTTTGTTTTTAATTGACCTTTGATCGTTTTAATTGATTGATAATTGCTTACAATTACCCTCTTTCGCGGCTTACCTCTTGTGAATAATTAAAAGCTACACTATTGTATTTCCTTAGAGTTTAATAAAAACTAAATTTTATAAAAATTGATTTATGTAATTTATTCTCAGTGTAAAATTTAGCATTTTCACTGTTTATGTAGTACTAGCGAACCGTCCCCGGCTTCGCACGGGTGCAATTTTTTTCCGCCAAACCGTCCTCGTTAAAGCCTCTTTCCATTAGTGAAAACTGCATTAAAATCTGTTGCGTAGTTTAAAAGATCTAAGCGTACATACATTAGGGGCAGAAGACGGGAAGCGACCTTATTTTATACTATGTAAGGACAATAATGATATTTACGGCAACTTCTCTAAAAATAATTCTTTATAATTTAGAACAAGTGGTCTTATTAAGGCTAGTATACTGTTACAAAAGAGCTCCGTAAAATAACAAGCAACGTTATGTTTCGTCATCCTCTGAAGGATAAATATGCACACAGAATAAACCTGGTTGTTTATAAAATTAACATACAGTAACGTTCTAAAAATCAGATATTTTAAATTCAAAAGCAAATACTTCGAATACATATCACGTGTATAAAATGTGTAAACGTATATAAGATCCGGTGTGAGGAGACGATGGAAGAAAAATAATTTTCTTTCAACGTCACGTACTAATGTGTGAAATAATATTTCTCCCCTAAATAGAGGGCGCTTCGGGCGATTGTCGCGTTCGAAGGCATAACAATCCTGCGAACGGGTAATTCAATCCACGATATATGCCTTCAGGCCGCGAGGGAAACCTTCCCTCGCGGGAAGCCAACGTCATTTTTGTTCCTTGTAACGTCAAATTATGAGTTGCGGTTTGTTAAGCCAATATGCGAATGTGCAAGGGTTAACCATGTACTACACGAAGTTGGTACAATTAGAATTACCATTGTAAAGTACCTTTTACTTACTTTTATGGGGCGGAAATATTGAATGCAGCCAAATCTACATCTGATCTGTAGTTAATTTTAGTTTTACTGAGATTATTAAATTTGTCTTTGATCTAATAGTTATGGCCAGGTACAGTATTTTGATTAACTCTAGTGAAGTATCCTGAATCGGTGTAGATCGACTGTACTTTGCCATTTTAATGGTAGGACATTATGACATCTTGACTTTTTGACATGACGAAATTACTTTTGTACAGAGACAATTGGACTTTTGACACTTGAATAAGTGGTTAGGGTGCTTGCCTGAACGCTCTGTTCCAGGGTTCCCGGGTTTGATTCTCGACAGGGTCAACTTGGCTTGGCTCTGGCCTAGAACTGAAAGTAGTGACAGAACACATTGCACTGCGTTTCTAATTCATTTGGGTAACCTGTCTAGCGGCATTAACCATCACCTCCTTACAGAAGACCACCGTGATAGAACAGCACGATGTGTTAGCACATCGTGCTGTTGTGTTTGGGTGAGTGAAAAGGAGATGCTAGAGCCCATTTCCCTATCCCTTCCCAATTTAATCCTACCGTAGACGGCAGCGCACTTGGAGCACTTGAGGCGTTGCTTGTGTTATAGGCGACGGTAGCCATCTACTATCAAGTGGATCGCCAACCTGTCTGCCGATCTTAGCATAAAAACGTGTATAGTATATCTACAGTCTCCCTAGAAAGTAATTGACTATCTTGCATTTAGTTGGAATTATTTTGTAGCAAGATATAGAGGAGTCTTGTGAACTCGATACAACTCGATTAGGGATCGTTTTCGAGCCGATTCGTTCCGGAACAGTTCCGAAGTTACTGTGGAACATCAGTTTCAATGTTTTCGATTGCATTAACTGGGTTAACGGAACTCCTATTGGAGTTGTAAACGTTCGATCCAACTACTACTGTACTTCGTCTGACCATAGACAACTTGTTTTGTGACTCCATTTACAACCGTACAAATAGGTATATAATAAAGGGTGCACTCTCAAACGTATTCTGCAACTGAAAGGTTTCTTTTTTGTTTAAAATGTACCACCGTTATTGCTGAGATTAGAACTTCAATTTCTTAAATGAGATAATAATTAATAATCTTATTCATCATTAATGAGTAATAATTAATAATTCATGGTATTTGAAATTTCACATGACGTTTTATCGCATCTTGCAATAATTGCCCTATCATAGTATCCTGCTGTGCTCGAAAAAACATAGCAATTGAGCTCAGTAAAAATATACGATAATTTCTATAAATTAAACGCGAGCATACGCCTCGCTATACAATACAGTGGTTAAATAAAATGCAAAATATATTTTGTAGCACAGATAAAGTTAAGGCCACAGGGAAAACGTTGTGCGGCGCGATTTGTTTAAGAAAACCGAAATACGTGACTCCATCGATGTTTCGTTACACCCTTGACAAAAGACGCCAAGATGGCCGCCAAGACATGTCATGTCAGAAAAGGCGATAATCGTGTTCCCGCCATTTCTACGCGTTTTTACTTTTCAACAGCGCACATAATTTCCTGAGGGCTTGTTCCGGTGGTGGAATCCACAATTAGATACAAACAAGTGATACATACGAGTATAGCCCAGTGGGACTACGCTCGATTGCCGTCACGACATACACAGAGGCGAATGTCGTTTGCATTTGTATGTATAAGTCGATCAATTAAAGAAAGGGATTGAATATGTCGATTTGTTTGTAGTAGTTTGTTGTCTACAACTTTGATTCTTCGGCAAATTTCAGATTTTCCGCTATGCTAGGAGTTTTTTTGGTGTATGAACTTATACACCAAATAAACTCCTACCATAGAACTCCGCCCCATAGCACTTTGAGTGACTTGTGGACCAGTCTTGCCATGAGAGGCCACGTTTCGGCACCATACGTCACTAGACGTCATTAGGCATTACATGCGAATATCTATACCAGTCCTTACGTTTTATAAAACAAAGTCCTCCGCCGCGCCTGTGTCTGTGTTCGCGATAAACGCAAAAACTACTGCACCGATTTTCATGCTGTTTTCACCAATGGATAGAGTGGTTCTCGAGGAAGGTTTTAGTATATAATTTACAAAGATACGCAGGCGAAGTCGCGGGCAGCAGCTAGTTAATCAATCAATCAATCAATACTAATAATCAAAGATTTAAATCGAAAGATGCGGCGTAATCTCCTCGCGCCATACTAAAAACGCACCGAAAATTCTTAACAATGGGTTGAGCGCCGGCGCTCAACCCAACTACAGTTGCACGCCAGCTACAGTGAGTGACGGTCGCTTGTTGAGAGCGTCGCTATCGTCACAGTCACGTTTGAAGTAAGGAATGTGTTGTCTGTGTTTAAAAGTGTGTTTAGACAAAGGTATTTTATACTTTTGTCTTTAGTATAATGTATGTTGTATTTTGTAACACACTTCCGCTAGTAATGCCGCATCTCTCGATTTAAATCTTTGCTAATAATAAATCTGTAAGTGTAGGTATTGTATGTATGTATGTATGTTCCTCCATAACTTAAACGAATTAACTGATTTTCATGAAACTTGGTAGATAAAAATTTAGACGTACGGGACACAGGATAGGCTACTTTTTTCTTTTTCACGCGGACGAAGTCGCGGGCGCTAGCTGGTACTAATAATAAATCTGTAAGTGTAGGTATTGTATGTATGTATGTATGTTCCTCCATAACTTAAACGAATTAACTGATTTTCATGAAACTTGGTAGATAAAAATTTAGACGTACGGGACACAGGATAGGCTACTTTTTTCTTTTTCACGCGGACGAAGTCGCGGGCGCTAGCTGGTACTAATAATAAATCTGTAAGTGTAGGTATTGTATGTATGTATGTATGTTCCTCCATAACTCTTAAACGAATTAACTGATTTTCATGAAACTTGGTAGATAAACATTTAGACGTACAGGACACAGGATAGGCTACTTTTTTCTTTTTCAACGCCGACGAAGTCGCGGGCGCCAGCTAGTATGTATATAAAGCTAGAGTTTGTTTGGTTGAACGCGCTAATCTCAGGAACTACCGGTTCGAATTAAAAATTCTGTATGTGTTGGATAGTCCATTTATCGAGGAAGGCTTTTTTAGTGTATATAACATTTTGAACGCGGACGAATTCGCGAGCACCAACTAGTAGAAGATATATTATATCAATGGAATATAGACAGCAATATTTCGTGAGCCCCTTTACGCTTTTTGTTTTCGTCCAGTAACATTTTAAAATTCAAAACCGCCGCCCATGTTGCTATAAATTATTGCGTTCACTTCTCTAATGATCACTTAATTGAGGTGAAAGTTTTTTTTACTACTTTTTTTAGGCAACTACATTTGTTTATGTTTTAATACTAGACTCGGTGAATTATGATCTCGATAAGAGGAGTTACATTCGGTGTAATTATAATGGTGCTACGTTATTTATCGTAAACCACCTCGTTTGATATATTTGGCTGACCGCTTATTTCGTGTGGAACGTGACCCGAACGCGATTTTGAACCTTATTGTAAAGGTGAGTGTTAAAAATGTTACTTTAAGGCTTTACAGATTTGCAATTTAAATTATAATAATTCGATGGCTTCGTTTAAACACAATATAATAAGAATTTTTTGCAAATTATTTACAAAATGTTTATCTATTTATTTAAATAATATCAACCCTTGGAATAAATTCAATAGAATAAAGTAAAAGAAAGCATTATTTAAGTCCATAGAAAAATCTCTATCCCTTTTGTAACATCCATACTAATATTATAAACTCTGCCTGTCTATCTGTTACCTTTGCATGCCTTAACTACTCAACCCATCATAAAGAAATTTTGCATACACGTTGACAGGAATACAGGAAAGGACATAGAGTACCTTTCATCCAGAAAAAAGTACTGTTTCCGAGATATCATTGAGGAGTTTTTGGCGTCGTTACACATATTATCAATTGTTGATTCAGGCATAAATGAAGTCTCAGAGAAGGCCCGACTGGGATTCAAACTAAGGTCCAATTAAGATAACTAAAATATAGGTGCTAATCCAATGGACTTCACTGTCTACATATAAGGTTTACACACAATATTTTATCTTTAGAATAATTTTAAAATTATTTTATCAGACCAAGTACAACTTTGATTTTTTACAATTGACTATTACACGACAGATTAAATAGTAGTTTACCCTTAGTTTAGTTACTCAAAATTACCCTTTGAGTCAGAGAGCTAACGATTATAGCCAACTGTCTGGATATAGTATATCGTCGTTATTGTGATACCACAACATTAAAACTTCAATCGACTTGTCTTTCAGTAAGATGGTGGCTATAAAAATGCATTCACAAGATAATAAACGTCTCCATTCCCTTTATATTTATAATAACCAGCTCAGTCTTTACTACATTACACACAAGGACATCAGAAAGATAAAAACCGCATTTTTGTGAAAAACAGCAAACAGTAGCGGCTAATGGATGTGATATTTCCCCCTCCCACTTCTCAAACCTCCCCCCTATCTAAACCGCCACAATCCCTTGGAAAAACTGTAATGATCGCTCAGACACTCGGATCTGGCATTTGATGGCTTTAAAGACACTCCAACACGGACGTCTAGACCGTGCGATTTTTAAATTTTATTGTCACATCCGTCAGCGCTTCTTCTCTCAGTGTCTCAACATTTACTCAAACAGAGAGCTTAAGGGAAAGATATATTAACTAGCTTTTCTTAATGACAGTGTATCTTAATGAATATATAATCTATATGTTATTCTGCCTATATTTTGTACAGTTTTATCTGAACCCGTTCAGTAGTTTTTGCCTGACACAGTAACAAACATACATACATCAAATTCACAAACTTTCACATCTATAAAATCATTCATTATTTCTTATGATAAACACTAACCATATTTATCACAGATAACTAATCGTATTTGTAATTAATTGCCAAACCAATCTAAAAGTTTTTTTTTACATTTCAAAAAAAATCAGTACCAAATAACGATGTACGTATTTCGTCTGAAAGGACATAAAAAGAAACATTGCGGTTGACAGCTTATTTTTCATTTTCCCTCGTAAATAAATACAAACAGTAAGAAACTGGAAATAATAACCGTGTAAATAGCGGGATCAATAAATGATTGTTTATTTATTGCAAAAGAACTGTCACATATAAAACAATGCTTGAGACTGCCGAGTGCGCTGCCTAACTTGATAGGATAAGGAATGTGGGACGAAATAGGGATAGGGTCTATTGCCACTAGACAGAATTTTTGAATTTTTGAAGTCTTTTGAATTATTCATGTACTATCGACACGCTCCTGACTTCACAATTGGCTCGAATTTTTTTTGCAAATTATTTACTCAAACCTTCCTCATGTATTGCTGAAACTGATAACATTGTTATATTGCTGTGTTATTTTAATGTGTACAGTCTTGTTATATGTTGCAATGTTATACAACAATGTTAAGTAATGTAGAAGTGGTGCTATACAACAACTAGTGACCAGCTCCCGGCTTCACTCGTGATTTTTGTTTTAAAATCTGGCCCTTGAAAAGAGCTGAAGCCTTCTGACCGCATAATTCCGCTCGGGATCGAATGTTACCATTACCAACATTGTCTATAATTACAACCGCATGATATTCGATAGTCTTTGAAAAAAAAAACCATTGAAGCTGTGTGAATTTTGCAGGGTTTTACTTAAATACTCTAATATTTTTGGTTTAATGTTTGAATGAGAAATCACACAGACATACGAACATAATAACTTCATTCTTAAGATGACACAAGTCGCCGGCACAAGTTTGTATGCAAAGGAACATAGTTAACGACAAGATAAATCGGTATCATGCTTACTTTTGTAAATTAAACATAAAATAGCGGAGTTTTTTTTTTTCACTTATTTATTTAGGCCGTACGCTAAACTCTAATTCTTTAAGGCCTTAAGTTTAGCGTTTAAAGAGTTTAGAGTAAAGTCTGTGATCTAAATTCATTGCGTCTAAAAACATGCGAGAATTTTTATTGTTTCTAAAGCAATCTTTACCTCCCATTTTTGGACTTCGCTACAATCAGGTAGAAGGATCCTTTGATAAAATTTGATACAGACTCAATCTAGGGTATAATGACTCAATCTAGGGGACTAAGTTAGATCATTATAAAACCTTAATCTAATTAAATTTAAATGTTTAATCTGCGTGTTGCCTGCGTGTGATAAATGTTTTAGTAAACATAGCACGACGAAGCTAATGAAGCCAGACAAGTTAAACATAGCAGATCATGATACTTAGCTGCTATATCGAATTACAAGTATTACAACCATGCGTTCCTTGTTTACTTATTTTCATTATAAAACGGGTTATTAAGCGAATTCTTTTGTTGCAAAAATATAAAGTTACACAAACATCCACATCCTCTGAGAACAAGTAGAAATTGGTTTTTGTCGATTTAAGTTTACGGTATTACTACTGGTAGTAGGTACTATTACTTATTCTGTGCTTACGGCTTAGAAACGACTCCGTATATACGACCAAGCATGAAACGCCCTTAAAGACAAAAACTTGGAATTAACTTTTACATCTTAACTTAGTTTATGCAACTTTCACTGGAAATAGACGACTGTAGCCACCTCTTATCAAATGGAGGGTCATGTTTGACGACCTTTACATGAAAAAAGTTGACAATTGAAGTAAAGTATATTAATAATAATAATTTATTTTTAAACAATTAAATTACAGTGTCCACAAGTTATCGCTGATCCCACACTAACAATAAGCTGTGCTTGTATCGTGGGAGGCGATTGCGAGTACATAAGCATATGTGTCGTTCATTGTACTCGTAAAGTGGTGTAACTCCCTATTTTTAAATCCATCTTTTCTTGCCTAATGGTATCACATTTAGTCATAACTTAATATAAAAGTGAAGTAACTCCAATAGTTGCCTTATAATCCCATAGATGAAAACAATGAATGAATGCTTATATTTTTTTTCCTACACTATAATTCGCAAAAAGCTCGTTAATCTAAAATTCAGTTAATAATAAATACAGAAAAACACATTTTAGTATAATAAGAGAACATAATTTTATAAAATAGATTAGTATTGGGCGTATTTAAATAATCTTTTTAACAAAAGAGTACCCATATAAAAAGTTTTATTCATTTTTGTGGCAATAATATGGAAAGTTAAACAAAAAAATACGTGATTTGAATGCGTTAAGACGTTGAAGAAACTATTTTGAAAATTTCGGGAGCGTCGCCCCAAGCCGTGCCCCGAGACTGTACATCTCAAATTGTATAACTGTAGTTTCCCTCCCGGCCAGTGGCCCCTGCGATTGAGGAAAAAAATCTTATTTGACAACCCCCGCCAATTCACACTTCCCCCGAGTTTTAGTTCTTCACGCTTCCGCGTCGTGAACCTGAGTAAATCATGTGCAGTGATGCTACTTTAGTGTGGAGAAGTTTTTTTTTTTTACTTTCAATAGGATACATTTTCATTTTTTTTTTCAATATCAATATACTAGCGACCCACCTCCGGGTTCCTAGACATTTTTTTTGGCAAATTATATCGCACCTTCGGTAAGACAAGGGCATAACTTACATTTTTTTTTTTTAAATGAGTTAAACTTAAAATATATGCAGAAATGTATTAAAAACATTATTAAATTAAAAAAATATTTACAAGACTATGGGGCTTATTTGATGAAGAATTGTTTAAAAGCAATATAAGCAGAAGAATACTATATTGAATGCAAAAAAATAAACTTTAAATGGCTCTCTTGTGAAATTACAAAAAGTGCAGTTATGCCGTTGTCTTGCCGAAGGTGCGATATATACACAAACCTTGTTCGTTTATCGCTTTTTTCGCTATTAAAAATCCATAAAAATCATATCAAAATCCGTTTTGGATGATGGGAACTAGCTGGCGCCCGCGACTTCGTCTGCGTTGAAAAGATAAAAGTATCCTATCCTGTGTCCTGTACGTCTAAATGTTTATCTACAAAGTTTTATGAAAATCAGTTAATTCGTTTAAGTTATGGAGGAACATACATACATACATACATACATTCAGAAAAAAAATCTAAAAATCGACAATTTAGTTTCATTATCATGTATAGAGCCTATAAACACGATATCTCTGAAAACAAAGTAACTTACATGACCGACCCTTACAGATTTATTATTAGTTATTAACTATTATTAACTAACTGTTGCATGCGAATTCGTCCGCATAACTTTAAAATATTTCTTATGTTACTCGTCGGATGTTTTAAAATTCAGTAGTTTTCAAAATCGGTCAAGTAGTTTGAGTTTATTCATTACATACAAATCTTTTCTCTCTTTATAATATTAGTATAAATATGTATAAATAAATATAAATATGGAAAGATATAGACATATAGACATAAAAGATAATCGATTTAGATACTTAGTATCTATAAACAGAACATATTATATTTGATCAACTCTAATCAATATAGGTACGAACTAATTTCATTTAATTTATGTTATAACTACTGACGAGCATTTATGTTAATACAACAATGTATCTATATGATGAATTATTGTATTAATGATTTGTTATTAAAACTGTCCACTAAATACCAAAATAATATTAAAAAAAAAAGATTTTTATTCCACACTAGTTTATCGGAAAAGAAAAATGAAACCGCTTATACAGGAAGCTACTTCATACGATACGTGACCAGGGGGTGAATATATCGTCTCGTAAACTGTTAAAAAACCTCCAAGGGCCCTTTCCTACCCTCTTTGTAGCTGCACCGATATAGCTAGTGAACGATTTACTACTTAACAATAAATTCATATGATCCTCTTGCAATTTTCACACAATTTTGTTGAGACCTTTCAAGTGTTTAAGGTCGAAATTTGTTTGCACTTAATGGTACGTCTCAATTACGTGTTACATGTCCACTGAATTGCGATAAATCGCCTTTGACCGTGAAGTGTGATACATTGTTCGTTTATTAGACAATATGTTTTCATAAATTCATATATTTTATGTGAACCTAATGGAAAGTTTCATTTAGCATCCCAGTTGGATTGTGGTATAAATATGTTATCTCTTTTCAAACTGCTTAGGAACTTTTTTTCATAAAAAAAGAAAGGAAATATTTTTTAGCGTTGTTCATTATTGATATTTACATAAATGTTGCCCCCTATATTACTACAGACTATGAAAGGAACTATATTTTGTTATTGGCTGCATATAGAACTAGATTTTGGCGGCGAGTTCGTCCGCGATCCTTTTTTATAGATGTTAAAATATTAACTCAACCTTTAAAGGTCTTAATTATTATCAGGAGTTGAATTTTATATTTTTCTTAATGAAAGGTACCCTATATATTTTTCTGCATACTTACTTCAAAACGTGTAAGCAAAGTATTTATGAAAGTATAACAAATAAACGAATTCACTTTTGCATTTATAATACTGGTTAACAACAAAAAATTGTTTTAAAGAACCACACAGACAAAGAGACAAATAAATAAGTATAAATCTGTTATTTTATTTAATAAAATAATAAAAACGATTTACTAATAGTAATAATATTAACCAATATAGACATGAAAATCGAAGCTACACTTACGAAATTGTTTCTTATGATTTTAGATAGCGTACTTCGATTTTCGAATGACAGAAACCGTACATGTCCATTCGTTTGGTAGCCAGGTATCAAATGACAGAGGATTGTGTGCTCTTAACGAGCTTTCATTGTGGTTAAGGGATTAAAGTATTTTGGACTTTATGGTTGTGGCAATTAAATTAATTATTGTGTGTTTACAAGTTACGGTTGAAAATTGTAGAAATCCGATCTGGAAATGGAGCTGCTTTACCAAATAACTATTATACATTCGTTTTAATACTAACATTCGTAGGCAAATATATTTTCTGTTAATTTAATTTAATTTTTATTCTGTTAAGTTAATTTAACGTATGTATTAATTTTGGAATATGAATAAACTTTTCAGTAGCTTGTTGAGTTCCATAGAAAATAAAGTAATTACTTAGTTGAGATTACAGTTAGTAGTTTAAGGTTATATTAAAATTACTAATTAGTCCTAGACTAGATTGTAATCTTATAAGGATGCACTTTTCCATGTACCTGGTTTTTTTTAACCCTAAAAAAAAGTTGAGATTAAATTCTAGAATAAAAATTTAGAAAAGTTTAAAATTAGGTTTTCACTGCATACTTAGTCTATTACTTATCGGAAGAGTTATAAATTGTAAACGTATCATAGCAATGTTATATTCCCTTAAAATATAGGTATATTATTATTAATAGATATTCTAATTAAGAACTAACATAAGCCTGATTATGTGAATAATTCGTTAGTGATGATTCATGATTATTTATTGTGCTTGTAAGTATTCATATGTATTGAATACGTCATTGTACAGAGCACCCCTTATTTGGCCATTTAGACAACAAAGTATACCAAATACCACAAAACAAACAGAATGGTCACCAAATCAAAGGGTGGACGAAATGTTTGCCAAAACGTCGCGTCGTCGGTCTGAATATTGGGCCGGGAAATATGCAAATCGGATGTAATTAAATCCGATGGGCGTTTTCAACGTTTGGATTTCGAACAGGTTCCATTTTCAAATAAGAGCAGGTACCATCGATTCGTTTAATATTAGAAAAATTATGCAGCCAAAATTCAATTCGACTTCAATTTCCCTACTTAACAACGATTCATCAAATTAGATCGGCTCTATCGGCTATTATTATTAATATACGGGTGTTATAACGCCCGACATCTTTATTGCTGTGACGACGGTGGCGCCGCCACGGCGACACCAAATTTTTTTATATTTTTAGACGATCTCTCGGGAACCTATAATTTATTTAGTATTTAAAGTATTCTATATATTAATCCAGCTATCGGTGTCATCCAATTTGATCCAAATCCGTTGAGCCATTATTGCGTGATTTTTGCAGTGAAGGGAAAGTCTTCACTTCCCCCCAAAGGCGGCAGAGCGCCTAGGGAACTATGTAATTCCATAAGTTTGGTGTCATTGAGATTAGGATAAAACGTCAGGTATAACAGAATGGTCTGTGACGGCTACTGCTGTCACTACTACGCTCTATGGCCAATCAGAATCGTGTAACTAATTTGCGCAGCTAGCTTCAATTTGACTCGAACATTTACAATCCAATCTCAAGTCTATATAAGGCAGATATATAGTTCTTAAACCACATACAGTACAAATAAGCACAAGTAAGGTAAGAAATCTTTCCAACATAAAACTTAAATCCCCAGCATCGCACGCCGGTTGTCGTAAAACTACACTATAAAACTGCCTTTTCAATTCGTCAACTCGTTCTGTGTACCGTTTTGACACAGTAACTCGAAAAAAGCGGTGTGGAATCTTCTAATAGATTAGAATGGCGTCAACCAAGGTTCAAGTTCGCTTTTATTTTTATGTCGCAAAAATTATTTTGTCTCACAGTACAATTGTAAGATAATGCAAATTAATAACTCTAAAGAAAAATAAAAAATACTGAATTTTAAATCATCTTGCAAAAATTAAAAACTTTTAGACTAGTGTAAGTAAATGTTCATGTTGCGTGTTAAAGTGATAAAATTACATAGACAACATAACCTCTACCCGCACAGACCACTTGATGTTGCAGCATCAGGTCAAGGTTACCATGCCATGGAAATACCACCGAAGTAATAGTATACTAAATTTCATGTCAATAAACATGTATTGTTGAATTCAGTGAAACCCTTTCGTCAACTAAGAAACGGATAATCTTTAAACGTCTAAATAGATCTTCATAAATTATAACTAAGAACGATACTGGTCATGTAAGCTTGCAAAAAAAAAGTATCGAAATAGGTCCATCTTTTTGGGTGCTACGATTCCACAGACATACACTAAGACACACGCTTCTTTATAACATCTTGTTTTTGTATCGGACATCGAGGGTTAAAAACACATCTTATTATACAGTCAAACTGCACTTCACAAATGCATACGCGTTTTGAGAACGTAAAATAAGAGTTGGCATACTGTTTTAAATGCTCGCCAGTGATGCTTCAGTATAATTTATGGCTTTAGGAGTTTACTGGGCTTATTTGAAAGCTTGTGTTATGTCGAGGCTTTGATCGATCGACTCTTAAATAGACTCGTTGACAGCCGCCTTATATATGTATTGTGTGTTGAAAATGTTTATAAAGTTTTGGGCTAAAGGTGTTAGTTAGTCTGACGGGACGGACGCGGAGGGAGCGGTAATCGATCCAACGATCTGCGGAATTGAAGAATTTCTTGAATACATTATGTTCCTGTGATTTCTTTCGATGTGAATGTTTTGATACTTTATAAGTTATCATGAATTTTATTGTTGGTAGTGGCAGGACGCACAGCGTACATTCACTGGGCAGCCTTCTAGAACACATACTATTAGTTAATATCCAATCTATACTAATAAAGTAAATCTGAAGAGTTCGTTTGTTTATTTGATTGAACGCGATAAACAGCTGCAACTACTAGTAGCATTTAAAAACCAAACTTTTTCGTTCGATAACTCGAGTCTTGTGGAAGGTTAACCATCACGCTATGACCTTTAGAAGCCGAACAAAACCCTAAGCTAAGCTAAAACCAAGAAATAGCTGCTTAGGGCGATATTTTGGGGCGATGAGAGAGAAATTGGTCAAAAGGCGAGAGCATGATATCGAAATGAATCTGAGTGCAGATAATCTGCACCAAATCCTGAAAAATAGACGCTAGTATGGTTGAAATTTTTTGAGATTTCTGCCACAAAGTGGCAACAGTGTCTATCAGGACGAATAAAAATTAAACAGACTAGATAGAAGTAGAAGAAGAAAAAAATAAATTTATGAACAAAGTCCCTTGTTACGCAAGGGGTAACTGAACTTTAAAAAACAGATCCAAATCCAAAATACGAGTTTAGATTTAGGCATAGAATTGTTTTGAGATATGAAACTAACTGCGTTACCAACCTTATATTTTCAAATGTTATTTACCTATTTCCAAGTCTATAATTACTCATCGTTACCCCTTCAAAAACATACCAAATTATTTTCAACCCCTCAAACAAGGTATAGATGTATTCTATAAATCATTTTTATTATCCTTCAAACGCCACTATTAGGGCAGTGACTAGCGTTTTCACTGGGTGTTATTTTCTAGTGATTTAAAACTGTTTTTCGCCTATCGATCTTATCTCCACTATCGATACAAAGTGCAGTTTCGCGTGTGCAACTTCACTAGTGTTGTGAAAAAGTAATAGATAAAAAACATCGATAAGGTGTAATAGACTTGAGTTATTTTTATACTTACAGTTACCTCACGGCAGCACCCCTGACATGCTTCTCTATCGACCTTTTTTTAAACTATTTTTAGTTCGCTAACAACTCTTGTTCGTGTTTTATATGGAGTTTTTATAAAGGGAAATTATTGAGCGTAATATCTCATAAGTACTGCGCGTCATTAGATGCGGAGTACGTCATGGTTTATTGGATCAAGATAGGAAGCCATCTTCCGTAAGATGGACCATGAACCTTTTTTATAAAAATCTGTAACCTTATGGTATTTATTTTAAGAAATAAGTATTTTGTTGAAAAAATTTAAAACAGCTCTGTAAGAAAAATTGTGTAGAACTCGCGTTATGATTACTTGATTGCTTGGAACTCTTTGAGATTGATAGCTGGATATTTTTTTGTTATACAATATTATAGTTAAATCAGCACTTATGAGGATTCCTAACAATTTTTTGTCGTAGTCTGCATTTCAAACTGCAATGCATGAACTAAAATGAAGTTCAGTATAGCTATACAAAATATTTTGTACCAGCTATAGGCTATACAATATTTCATTGTAAATACATTTAATATTAGTAAATGATTCAGTAGGTACTGGTATCAATAAAAATAAAATGAACTTTGTAAAATTGTAATTCTAAAGCTGTTACATGTTTTTATTTATTATTTCATTGGAAGTTATTGCAAAATGGTTATTTTACCTGTTATAAAATTTCGTTTGAATAACAGAGTCTAACCTATTAATTAGGTTCTGGATATCGGTGATATTATGTTACAGTTGTCGTGCGGTAATACTCGTATACCGTACACAGATATCGATAAAAATAACACGCATCACTATACATTGCAGTGACATGCACTTTTCCATTTAATTTTCAATTACACTTGTTGTTCTGTTGGCAATTGATTTTTAATAATAATCTTAGTTATACTGCTAAACTTTTCTATAGCTTCTTACTAACTATAACAACACTATAAAACTACATATTATTGAGTATAATTTCAAACAGTTCAGATATTTAGGCGAGGATTAAAATATTAATAATATTACCTATATTAAAATCCGTTTAATGCTTTGCAACCTCATAATAATCCTATACTTATATTATAAGTGCGTAAGATGAAAATGTGGATGTTATTACCACGAAAAAATTACTGAACAAATTTTGATGAAATTTACAAAAAAAATTTAAACATCAGATTACAGTTTATGCATATTATTTTTATAATCAGAATAACACATAGGCTATACTTTATAATGATACACGAAGAAACTCATAGGAAAAAGCCAGTATTACAAATGCGAAAGTTTGTGAGGATAGATTTTTATTTGATTACTAGCTGGTGCCCGCGACTTCGTCCGCGTTCTGGATGAAAGGTACCCTATGTCCTTTCTGGTGTCCCAGAGAACTTATATGCAAAATTTCATGGTGATCGGTTCAGAGTTTTTGCGTGAAAGCGTAACAAACAAACTCACATTCACATTTATAATATTAGTAAGGATTACGAAGCTTATTAAATTCTGTGGATGCCTTTTGTTCAATGCCTTTTGTATAATTTTCTTCAGACGTTCACACCTATCAATGTTGTCTATGACTTTATTTGACATTGATAAATTAATAACACGTTTACCAATATAAATATAATATAAGTATGAGAGAAGTTTATAGAATTTATAAATGAAAACATAGCTATGACTAAAATATCAATTTACACAAAAGTGTTTTAATGAAGCGTTGCAAAAACTTGAAAATTCACATAGAAAAAATATACACAATACTTTACAGATAATATATGATATCCTACTAATATTATAAATGCATCGAAATACTACAATGGAATTTGCGTCACAAGTGCTAAAGGGGAACATAAAAAGAACGCCTTTGACAGAATCATGGCGGACTCTTGCCTTTACGCGTCAATGATAAAAGGTAGTAACGATCAACTTCTACTATTACATTTTAAACTCTAATGGGTTGACGTAAAGTCACATTTTCTTTAAATTACGTACTTATTATTATGTTTGTTTTGTTATAAATGATAGTTCATGCTCTACGCATATGTCACTTTTAAATGTTCCATAAAATTCGTTGTGTTTTGTATGGCACGCGTGTTCCATGTTGTAGTAGTTTGATGTATAAATGCCAAAGTTCTTAATATTTATATGACTTTTCGGAGTGATTCCAACACAAATCTACCATACTTCCGAATTTACCCAAACATAACTGTTTTTACTGCTTGGCTATATGTATAATATATAGATTTTGACATGGTTATATGAAACGTATACAACAATATTATAGAACAAAACAAACCCTGACCTAACCCTCTGATTTACCGAAACTGTATTATTATTGTAAGCCTCGTTCATTTCGTTGTATGACTATGCGAAAATTCGTAAACGATCTGTCAGTATGGCCATTAATTTGGCCAGATTTATTATACGCGAACCTCACAATATGCACCTCACTATCAATATTGCGATCTTATCTCATCGGATTACGTCCGTTGCTTGTTCAGTAATAAGAAAATGTTATCTACATGCTTCATTATTGGTAATGAGAGAACAACCGTTTAAGGCGAGGACTTAGCAGAAAAGCATTATTTACGTCGCCTAGTTTGACTTCTTAGAGTAAAATCACAAGTAAGATAAAAATACAGTGCATAATAGACAATATGGAAAAAAGTTTGAATCGGGCAGATTTATAAAAAAAAATCCATTTTCTGAGAAAAAAAATTAGTAAAATACTGCTAAAAAAAACTTACTGTTCACAGTTCTAAAAATTTTCCGTGACAACTACTTTTGTTTTTAGGCTTATTAATTAACTTACGTTGTACACTAAAGTTTGAATCGGCTACTTTTATTTCTTTTTTCATATTTTACACAATATTTAAGAAAAACCTTCCAATTTTAACTCTGTTCGGTTATCTCCGAAGAGCTACAAAAATTTGTTGCGCAATATTGCACCTTAATTCATAGGATATTAGGTTGCGGTCATTTCGATAAAAATTGTGTTCGGTCTGACGTTAGTCCTTGTCTTAATGGTCTTAATGCTCGAAGCTCTCCGGCATTCATAGATTGCAACTGGTGAATTAATGATATTGGATTTCATAACTCGTATATATATCTCGTAGAGGGTTTCTTTTTGTAAACCTTCACTAAAATTTTGGTGTAAAATGAAGATAGATCCATTTCCTTCCAGTATGAACAGTTACAATGAATAAAAATATATTAGTATTTTTCGTTTATTATATCGTTGTGTTCTCACTATTACAATCCCTGCGAACTTCGTACCGCCTCAGATAAAAACCCGTTCCGTATGAGAAAAGGAATTTTCTTCATAATGTTTTTTTTTTTCATAAATATTTTCGTTGTTTTATTAGTTATTCTACTATTCGAGCTTGCTGTTATAAAATTTTCAGAGGTTGTATCTTTATTTTTAGTAGATAGCTGGTGCCCGCGACTTCGCCCGCGTTGAAAATTATAACCTTCTTCTTGAATCACTCTATCTATTTAAAAAAAAAAAACCATCAAAAGCCGCTGCGTAGTTTTAAAGATCTAAGCATACATAAGGACAGATAACGGGAAGCGACTTTGTTTTATACTATATAGTGATTATAATATATATTTTCCTTGTTTTCAGAGCCGCGATACGAGACTGCATATGCTTGCGAAGGCAAAACCTTGAAGATCGGTTGCGGAGAGGGTTCAGTGATCCATTTAATAAGGGCGAACTATGGCAGGTTCTCAATAACGATATGCAACGACCACGGTAACACTGACTGGAGCGTAAACTGCATGTCAACGAGGAGTTTAAGGGTTCTACATAGCAGGTCAGTCAAAAAATTATTTTGTTACAATTTAGTTTTAGTTTAGTTAGACTTAGTATCCCGAAAACTAAATAAATTATACTTAGTTAAAAATAGTTAAAACTAGCTGGCGCCCGCGACTTCGTCCGCGTTGAAAAAGAAAAAAGTAGCCTATCCTGTGTCCCGTACGTCTATTTACCAAGTTTCATGAAAATCAGTTAATTCGTTTAAGAGTTATGGAGGAACATACATACATACATGCATACATACAGAAAAAAATTGTAAAAATGGTCAATTTAGTTTCAGAATCATGTATAGAGTCTATAAACACGATATCTCTGAAAACAAAGTAACTTACTCCATCACCAACCTTTACAGATTTATTATTAGTATTAATTAGGGCCTCTTTTACCAACTACAAGTAAAGTGTTAATTAGTTACTTTCAGAAATAATTTTATGTTTTATTGAATTATGCACTCGGCTTACTGCATCCTTCGATAGGCGATTTTTTTTATTATTTTCAATTTAATGTTTGGGACGTTTACCGTACAAACAAAGGTATATCAGCTCCATTATCCCCGGTTACCGGTGACTTTAAATGCAGTTTGGCCTACTTGATGTTGGTGAAAGAGGCGCTTAGTGTCCCGAAAATTAAATAACTTATACTTAGTTAAAATAGTTATAATTAGCCTTTGTTTTGCATAACTTCAGATGCTTCAAAGTTAAAATGTTGATTCTTAAAAGTTAACATATTATCTGTATCTATACTAATATTACGTATAAAGAGAGAAAAATTGTATTTTTATATGTTTGTAATTAATAAACTCAAAAACTACTGGACCGATTTTGAAAATTATTTCCCCTATAGAAAGCTACATTAGCATCTAGTAACATAGGCTATCATTAATCAATCAATACTAATAATAAATCTGTAAGTGGATGTATGTTCCTCCATAACTCTTAAACGAATTAACTGATTTTCATGAAACTTGGTAGATAAACATTTAGACGTACAGGACACAGGATAGGCTACTTTTTTCTTTTTCAACGCGGGCGAAGTCGCGTGCAACAGCTGGTAACTAATATTATAAATGCCAGTGAAATTGTGAAAAAAAAAAAAACCTATGAAATTGTGCGAATTGGTCTCGAATAATTGACAAAGGGCCGAATAATTTATAATTTCACTGGTAAGTTTTTAATATCACGGCTTTCACAATAACCCAGCGACATGAATGTTGTTTAATTAAAAAATAATACAGAAAACATTTGTGATAAAATTGTAATAACATTCAATTACATCGGAAGCTTAAAATATTGTCCATTATTTTTTGAAATGTTTGCCTCTTATTTTGTTTTTACTTGGAACGAAGTTAATTGGATTCTGTTTATTTCCTTTTGTTAAGTTTTTTTTTTACGTAGTATTAAATGTCATTCGTTGAAAAATAATATTTTGTAGACGAGCAGCTTTTACAAATCTAACCAAACGAAGCCAATGTCTACTGTCTATAAATTAAATATCTTAGTAAAATTTCTCTTTAACAATTCTTAAAAAGCATTTTTATGTTGTTACAATATTAGGCACATTCTAACTAATATTACAAAATGCGAAAGTGAATGGGTTTGTTTGTCTGTTTCACGCCTTAACTGTTCAACCGATCATCAAGAAATTTTGCATACATATTGTCAGGGATACAGAAAAGAACATAGGGTATCTTTTATACAGAAAAACAATACAGTTCCTGAGGGATCATCTAAAAATAAAAATAAAAAATTCAACGCCTAACGAAAATATATGAGCAATAATGAATTCATGTTTTAACAACTAAAAGAACGAACGAAGTTGCGGGTGAAAGCTACTTATGTAATAAATTAATGATTTGCCATGCTTGTCTGGGACAAGAGATAGCATTGTGTCTACTCATAGCCTTCTATTATTGAATACCTAGTAGGCTATGGTCTACTACACAAACCATAGCTTACTATTACTGAATGCCTAGTAAGATATGGTCTGTAAGGATCAGCGCCAATGGACGGAGTGGCAGCGAAGAGACTAATTTAGTAACAATTTAAATTCAACCTAAAGTGCTCCTGAATACGACTGTATTTGGTACAATGAAATAAAATGACGGTCGGTCGAGAGGCGCGCGGCGAATCGGATACAGTCGTATACAGGAGCACTTTAGGTTGAATTTAAATTGTTAACTAAGTAAATAAGTCTCTTCGCCGCCACTCTGTCCGTCGGCGCTGACCCTTAAACAAACTGTGTACAACCTGTATTAGCCCTGTAGGAGGTAGAGTATAAAACATTATAAGACATATCGCTGCTTAAAAACTAAAGGGCCACAAATCAAATTTACACTTTTTACAGGAGAGCTAATCGAAAATAAATAAATTATATTTTGTCTATTTTTTTCTTATTAGATATAATATATCAAATATATGCGATTATACATCGTTAGAAGCATATTTTTAAGTAGCATTAAATGTTTTAAGTACTTTTATAATAATCTGAATACTAGAAGAGATATAAGGATATAAGTTACTTTTGAATATGTAAAAAATTATCAAAATATACTAAATATGGAATAAAACAACCATAAATCTTTTTGCAACTTACAATATGAAGGATTGTGATTTTATTTTGTATTTTTTATGGCCTTTAGTATATTTAAGCAGCGATATGGTTTGCATAGAAAATGAGTAAAATTAAGATCATAACTATATAAAGTTCCTACACATATTTTTCCCTTAACAATAGCGTACAAATATTATTATTTTTTTATAAATTTAAAAAATATATATATTTTAAATAACATTCAGAAGAAGAATATATTTATTACATACTAAGGCCGAGAGTGTGACTTAATATTGTGTCTGTAACTGTGTAGGTAGAAAAATATCTTTTGAAATGAGCAAAAGAATATCATTTGATAAATCGCAAAGTTCTCGTTATCTCGTGTAGGCATTGGAACGGTCGAAAACTGGCCGAAAATTTAATCTCCCCTGCACCCAAGTTTATCGCATTAGCTGCGCGAGATTGCCAATAAAGTGTATAGGGGTCTAGCGGGGCCTAACTCATGCAAATGACAAATAAATTGATAGTGAACACTTTTAACTCAATTTAAAATGGATTCCTGTGGGTTTTCGAGAATCCCATAAGACTATTCACGCTACAAACTTAGACAGCTCCCCTTGGCTTAAATGTCTTAAAACGTTTCCTTTTATCTCTCTAATTAAAAGTGATTCGTTATAACAGACAGTTATACATGCTCATTAGCATGCTTTATGAGCAATTTTTATAGTATAAGTAATTTATAGTATACTAGCTGGTGCCCGCGATTTCGTCCGCGTTGAAAAAGAAAAAAGGTAGCCTATCCTGTGTCCCGTACGTCTAAATGTTTATTTACCAAGTTTCATGAAAATCAGTTAATTCGTTTAAGAGTTATGGAGGAACATACATACATACAAACATACAGAAAAAAATTCTAAAAAACGTCAATTTAGTTTCAGTATCATGTATAGAACCTATAAAGTCGATATCTCTGAAAACAAAGTAACTTACTCCATGACCAACCCTTACAGATTCATTATTAGTATTGATATTAGCTAGTGCCCGCGACTTCGTCCGCGTTGAACGATGAAAGGTATACCCTATGTCCTTTCTGGTGTCCCAGACAACGTCCCAGACAGCGCGTGTCAAAGCGCAGAAACAGACAAGAGGCAGGTAGCGACTTTGTTTAATATTATGAGTACATACATGTAATTTTTTTCGTTTCGTTTCAGATGTAGTATGCATCAAAACTGCAGTATACTAGCAAGCACAAACATGTTTGGCGATCCGTGTCCGAATACACTCAAATATTTAGAAGCGCATTATCAATGTGTACCAGGTTAGTATTTTTTGTTTTATTTTGCAAGCTGACAGCTAGTTTTATCAATTAAAAAAAACGCAATCGGTTTTTGTTACCTTCGAATTAATTTTATGGTCGAATTTCGGTAAATTATTAGATATTTTCTCTTATGAAAATTTACGCTGTTAGAAGTGAAAATTTCTAATTTTCTAATTTTAGAATTATAAATATCATAATAATGCACAATTAAGTGCGTCACCAATTATAGTTTGTTTTTTAATCTCAGAGGCAAAAATGACATTACATTTGACATGCATTACATACATTTCATGTCATTTCATGGTATCATTATATGCAAACTTGACATTTGCATGTGTCATTTTTGTCTCTGAGATTTAAAAACAGACCGTAGTTGTCAAGTAAATATAAGCCGCGCGCAGAGTAGGTACTGACTGTCTTGTTTTTGTTAGTAACCTGTCTTTTTTTGTCAACCCTACTGACCATCGACGCCTGACGTCATAATTATAGCTATCGACAAACGTGCGGATAATAGAGCTGAGTGAACCTGATTAAGCGTCATTCTAAGGAGGATTCCTCTTAAAAAAAAAACTCTAAAATACATAATACAATTTGTTTTTCCAGCATCAACAACGAGTACAACAAATCGACCTTCTCCTCCTTGGTTGATCACATCGCAGCCCACAGTCTGGAGGTCGACAGCACCACCAATGCCCAAAAGTCCAGTTCAAACTCAACAAGGGGAGAGGAAAAAGCCCACAGTAATAACACCGCCCACTTTCAGGCCACATATTACTTTACCGCCTGAAGTGAAACTTGGTGATGTTGGAACTAAGGTAAGACTTGGTTGTTCTTTATCATATAACTTCTATACAAATGAATTTTATGATTTGACGTTTGTTTTTCCCAATAGTCCAATAGCTTTTGACAGAACGAGGTTTCTGCGGGTGTGCTTAGAAGTCTATTTAAATTTATATACAAGTCACACTTGTTCAATAAATTAAGTCTATTGCGTACAGCTTCCAAAACTTAACTTTCATCAGAATTTTAATGGCCAATATATTAAGTATATATGTGAATTTATAAATTTCCAGAAGACCACAACGAGGCAACCGGACTCCTCGTCTGAACAATGGCCGGCGCAAACACCTCGAGAGACGACAGAGGGTAAAGAGGAAACATCTAAAGTTGAACCAGAAAATAGGCCCAGAAACGACAAGCCCACTTCGGATAGGGAAGCCGACTGTGAGTATTAATTTTCCTTCAAAACAAAATGATTTTTAATTTCTGCATGTCTTTGTTGAACTTGCAAAATGACAGTTTTGTTTTAGTACTTTCCAAAGTAATTTAAAACATAAAATCTTAATTTATCGTTAATTTTAATTGAATATTAATCATGATGGACTAAGGGACTAATCTTTTTTAATTGTATACGAGTATATTGTATAGTGTAAATATTAATTAGTTCCAATGTAAATTCTGTTGTTTTAAGTTGACTTAACTAAATTTAATGTCATTTAATTTATGTTATATATAAAGTTAATTTGCTGTTGTTTAATTTGCAGTGCAAGTTGTTTAGCGAAAACAGTCACAATTTGCAACTAGATACTTCTTTTCAGGGTCCTATAAAAAGTGCTTCACTTAATAAATGACAGAATTTCCTGAGCACGGGTTATCGTCGAACTCAAATAGACCCGGCAATGTTATACTAAATATTTATTTCTTTATCATCAGCATTTACCGAAGCACCTCAGTGGCCAGTAAAAGACGAAGACACGATAAAATTGATCCAGCAAGCTGATCCAGTACCACCGGTCAAAATAGCCGATGACGTCGATAAAATATTTTGTAAGAAATTAGATTTTTTTTTAAAATATCTATAACAAATTCGTATTTTAGATCTAATACTACTAAGTAAAAGTATAGATCTATATTTTTACTTATGATAATTATACAACTTTTACTGTTTTTTTTTTTTTAATATAATATACAGTCATATAAGGATAAGAAATAATGCCAATTAAATGAGAAAAATATAAAACGAAAAAAAATATTTTGAGGAAACCTGTGTGACCTACACTTTGTTAATCTTGTATTGCTTTATCTCCTAACATTAGGATGTTGGCCTGCATATAGCATATAATATAATCGTATAGTACATATGGAAATAAGTGTCGGATTTATCCGACAATACCGACCTCTACTTGTATAATATTTATTTTTAAATCATTAAGTTGCTTTCTCAAAAAAAAATTACTAGTCAGGGGTTAAACTCCTACAAAACCATGTGGTTAAAGGCTTAAGTCTGAACTTGCTTGTCTCTCCTTGTTCTATTAGATGATATTGAATGTGTGTTCTTATTTTGACAGCTACAAACGCCACACCAATGGGTAGAAGAGCGTATTGTCCACCTGTCAACGCCAGAGGACTTTATTGGAATTGGACGCTAGCCGGCACTTATGCGGTTCAACCGTGTCCAGGGGGCGCCACCGGACTCGCCAGGTGGTCGTAAGTATACCAAATATGTATTACAAATTCGAAAGTAACTCTGTCTGTCTTTCTGTTACCTTGTCACGCCTTAACTACATCATGAAATTTTGCATACACATTGTCAGTGATACAGAAAGACATTTATCCAAAAAATTAACTGTTTTTTTTTAGGTATTATACAAAAAATCTAACACCTGGCAAAACTATACAAGCAATAAAGGTTTATCTCATATTTTTGTCAAGCAGAATATATTTTCTTTTTGAATACGGACGAAGTCGCGAGCACAGCTATAATCTTGAGGGACATTTTTTTTCGCACACCCATAAACGTGTTACGGCTATACAGAGAGTTTTTAAAGACCGTTTTAGTGGTAGTTATATTTTTCACTTATTAATAAGATTTTTTAATAAAATAGTTCATATAATTATGTAGTACCTACATATGAACAAAATATAAAATAACCAGCTGCTGCCTGCGAATTCGCCCGCGTAACTTTGTAAATTATATACTAAAACCTTCCTCTAGAACCACTCTATCCATTGGTGAAAACAGCATGAAAATCTGTTGAGTAGTTTTTGAGTTTATCGCGAACAGACAGACAGACGCGGCGGAGGATTTTGTTTTATAATATTAAAATTATAATTGACACCATTAAGAAGCAAAGATAATGCAAAGATAGGTGTTTTTTTTAGTCACACCTTTTAAGCCTATATGTAATTTATCCTAATATTACTCCTGAAAAATTGTTTTATTAAAAAGAAATCAACTTTTAATTCCAGATGTATACGACCTCAAAATCTCCAGCGATTAGAAGAAGATAGGCCGCGCCTGCGCAGCGGAAGTCTTCAGTCTGGTGAAAATTATCACGACCTTGGATTAGATCAGCCGAGTGAAAGACACCATCAGCTCATAAGGAGAATTGGCTCTGAAGCTTTGCTAAAAGGTGATGAAATCAATTGGCCAAACGTCCGTACTTCTAAAGTCTTTTTAAGACTTTAAAATATTAGGATCTACAAATTATAAATTCTTCAATTAACAGCAAATTTGATTTCAGGTCGCGATGGAGAGAATCCTGATCACATGATCGATTATCGTGGCTCGTCAAACTTACCAGACGCTCAAGCTTCCAGTCTCAATCCCAATGATGTATATTGTAAGTCCCTATATTGCTGATTTTTATTTATTTATTAGGAGAGAAAAACTTCGGAATTAGAAAATCTTCGGAGAAAACAGTGAATGCAAAATATAGCCAATTTTTACGTCTACGTTCTAAATATTGATCTGCACGGTTGGGAATTTAGAAAGAAACTCGCTTTTGAGGTGTATCTGAGGCCTTTTGGTGGTAGCTATGTTATTGCTGGTTTTGATTGGAAGAGAAAATCTTCTGAATTTAACAATTAATGCAAAATATAACTAATGTTTATGTCTAAATTCTGAATATTGATCTGCAGGGTCCATACGGGTGGGAATTTAGAAAGAAACTCTCTTCTTATGTGTAT
Source organism: Synanthedon formicaeformis (assembly GCA_945859745.1). NCBI lineage: Eukaryota > Metazoa > Arthropoda > Insecta > Lepidoptera > Sesiidae > Synanthedon > Synanthedon formicaeformis. The sequence goes on from OX243977.1 coordinate 3,137,412, forward strand.
CTGAGGCCTATTGGTCGTAACTTTATAGCTACTTGCTGTCAAGACTGGTGTTGGTTGTATGCTTATGTGACTTTGACTACCTACCTTCAAGTAGACTGTTGGCTTTCTTGCTAGTCTTCGGGACTTCGGGAAGCTCCAAGACATTTTCTTGACCAAAATTCCTTGGAGTCTTTATCTCAGTTTCAAAGGTTTTCGGTCAATGTGTGAAGCCAGTGATGACACATGTGGCTGAAACGTGGTCTCTTAACATAGGCCACGTAAGAAAACTGTGCTAGATAGCTCTAGATCCAGGATGGAGACGGTGGATCCAGGATGCTTTTGACTGGTGCTATTGAAATATTATGGGGGAGGCCTATTCAACACATAACGTCTTACAGCTGATAACACTAGATTAATTGTATGAAAATGAAAAATAATTGTATAAAAATGGAATAATTTGATTTCACAGCTGACGCAGCCCCAGATTGGAATGAAACGTCTCCAGACTTAAGTGAATGTCGTTCCGTTTGGTTGAACAGTTTAGAAGCGAGAGTCAGAGAAGGAGAGTCACTTCTGAGTATCAGCAACGATTTGGCACAGGTATACTACCTACATTTCATTTTGAAAATATTTAATTTAATTTTGAAAGGAGTTGCATGAGCTCATTCCGCCTTCTCCTTTCTACCATCGGTCGTTCAGACGTACGGCAGGTTACAATCCTCGTCTTGTCAAGATTCCACTTTTTCGGACCAAACGTTTAAAAAAAACTTCATAATACGCACTGCCAAGGATTGTAACTCCCTTCCGACGTCTGTTTCCGAACTCATATAAGCCAAATAGTTTTAAAGTTCGAGTGAATAGGCATTTTCTTGGTTAGCTCGCTCCTTTCCTGGATGCTGGTCAAGAGCAAACCTAATAAAAAAAATGGTCCTACTTTCATCATTTATAAAAGTACTGGTTTAACTGAAAAATCAAAGATGTTCGTTTCTCTTAGTGTATACAAATACGTGCATAAAATCTAAAGAAACATAAAACAAAAAAATCCAAAAATGTTTTTATTGCAAAAATACAATCACAATCCTTCATATTGTATGTTGCAAAAAGACTTATGGTTGTTTTATTCCATATTTAGTATATTTTGATCATTTTTTATATATTCAAAAGTAACTTACATATATGCTTAAATCTCTTCTAATATTCAGTTTGATATAAAAGTACTTAAAACATTTAAATGCTACTTAAAAATACGCTTCTAACGATGCATAATATGCATATATTTGATAATATCTAATAAGATATTTTTTTTTTCGATTAGCTCTCCTGTAAAAAGTGTAATTTTGATTTGTGGCCCTTTGTTTTTAAGCAGCGATATGTAGTAAAATATGGTAATAAGTAATATTAGGTATACTAAAATACATTGTTAATATTTTTATTTTATAATTATTACAGGTAACTTCATCGAAGACATTGTACGGCGGAGACATGATGACCACTACGAGCATAATGAAGAAATTGGCGCAGCGGATGTCTCAAAACGTCATGACGTTTCCTGACGCGAGACAAAGAGAGGCGATCGTCACCGATATGCTTTTGGGTGTCATTAAAACTGGTCAGTTAATTTCCTTGGCTAATTTTGGATATCTATATTTTCAAGGCAGGAGAAAGAGGAATCACTGATATTTTCATGTTAACATTTACCTTTGTACCTGAGTCATGGATGTTTTGTATTTATAATATGTTGGAAAAAAATCGGAGGCAGTCATGAGGACTGCCGACAGAAGTGAAAACTTAAAACTGAGCGTCCAACGCACACACATACAATCTGGTATATAATAGGCGTGATCGCGTACGTAGGCAGCTGCGCGCGCATTAACTGTGAGCATTACCATGTTGCTGACGCGAACCCATACATTTTTTCCCTACCCAAAGTCGTATAACGCGGCTATAGAAGTTTTCACGTCAAAAAGTAATCTATGTATTATATCAACTGTCTAGTATTTAATAAAAGCATTAGTTGCTTAGTGAGGATACTAGATGGTGCTGTTTGGAATGTGCGAAGCTATTATTTATTTGTTTATACTGCCTCACTTTTTAACTTAAAATATATATTTTGTGAGTTATGTTAATATACGACTACAAAATTTAATAAAGTAAAAACTTTAAGTAAATCTACATTATTTCCGTTGTGATTTTTTTTACATTTCTTTTTTTACTGTAAATACAATTTTACCCATTATCTTTTTCATATGAGTTTTTCCAATTTTTGCTACAATTAAATGTAAATAATGTAACGACGAGTATTAGCACTTTTATAATTTTTGCATTACATCATATATATTAAATACTAGTTGGCGCCCGCGACTTCGTCCGCGTTGAATACATACATACATACATACATACATACATACATACATACATACATACATACATACATACATACATACATACATACATACATACATACATACATACATACATACATACATACAGAAAAAAATTCTAAAAATCGTCAATTTAGTTTCAGTATCATGTATAGAGCCTATATACACGATATTTCTGAAAACAAAGTAAATTACTCCATGACCAACCCTTACAGATTTATTATTAGTATTGATTTTGTTTACGAGTAATATTTTTAAATAGTTTTTTTAACAAAGCATTATTTTACACATTTATTTGAATAAGTTATATCCTAATTATTATAATATGTTCTCTTACATTCCAGGCTCAAATCTTCTAGACGAGAGTCAGCGTGACTCGTGGAACGACTTGAGCGTAGAAGCTCAAAGTCGTGTAGTCAGTGCTCTGTTCACACAATTGGAAGAAAATGCCTTTCTACTAGCCGACGCCGTCACTAAGGAAAAAACCATTTTACAGATTGTAAAGAATATTTGTAAGTATCTATACTGATATTTTTGCCTTATCTGTTTGCCCTTTGGCAAAGGCCTCCTCCAAATATTTCCATTCCTTTCTGTTTCTGGTTTTCCTCGTCCACACGTCCAAAAAATTAATAAATAAAATAAAAATGGAAAAAAAAAAGAAAAACAGCAACGTTTAATATAATTATTACGTTTGTATTTTGTATAAATGACTCATAACCTAAACATATATGTAATGTATATGTAATGTATATGTATACTCTTATCTGAAATAAAGGCTTAATAATAATAATAAAAATACTGATATTATAAAGAGGAAAAATTTGTTTGTTTATTTGTTTGCATTGAATAGGCTCCGAAACTACTGTACCGATTTGAAAAATTCTTTCACTGTTAGGAAGTTATATTAGTATAAAACAAAGTCGCTGTCTGTCCCTATGTATGCTTATGATCTTTAAAACTACGCAACGGATTTTGATAATTTTTTTTAACAGATAGAGTGATTCAAGAGGAAGGTTTTAGTATATATTTTCAATGCGGGCGAAGTCGCGGGCAGCAGCTATCTACTAAAAATAAAGATACAACCCCTGAAAATTTTATAACAGCAAAGATGTCAGACGTTATATTGCTTTACACGTTTAGTCAGGCGCCACACATCCCTTACTTTAAACACGGGCGAAGTCGCGGGCACCAGCTAGTATTTTATAAAGTTACGCAGATAGTTCATCATACAAATAAATAATTGAATCTTAAAAACTTTTGAAAAATTAGTGTAAGTATAAGTAATCGTAGTTATCGTAGTACTAATATTTGTAGTCTGAGAGAAGATTTGTGTATTTGTTATGAATAAACTATGAATAAAAATTGTTTCAACTATAGAATATCCTTAATTATTCACAGGTTTGTCTGTTCGTGTTTTGGAAGTGAAAAATGTGGATGACGAGACATTTCCTTCGTCAATAGCCCAAGAACAATGGAAGGCTTCTGAGGACACAATCACTATACCAAAGGCAGCTTTACTCGGTAAATAATATATATGTTACTCTCATAGTAGAATATCAATTGTTTTAAACTTTGAAAATCAGGTTAGATTACTTTATGGCGAGTGGTCACCGTCGCATTTTTTTTTGTCAAAGTCAACAAGTGTATTTCAGGGTTTATAGCTAGCCTTGTCTATTTACACAAGAAACGCGAAAATATATGCAAAATTTACTCTGTTATAATAAATAAACTATTAAATTTTCATAATATTTGAAAGGCAAATAAGTTTATGTATAAAAAATTTAATTTTTAAATTATATACTTTTTTTTTAAATAAACTTTCATATGAAATTATTTAGCAAAAACTATTTTTGTCGATAACTTAAAAGTATAATTTTTGCACTTAGCTGATTTTTCGTTTCACAACGACAATATGTCGTACCACTTACTATTGAGAATTAAATGTTTCATTTTTGCACTTTGAAAAGAATTTATAAATAGGATTTATTTTGACGACACGTTTGCTCGACGTTGACGACGTAAACCTAGCTGTTAAACAAGCAGTCGCGGGTTCGAATCCCGCAAGGGACAAATGTTTATGTGTTAACAATTACCTTTTGCACCGAAGCCATGGATGTTTGTATTTTTAATTTGTATGTATATTTACATACAAAAAGAGTAATCTATGAGTATATCAACTGTCTGGTATTCATAATACAAGCCTATAGAAGCAACTATAGGCTTGTATTACGAATAACGATTTTGGAATTGTGGAACTAGATGGTGTTGTGTGGAATGTGTGAAGATATTTAGTTATTACTAGCGACCCGCTTCCGGCTTCGCCCGCGTCCGATCGCTACCAAACTTCATAGGATTATCCGCTGGACTAATCTGAAGATTGTCTGAAAGTTTCATCAAAATCAAAAGTTCAGCGGTTTTGGAGTCCATAGGGAACATACACACACATCGCCTTTTATATATTAGTTAGATAGAAGATTTATTTACTTTTTTTTTTTATATTTTCCAGACAACCGTCAAAACGATCTTGTACGCATTGTGTTCTTCGCCTTCGATCGTTTGGAGCAAATTCTACCTCCAGTTCTAGCCAGTAACCCTTTATCTGCAGTTGTATACGAAACAGCTACAACTAATGGCGGCAACTCGAGAACTTATCGGAAAAATTTCACCAAAATTGTTAATTCAAAGGTAAGAATGAGTAATGTTTTAAAAAAAGCAGATATAGTTAGTGTAGAATCCATAAATTGTCTGTAACTAAGCTATGTGCCAAGTAAATCTGCACATGTATTAAGAATGGATATGTCAGTCATTGTTAAATTAAAAAAAAAAACCTGTTAGGGTCTCTCACCAACTACAAGTAAAATATTGAGTAGTTACTTTTCAAGTATTGCTAATTGGCGAGTAAATGTTACGAGTATCTTGTGTCAATTTCATTAAGTAATGTTACTCGAAAATGGTGAAACTTACGGTTTCTTACCGCTGACTTTAAATGGCGGTTACCCTACTTGACACTTTACTCAGAGATGGTGAAAGAGGCCCTTAACGAGATGTTTTGTATTGTGAAACATCTCATTAATTTGTATTTTTGAGATAGAATAAATAGAAATAGAATCAAAATAGAAATTTTGAGCAATAATTTTTTTAATAAAAAAAAAGGCTAAAAAGTTACTTACTTAAAGTTATACCGAATATATTTTTTGTTAGGTTAGACAGTTGTAAAAGCAGAAATAATTCAACTAATTTAGAAATAATTCAGAAATAACTCAAGTAGAGTTACTTGGGAGTATAAAATCTATAAACTTTTAGTATATTTTCTAATGGATTTTCTTATATAAAATATTTCAGCTGATATCTGCAAGCTTAGGCAACGGACGGCACATAGAACTCTCTCAAAAAGTCAAGTTAACAATGAAGCATTTGCAAACTGAAAATGTATCGCGACCACTCTGCGTCTTCTGGGATTACACGTTACAGTAAGTTCCTTTTGATTTCTTGTATAATCCTACTAGCTGGTGCCCGCGACATCGTCCGACGTGAACGATGAAAGGTACCCTATGCCCTTTTTGGTGTCCCAGACAACGTGTATGCAAAGTTTCATGGTGATCGGTTTTGTAGTTTTTGCGTGAAAGAGTCACAAATATCCATACATCCATCCATAAATCCATACATCCATACAATCTTTCGCATTTATAATATTAGTACGGATAGCATTTTGGACAACATATAATATGGCATTTCAATCGGGTAACATTTTTTTTTCTTCGAGTTCGGGCAGGACAACGAAGATAAATACTACAGATAAAACTAAAATGCCTTATCTCTTTCAAAGTGGATGGTCAACCGAAGGCTGCGAAGTGGAATTCACGAACGTAACTCACACCGGATGCACTTGTTCCCATCTTACGAACTTCGCGATACTAATGGACGTCCACGGAGTCACTTTGGATCCTGCGCACGACATGGCTCTCAAACTGCTCACTTTCATCGGATGCGCCATTTCCGCTGTGGCACTACTCGCTGCTTGCATAGTCTTCCAGTGCTTCAGGAATATGAAGGTAATAGAAAAAATATATATTATGTCACGTGATAACTACATAGTTCATAATAATGACGAAGCTCAGGTACAGCTTGGAAATTTTTCTATTACATTTTTAATTTGCATCCGTAAGATCACTTTACAATGATGATACTATGATTGTATTGATTGATTTGAAATATCGATATGTACCACCGCTTGTAAATAATTCTATTAATCCATGTTATGTGGTAATATAGGTCCATGTTCCATGTCCATGTCCATGTTATTGATTTTTTGATTTTTTTGTATGAAAAATTGTAAATGATTAGTTATCATTTTACTGAACAAATATATATTTTTCAGTCGGATCGAGTGCTAATCCACAAGAATCTGTGCGCTTGTCTCCTAATAGCCGAAGTGATCTTCATGCTGGGCATAGACATGACCGAGTACAGAATATTTTGCGGGATCATCGCTGGCCTCTTGCATTACTTCTTCTTGGCCGCTTTTGCTTGGATGTTCCTTGAAGGTATGTTTATTTCTTTATTTTAATAATGATTTCAAAGCCTTTTTAACTTCTATGACGTTGCCATAGAGAGAAGCCTGTCTTATCTGATTATTGTCCAAATTTTGATAGGTTATCACCTCGCCTATCAGATGAATTCGGAAAGTAGTATGCCCTTTCAATAATGAAGGGGGACTGTAAAGTTGGGTCCTCCTTACCTCTATTCTTCATAAGAAGAATAGAGGTAAGGAGGACCCAACTTTTCAGTCTGGCTATCAGACCCAATTTTGCAGTAAATTCTGGCCAATTTATGAACTATTATTTAGCGGTTTGTAGCATGCCAGATTTTCAGTAACACCTATAGTAAAACCAAGAAGACAACGTAAACAAACCCGGCCCTCTGCCCTTTTCCTTCACACGAAGCGGCCGGCGCTATCTATTTCATGGTGTAGTTTATATTCCTTGCGATTTCTCGTTGTCCTTGCTTCATATAAGCTAGTCCTCCTTACCTCTGTTCTCAAACAACTGTCGACCTCTTAAGTTGATTCCGGCCTCTTAAGTTCTTCCAAGTACACCTTAACCCTCGTTCCCGCTGATTGGTTGATACCTTAGCTATTGCGACACTATCTGCGACGACTTCAGAGGTCGATAATTGTTTGACGCGAAGTCTACTATGTTGCACGCGGTTCTGTCTGCATTCAATGTGATAATGATGTTTTTCGTTGTTTCAGGTTTCCATCTGTACGCCATGCTAGTGGAGGTGTTCGAGCCGGAACGTCCTCGTGCGCGTTGGTACTGCGTATGCGCATATGCGGCCCCGGCGGCCGTCGTGGTCGCGTCGGCGGCTGCCTTCCCCGGCGGATACGGAACTTCGCGCCATTGCTGGCTGACCACCGACCGGATGTTCGTCATGAGTTTTGTCGGACCAGTGGCATTCGTGCTAGCGGTAAGCTCTCATCTTCTCTTTTTGACACACGCACACACACACACGCACACTTACACGCACACACACACAACGCACGCACACACACACACACACACACACACACACGCATTCACACACACACACACACACACACACACACACACACACACACACAAACATGCACGCTATCGCACATAAATAACCTTTATATCAAACAGATTACCTGTGCATAAAAGCTCAAATTATACTACATTCCATCTAATCTGTGAATAGCTTAAAATCATGTAATTTTCTCTGAATTTTGTTATTATGTTATGATTCTAAAATATTCTATTTCTGTTCACAGGCCAATTGGATTTGCTTAAGTATGGTGATCTACATGATGTGTCATCATTCAACCGTCTCAATTAAGGCTAAAGAGAACTCTAAGCTCTACAAGATAAGGTAATTTTTTTTTTGTATTAATTCATTGAAAAATTAATATGTATGGTATTTGTATGAAGACTAACTTTCTGTCTTATGACAAAGGTTAGGCAATGTTATGCGAAAGTTTGTGAGAATGTATGGATGTTGGTTACTCTTTCACGTAAAAATTACTTTTTGTCTTGAAAAAATGTTAGATTCCCGAAGAATCGTCCAAAAATATATTATTAAAATTGGCGCCACTGTCGCCGCGATGGCGCCATCGTCGTCACAGCGATAAAAATTCTATGATGTGCTAGAAATTCTATGCTTCTATGATTGAAAAATGTCAGGCGTTAGTTAGGCACAAGTAAGGCATTATATTTTTCATTTTTCAAAGCATACGAAGTAGCAAACAAACACCAATCACCAGCCATAAATTTGAATAAAGAAATATACTTACGTCATATTTGAATTACTTACGAAAATTAATATTTTCGATAATTTTGAAATTGAAAATTTGGCAATCGAAAAATTCTAGTTTTAGAAAAATTGATTTTCCCATGGACTCGTATATTTACTTGCATTGTTATGGTGTTTCCAGAGTATGGCTGAACAGTTCTCTCGTGCTGGCCTTCCTCCTTGGGCTGACTTGGACCTTTGGCCTCTTGTATTTGAACGAGCCAACGGTTGGGTTCGCGTATGCCTTCACGATCCTCAACTCCCTGCAGGGACTCTTCATCTTCATCTTCCACTGTCTGCAAAATGAAATCGTAAGTTATCATAGTTATTTTTAATGTTTGTACTACTTCTCATGTCTTAGTTATGATTTACTGTAATATTTCATATTACTTCAAAGGCTGTGGAATATTTAACCTCAAGCAGAAAATAGTAACAATGCAATTTGCATACAAGCCCGTTGGGTGAGTGCTAAGGGTGCTTGCCTAACCTCTCAGATGTCCTGGGTTCGATTCCCAGCGGGGTCATCTTTGGAAATGAACTTTCCAAAGATGGCTCTGGTCTGGATATGAAAAGAGTGGCTTCATTTGGCCAGTCTTTTGCAGTCGTTTTGCACTGCGTTTTACAGAAGACCACCGTGAAATAACAGCATATTATATGCTTTTGTGTTTCGGTGAATGAGTAAAGGATGCCATCACCCCATCCCTTCCTTTTCCCTTAACCTTAATGGTATGGCTTGTGTTATGGGCGATGGTAGAGCCACCTACCATCAGCCGACCTTAACATTAAAAAAATTAATGAGTTTGCTGTCAAATTTCTATCACTTTACGCGACTAACAGTTGATATTTATTTACTTATTTATTTTTAGGGAAATTTACAGGTTAATATTACACAATAACAGAGTTAATAAATAACTTACACATAATAAAAAAATTCCACTTATAAATTACAGACTATTCTAATAACAACGATACATGATATATGATACAATAGCGTTTATACATCGATGGTTAAAGTAGCCCATTGAAAAATTTATCCGCTATAATATTTTTTGTTTTAACTATAGAAGTGTGGAACAGGTGACATCTGTATCCTCTAATAAAATTACATAATTACTTTTTTTTTGTAAATATTATAGATACAAGCATCCATGACTCGGGTACAAAGGTAAACGCTAACACATAAACATATGCCCCTAGCGGGTTTCGAACCCGCGACCGTTTGGTTAGCAGCTAGGTTTAATAATATATAGTATAAATAAATGATGTACCCCGTATACAGTTCCAGAAGGAATGCGCGCGCCTCTGCCGGCGCCACCCGTGGCTCTCGTGCTGCCTCCAATTGGCCCGTGCCCAACAGCCGCTGGCCAACAACGCCCCGGCCACCGCCTCCTCCTCCAACCACGTGGACACTCGTCAGGGCTCCGTCAAGAGCCGTCGCTATCACCAGAGCGCTCCGCCCGAGCCCGAGCATCTAGCCGATCAGCGTGACGTCACGGTAAGCCTCCACAGACCATATCAACAGCAGAGGATCGACAACTATGTGGGTGTTAAACTCACTGACCGATTTGATCGAGTGCGATTTACTCGATCAAACAGGTCGAACGCGTAAACGTCAATTTGTATTGGAATGAAGCAGCGCCACCTAGTGACTAACGTGTAGCGCTACTTCATTCCCATACAAATTGACGTTTACGCTTTCTACGCGGTTGATCGAGTAAAACTCGATTTGATCGATTGCCCTCTGTAATAATATCACTGGACAGGCTGCTGTCAAATTATTTTTGTGCCTATTTGAAAAACGCCATTTTGACGCTGTAGCCTATAGAACGAGTGTCCATGGACCTAAAATTAGTGATTATACATATATATGGAATAAAAATACGCAAACGTCAAAATTCGTTCTTGGGACAATCGAAGGCGGCGTTTCAAAATGGCACAAAAAATTAGCTGTCATTTATATGGGACAGTCTGTCCAGTAGTATACGTTACAGGTCAGTGGTTAAACTGAAAAAATGGCAAGTTTATATAAGGCACAGGCATTGGCAGACTTCCATTAAAAGCGAGGTAGACAAGGCAAACGCATAAACACGTATTTTTATGCTCACACGCACAAAAAATGCGAATAGTTCAAACGGAGCGAATTCACACGATTGCACTCAGTGTTCTCTAGAGCGCAGTTGTACAAGAAACTAAGAAGAAGTGTCATTTTATTTATACTAATATTATAAAGAGAGAAGATTTGTATGTTTGTAATGAATAAACCCAAAAACCGATTAAAAAAAAATCACCCATAGAAAGTTACATTATCGGCGAGTAACATTGGCTATATTTTATAATGTTACGCGAAGTCGCAATCATAAATAATGTGTGCCTTGTCTATAGACTCGCAAGTAAGAAAACTACTCTAAAATAATTAAATCATTTTTATAAAAGTACTCTCTTCTGTTGCCTCTTTTACTTTTTACTTTTCAAAAATATTTGTTTTAAGACAATTGTGGGCAGTTTTGTGAAAAACCCAACAAGGCAACTAAATTTTTAAATTGACCTCTTTCTGTGTATATCTACGATTTATTTATAAACGATAAAAAAAATCATGCATGATTAAATCATACGGTGACGGCTACTAACACTGGTTCAGCTTTGTCCAATAAAAAAAAAAACTGGAGATTAACTGTAAAATAAACGTTTAACAGAGCACAGCCAGCACGTCGGTATCCGCTTCGACCACCAACAATCTAGTTATCAACAATTTAAACGTTGTCGTCAACAACAACAATCACAATAACAACAATGTCATCAACAACGCCGCCGTGGCGTCCCTGGCCGCAGCCGCCGCTGCCCACAGCTACCATTCTCACAGAAATCGCCGCAATTCCCAGGAAAATCAGAACTTTGGTCCTTCGGCCGGATTCGGCCCATCTCTGAACGCTACGGCGGCGAATTTCCCCCACAATTTGCCCGAAAGGGAAGCGGCTCCCATGTCACACTTGCGGAATCCCCTAAACGCGGGCAGCGGCAGATACCCCCCGGGCTACAGACAGAATTTGCAGCAAGGTGTGTATATATAAAAAAACCGGTTTTTTCTTACTTGTCCTCTTGTGTAAACAAATACAACGTCTATCAAGGTTGATAAAAAAAATCATCATAAGGGTCGATTATACACTAAATACAGTAATCGACATTTAATTTGGCACTTCGTTAACATCAGACTGACTGTACATTGTGCGACAGAGAGAATGCTCTACAAAACCAAATATACCGATCGCCGTACATCTCGCTTTTGTTCCCGACGGGGGACAAGCCATATTAAATGCCGCCTACTGTACGTCTCGTCGGCCGCCGACGTTAACCAATGCTACGTAGCCGGTTACGTGTGAAGGATTACTTTTCTTGCTACGAAACTAGTTACGTACAAAGAGGTTTTTTCTTCCTACGAAACTAGTTACGTACGATCGCCTACGAAACCAGTTTCTGACACATCTTTGCGTTTGTGGGAAAGGGACACACATTTTTTTTATTTCGTTATAGCTATTGGCTATTTAGTAGAAAGAAAAAAAAATATCTTTGTACGTAACTGGTTTCGTAGCAAGAAAAACAATTATTGCCAAGTAACTGGTTACGTAGCGTTGGTTTCTTAGGCGGCCGAAGGCCTAACGCCAGAACGGACTATCAGATAATAAAAAGTTCAACATTACACACTCGACGCACTCAAGACATCATCGGATGATTGTGTAAGCTTGAATGTTTTATTATTAAATAAAATAATAAATAGAATTGAATAAAAAAAAATTAATTAAAATTTAAAAATAATCTATCGATTATCGATCGATGGAAACGCGACGTATCTTCTGTCAGATGTGAATCAACCCTTATAGTTAAAATCAATATTTTAAAAATTAATTTACATTTCAAAATTGAATTCATTTATTTAATTAAATATTGTAAAAATAAATCTTTTTTTTTTCTCCTCAAGAAACGAGGTCTTATAAAAAAATTACATTTAATATTTTGTGCTACACAGAGTTTAACTTATGACTTTTGTTTACCAAAGACAATTAAAAAAGAATCGATAATACGTTATTGAGATAGGATTTCTTCCAAATTTAGACATTGACATTTAGACATTAAACATTGAAAAATAATTATTATACCACCGAACACCACTGGCTTTTGTGACTAATTGGTTAAAGACAGCTCAATTATGTGTTTTTTTATATTATAAATAACATGTTGTTTGTGTTTTTTTTAAAACTTTTAACACTTTTAAAAGTATTTTTAAACACAAGCGCGAAAGGAAGCGCTTTACGTGTTTATCTTTTGAAGGGTAAGTTTTTTTTTTAATTTTATTATTTTCTAAACCTTCTGTCACTAACGCTTTTTAAAAATATTTACTAACTCAACTGTTTAATTCTCCTTTTTGGTGTAATAACATTTTTTCTTCTAGTGGTGTGGTGGTCGTTAAAATTTATTTCAATATCGAAATAGATGATAACTAACAAAAGATTCGTTCTTTTAGTCAAGTAAAAAAAAAACGAAAAATAAATCCTATCTCTAATGTATAATGTATACGCATCTTGCTACATATTTTTAAATATAAAAATTCTTGGTCGTCTACAAAATGCCAATAAATATAATATAAATAGATTTACAGATATTTCAATATAAGTATTCATATCAAAATACTTATTTATTTATATGGTGTATGTATTTATTTATTTATTTATTATATTTACGAATGATGTCACTATCTTGTAGTGTAAGTTTTTTGACTGACTGAACTTGATCTTTTGATCTTTAAAAAAAAATACTTACAAATATTTACGCCAGATATTTTATTTTTATATTATTTTTAAATTTACAGAAACGTCTAATGTCCATTTTTTTTTATATCTGAGAATATTCATGTCCATGTTTTTGGTTGCAATTTAAATATTTCAATAATTTTCTAGTATAGTGACACTTCGTACACGTTTATAGTTATGTATTATAATAATATATTATTATATCTTAAGTAATATATACCTACAACAGAGCTACAACTTACAAGCGGAGTCTTCGCGGTGGAATGTCCGCCCCACCGCGCCCATATACGTGCCGAGCGATGAAACGAGGACTATTCGCGTTCCAACGCCGCTTAACATCCCGCACAGTGCGTCGCACACGCAAAGTATCGCGTCGATGCATAGCTACAAAAACAATATTGACGTACCGAACGATTACCAGAACCTTCGATCGAGGTCGCCATCTTGTTTCTCGAACAAAATGGCCGCCAACGATTGGGCGGTGGCCAACACAGTCGGTGGAGTGTGGAAGGTGAGGGGGGGCTGTAAATAGGCTTAGTGTGAATTTGTCTAGCTCACATAGAATTTTTGGCGAGATCTTCTTTATAAAATCTAATCTAGGGATCAACTGCACTTATTCAGCTCCATTCGAATTTTGCGTATTTTTTGTAATAATATAAATATAATAAGAAATGTAAAAGAGTAACTACATTTATTCAACTGAATACATTTTAATGTAGCCAACCTGAAGGATAAGTCTGGTGAGAAGATACTGGCTAAGGACCCTTTATCATACTTCTTTTCGGTCAAATTAGCCGAATGGTAATGGTGGAATTTGGTAGGAATGTTCGGAAGACCATTATAAATGAAATATAAAGTCCCCGTTGATCCCGTACCTGCAGAAAAATTCATTCAAAAATACTTTTTCGCGTTTTTCAGCCAAACGGTAAGTTTAATCATAAAATTAGGTCTGACAAAAATTGTAGATCATTATGATTATTTATAGGAATTATTGTCTAAATACTTTTTTCCTAAGAGCCACCGTTTCTTAGATACAACGATTCAAAAAATTGAAAAAGTTGTGTTCTATCGGAGAAATTCCTTAATTTGATAGGCTTTCAAATGTCATATAAATGGTTAGCTTGATAATAATTTGAGAGAGTTACTTAACGTCTACAGGCAGGCTGACTGTCCACTTGGTGGGAGGTGGCTAACATAAAGTGTTGTTGTGATAACACAGGCAATGCCACAGGTGCTGCAAGTGCGCTGCCGACCATAGTGGGATGGAAAGGGACAGGAAAATGAGCTGTATCCCTCCAATCCCCTTTGTAATTTAAATGGAATGTCTAGGGATCGGTGTACAGGCAGGAGCGTCGCAGAAATCACGAAGAAAGTTGTAGACACAAAATAGAATATTATAATGGACCAAAATGACGATAAGGTTCTGGAATTCTTTACTATATAATCCCCCCTAAAGCCATCGACAGCATACGATGGCCGCAGTCAGATGAGCTGCCGTAATGAGCCTGGATGGTTAGTTAGGTGCGTTCTTCGAGTAATACGTGTGGACCCAAGTGGAGTCCATTTCTTTATCCCTTACTAGCTGGCGTCCGCGACTTCGTTTGCGTTGAAAAAAGTAGCCTATCCTGTGTCCTGTACGTCTAAATGTTTATCTACCTTGAAAATCGTTAATTCGTTTAAGAGTTGTAAAGGAACATACATACATACAATATCTACACTTAGAGATTTATTATTAGTATTGATTGATTGATTGAAGCCATAGTAGGCTACTATGGCTAATCTTACTATGGTCGCCAGCGCACTTGCAGCACCTGTGGCTTTGCTTGTGTTATAGGCAATGGTAGCGACCTACCATCAATTGCACCGATAGCCTGTCGGTCGAAAAACATTTAACATTAAAATGTTAGTATTATCATTCTTTGTTTATGAAACAAAGAATGATTTTAAAATCTGAAAAAGAGTAGGTATACAGTGTGCTGATAGAAGAATATTCATTTGCAAATAATGTGAATTCAACACAAGAAAATATAAGAATAAAGAAATGTCGATAAAGTGACCCTACAATAGACTATTCATCTGACGCGAGACTATTTGTATGTGCTGTCACATGTGCTTTATGAAAATTATTATAGAAGTAGATCATTACTAGTCACTATAAGGGGATATTTTGTTTAAAACATCCTACCGATATAATAACCAGTACAATTACAAATATTTGTATGTCATAAAAGGGTGTCATGTCATATCATGTACAAGAGTTCGCAATTTTCCGTCAGAAACTTGTTCAGCGTAAAAAATAAATAGAGGTGAGATTTCTCCTCATCCTGTTCATCCTGCTAAGACATTGTAGAAGTTTTATATAAGCTATTAGCATATCATAAAAGTATTGTAAACAAGGAAGTTTAAAAGATACTTCCTTGTTGATACCAATTATAAGTGATTTCGGGTATACCCCAAACAGATACAAAAATACACATATATAGGAAGACTTGCTGTTGAAATAATTTGCGTAATTATATCAAGTACATCTATAACAAACGTGTATTTTAATGATAAAAAGACCTCAATTGCAATGAACTCTGATAAAACGTTTAATTAAAAACCTCCCACTTGACCTTACTGCGTTCTATCAGTTTTACCTACAGTTTAAATTTAGTTATCAAATAAATAAAAAAAAAATACTAAGATATCAGCCGTGATCTTTAAACTTTATATGTAACGATTAAAGTGCTTTTTTAAACTTGTTTGTTTAATCTGTACAGGACCTAATATGCCTTAAGGCAATCGCAGAAAATCCATTTAATTTATTCCCGCAGTAAAATACTGGACTTCTGAACTCAGATAAACACACAAGGCGTTTTGTCTTAAAAAAAAACACGATTTCGTACAAAGATTGATTGTAGACAGAATCTTCTTTACCAGCTTTGTTTATCATAACATTTAACTTATCTGCTGAAGTTATGTTAAATATAGTGAGTTATTGTGAAGTAAATTGTAGGTAATGGCTTTAACGGTCATTATGTTTGCGAATAATAAGTTATCCAAAGTTACCGTCTATGACAATTATTACTGTAAGCGCCTGTTTCACAAACGTCAAGTAACCAAACGGTCGTGGGTTCGAATCCCACTAGGGGCAAATTTTTATGTGTTAACATTTTACCTTTGTACCTGAGTCATGGATGTTTGTATCTATAGTATGTATGTATTTACAAAAAAAAAGTAATCTATGTAGTTATATCAACGTTCTGGTATCCATAATACAAGCAGTAGTTGCTTACTGTGGAACTAGAAGGTACTGTGTGAAATGTGTGAAGATATAAGATATATTTGTAATAATTTCTAGATACGTATTATAATTATGGAGATCTCGCCAAAATTTAAAATAAATACACCATTGCATGCACCTAATAATAGAGTGGACTTAGCATGAAAACTTTTAAACCATTTCATTGTTCCGCTTTGTTTTTTTTTAAATGTTTTTATTAACATCAAAAATAACATAAGAACATTAGAAACATTATTATAGTTTTCATTGTCGATTTTGCCTTTTTTTTTTATTTAAAATTGTAACTTTTTCTGACATTTTGGATATTACAAATAATGCTAACAAAATTTTGTTAACTAACTTTGAATAACTTTGACTTACTTTACTTTTCATTAAGGTCATATTAAGATTATCTAGTCAAACAGTCTATTATATCCCAAATACCCTTAGAAAAATTTGTTATGCATATATATTATATCGTTTCTACATCGACAGTAACATTTGTGAATTTATAAAATAAATAAAAATAAAAAACAAATCGGAACATATTTTTCACATACATTCTCGCATATAAATTTATACAATGTAATATAATAGCCCATCCCCGATCCTTTCTAGCATTCATTATTGACATTTTTAACATTTTCAATTTTTTTTTTATTCCTTTTATTACTAACATTTTTTTAGCTTGTATGTTAATGGATTTACAATTAGATTTTTTAATAGCGTTTTTATATTTCTTGTGTTTTATAAGTCACATTCCTACTAAAACATTCATATTAGCGTTAAAATATTTTTATTACACTGTTCTATGATTGTTACACAATTGAGCTGTCTTCTAAACACCATTTATAAATCTTTTTTTTTTTGTAAATAAATTATTATATTTTTAAAAAATTTTAATCAGCTATTTAAAATTGTTAATTTTTTCCACAGAACACTTCTTCTAAACATCACGCCGGCAATTCTGCAACACTGCCCCACCACGACACGTTAACTCGGCAATTGGCTCAACAGAATCATTTGCATAGCACCTACAATGAATGCGACGTCGGCCTGTCCCAGACGTCCCCTCGACACGTAATTAAAGACGAGGAAAGTCCTCTCCACCATCCACAGGGATACAATACTACCAGGAGTTACAACCACGACTTTCGAAATCCCCACGTTTTCATGTCCCAACACTCGCCAGGAAGTCAAGAGATGATTTTCCGCAAACACTACAAAGACGAAAACCGACGCAAACATCATCACCATCACGGCAGTCAAAATATGAACCATACGTATTCAGAAATCGCTTCCCAACAAGGACGAATGTACAGGAGAGATTCCGAACAAGAGTTCAGGGTTATACAGGATGATCCGGTTTATGAAGAAATTGAGAGAAATGAAACCCTAATGTCCGATATGTCTGATGATAATTCCGGGCCAGATAATTGTAGGCAGAATCCTGGACATCATGGGTCAACGGGCTCGAAGTTTTATGGAGATCATAGGCCGCTGATATCGTACAGTCCCGGCGAAAGGCATCTCCACGAACAAGAGCACTATGGGAAGTACGGAAAATGGGATACGTTGGAGCGAGCGTACGATAGGCATCCATACGAGAGTGGGAGACTAATGCATCCGTACCATCAGCCGCAGGAGAACAACATGAGAGCTTTAGCGGCCGTTTTGAATGGAGAGAACAACGTCGTATGCCATTTGGAGCCGCACAGTTCATATGACGTTTACCAGCCACAGGCAGGAAATCCAAGGACTGTTTCGCAGCCAAGTTTCTAAGTGTTTTGAGTTATGTGACTGTGATTACCAAACCCTTTTATGGCGATATTACGGTTTTTATAATTCAATATCAAAGGATATATGAATTAATTTGCAAAAATTAAGATTTTTATGCCACTTCCACCAAAAATCATGACACCTCGTGTTGAGAGCGAACATAACTCGTCTCAATTAAGGTCTCACTGGTCAAACTATTCTTTTATTTTCTTAACTAATTTGTCGCTGTAACTGATGTCGAACTCATTAACAAATTTTTTTTTTGCCAGTGCAGCACAAAACGATAATCGAAATCTTTCGTAGAGGCTATAAAATGAAATGGCGAAGATGAAATATTTAACTTGTACCAGCCGCTGAGAGGTTGACCATGACTTTTGAGACAAGTTGCATACGATGACCACTAAAAACCATTTTAGTTTCTTGTTTTTTTTTTAACCCATCGCTTACCGGTGTCGAGAAAAACGTTTTGAAGCATTCATCAATTAAGTGAATGGGCGTTTTTGATTAGTGCGAAGACAGATGTGATAACGAGGACGCGAACTGTGTATTGTGTGTTAGAACCTCGAGTGAACGGACAATGTTGTACAGATTTAGCGAATCAATTTTTCTATGGAATTAGTTTTATAGGACTGTCGTCTAGTGAACGATTACGTGATAGTTTTTATGTAGAAACTTGCCATAATGTGGACTTTAATAATGTTTATATTTATAGTCGGTTAGGCGTAACAGTATATTTAAATCACTTCTCCACTGTGATCCTATTTAAATATTTGACAGCTCAAGAAAATTTCAGTGTCGCGACCGCGTTCAATTATGGCGGGGACTATAGCAATTGTGTATATATATTTTATTAGTGATTTAGTACTAGAATGTTAGTACTTCCAGTGTGTCCTTACTACTTCTACGGCTGTCCCTATATATCGTTTTCAAATCATGGCATTTCTTTAAAACAATGCATTTCCCCTTGTCGTAGGTACGAAGAACTGTGATGTTTCATTTTTATGCTTAATATTAAGTTGGCTTTTTTACATTTTTTTATCGAGTTAACTACTGCCATAAGAATAATACTATATTAGGTTTTTTTTTAATTTTTGACAGCTTTTTATATAGGATACCTACTATAGAAGGGGTAATGAATGAAAAAAAATATACAAAAACTAAGTATGTACGTATATAAAAGCGCGTACATCAGGTTGTGAGACAAAACAATTAGTTCACAGAGTATTGTCTTTACTATGAGCAGTCTCCTATGTAACTATAGTCAAGTTAACGAGAGTTGGCACGTGCAATACATTGACACATTGCGCTCTTGTTTTATTTTTACAGAGATCCATCTAACAGATTTCATAAACATTGTGAAATTTGTTAATATATTACCATTATTTCAACATACTATTATGTATAGTGTGCTATGTCGACTGAATTTGATTAAAAAGTGCTCTGTGACGTATCAAAAGAGGTGTTCATTCATTCAGATTCATTCATGTTGTTCATTCATTCAGGTATGATATTGAAAGGAAGGGTATCAGTCAGTTAAACGAATGCTTTGACGAAGAGAGGTCGACATCGTATCGCACCTTCGGCGAGACAAGGGCATAACTGCACTTTTTGTAATTTTTAAAGGAGAGCCATTTAAAGTTCCTTCTGCTTATATTGCTGTTAAAGAATTCTTTATCAAATAAGCACCATAGTCTTGTAAATGTTTTTTTTTTTAATTTAATAATGATTTTAAGACATTTCTGCATATATTTTAAGTAACTCATTTAAAAAAAAAATGTAAGTTATGCCCTTGTTTTACCGAAGGTGCGGTATGTTGGCACATCTTATACTTAGTTGGAATTGTAGTTCTGATTTATCGGTCGGACGATAAAAGTATTTGGACTTAACATTAATCGTTTCATTAATGCACCCGAAGTAGAGGGTGCTAACAATACTTTATATAAAAAATGCATGAACGTGCCAACTTTAGTTAACTCACCTATAATTATCAATATGTATATTATATAGATAGGGCGAGCTGACTTACTTTAGGTGACACATTTACTGTTTCAAATGCGTCCGCTCTTTTTTATACGTACTCTAAAAAAAAAAAACTATAAAAATAAACAAATATTTGGACTTCTTTTTTACTTTTTGAGCCTGAATTTTTTTTTAAATTGTATTTGTTAAAATCCAAATATTCATAAAACTCTAAGAATTTGTGTTTTTATTTGGATATTTAATTTGTAAATCGAACTGGCATATTGTAATTATTGATTAAAGTCTTAGTTTTTTTAAAAATTCAAAAGAAATCCATCCAACCTAATTATAGACTGACACCATTTCGATGTTGTGCACTATTCTTTAACTAGATTCTTAGTGTTATATAATTAACAAATGATATATACATATTATTTCTACATGAAGGTAGATTTAATTTTAACAATGCCATGAACATTGATTTACCGTACAATAATTGTTAAGGAAATTGTTTAAACATTTGTATTGAAGTACAATAAACAAAACATTGTGTAAGAAAAATTGATATTTCTTTTCCTGTTTTTTTTTAATCTAATTAAAAAAGTACTAATAAAATTTAAAGTACATTTTTATATTTTAATTTTACTATTCATATTACAATTCTGATATTTACTTAATTACTGTATTATATTGTATTAAAATGATTTGTTTTATTAATTTGAAAATGTGAAATTTAATCGTAGATGGAAGCACAAAAGAAAGATATGATACGTCCTTATATTACGTAATCGTTAAATGGGCTCCATAAAACTAAATGCCTATATCCCCACAATTATAATTCAAATATCAAACATATTTGAATTATAATTGTGGGATAATAGACAGTGTCGACAATTGTATTAAAAAAAATCTAGAAAATCTGTGTACCCTAATTTTAACGTATCAAAATGTATCAAAACAGTGTCCTTTGAGTCCTAATGAAACTTTTTCTTTCTGTACTAATATTATAAAGAGAAGATTTGTAGATATTTTTCCTATAGAAAGCTATATTATCAGCGAGTAGTATAGGCCATATTTTAAATAGTTACGTGAGCGAAGCCGCGTGCAGCTAGTATATTATAAAGGGTGGCAAACAGGCTGACGGTCAACTTGATGGTAGATCTAGTTCGCCTAAGGATACAAGCAACACCAGGGGGGTGCTGGTGTGCTGCCTACCTTGTAGGAATTTGTTTATAAACCTATTTTGTAGCAGTGGAAACGCCACAAAAGCAAAGATTTAAATCACAGATGCGCCCTTGCAATACTTCAGGCGGCCGAAAATGTGTCATCGTTGGGAAGAGTGAGCTCACTCTTCTCGCCTTAATCGCTTGTAGGTACATACATGATGCACCTACATGATTACGCAATTACCTTTATTAATGTATGTCTCTTTTTTCAAATTTATTATATACGCTGTAATTGCTTATTTTCCCTAATAAAATAAAATAAATAAATAAAAGGCCCAAGTAATGAGGATGGCGCGTAATAGGGTAGTAAAAACTCGGTGTAGGCATTAATTGGAACAACTCATCAAAAAACTATTTACAACCAGTAGCACACAAAGAGAGGCTACATCCCTTCTGAGTCCATTGGACTCAGTATATGAGGTTCATACGCGGATAGTGAAATGCTAATCTTTCTTTTTGCTTCCATCTACGAATTTAATTCTTCTTTTAATCAAAATTGTATCTACATTTTTATATAATATTTGTTAAATTCGGATAATCCAAAATAATTTTTGGAAAAGAAATGTGAATTATATGTACCTAATATTACATATAACAATACATTTATTTCACGTATATTTTGAAATGTAAGCAATATAATAAATAGACTGAAGTATTTCATAAATGTTTGGCCGCTTTTTTAAATACAATAAACTAAATTTTTAACTAACGAAATTTGCGGCCAAAATTTAAAAAATACTTTTTTTTAAATGACAAAAAAAAGTCGTGGGACTATTTATTTTTTTTAATCAGGTATACTAGTCCAACATTTTCCCACTATTTCTTAAATGTAAAGGAGTCGGTTTAAAAAAATTGTATATTACGTCGTGTGTTTCTGTTATTTTTTTTTGTTTTCAATTGTATTTTTAAACGTTGACAAGTATATATTAATGTAAAGTAGGGAAATGAAATGTGTAAATAAATTAAAGTTTATATATAATAATAAAGTGTGAATGCTCTATGAGAACAGTCACGAAATTAAAAAATTTGGTTTTATTTAATTTATAATAATTTATATAAATCAGCATTTTTTTTTAAAGTTAATGGTAGGCACAAGCAAAACCACTGATGCTACATTTGTTATTATATATTATTTCCTGAAATAAAAGGTACAGTGCAGTAAAAAGCCAGTAAATTCAGCAAATGCATATTTTATTAGAATTACTAGTTTTCCCCGCGACTTCGTATACATGGTATTCGGAAATTTTTGTTTGTAAACCGATTGAAATGAAACAAACACTAAAAGTTAACTAAAGTTTGCTAAAATCGGTTGAGCCGTTTCTGAGATTAGTGTGCACAAACAGACAAAAATTCTAAAAACTATTTTTGACCTCTGTAACATATTACAAATTGTATTTTTTTTATATTTTAAATTTTTTATAATTTCATTATATATATTGATATAGCCTAAATAAATAAGACTTACCATAATACATAAGATTATTTTGAAATTACAGTCATAGATTGCATCAGCCAACCTAAGCCAACATTAAGATGCAAATTCTTTTGTTACTAAATCGTTTTTCCTTTGTTCCTATATATAGGTTGAGGTTGCAAGTCTAGACTATTAAAGAGGTCTAGGCATTACATTAGTTTGAAATCTACAATTAGGTATGCATTTGAATACCAACTTATTGTCCAACATTAGTACTACTCTGTTAAGGCGAAGTCTTTAGTGCTTAAAGAAATAAAGATGATTTTAATTAAATGCACTCGTCACTAACAGCTTCAACATCGACAATCAGTGCTTATTTCTTTTTATGGTCGGCAGGCTGACTGACGCTCTCTTGATGGTATGTGGCTACAGTTTACTATTAACACAAGTAAAGCTGTGTGTTGCCGAACTTAATAGGCAAATGAATAAGAAATATGGGAGTGGGCTTTGTAATCGTCCGGACGTGTTCAAAACAACACGCCCGGTATGGACGTCCTTGTTACATTATTATAAAAAGTACTGTGCAGTATAAACAAGAAATCATTACTGGTCATGACCAACTGAAAGACGTCAGGATTGCATTCTTTCGTTGACTGCACTGTAGTTCGATCGATCTAACAACCCGGAAAAAATATTCTGTTCTGTTAGTTTACTCCAAAGATTTAAGTCGAAGATGCGGCGTAATCTCCTCGGGCCATACTGTAGCGCTCAACCCAACTACAGTTGCACGCCAGCTACAGTGAGTGACGGTCGCTTGTTGAGAGCGTCGCTATCGTCACAGTCACGTTTAAAGTAAGGAATGTGTTGTCTGTGTTTAAAAGTGTGTTTAGACAAAGGTGTATTTTATACTTTTTCTAGTAATGCCGCATCTCTCGATTTAAATCTTTGGTTTACTCATGTTATTTCACGGTGTTTTCTGTAAGTATGCATTCATAATCTCAGCCGTAAGACGTCCACTGCTAGACATAGGACCGGTTAGAAGCAGCCTGGATCCCTGTCGACCTGCGGCCCTTTTCGTCTGTTCACTTTGTGAGGGGACGTTCTACGCTACTTCCTAGTCCGTGACCTCAACTCGAGAACCTTCCAAGTTCGTGTTCTCTACTTCTGTGCGGACTTCAGACAATCACAAAATATCCCAATGTAACTTGCTCATTTCTTCTTCCAGCTCGATATGGTGCGAATGTCATATTACGCCCAGGGCCAGATTACTGTGCATTCCCCAAGTTATGCCTGTAAATACAATATCCACTAAGCATGGTTAATTTCAGCCTTGTTAGGTTAGGTTAGCAGTGTTGAAAATATATTTTGATCACGTACAAGCGTTAGACCCCACCTTAATACGATGTGCATTGCCGAAAATCAATTCGATCTCTCATTAGCATATTGACAATGTTAGGCCGTCTAGACTTGAGGTACGTGTGATGAATTCGTTTCAGCATATGCAGATGTTTAATTGATAATATCAGGAGTGAAGATCAATGAACCCTAGACTTGGGAATAAGTAGGTACATAAATACTTGCATTTTAACACTGCAGTTTGTTCAAGGAAAATTTTAACACCTAAGAATACAAAAAAAAGATGCATAATTATGCCTGATTTTCTTATATTAAAGTCGTCAGATAGACTGCAGTAGGGGTAAGGATAAAGGCATCGAGAGGGGATAGGGAAATGGGCTCTGGCATCCCTTACCCACTGACCGAAACATAACAGCACACGTGCTGTTATTTCACGGTAGTGAATGGGCACCCCATTTGTAGCAAATTAAGCGAAGACTAACCTAATGATAAAACCTGAGCAAAGATAAAAATATAGAACTTCGATAATGCTTTGTAGGTATATATGTAAGACTGGCCTTTTTTTTGACGAGGAGTAATCCGCTTACAGATTCCCTAACGCTGGCTAGGCGGAAGGGATATTTTGGGGGTCGCCCAGCACCTGATCTTGGCGGCACTGGGAATACCCACTAAAACTCCTCGGTGCCTCCTTGCCCTTTGAGCGGGGTGAACCGGGCTCTGCCGAGGCAACAACTCCGATCCACCCCAGGGCATGTAAGACTAGCCTTTTTTTTGAGGAGGAGAGATCCGTTTACTGACTTCCTGCCGCTGCAGGGGTATGTGGGGGTCGACCAGCATACTCCGCGTGCACACGTTGCAGGCAGAACTGGCCCCTACCCACTAAAACTCACCGGTGCCTCCTTGCCCTTTGAGCGGGGTGAACCAGGCTCTGCCGAGGCAACAACTCCGATCTACCCCAGGGCATGTAAGACTGGCCTATGTTTGCCACCTTCCCCTTCCCTGGAACCTGGGTGGTAGCCTTTAGGAGACCATTACCGCCCGTTGTGAGATTCCAACAATATTAAGTGTAGCCTTCCTCGCGCTGGACAGTCGTAGTGGGTAGCGGATGTCGAGCCTAAACATTCCTGCGACCCTGCCTATCTACGGCCGCTGAGTCTATTTGTAAGATATAGATGTAAGTTTTTACAAAACTTTATCTTCGTCGACATTACAAACTACCACCGGTTCGGAAAGCTGTTTCTAGGGGGAAGAACTCGGCAAGAAACCCCCTAGTTGCTCTTTTCATAAATCAATTTACAACATACGAGTAACACGTAACAATAGATATATCAATCTAATAACACAATATTCAACTATATTCAACTCCAAGGACGTTCATCATTTATATAATCTAATATCCTATAATAACCCTTTTTGCACAGGGTTTTCTTAATATAAACTTTAAATTTATTCAGAGATAATTGTTGTATATTAGCAGGAAGTTTGTTGTAGAAGCGTACACATTGCCCCATAAAAGAGTTGCTAACCCTGTGGAGACGAGTTTTATTCAGTTGAAGCCTATGCTTGTTTCTAGTATTCAAACTATGATCATCACTATTTCTATTAGATACTAACTGTTGCCCGCGACTTTGCCCGCGTTAAAAGTAAGGGATGCGTAGCCCTGAGTAAATGTGTAAAGCAATATGACGCCTGATATTTGCTGTTATAGAATTTTCAGGGGTTGTATCTTTATTTTTAGTAGATAGCTGGTGCCCGCGATTTCGCCCACGTGACTTTGTAAATTATATACTAAAACCTTCCTCTTGAATCACTCTATCTATTAAAAAAACCGCATCAAATCCGTTGCGTAGTTTTAAAGATCTAAGCATACATAGGGACAGACAGGCGGGGAAGTTACTTTGTTTTATATGTAGTGATGGGTTTACTAGGAAGTCGTTGGATTTTAGCTGGTTCGCGACTTGTCCGCGTTGAATTTGTAATTGCTACATACGTGTAGGCCTAATTAATTTAGGTGCTCACTTAGAATAGCAAGTTTTTTTGAGATTATATGGGTATAAGGTTATATTTACACATTAATATTGTCTCCCTATTTCTTAGAATTTGAAATGTCTTTAGTATTAATTTAAGACTCAGACCACGTGTGGTACTCAATAAATCAAAACTTTATGGCATTGCAAAAGACATGTAGTTCATAAAATTTTGTACATGCGAAATAGTAAAATTGAGAATTGGTGTATAGTGTAAGGCACAAGAAACGCAACGCTCATTAATAACAATATTCCTTTTAAAAATATAGAAGCACTGCCTGCCTGTCTAACTAACATCTATACTTACTTACTTATTAATAAAAAATAATCAAACAATTTAATGTCTAACATAGGGAAATTAAAAATACGTGCAATGAGAGTTAGTTACTTTATTCCATTACGGTTTGGTATTTATGTTATTGTAAATTTATTTGCTTTCAGCTTTTGACTTGCACCACGCACCCAAGTGGACTTTCAGTTGACATTTACGATAACGTATTTCATTCTCTTCCAGTGAAGATACTCGGTTCTCCAAACTGAATGGAGTTGTAAAATTATTTTGGTTTATCTACTTTTGTTTCTTTTTTAAATTCATAAAGAGTTGCACATATTCTCTCCCTTTCACTCCAGTGTCTCTTCAGTATTGAAGGTTAGCTGCCAACTTTATGAACCGGTGTCCTGTCAAGAGCCAACGACTCGTCACCAACTGTCCCAATATGTGAAGATCAAGGTATATTAAACTGTGCTTCTTGCCAATAGACGTATGGTCCAGAAACGTGGCCTCTCACGGCAGGACTGGTCTACAATACAAGTTTAAAGCCGTTCAGCTATCTATGGGATAGGCTATGCTCGGAGTTTCTTTTGTGGATAGGATTAGAAATTCTGAAATTAGCTGAAAAACCAAACCAAGCCGAAAGAGCCAGCAAGCAGTGGGCAGGACAAGTAAGTAGTAAGACTTATAGAGAGCGGACGGCCATTGGCCCGGAAAGTTATTGAATGGAGACCACGGACCGACAAGAGTAGCTTCAGACTATCTGACAAGAACCGCGAGTCCAGGGTGGATCCAGGGACTGGTCCTTTTGGAAAATTATGGGAGTGGCCCATGGACGTCCTACGGCTATAAGATACCAAAATATAATCATGTAATTATGTAAAATGGATAACAAAATTTTAACATGCACAATTAAAAAAAATCAATATCAAAACAAAGTTAAAAGTATAATTTCAATTCGTTATAATCAATTTCCATTGACCCTCCATACATCCCTGACCTACATTGTCTGGTGCATCATTGCACTAAATTAGTTATTGATCGTATTTGACTCACTACCTCTAATTGGTAGACTTTTAAATTAATTTTGAAATGTTTCCTCCGACGTAGGTATCCTTATAATATGCACTTAAGAAGATGCACTATGAGTTAAGAGAGTTTAACAGTTTAACGCTACGCGCGTAATGACCGTGGCAGTATTTGCTCCGAGCATTAAACTGTATTTTAAAAAATCTTATTTTTTTATAATAATATTTATTTATTTTCTTACATATGAAGCATTGAAATTTTATGTAGTTACACGTATTGTTTTTTCAAGGAACGGTCTCAGTTTGTAGAAATAGCACAAAATATTACTACAGCACAAAGTGCAACATTTCATATTTTTTGAAGTGAATACGTCTTTACCATACGGTATGGTTTGGTACCATACGGAGGCAATCCAAAAAATCTAAAGATAACAAAATCGGGGAATACAGTTTGGCGTTGTAGTTTCGAATCTATGCTCTACATCAAAAAGTAAAATTATACGACTGGATAGCTAAAGGATCAAAGAACAATAATTATTTGTTTTATTTTATTTAAAAAATATAACCCATCACATAAACCTATTCACGTACAACATACGTCTGTGTCCATGACACAGCCACACCCCATTTTTTTATCGATTATATTGGATTAAACTTATAAAACGTGCGTAAGCGATACCCTCCTTAAACCACATGTTTAAAATAACTATTTCCAAAAGGGACCAGATGTCGGTTATGTGGGTAACTGATTCGTTCGTCTACTGATCACCTCATCCCTGATCCGACCTTGGAGAGTAAACCCGATCACAGCCTCTCCATAGCTCTTTGACTGACGATGAGGTTCCGTACAAGGCCCATAGTTAAAGACAAGTTTCAGCGCCATTATGTTAACACCGATTTAAATCTTTGGTTAACACACATTGGTCAAATTTTTTTATTTTAAGGACCTTTGGACGGATGTCACCGAGCTTCTCGAATCAAATAAGTAAATATAAAAGTAAGATACAATTAATATTTTTATAATGTGATAAATTAAACAATTGTGTTGCTTTGTAAGTTTAATTCTCATTGATTTAATCAAAGAAACGACAATATAAGTTTAATATTACCAATTTTTCATTTTGATTTTTCTATTCACATATTGTCATAGCAATTCTAGATTGACACCTAAGTCAAAACAATAACTTTGTTCCTAGAACTATAGAACTGATGACCTACCTTCTATTCGATACAATTGCGCTGTCGACCATAGAAGGAGGATGAGGGATAAAGAAGGGATGGGGTAATGGGCTCTTGCATCCCTTACTCACTCACCGAAACACAACAGTACTCGTACATTTGCTGTTTCATGGTGCTCTTTTAGGGGATTGTTACTATCGCCAGACGGGCTGCCTAAATGACTGCGAAACGCAGTGTGCCCTGTCACTACTTAATATACCTAAATTATATTGACGACTCGATTGGTCTAGTGGCTAGTAACACTAGCTGTTGACCAAACCGTAACAGGTTCGAATCCCGCTAGGGGCAAACGTTTTGTGTTAACATTTACCTTTGTAGGTACCTGAGTCATGGATGTTTGTATTTATATCGCTGCTTAAAAACTAAAGGGCAAAAAATCAGAATTACACTTTTTAGTTTTTAATATGTATGGATTTACAAAAAAAGTAATCTATGTAGTAAATCCACTGTCTAATATCCAACTATCCATAATACAAGCACTAGTTGCTTAGTGTGGAACTAGATGGTGCTGTGTGGAATGTATGAAGATATTTATAATTTATTATATCTAAATTGAAGAGTTACAATAAAATTTAATTTGTGACAACCCTAGCTTCAAGGCCAACCGAGATTCGCGCACATTTCTGAACACCAGACGACTACGAGACAGTGCGAATGCAATATAAAAAAATCAATTCCTTTTTTGCTTTGATTCTATTTATATTCATTCTGCTTTACTTGCGTTCATTTATTTTACAGATTTGCTTAGATATGGGTATTTTAAAGTCATATGAAGTCGAGACAAGACAGATAAAATTCATTTGTTCCTAACAACAAATGTATCGTACCTATACCAATTGACAAGGATGCGATAAAATTAGTAATTAGTGTGATTAATTGAAAATATTAATATTACCAAAATTTAAGGGAAATTTAATCTCTACCCTAAGGGGATGAAATAGGGGTAGAATGTTTGTGTTGGAGGTCCATATATACAGATACAGACATAGACATAGACATAGACATAGACATAGACATAGACATAGACATAGACATAGACATAGACATAGACATAGACATAGACATAGACATAGACATAGACATAGACATAGACATAGACATAGACATAGACATAGACATAGACATAGACATAGACATAGACATAGACATAGACATAGACATAGACATAGACATAGACATAGACATAGACATAGACATAGACATAGACAGACAGACATAGACATAGACATAGACATAGACATAGACATAGACATAGACATAGACATAGACATAGACATAGACATAGACATAGACATAGACATAGACATAGACATAGATATAGACATAGACATAGACATAGACAGACACATAGACACAAATACAGATACAGACACAGACAGACACAGACACACACACACATACACACATACACAGAGAGAGAGAGAGAGAGAGAGAGAGACAGACACAGACACAGACATAGACATAGATATAGATATAGATTCTGTCTCTTCCCGCATTTAAACACCAACAAAGCTTCTTTGGATCGTATCTCGCATTCAATACTTAATGACTTATCATTCTACATATTAATACAGACGCTATTATCATGCGTAATAAATCTTCTTAGTGACAAGACAGATGAGCGTAAATTCTGTTTACGACAGGATGAGTGACACGAGGAGATAATTAATAATAACCAATTTCATTTTGTTGTTTATAATTATTTTGTTAAACTGTCTGTTGTAGAATAATCATAGTATACATAGTATCATGTACATGTCTATAATCAATACATATTATAAAACAAAGTCCTCCGCCACGTCTGTGTTCGCGATAAACTCAAAAACTACTGCACCAAGGTTTTTAGTATAAAATTTATAAAGTTACACGGGCGAAGTCGCGGGCAGAGGCGAGTGATATATATAAACTATAACCCCGGACTTGTTATAGAGCCCAAACACGCTATGTCTGCTGTAAGTTGCTGAGGAGCTGGACAGCAGATTATTCATTGCTGCAGCATTAGATCAAGGTCAATTGCTACAATGTGATAAAAAAAAGCTCTTAAATAAATAAAAAAATTGAATAGAATTAATTTCATCAATACTAATAATAAATCTGTAAGGGTTGGTCATGGAGTAAGTTACTTTGTTTTCAGTGATATCGAGTTTATAGGATACAGAAAAAAAAATAATAAGATAATAATAATAAGATACAGAAAAAAATTCTAAAAATGGTCAATTTAGTTTCAGTATCACGTATCTTTTCTGTATCTTTTGTTTTACAGTTTTGTTCCTCCATAACTTAAAATAATCAACTGATTTTCATGAAACTTGATAGATAAACATTTAGACTTGCGGGACACAGGATAGGCTGCTTTTTTCTTTTCCAACGCGGACGAAGTCGCGGGCACCAGCTAGTTTATAATAAAGAACAATTTCCTGTGACAATACCAGAAAATACACAAAGGTGTGTGTGTACCACTAACCGGCTCCAACTCAGCATAATGCAGGTTGTAAAAACCTGGGCTAGTCTTCCGTTAGAGCCGACGATGAGGTCACCCATTTATTAAAGACCAAAGAGATATATATATATATACTAAAAAAATATGGAATTAAAAAACAAATCACAATACATATCCAAATAAGAATTACAAAGAAACAACCGAACGCAGTGTGCCCTGACACTTCTGTTAATTGCAGCCTTTTTATTTTAGTTTAGCAAAGATATATTATAAAAAACATTCTATTTTATTTGAATGTCTAGAAATTGACTTTCCCAAATTTTGATTTAAAAGAAAGCTCAATATTTATAATAATTATGGGGGAATCGGTTTCCCCCAAAATGTTTTGTTTTGTTCCCTAAATTTTTCTCTAGCAAATGGTTGAATTAATATTAATTTGGTAATTTTAATGTGAACCCCTCTTAACATGTTAAAGCCGATTAAGAATCGATTATTCATTGGGAGGAAGTGAATGCGTGCGGTCGCCCGCATCATGCAATCGAGGGTTCCGTGCTTTTTGTTGTCAAGCGGGATTCACGGGACAAAGACCTCCCAGGTTTGCCCGGATAAAACACTTATGTGGTAGCTATTGTGGAAATCAAGCCAGCAAAGGACACTTTGCATACACTATTGCTTTTCTTCAATAACCTTAGTTTGTATATCCCTACTATTATTATAAGTGTGAAAGTAACTCTGTCTGCCTGACATAGGGTACCTTTTATCCAGAATAAAGTACTGTCCCAAGGGAACATATAAAAATAAAAATCCAATTCGCTTCGCATACCAGTATATAAACCAGAAATATATTCCAGAAATATATTCATATTCAATACAATCAATGCCCGCAGAAGTGGTGATCAAATTCTGTTACAAAAATGTAAGAATAAAATTCGCGTTGTGTACTGTCATAAAATAAATAAATCGCCAAGACTAAATACATCCATTGTATGGTTTCTAAAGTAAGCAATATTGGGTTTGTGTTATGTATAACCATATAACGGACTTGGGCTGAATCTTGCACACCAGTCAACTTTGAAAAGGTCATTGCCAAAGTTGGCAATCGGACCGATCCATGACGGATCACGCCTGGCACTACTGGGTCAGAGCACTAAGTCAAGCCTCTTAACCACTAGTCACTAGAGCAATGTGCTCGTCAAATATATCTATATCATAATTATGGAAAAACACTCAGTGGCAGCAGATCTATTAACACTATTATTTTAATCCCATATACTTATAGATACGTTTACTTATGTTCATACATTTATATTAAAACCTATTGAATATAATCTAAAGAGCAAGTGTACGCATCTTTCTTCTAAAGATTTCCTTCCCCTTAAGTTTGTGGCCTCACTTAACAGGACGCGAACATTGTCCTTCGCTAGCCTTGCTCCGTTTATCAAGTCCATCTCAAGATTGAATAGGGTTGACACAATTCAAAATTTGCTCACACAATCTTCATTCTTAATATTTTTCATTAATTTTAGCAAAACATTTACTTATGTAAAAGTTATCAGATAGGCTGACGGTCGACTTGATGGTAGGTGGCTACCGTCGCCTATAACACAAGCCAGGCCTCAAGTGCTGCAAGAGTGTGTTCTCTGTCATAGTAGGTTTAAAACTGTTATTAATTTATTACTTGGAAAAACTACTGCGACATATTATAGTTTAAAAGTTGACCTTTTTCTCTGAACATTTCCTACTGAGTTCGAGCAATTTTCATAATTATATTCATCAAAATTGACTCAGTAGAGTAGCCTTCAAAACGTAGCATACTGATAGTTTTAAAATGTAATCATGACGGATAATTTTTTCAACTTCTTCTTTTGGTGCCACCTACTGAACCTTCGAGGCGTGGGCTCGAAATAGCGGTCTAGTACTTAAGCCACACTATTCACGGAGATTTTTGATCCAGGAAATAGGTCTGCCCGTCTTGCGTATACCCTGTATTTTTCCCTGCATGATCAGCTACAGCAGATTAAACTTCTCGCCGCGCTAGATTTTTATTTATAAATTGATTCGTTTTTATTTATAAACTAGCTGGCGCCCGCGACTTCGTCCGCGTTGAAAAAGAAAAAAGTAGCCTATCCTGTGTTCCGTACGTCTAAATGTTTCTCTACCAAGTTTCATGAAAATCAGTTGATTCGTTTAAGAGTTATGGAGGAACATACATACTTACATACATACGTACATACAGAAAAAAAATCTAAAAATGGTCAATTTAGTTTCAGTATCATTTATAAAGCCTATAAACACGATATCTCTGAAAACAAAGTAACTTACTCCATCACCAACCCTTACAGATTTATTATTAGTATTGATAAAGTAGCAACCCTGAATACCTAAGACATAAAACAGAGATAAGTGCTTTCACAAATTATCATTCATTCCCTTAAATTGAAATGTCATCAATTTGAGTCATGCCAAAATCCATTTGACCCAAATAAAGAAGAGTGGCCGTTCGAAAATTTCGCTTGACCTATTTTTTTTAAAAAACGCTCGCATCCTGCCAGCTACTTGTTTGCGAAAAAGAAAAAAAAAGACGGTCGTCGACCTCGTCACTTACGGCTATTGGACGGCCCGTTGCCATTATTGTTTAACAGGTCTTGTAATGGAAAGATTGAAGAATACGCACACAATTAAAAATGATTTGTTGGCAGAGGGCGAGTGACCCTATTTCTCTTCAGTGATGTGCACAATTTGTGACGTCGATATTTTATATATTCTCGCTTGTTTTCATTTATTTCTATGAAAAATATGTTAGTTACTTTATTTTAGTTAGTTTTTTTTTCTTTATGAACTCAATAGATTATAATTTGAATATCTATATTATACCTATTATAAAATAAAGTGTCTGTCTGTTTCTCTGTTAACTTCTAAATCCCTAATTTTACTAATGGATTTCACTAATGGAAAAGAGGCATAAACAATTTTATATTTTAAAGATTACAAAAAGAATAGTATCCTGAGTTTCTTTCGGGGTTTCTTCTCAGGCTTTTTTTCCGAAACCCTGGT
The DNA here is from genome assembly GCA_945859745.1 of Synanthedon formicaeformis. Classification (NCBI taxonomy): domain Eukaryota; kingdom Metazoa; phylum Arthropoda; class Insecta; order Lepidoptera; family Sesiidae; genus Synanthedon; species Synanthedon formicaeformis. Next base: position 3,171,941 of record OX243977.1, read on the forward strand.
AAATTTAAATTTATAATGACCATCATAAGAGTTTCTTGTAGAAACCTAATTGATAAATAAATATTTTGATTTTTTGATTTTGATTTTTGAGGAAGGTTTATTTGTAGAAAAACATTGTTTATATATTATATTTTAAAAAAAAGTAATCTATGTATTATATCAACTGTCTGGTATCCATAATACAAGCATTACTTGCTTACTTTGGAACTAGATGGTGCTGTGTGGAATGTGTGAAGATATTTATTTATTTATTTATATTATGTTTCTTTATATTCTGTTTTATTATAGGCAGTTGAAGATGATTTGATTGTTTGATTGACAAGTTCAAATAACGTACAATGTCACTGAGTTGATATTTTTTATGATTAAGCGCCTCTTTCACCAACGTCAAGTAGGCTAATCTGTCATTTAAAGTCACCGGTAACCGGGGGTAATGGAGCTGATATACCTTTGTCTGTACGGCAAAAGTTCCAAACATTGAAAAGAAAATAATAATAAAAAATCGCCTAACCGAATGCATAAGTCAATATAACAGAAAACGATTTCTAAAAGTAACTAATCAACACTTTACTTGTAGTTTGTGAAAGAGGCCCTAAGTCTATGTGGAATTAGGACAAGATGCGGCAAGGTGGACAGACAGGCCTCTATGAAATTCTGTCCATAATACCTAGATAAGTGAGTTTGTAAAAGAAATGTGCCAATCTTATATTGTGGATATACATTTACTTCCGATAATATTAGAAAGAGACGGACATACAATAAACCAGTCGCTAATCGCTGATAATATCGGAAACTATCTCGTGCTTATATCCGCTTTGCACGTGTGTTGAATTTTATTATAATCAACAGATACATGTTGCCAAGGAGAATATATTTTTGTGTTGTAGAGACGTAATTGGCCCCTAGTCCCTAATCTAATATTCATACATTGTATCAATGGTTGGCGTAAACCTGTGTTCGAATTCGAATAGAGAACTTAAATTACTGTATGAAGCTGTCTTAACAATATACCAAGTGGACCACAAGCAAGCTAGTGGCTTTTTTAAATTTAAACTAATATTATATAGAGAAAAGATTTGTATTTTTCAACCGACGAAAACGAAAAAACAAAAACGGAGGAGGTTCTCAATTCGACGCGTATATATTTTTTAATTTTTTAATTTTATGTATGATCACGCATAACTTTTGACAGGGTGGTCCGATTTTGATAATTCTTTTTTTATTTGAAAGGGTGCACACCGAGGGGGTCCCATTTTAATTTGGAAAAAAAATTCCAACCCTAAGGGTAAGAAAACAGGGGATGATTGATTGTTCACTCACCGATTGTAGCGTATGTATAACCACGCATAACTTTTTACAGAGTAGTCCGATTTTGATAATTCTTTTTTAATGGATAGGGTATACCTCGAAGTTGGTCTCGTATATAAAATATAGAGCCTATAAACACGATATCTCTGAAAACAAAGTCACTTACTGCATGACCAACCCTTACAGATTTATTATTAGTATTGATTGATATGAAGCCTACGTGGCTTAATGTGGATCCTCAATCTGCACTACGTTTACATAAAAATAATGACACTAAGTAATCGACTTTTGTAATCGCAATATTTTCCCTTCACTAGTAGTGACCGCCGGCATCCGGGCGGCCGTGGGAACCGTTATCTTCCAGAAGACCTCTCCAGTTACTCTGTAAAACATTACATTTGGGATTTTACAGGTTTAATTTTTAATTAAATGTGTAAAATTCCCTATTCCCCCTTATAAAAATATCACTGATTTTCTGTAATCACCTAACTAACATAACTAGTATAATTGAAAAACTAGACAGTAGTCATCAAATGGCACGTAGAACTGAACATCATTGAGAAAAAAAGGGTTTGGGGTGAAACCCTAATTATGGTAAATAAAATTTACCACTGTAATGGTAAATATTATTTACAATTACAGTGATGATTATGCTTTTCTTCCTTTTTTCTGTTTTTATAACTAAAACTTGTAGAAGAAAAAGTAATAATTTATCAAAACATTTCTTATAAACCTTCAAAATTGCTTTTACATGACGTAGTATCTTCACAAGCTGTCAAACGCTGCGTTTTCATTCGGTGACTTTGAACTTTAGGTGTTTAAAACTTTTACCATCTAACAATTGTTGTCTTTTCTATTTAGATTCTTCAAGTTTTACACCTTATCGTAACGCAGTAGAGTTCGTATTGATGTGTAGAGATATTTTCGGGACGACAAATGGACATTTTGTAGATACGTCCACATGTGCGGTTCGCAATATTGGCCGTAATTGTTTAATGTGGCCGACATTCTGTTCGGTGCGGGTCAACAATGCCTCGGGATGGGATGTTATGGCAAGTTCAGGGTATTCATTATTTTACATACTGATGTGGATTTTAAAAAAAAGGCCGGTACGCTAGAAAGTTTTTAAATCTGGCAAATTTCCCCAGGATAAATTGTGAAATTGCTTCAATTTTCTACTAAAAGCTTTATCATCAATACTAATAATAAATCTGTAAGGGTTGGTCATGGAGTAAGTTACTTAGATTTCAGAGATATCGTGTTTATAAGCTCTATACATGATACTGAAACTAAATTGACCATTTTTAGAATTTTTTTCTGTATGTATGTTCCTCCATAACTCTTAAACGAATTAACTTATTTTCATGAAACTTGGCAGATAAACATTTAGACGTACGGGTCACAGGATAGGCTACTTTTTTCTTTTGCAACGCGGCCGAAGTCGCGGGCACCAGCTAGTATTTTATAAAAATAATAATTAAATTATCAATTACAATCATTTATTTTTGCATTGAAAATTAAATCTCTGTCTAAATAAGTAATGGCTTAGTTGCAAAATACTGTTTGCAAACAAATAAAGAAATCATTTGTCACACTAATCCGTAATGATATTCATATATTTCGGATCGAGTACATCGCCTTATTGTGTCATTTTGGAGTTCATGACCCCTCTTTGAGAATTTTAAGGGTCAACGCCAATCGTGAACTTTGTGAACCTATAAGGAACCAACTGTAAAGTGTGTCTTAATATAATTAATTTAATTAAAATGTATACTTAATATTACATAGGTGAAAGAAGAATTCTTCATTTGGATAAAAAAATTTATTGACACGCCTAGCTGTGCCTGCCATTTCGTATGCGTTGTTCGTTAGTTCGTTTTTAAAAACCTCACAGGAACCTCACAGGAATTATATTAAGTACAATAAATTATGGAAATACAAATAAAATAAATTTAATAAAAGTTAAACAATGGCAAATAATTTTACATCTCTGTATGAAGTGGCACATCGTACTATGATCTTCAAGATGGAATTGAAAGTCGCACGCAGTCTGCAGAGCAAAAAGAAGCTAAGGCAAACATGTAGAATCATAATCAATACTAATAATAAATCTGTAAGGGTTGGTCATGGAGTAAGTTACTTTGTTTTCAGAGATATCGTGTTTATAGGCTCTATACATGATACTGAAACTAAATTGACCATTTTTAGAATTTTTTTCTGTATGTATGTTCCTCCATAACTCTTAAACGAATCAACTGATTTTGTTGAAACTTGGTAGATAAACATTTAGACGTACAGGACACAGGATAGGCTACTTTTTATTTTTCAACGCGAACGAAGTCGCGGGCGCCATCTAGTAATAAATAAATGCGAAAGTTTGTATGTTTCTTTGTTACTCAGTCACATAAAAAACAACTCAACGACGGCGGCAATAGTTTATTACCTCAAATGTAATACTTTTATCCTAAAAAAAATTTTAGGTTCCCGAGGGATCGTCTAAAAATATAAAAAAATTGGGCCATGGCGGTGCCACCGTCGTAACAGTGATAAAAGATGTCAGAAATTTTCTCAGGTCAATTTTTCATTTTGTAACACGGACGAACTCGCGGCTACCAGCTAGTATATAATATTATGTTTAGAGTTCTTCCAAGGCTAAGTCAAGGCGAATTAATAAAACAAAAATATCCAGTGATAAGTTTATTTTTCAATTTCACCTTATTTTTTATTTCACTTGATAATGAAAATTATCTCGAGGAAAACAATTAAGAAATTGATAAAAGCATGTTTGGATTATTCGAGATTTAAAAGTGCATAATATTATTTGATTTAAAAGTGCAAAAATTCTCGATAGAATCTAAGCTTCATCGATTGTTAAAATCCGACTTGTAGTTTTAGAGATTAGCGCGTCCAACCAACCAAAGAAACAAACTTCAGCTTATTATGTTATAGTAAGTATAGATTAGCTAATTTTCCTATAAATACATTAAGTTCTATTCAGTTCACTGTGGAAGGTGGCAGTGGGCAAGACACATAGTATGTAGAGCCGACCAAAGATTTAAATCGAAAGATGCGGCATAATCTCCTCGCGCCATACTAAAAACACGCCGAAAATTCTTAACAATGGGTTGGGCGCAGGCGCTCAACTCAACTACAGTTGCACGCCAGCTACAGTGAGTGACGGTCGCTTGTTGAGAGAGTCGCTATCGTCACAGTCACGTTTGAAGTAAGGAATGTGTTGTCTGTGTTTAAAAGTGTGTTTAGACAATAGTATATGTATTTTATACTTTTGTCTTTAGTATAATGTATGTTGTATTTTGTAACACACTTTCGCTAGTAATGCCGCATCTCTCGATTTAAATCTTTGGAGCCGACGGATGCTGGTTGAAGGTTGCTTCTTGATATCTTCCTATTAGGAAAGGATAGGGTAATGGGTTTTGGACACCCTCACGTACCACCGAGCACACATGCAGTTATTTCACTGTGGTCTTCTGAAAGATGATGGGCTGCCTAAATAAATGCGAAACGCAGCGTGACCTACTGCTTTCCAAAATCTAGACACGATACAAATTTGAAAAGTTCATAGTTGGCCCTGCCGATAGCTCGGGACCCCTGAGACAGAGCGTTAGGATAAGCACCTTAACCACACATCCAATGAGTTCGGTTTTCCAATCAACGGTTTCTTGCGTGCTATGATGTTCCCGTTTTCTGCATGCATCTGTCAATGTAACGTTGCGTACGTTACGTTGACAGATGACAACTTGTGAGACAAATAATTAGACTTTTCCATGGCTTTCTGAGTTATTTGCAATTATGGAGAATGAATTTCACCAGTTTCTCCACCTCAAATCTTTCTTCAGGATTCAACAATGCTATGCAGAATATAATTTTAAAGCATTTAATAATTGTACGGTCTCGTCAGAGTAAGTTTATCTTGAGAATTCTAGACCTCGCTTCCATAATGACGTCATCGAGGAATACTAAGATTACTTGACATGTAGGTAGGTACCCGTTTGATTAAAACGTAAATTTTGAATGTCAAACAGTGATAGGTAGTTTGTTGATTCCGTTGCGCAATATTATTATCAAAACAACTGTCGACCTTCTACGGAGCCTGAATTTGTTATTATTTAGGTATTTACCTTCTATAGACACTAAAAACATTTCTAGAAACATAGAAAACTGAACAGGTCACATTCGTATAAATCAGTGAAATTTGGTATACTGTTACTTCGGTGGTATTTCCATGACATGATAACCTTTATTTGATGCTGTAATAGTCTGCGGGATACCCAACTCCTCAGCAACTTACAGCAGATATAGCGTTTTTGGGTTCAATAGAAAGTCGGAGGTTATTTCATAATTTTAATCAGCAGACAGGCTGACAGTCCACTTGATGGTAGGTGGCTACCATCAAGTAGTATCCCTTACTCACTTAACGAAACACAACAGCACACATGCTGTTGTTTCACGGTGGTCTTCTGTAAAGGTTACTGGTTACTGCCATAAATGACTTGTATCCTGATTTTATCTCCTGTCTTGTTCTAAGGGTGATAAGATATTAAGAGCTTCGCAGTACACTAACGCCGTGTGAGAAGCTACAAACAACACTCAATAGCAATTCCTTTTTCGCACTCGTTCAACAATCAAAATTATCCCGCGCAAAGGTCATTGCCGCAGCCTCGTCCTGCCCGGCTTCCTGGACATTGTCGCGAATGACCCCGCGATCAAAACATGCAACAAACATACACACACACGCACACATGCGCATTGTGACGGCATATGCGCACACGCATGCAAGACGTATCTCTATAGCGTGCGATTATTTGTTGTGTGCGTGCCCAGCGCGGCGTCATCGTGTCTCCATTCGGCATATCTAATAGTATTCGAAATGTAAACTAAATATTTACAATTTGAAAAAATATCACTATAAAACAGTCCTCCGCCGCGACTGTCTGTCTGTTCGCGATAAAATCAAAAACTACTGCACCGATTTTAATGTTGTTATCACCAATGGATAGAGTGGTTCTCGAGGAAGGTTTTAGTATATAAATTAACAAAGTTACGCGGGTGAAGTCGCGGGCAGCAGCTAGTAGTAGATAAATTTAAGTAGTGACATTTCAGCAGCTCACCTTACCAGCTCTGTAAGGAGTGGCAGTAACCACCTCCTTACAGTAGACCATCGTTAAATAACAGCACGTGTGCTGTTGTGTTTCGGTGATTGAGTAAGGGATGCCAGAGCCCATTTCCCCCTATCCCTTCGTAATGTCTTAGGTGAGCAGCAAGAGGTGCCGGGATGTGGTGCGGCAGGTTCTGTGCGATATGTCCAATCTACCGGAACGTGATAATCACGACCACTCTGAAAGAAGTGAAGAGACCAAGAAGAAGGCCAGGAGTCTAGCCAAGTGTGCTTTCTACAGTCGTTTACGCTACGCTACGTTTTCTCTTAGCGTAGCGTAAACGACTGTAGAAAGCACACATGACTACGGGCCCTGGTCAGACTATGCGCTATTGTATTTTGGTGATCGAGTAAAGGATGACAGTGTCCTAGTCCCTAATGTTACTGTAGTCCTAAAAAATCTGCCGGCCTTAAAATAAAATAAAATAAAATACTTTCTTTATACATACTCGTATGTAAAATATTTTTTCATCATCTCAATATACTTAAGTTTTACTAGCGACCTGCTCCCAGCTTCATGTGGATGCAATGTTTTCTATACAAATATTGGAGTGACCACACACTCAGCTATAATATATATTTCTATGACGTCACCAACGTATACCCTAATATAAATTATTATTATAGCAATATAATATATTGCTGTGGGATTATCATAAAACAAACTATAGCGCTTACGGAGTTGCAGGCATAAGCTAAGAAGTGTTCAATATTATATCAATACTAATAATAAATCTGTAAGGGTTTGTCATGGAGTAAGTTACTTTGTTATCAGAGATATCGTGTTTATAGGCTCTATACATGATACTGAAACTAAATTGACGATTTTTAGAATTTTTTTTCTGTATGTATGTATGTATGTTCCTTCATAACTCTGAAACGTATTAACTTATTTTCATGAAATTTGGTAGATAAACATTTAGACGTACGGGACACAGGATGGGCTACTTTTTTCTTTTTCAACGCGGACGAAGTCGCCGGCGTCAGCTAGTTGAAACGCAATGGTCCCATTTGTCATTACTTTCAAGCGCGGGTTGGCAGTAGTGTAGTGTTATGTTCAAATAAAGCGCAGAGTTAAAAATGTAGTTCACCCAGATGGTTGAAATTGCAAATAATAAATTCAGTACATGATTCAATCCCCTAGCTCTTAACGTGAACCCACGCGTTCGCGTTCACCACGGAATTGGACGATATCCCGAACGCATCAGTTCGACACTGGCTGTTACTGGGCGTACGCGTCCGAATTTTAAATTCCGAATCCGTGTTCGAATTTCAAAACGGATCTTTTCGAATTTTGAAAACTACGTTCGGAAACTTTACGTTCCGTTTTCTGTGAATTGTGATTTCATTGTTCAGTTCCTCCTTTTGTTTGTTTGCTGAATGACGCGGACCAAGCAGGTAGATATTATATTTTGTTTTATTTTATTTTATTTTAACATGTTTATTCGAAAATAAATACAAATTAGCAGTTTTAAATACATTATTTTAATTTATTTATTGGTTGGTGTAAATGGGTTTAATTAAAAAATAAACATTCTATATCATTACCGTCGGCAAATTAAAAGTTTTGCAAGATTTTTCGCCCCATTTTATTAATTACTCGAAATCAAAATCTCTTTTAAGTGCTTTTTATCAAAATTTAGATGTGGATATTTCATATTAATTAATGCAATAATAATATAGGTACTGTATGTTATAATATTTTGATATCTATTTATACCTATATAATACTATAAAGAGAAAAGATAATGTATTCTTGTGTTATTGTTTGTAATGAATAAATTAAAAAACTACTAGATCTATTTTAAAAATTATTTCACCTATAAAAAACTATTATCAACGCGTGACCAATTCGCGTGCAACAAATATTAATATATTTTTATTTTGGTGTGATATTAAATTTTTCCGTCACTTAAAGTCACCTGTCACTGGGAATAATTTAGCTGATATGCCTTTGTTTGTACGGTAAACTTCCCAAACATTAAATAGAAAATAATAATAAAAAAATCGCCTATCGAATCGAATAATTCAATAAAACAGAAAATGATTTCTAAAAGTAACTAATCATCACTTTACTTGTAGTTGGTGAAAGAGGTGCTAACAGTCACAACGCAATAAGTGATACTTGTAAGAATAGTTTTTTTTAGTTAATCATTAATTAGAACTAGGCTAGGTGACCTAATTTAGATACCAACATGATTGTTTAGAACAAAATTTTCTTTCTTACGTTTCTTACGAATTATTTTTAATGAGTGCAATTATTTTTGTTTCTACGTGCGGCGTATTTTAGATGCCAACTAGCAAAATAAGATTATATTAAATAGTAGCTGGTGCCTGCGACTTCGTCTGCGTTGATAAATAAAAAAAGTGGCCTATCCTGTGTCCTGTACGTCTAAATGTTTATCTACCAAGTTTCATGAAAATCAGTTAATTCGTTTAAGAGTTATGGAGGAACATACATACATACATACAATACCTACACTTACAGATTTATTATTAGTATTGATTACCTATTCAACTTCTTTAATTAAATTTTTCTATAGCTAATAAATAATCTTTATATAAATATAATAAAATCTTAAACGAGCCGTGTTTTTTTTTTCAAAATTTTTTTCAAAAAAATTTTTTGTACTACGTACTTATGTTACCGAGGTAAAAAATGTTTTTAGAATTTTTTGCTTTTGGTTTACCGATTTGAATGCAGTTTTCACTGATGTATTGATGATTACCTATATTAAACTATAGCATACTTTTTATCCTATAAAAATGTTAGGTTCCTATAGTATTCTTAAAAAACTAACTATAGCGCGTACGAAGATGCTGAGACATAAATAAATACGTATTTATATAACTCTTAAAATTTGCTAGAGCTTATCTACTTCAATAAAGCCACCATGTCGATTCGAGTACAGGAGCACAGCACACAGTCCGTTCCATGCGAAGAGGTGTAAGACAGGGAGATGTAATTTCTGCGAAACTGTTCACTGCCGCTAAATGCATCTTCCGAAGCGGCAGTGACCAGAAAGGACATAGGGTAGCTTTCATCCAGAACGCGGACGAAGTCGCGGGCACCAGCTAGTAGTATAAAGCAACTTTCATCAATAATAAAGTTTGAAATAATAATGTTAGTAAAGTTTGCTAATATTCTCTTATACGCATAGTTTTTTCACCGCTAGACTTATTTGTGCTCTATGTGGGTACTCAACCATTGGAGAGGGTTAATTCCTTCAAATACCTTGGCTGCATAGTGAACGATCAAGAAGATCACAGTATTGAGATAAGGTGTCGTATAAAAGCACACAGCTCCTTCATGAAGTTGAGCCACCTTCTCTGCAACCGTCCGTTCGATATTGTGACCCGTATGCGCTTGATCCGGTGCTTCGTATTCTCTGTGTTGTTGTACGGGGTCGAGGCCTGGACACTCACCAATACAATGACCTGACGCTTAGAAGCTTTTGAGATGTGGGTATACAGGCGCATGCTACGGATGTCCTGGACAGATCGGATAAGAAACGAGACGGTTTTGCAGAGAATGAACAAGAAGGTTGAGGTTTTGAAAACTGGAAGTCAGAAAACTGGAATACTTTGGACATATCATGCGCGGCGGCAAGTATAATCTCCTGCAGCTGATCATGCAGGGGAAAATACAAGGTAGATGCAAGCCGGGCAGATGACGTACTTCCTGGCTCAAGAATCTCCGCGAGTGGTATGGCCAAAGTACCAGATCGCTGTTTCGAGCCGCCGCCTCGAGGGTTAGGATAGCCATAATGATAGCCAACCTCCGATAGGAGATGGCACTACAAGAAGAAGAAGTAGAAGAAGAAGAGACTTATTCGGAAAGCTCTGCTGAGACATATTTCCATCTCTAATTCCTTAGTGCCTTAAAACAAAAGTTTCCTATACCAATGTGTGTTGCCGGTGATCACAATGGCGCAGAAACTCTGTGCTCTTTAACTATAGGTCTCGTAAGAAAGCTGGATTTTAACGTCACTAAAATCCAGCAATGAAGAAATCCGACGACAAACCAAAGTAACAGACATAAGTCTCGGCGGATAAGTAACAGTGGGCAGGACACATAGTATGGAGAACCGACGGCCGCTAAGGTCGAAAGGTTCTCGAGTGGAGGCCACGGACCAGTATGCATAGCGTAGGACGTCCAATCACAAAGTGGACAGACGGTGAACTATGGTGGAGGCCTATGTCTAGTACGTAGCACGTCCCACGGGCGAGATGATGATGATAATACGACTATCTGATTATTATCATGAAATTGAAAGGTCCGAAAGGAATCCGAAACGACGTCACTCACTTATACGCTTACTTTAACATATCACTTAGGGATGGATCGATTGGGAAATGGGTTCTGACATCTCTTACTCACTCTCATTTATTATGTAACTCAATAGTCTTAATTGGGAAAGCCCTTACCCCAAAGTGAAAATTATTCCTTATTTCCTTTTCCTGATTTTTTTTCCATTTTTCCCATATTAGGGAATGGGCAATACACATCAGCCTTACCAAATTATGCTTGTTATGAACAAAAATGATTTATTCGTATAATTGTATCTAAAAATCAAAACAATACTGTTAATAACGGTCTCTTTTCAGTAGCAAAAATGTATATATACATTTTAAAGACAAATGAATGAATGTTAGAATTACTACATTCGTCTTGCAATAACCATATTCTTATAGATTCCACTATGGAAATGTAGTAAAGTACTGATTAAAGAAATTAATGTTTTACGGGGACATGTAAAATTAATGTTATTAATAAATTAACAACTAATCTATATCTAAAACTAAGATATATATTTACAAATTGTACTTATATAATATTAATCTTCGGTCCATTAGGCATCAATATATCAATGATGAATTCCATTAAAAGTTATATTTTAAATTTTTTATATCACGAAGACATAGAAATATAAAAGTGTTGTGCCTATATATGCAGAAGAAGGCGGTTCCATATACAAGAAACATATACAACAAAATCGGTTGCAAAACAAACAAAACACAAGCTGTGAAAGATACTCGTATCTACTTATAGAGAAGTCATCTAAATCATCAATAAATCTGTAAGGGTTGGTCATGGAGTAATTTACTTTATTTTCAGAGATATCGTGTTTATAGGTCAATTTAGTTTCAGTATCATGAATCTCTATACATTTTTAGAATTTTTTTCTGTATGTAAGTATCGTTCCTACATAACTCTTAAACGAATTAACTGATTTTCATGGAACTTGGTAGATAAACATTTAGACGTACAGGACACAGGATAGGCTACTTTTCTTCCTTTTCAACGCGGACGAAGTCGCGGGCACCAGCTAGTATAAAATAAAAATATAAAGTATCAAAGAAAGAGAATAAATCAATAATACCTTTTGATTCGTAAATAAATGTAGATTCAACAATTTATATTAATAAAATTTTATAATGTTAATATGTATATAATTATTAATTTGAGGTAATTAATCGCTATTGTTTCTGATCGCTATGACATCACCCTAATTACCGTACGGCGCACGCCCAACTATTATATCTACTTGTTTTATAAAACCAATGTATATAGATAAGAACAAGCATATATGTACATGTGTGAAATCAATCTATAAAATACACAAATACACAGTCAAATCGATACATGAAAGCAATTGACGATTTTGAGTTCTCACAAAAACTATCTTAAAATATCGCTGCTTAAAAACTAAACTACCGACCCTAGTTGTAGGGTCGGTAGTATCAAAATTAGGGTCTAATTTTGATTTGTGGCGTACACGCCCCCAGTTGTGGACGCACCTGTGGTTGACGCCCCCGATTCGAATAATAATACACTTTTTACAGGAGAGCTAATCGAAAAAAATTAAATTATTTTTGTGTATTTTTTTTCTTATTAGATATATTATATCTATATGCATTATGCATATTTATACATCGTTAGAAGCGTATTTTTAAGTAGCATTAAATGTTTTAAGTACTTTTACAATAAATTGAATACTAGAAGAGATATAAGCATATAAAGTTACTTTTGAATGTATAAAAAGTGATAAAATATATTAAGTATGAAATAAAACAACCATAAATCTTTTTCCAACATACAATATGAAGGATTGTGATTGTATTTTTGCAATAAAAACATTTTTGGATTTTTTTTGTTTTATGGCCATTTAGTTTTTAAGCAGCGATATGTACATGTGTGAAATTAATCTATAAAATATACAAATACACAGTCAAATCGATACATCAAAGCAACACTGAGATATTTTGCTAAATTGACGATTTTGAGTTGTCTCACAAAAACTATTCTAAAATATGTGTTCTATAAGAGCAACACTGAGTTATGTAGTGCTCAGGTTCTTGCCTATGTTTTTGCCTACGATATTGAAGTAATTTGCACTATTTCATTTTAAAGAAAAAACAATTGCAACAGTGGTTGAGAAAGAAATAACTCATTGACGATATATCTCACTGTTACTTTGTGTTATCGAAATTTCTCACATCAAGACTTTTTAAAGAATAAGTCGACGAGCCTTGATTGAGTAGTTAAGGTTTCAGTGGTCCCGGGTTTCGAATGGGCACATACTGCGTTTCGCATTCATTTGGCCAGGGTAAGTGGTTTAGTAGTCGTTTCGCACAATTTTGTTTCGTAGGTACGAATTGTGCGAAGAGCCAACTTTAAAAAATATACTTTTAGTAGTAGTCCGCACACTTTGGTGTGCACGCAGCTAAGAAGACTAGCTGTTGCACGCGATTTCGTCCGCGTAACTTTATAAAATGTAGCCTATGTTACTCGCTGATAACGTAGCTTTCGACCAGTCCACAGTTCAGTAGTTCGAGCCTATTCAATTCAAACAAACAAACAAATTCAATCAAATCTTTCGTCTATAATATTCGTATAGAAAAAATGTAATAGGTATGAAATAAGTAGAGTAGGTAAATGGAAAGATCAATAAATTACTATTTTCAACCGACTTCCAAAAAGGAGGAGGTTTTCAATTCGACTCTATTTTTTTTATGTTGGTTTTATGCTAAGCTAGTGCTTCCCGTGTGGTCCCATTTCAATTTGGTCCAGTTCTGACAATGGCATCCGTGAGAAAACGGTTTGAAGTAGTTTTTTTTTTGTTAAAAAGGTAGTTAAGGCTTGAAAATACAACTGATAGACAGTTACTTTCACATTTATAATATTAGTAAGGAAGTAGGGATAAGGATTTGTTGTAGTAAGAAATTTATCGAGCTACGACACGCTAAGCGGACACAATTTTGGTACATTTTCACTGTAAATAATTTTTAGAATCATGTTGTTTTATTATTCTACTGGTGGTGGTGGTGGTACTAGCTGGTGCCTGCGACTTCGTCCGCGTTGAAAAAGAAAAAAGTAGCCTATCCTGTGTCCTGTACGTCTAAATGTTTATCTACCAAGTTATATGAAAATCAGTTAATTCGTTTAAGATTTATAGAGGAACATACAATATCTACACTTACAGATTTATTATTAGTATTGATAATAATAACTATTATATATACACTTTTGTACCAAACATTTTTTTTCTTCCTTCTTTCAAAATAGAGCAGTATGTTTATATATATATATATATACTTAGATCACAGGGTGTATTAGAACCCCTAATTTCAGCGTAATAATCAGCCAGTTATTTTGCATAGAAAATTTTAACTTCTGTATCGAAAAAGGTCTTTATTTTACATACATATGTAAACCCAGCGAACTCAGATATATTATTTCGATGTGTAAACCGTGATAGAATTAATTAACTTGTGTATGATTTCTGTACTTAATACTTGATACATACTCGATACATTCTTACTTGATACAAAATGTTCAGAGAAAGTCAAGAACAGATTTTTATAAACATCAAAAGTCAAATTTTGATACATTCTTACTTGATACAAAATGTTCAGAGAAAGCCAAGAACGAAACAGATTTTTATAAATATTAAAAGTCAAATTTTGATACTTACTTAACTTATTCAGAAATATTGTATTGTTGAGTCACCTCTGCTATTGCGATAAATTATTTAAAAGGTGAAACTTTCTTTAAATTTCGTTCGCAGTTCGACAGACGAAAACCATGCAGAGTTAAGGTCGTGACGCAGAAACTTCGCGTAGCCGCAATTTTTAATTTATTGTTATAACATGCGCCTGCGCAACGTCAACAAATTACAAATGTTAATTGTAAACAGCCGACGACGGATTTATATACAAACTGTCAAAGCGAAATATATTGAACACGTGCTGGGAATTAATTTGTTCCTGTAGATTTCTATACCTTCATTTTTTTTATTGTGGATTGTAGAGTCGTCCCCTGATCTGATTTATTTTGGTCTGCCTGATCTCAGTGGTTGCACCTTTGAGGTCGCATGAAAGAGGCTTCATTGTTAAGACAAAACTGACCAGTTTTGCTAGGAATTCTGAAAAAAATCCGACACTGAAAAAAGTAGATCTGCCATTTCAAAAAAGCGGGGAAGCGTATTTCACACATTTCCTCAAAATTCTGTTCATTATCTTTCTGCATTTTGGCAACTATCCCAGTACTTTAGGTCATCTCTCGGGAACAGTCTCTTTTCTGGATGAAAGGTACCCTATGTCTTTTCCCATATCCTTGGCAACGTGTATGCAAAATTTCATGATGATCGGTTCAATAGTTAAGGCGTGAAAAGGTAACAGACAGAGTTACATTCACATTTATTAGTATGGATTCTCATTTAGGAGTAAAAGAGTCCTAAGCAAAACATTTAGAGACTCTCTCTTTAAAAAGTAATTGTAAATGTCAAGGTTTCTAATAACTCAGTCAAGAGGACAGTCTCCTAAATAAAAGAGAGAGCGAGCCCACCTCGTCTTTCCTTAGTTAGAGTGTAGTCACGATAATTTCCTAGTATAAAATAACGTGAAAAATCTAAAGTGGGTGGTATGACCTTCTGCGCGATGGTGGAACGAACTGGAGTATTTTTAGAGCAATCTTTAACACCTGGCTAGTTCGCGAACTTTGAAATCTTTGTCCGACATTTAAATGTATACAAGCTATTTGATTGATTGAATCGAACACCAGGAATTCCGGATCGTAATCCATTTATTTATGTTAAGACTAGCGACCCGCTCCCAGCTTTGAACGGATGCATTTTTTTCTGCAAATTATTTAAACAAACCTTCCTCGTGCATCGCAGTTTCTTTGAGTGAAAAACCGTCTGATGTATAACCGCTAACTCCTTCTAAGCTATGCAACGAATTTTGATGCGGTTTTCACCATCAGTTAGATAATTTTTCAAGGAAGGTTTACATCTTTTTTAGGTTACTGTGGGATTATCAAAAAACAAACTATAGCGCTTACGGATTTGCGGGCGTAAGCTAAGTAGTGTTTAATATTATATCAATAATAATAATAAATCTGTAAGGGTTGGTCATGAAGTAAGTTACTGTTTTCAGAGATATCATGTTTATAGGCTCTATGCATGATACTGAAACTGAATTGACAATTTTTAGAATTTTTTTCTGTATGTATGTATGTATGTATATTCCTCCATAACTCTTAAACGACTTGGTAGATAAACACTTAGACCTACAGGACACAGGATAGGCTACTTTTTTCTTTTTAAATTTAAAAATTGTGTACTTAGGTTGGAGAATATGTTTTCTTTATAGCGCTTACCTTAAACAAATATACACCTTATTTCGCCAACTAAAATGATACCATTTAGTCATCAGTATCATCAATCAATAGTAATATTACATCTGTAAGTGTAGGTATTGTGTGTATGTATGTTCCTCCATAACTCTTAAACGAATTAACTGATTTTCATGAAACTTGGTAGATAAACATTTAGACGTACAGGACATAGGATAGGCTACTTTTTCTATTACAACGCGGACGAAGTCGCGGGTGCCAGCTAGTTTGTAATAAAACCTTATTATGTTTTTACGTAAATAGAAAAAAAAAAATTTAACCAAGTCGCCGAAATTTACATGGCATAATAAAAACATACATAAAAATAAATAATGCACTAGCTAGAGAATCATAGTTCTTCTAAAATCCTAAAGAAAACTCCGCGATGGCATATCTTTATCTGTTACTGTTAACTCACAGTAATAATTTATTTCACAAATAAATTATTCATGTCATGTCTGTTTCTTTACTATAACTACTTCTAAACCACTCGATGGCTTTTAATTCGGTTTTACTTATGGAAAGAGGGAATAATCGTGAAACGTTTGTGTATATAAAAAAATTGCATCCCGGGCCAAGCCGGGAGCGGGTCACTAAGTAAACTAGCTAAAATTGAGAAAAAATATTTCCTAATGAATTAATTGGTCTGGTTCGCCATATTAAAATCTAATTACGCCATATTATCTTCGTAGATTAAGAGTGGGTATAAAGCAAACAAAATTTGTAATTTCACCAGCGTGGTCCCTGGGACATGACAGTGACACAAAATACGTACAACTACGCACAACATGCGACGGAAGATAGCGCATCTCGCTCAATAAAAATGTTATAAGTGCCAAAAGTATTAAATATTAATTATTCGTAAACTACAATGTCAAATGAAAAATTGTTACATACAGCCTTAGATAATATGTGAAGTGAAATTACTGATACACTTTTAGCTTTGTAATGTGTGTCATTTTGAAAATAAAACTAAAATCAATGGAAATGAGAGCTCACTTGGTGATTTTTTTCTATCGAGAAAATTTCATTATATATATTATGTTTTCTGTTACAGTCGTCACTTTCATTTATAATGTATTTATCTATTTAAAAAAAATTAATTAAATTAGACTTTGTTTACTTAGATAAAATTCAAATCTAGGATTGGTTATTTCTCTTTATACGCGCTCTTAAACAACACTTCACTTATTTGACTTTAAAAATTAATTAATCATCGCTTAGTTATAAAAAAGATAAAACGGTGTTTGACTCTTTTTAATCGTAAATTGGTACAATATTTAGTTTCGACTAAAAAATTAATTTGAAATTCTTAGATACCGTACGAATTATCTGTTGTCATGAAAAAATAAACTTTGTTGCAACCAAGTAAAGTTGAATTATCAAAGGTAAATGTCCACAAATTTTTCTCTACACATTTTTTTAAATAAACAACAAATTCATTACTCACGGCAACCCATAGGTCAGGAACATGATAAAAATATTAATAAATTATTTATGTTAGATAATAGATTTATTGTGCAAATAAATTAAACACATTTATTTAATATGATTAAAAATATGTGATGTTGTCTGTTGGTTGTAATCTATAAACTTGGCACCCATTCCCAAAGAATATAATATATAATTATGTCGGCGGCCGATCGTATAATCCGGCAGTTCGTGTTGTGCCTAGAATGACAAATTAGTAAATGACCAAAATTCAGTGTACCCTGCTCCTATTGAAATTTGCTTACAGAAGCTACTTTGTTATAAACGTCATAAACTGGAAATGTTGTATTAAGAAATGACACATGATTTCTTTCTTTTCAGATAACTCGATGTTCATGTGAGCGCATCGTCTGGGAAGAAAGAAAACACCTTCACTTTGGATTCAAGAGAAGATCACTAAAGAAGAGAAAAAAAACTTTAATTAGTTTAGATTGCATAGCGATTTAATTTAATTTGTAAATTCCAATCAATGTCACATAAAAATTAAAAACTGTAATGACCTAAAAGCATTGATTTAAGATTATAAAGACTTAGACTTGACTGACAATGAAACTTCGTTTTTATTGGAACACAGAATGTATGACGACGAATGATTGTCCAGTGATCGTGGATATGTTGTTCAAAGTGGCGGCTTTGTTCCAATATATACTATGATTTACTGTTTTGTATGAAACTGAAATAGGTGTTCAAATAGAAAGGAGGTTTTGTATGTGTTAGAAAGATATATCTCACAAGGTATATCTTTCTAATTTGAGACTTTTATGGTGAATTTTTAGAATTAGAAGTAATTTAATTTCGAACCATTTATTTCGAAAATTCCACCGTTTAGGCTTCTATTTAGACGATAATAATGAAAACTGAGATAATGGTGCACTAAAAAAATGGCGATTAATCAATCAATCAAATATCAGATCAGAAATATTATACACAAACATGTAGATTAAATTTTTTATGGTTTAATTTTAACAGATACTCGCAGACACAGCCACTTCAAGGGCCTGAAGCAAATCAACTTTCGTTTCTCATCAAAGGTCCTCCAGAATGAAGTCGACGAAGCAGTCCTCAACATTCACGTGCAGGAAATAGAAAGAGAAAATGTCACTCTAGTTGAAGATTTCTTTACAATTAATATCCAAGTCAGTAGGATAACTAGAAATATTCAAGGGAACAAAGCGTCTGTTCCTTTTACGGACAATTCGGTGAAGATGTCTAGGAAGGAGCTTAAGATCGGAAAGTGGTTGAAGGTGAACATAACGAATATGGTGGCGGAATTCTTTAGGCTGCCACGGGAGAGTTTAGCTGTGGTTGTGAGAGTACAAGACTCTAATAATAAGATGAGCTTGGTTGTGCCGCATCCGAGCTCAGAATCAAACTCTGCTTTGGTGAGTTAAATTTTAATTACATTTCTTTTTAACTGCGCAGCCAATCTAGCGATTAAATTAAGGGCAGCCTGTACGAGCGAGTGTGGTCAGTAATAGATATTTGAGAAAATATCAGTATCAGTAGAGATTTGTCTTTTCTCAGTATCGCCAAGTTCTCAACAATAGTATGATGTAAAATCAAAGCCAATTTTTAAAAGTTCGTTTAATCATTTCAATAGTTAACCTTCCCAGAGATTCGTCTGGCTCATCAACTTGTATAACAGATAAGCCCCTCTGTATTGTAGAAAAGTTTATACAAGTATTTAACAATTTTAAGGTCAAATTGAACGTTTAAATGTTCATTATATTTGATATCGTAATTATTAATTCTATAAACAAGAGCTTTATCATGTCATTCCAAAGGAACAAAACAAAGAAAGCAATTAATACCTACATAAGAAATGCAATAAAATATAACGTGTTTATCACACTCGTTGTAACAGCTCTTATGCAAGTCTGACAGTTGCTAAGCGTCTTTTTTTATTTCAGTAAATGGGTCGAATTTTATCATTTTATTATAACAATTAATATTATCGAAGTTATGTGTTCATAAATAAATATGTTGCTATGTTAATGAGTAAAAATGTTAACGACTTATCTTCCTGATGATAAAATTAAATGAAATGAAATTAATACGTCACTACAAAGTCTGTGTATTCACTATAAGAGGAATATTAAAAAAGAATCAATTAAAAAAAAATTAAAAAAATATCAGGCCCCCATTTCTCTTTTTTCTATCAAAAGCTCCTAGGACTCCTGGACTCCTGCTGTGGCGAAGCTCGCGTATGGATTTTTTTCCATACAAGTCTATAATACTTAGGTACCAAGACTCCTACAAAACTTTCCTGAAAAAAGACAAAACCTCAACACTCAACACCCACTTTTCAGACAAGATTACCTATTTTTCCCTTTTACCCCTCTGCCAAATGCCAAACCAAGGAAGTTTTTACTTCAAAAAATTGTATTATATTTTTATCGTTCCAGATGCCATACATAGAAGTAAGACTAAGGGACAATTCCCATAAGCGTACGAGACGGACGATCGGTATGGATTGCACTGAGAATTCGAAGGAAGATCGCTGCTGTCGGTACCCCCTGGTCGTTAACTTCGAGGAGTTCGGCTGGGACTGGATAATAGCACCGAAGCAGTACGATGCCAACTACTGCAGCGGGGAATGTCCGTACAGCTTCCTACAAAAGTATCCCCATACACATTTAGTTCATTTAGCCGCTCCCCAGGGGAGTGGAGGGCCCTGTTGTGCCCCGAGAAGAATGAGCAGTATCTCAATGCTGTATTTCGATCACAATCTGAACATCATCTATGGGACTATACCTGGTATGGTGGTCGAAAGCTGTGGATGTTCATAGCAACTGATCTTTGTTTTAAGCTCCAAGTGTTTTCTATGAGAGTTAACTATGCAATTATATCATCAACATACACAAATGTAAACATATGTGATGTCAACTAATGTTTAATAATTTCATTCCAATTCATATGGGGTTTGTTTTAGACCATATTCATGCTGTGAACCACAACATTAGTATCTGTCTCGAAGGACCAAAAATAGTTTTGATCCGAAAGACTTGATGATCGCATTCACATGGAAAACTAGATGAACAATGTAATATAAAATCAAAAGGTATTATGCATATTATTAGATATAATAAGTAAAGCACTTTTTTAATACTGGCTGTGCTTATGACTTCGTACACGTGGTATTAGCAAATAGCGCGTAACTTTTTTGTTTGTAAATCGATTGGAATGAAACAAACACAATGTTACGGAAATTCGCTTGTTACAATATAAGCAGTGGAACAGCATTTAAAACGTTTTAGCCATTTCTGAGATTAGCGTGCTCAAACACACCGACAAACAACGATTTTATAGTACATAATAAAATTAAACTCTGCATAAACTATTCAAAAAAGTTTGAAATTAAATATTATTTAACATTTAATCTGATACGCTTTAATGTTTTTTTAATACTTTTATTTATTTTTATTATTTTTTGCTTTAATAATAAAAACACTAGCTGTAATTTATAGCTTATGTTTTAATCTGATTTATAAACTATATTTCTGTAAAGTTTCATCAAAACCCGTGTGCATCTAGAATGCAATTGCTATTTGTGATGAATAAGAGATTCTTTGTGAAATAATTTTCAAAAAATATTATTTTTTTATTAACACTCAATATATCAATGAGAGCTCTGCTTAATACTTTGTTAGTTTTCTGAATGCCTATGAAGTCTTCGGAATTTAAGGTAAACTTTCAAAAAGGTTAATTGTATGATGTTCAAAAAGGTTAATCTTTAGAAACACCTGGAGCTTTAGTGTGTTTGTGTTTCGCCATGTGATATCAGTTGAAGACTATCTTGTGTTGTGTGACGCGAGTTTTGCTGATTATTAGACCTACGCTTCTATATTTATAGTATAATGGACTCTTAGACATCTACCAAAAAATTCTCTGCGCAATTTAAGAAGTTCGAAGATTGAACTTAATTTATTTTTTTATTAAGATCTCCACTTAGATAATATTTACAAATACATTTTATATATTCAAACATATTGGACCGCAAAGAAAAAGGGTCGGTTAGAAAATCTTCAATATCTTCAAAAGTACCTGACCTAGCTTTATGAAAGACTAAATTAAAGCTAAACTAAATAAATTTTATTTTTATTTAAGCACATTAAAATATTCTTTAATTTTGTCTATTTCATTTATAGCTAGGTCAGGTACTTTTGAAGATATTGAAGATTTTTCTAGTATATCTACATTGTGCATACTATTTATATCTGACAGTCGATACCTTTTATAAAATAGAAAGTTTACGAGAAAAAGTGTATGTAAACTAGGTATAATCTAAAATTTTATGCAGGTAAAACAAGAAAATCTAAGTATAATAAAGGTTTAATCTAAATAAAAAAATAGATTCATGAACACTTATAAAAAAAATCATATCTTATAACTTCTTGAATTGCGTGGATTCTGTGTACTTTTAAATATTCAATCTTAGGTAATTTCAATGTAGATTTTATGTTCTCTTCTCAGAACCATTGTTGCGTAAAAAATATTTATGTCAAATCTATGTAGTTAGCGAATTTTATGGGCAACGATTTTTTTTTTAATTTTTAATAATAAAAACACAAGCACTTTGTCATTAAGTTTAGTGTAGTTTCAAAGGACATCGTTCAAAACCAGGCCATTGTTTTTTTAACTTACACTTTGGAGCATTTGTTAATAAAAGTATTCCCGTGAATATTTCAGATTTTATATATTAAATGAAAATAACATTCGAAAATTAAAAAAAAACTTTTTTTTTATATTTTTATACTTCTTTCAATTTTTTTAAAATTAAATATCTATAAAAATTCCAAGTAAAATCTAATAATTTCTTCTTATGGCCTGATCTCCATATAAAACTGATTGATCTCCTTTCATTCTATGAATAAATGATGATAAATCGTTGTTACCATCATAGCATAAAAAAAATTTTGAGTTCATTACCACTATTATCAGTTTTTATGCAGCAATGAAAAATGCGACTTTGTAAATCGCTTTTCAAATATTGTTTTTCACCTCAAAGTGGCATTTATTTTTATATTAGATCTAATTTCTAGATACTTGACAATTATCATTTAATTAGCTATCATTTCATAATAATTTTAATAATTAACTCTGCACTGAAAAGCATAAAATTAAGGACATAAAAAAATGTCTTTTTTTCTAGTAATAGTTAAATAAAATATTTATTTTATTTTATTAAAAAAAAAAGAAAACAAAAAATAGTTTCAATTTTTTGTTATAACTTACCACAGAAATTTTGTGAAAAAAAATTTTTATGCCTTTCAGACGCAGTTAGTCATTAATTTAACCCTTTCTCATTATACAATAAAACAGTGTAACTAGATTCAAAAACAGATTTTATTTTTAAGTTTCTACTATAAATAAGTATATTATGTGTTCACTCGTGTGTGAAATTTTTTATAAAATTTACCTTACAACATTACAGAGTAAATTGACGATTGATAATGTTTTAGTATTCTTTATTTATTTAGTCTTTTTTTTTTTGGCTAATAAAGGCTCTATCTGTGGATTTATTTTAATGTAGCTAAAAACGGCCACGCTTCGCTATTATAATACTGCTTATTTATAATATTTTTATATATATTTCTTAAATAAAGAAGCCTAAGTTACTCCTCATACCATCAGCTATCTGTCAGTCAAAGTCCCATGAGAATTGATCTAGCTGTTTCGGAGATTAGCCTGAACAAATAGACAGAAAAAAAAATTTTATATGTACCGTATATACTTTGATATATTTTAATTAAAAAGCAGTTTTTTTGACATTACAAATAGCCTGAACAAATAGACAGAAAAAAAAATTTATATGTACCGTATATACTTTGATATATTTTATTTAAAAAGCAGTTTTTTTGACATTACAAATAGGCACTTTATTAATACATAATATATATAATAATAAAAAAGTTTTAAAAACCATCTTAGAGTATCCTCGATTGCATTTCGAATTACAAATGTTTATTTATATTTAAAATTTATTATATATTTTTTTTGCAATAATCTAATTATAATTAAAGTAAATTATAAGCTAAAACTGTCTGAACTATTTAATTTTTTTGGACATCTTTCAAAACCAGGCCATTGTTTTTTTTTTTTTTAACTTAGAGAATTTGGTGATAAAAACTGATGTCCTAATCTCCATAGGCCAAGTTAAAACTCCAATCGTCAATTTAGTCTTAAATAAATTTTAAAAATATAAATACAATACCAGAATGTCTAAATTAACCACGATTTACTTTAAGTACCTAATTTTATACTTATCCATACATTTCTATTTGAATTTATACTTTGATATACATTGGATCTCGATTTTTTTATATAATATACAATTAAAATTCACTCAAAATTATTTTTTTAATGTTGTCCTTTTATAATCTAGCGGGTGGTGCTTAAGTCTTTTATAAATAATAAATTAATAAAATACATTAGTGCCAGCCCATTTTTTTTAAATATTTTTAGTTACTATGTGACGTATTATTTGGCGTGATTTTTAAAATATATTAGACACTTTTTTTATTAATTTAGTGAGTATTTAGATATTTTTTGTGGAAAGAAGATTTTTTTTTTCAAAATTAGATCTCATCAGGCAACAGTCTTTGCCTTTGCGAAGATCTCCCTTTATCCTCGGATAAAATATTTAAAAATTATGAAAAAAAAATTAGTGAATGTTTTTTACAAACATTTTAGTGTAAGGCTTGCGTAAGGTGACCTTTTCTGTTCTCACAAACTGATATTAAGTATATCTAATAATTATATAATGATAAAAAAAGATACTAACCAATTTTACGGAATGAATTTCGACTTATATTTTGAATTGTATTATTTTGTGGGTGTAAAATCTTTTATATGAAAATATATGTCTATCAAGTAAAATGTATTTTGTCTTATTTACCTACTTATGAGTACAATTGATCACTTTATTCAGACCACCTAAATTATTTACAGATTTTTTTAATGTTAAGGTCAACAGACAGGCTGACGGTCCACTTGATGGTAAGTGGCTACCGTCGCCTATAACACAAGCAATACTACAGGCGCTGCACTGCTGACCATAGTGGGATTGAGGATAAGGGATAGGGTAATGGGATCTAGCATTACCTCACACAGAAACACAAAAGCTCACATGCTGTTATTTCACTGTGGTCTTCTCTGGTTACTACCACCAGACGGGTTGCCCAAATAACTTACTGCCATTACTTACTTAAATATCGTATGTAGCTTTGGTATATCCAAATAAGGTTAATTTGTTGACAGAGATAATAGAAAGCTCTGGCGTTGTTGTGATGTCAACCAAGAGTTTTGGTAAAATCTTATAATACTAATAAATGAGGAATTCTTGTATGCCACGACGATCTCGCAAACGGCTCTAACGATTTTGACGAAAATCTAGGGTTAGGGGTTTTTTAGGTCTAGAAATCGACCTGTCGGGGTCTAATCTTCGAGAAAATTTGTTTTAAGTAGTTTTTTAATGAAACTATTACAAAAGTAATACCGCTTGTTCGTTTTATAATATTTTGAATTATTAATTCAAGCATTCTTGATTTTTTTTTATAATGTTTTATACTTTCTTTAAACCTTTCATTGGCCCGAGCGAAGTTCGGTCGCCCAGTCTAGTATTGAAAAATTTTAGCTCTGATCATCCAAAGATATGACGCCGAAAAGAATAAAAATGAAACCCGTACAGATGTCTCTGTATGTGTATATATACATATATAATATCAATAATATCCTTTTTTTAATAAATCTCTATGTACAATTTTTCAGGAAAACTTTTTTGTAAATCTCTCAAAAGTATAGTCTTTGCACATAGCAGAATGGTTTGAAAACTACGCAATGAATGAAATAAAAATTTTAAAACAATTCATATTTTATTATAATCATTATTTATAACACTTATAATATAATTTTTACAACCTACAGTTGATCTAGAATTATAAATTAATTTACAGACTCTCTCTAGATTCTAGAATCTATGCTAAGAAAGATCTAATAAAACTGTATTTATTGTGAAATATTCTTTTTAACATGCCCATAAACTTTTATATTTATTTGTAATGACTAGAATTGGATTTCTAGTTCAAAAAACATTTTTATACATTTAAACCTTTTACAAGAAGGTTTTATTTACAAAACCATATATTATCAAATTATCATACAATGACAGCAGTTCCCTAAATTACACTGGGCCGCAAAGAAAAAGGGTTGGTTAGAAAATCTTCAATATCTTCAAAAGTACATGACCTAGCTTTTATGAAATAAAGACTAAATTAAAGCTAAACTAAATAAATTTTAATTTTATTCAAGAACATTCAAATATTCTTTAATTTAGTCTTTACTTCATGTAGCTAGGTCAGGTACTTTTGAAGATATTGAAGAGAAGAAGACTCTCAACGCTCTCATCAAGTTGTAAGCGCTTCAGACGAAAGATAACTAATTTAAATATAATATTTTATGAAATCTATATCATTTGTACTGTATACTAAATTAATTGGATGCTACAAAAAGGTCGACCAATAAACAACGTTCAATATGAAGAAAGAAAATGGAAAGAAAAATCTGGAGAATCGATCTATGTATATAGCTGTCTCTCTTCCGTTGCAAAAAGTGTCGTACTGAGGAAGCGCCGCAGACGTACTTGGGCGATTCTCCACTGAGTTCGGGAATATGTGCTGAAAAGTCAAAGACATCATTAATATAATATTATTAAAAGAATATTATAGTAAATCAAAAATAGTACTATTAAGTATGATGTATTCTTTTTTCATTGATCAAAAAGGTAAACAAATAATTCACGATATAGAACTAAACAAACAATACGAACAAATTCTAAATGAGGTAATCACTGAGTCAACTCTCTTTGATAAATGCCTAATGTACAAATTCCATCTTTAAAACAGTTCAGTGACCATGGCGACACTATATTTGTTTACGTTTTTGATCAATAGAAAAAGAATAGATCATAAATCAATATATTAGAGATGGTGATTGGAGATTAGAATATATTAGAGGGATACCATCCTTGAGTAAAATGTCAAGTAGGCTAACCGCCATTTAAAATCACCGGTAAGAAAGCGTACGAGTCGCCATCTTCGAGTAGCATTACTAAAGGGTAATTTCAATGACATTGACACAAAATACTCGCAACATTTACTCGCCAATAAGTTGTACTTGAAAATTAACTAATCAACACTTTACTCGTTATCTGTCAAGTAAGCTAACCGTCATTTAAAGTCACCGGTCACCGGGGATAATGGAGCTAATATACTTTTGTTTGCACTGTAAAAGTCCCAAACATTAAAAATAAAATAATTAAATAAAATCGCCTATCGAAGGATGCACTAAACCGAATGCATAATTTAATAAAACATAAAATTATTTCTAAAAGTAACTAATCATTAGGACCTCTTTCACCAACTACAAGTAATGTGTACTTGTAGTTGGTGAAAGAGGCCCTAAATATACTTACGAGTAACTCATACTATGATGGCAAGAACTTGTACTTATTTTAGGACTTAACTTACTTTATGACTACATAGTCTACATACATGGTGTATTTAAAGAATTCATATTTTTCTCCATATTATTATGTTACATGAACGTCTACCTATATATTAATGCCTTTGATTTTTTATTTATATAAAGGTCGACAGACAGGCCAAAGGTTCACTTGATGGTAGGTGGCTACCGTCGCCTATAACACAAGCAACGCCATAAGTAATGCAAGTGCCCTGCCGATCATAAAAGGATAAGGGATAAGGAAGGAAGGAATGATAAGGGTAATGGACACTGGCATCCCTTACTCACTCACTGAAACACAACAGCACATTATATACTGCCCAAATGACTGCAGTTTGCCCTGCCACTAAAACTATGTACCTACACCTACTAAAAGTTACCAAAATTATAATGTGGAAAAATTAGAATATGGAAAAAATAACAATATGAATACAAGCGAATGTAAAATAAAAATAAATTAGCAAGAAAAGAACCTTAAAAGCATCTATATCTCTGGATAAGTCTTCATCGGAGTAACCCTTCATCGCCTTCGTGGCCACAGGACCCATGTAGTTGTTGACGACCGCGAACTCGAAAAGTGATAGAAAGACGAACACGGAACATGACGACATCCATACATCGATGGCCTTCACGTACGAGACCGGAGGTAGACTTTGCTGAGACTGAGTGTTTTGAGTGGCTGTGAGGGAAATATTAGTGAATTATATTAGGTTAGCGAGGATGACCGTTGGATGAGTGGTTAGCGTGCTTGCCTTAACGTTCCGTCTCAAGGTTCCCGAGTTTGATCACGGCATGGCCAACTGATAATACTTTTTAAATTTGACGTTAAGGCGTTTTTGCGTGTAAGGGGACAGTGGCACCTAAATTAAATTTTAGACGAATCCTCTGGAACATAATTTTCCAGGATAAAAAGTATGTTATATGTCAATTAAAATTAAAAAAATAAATTAAATTCTTCATTTATTTATAAGGATGTATAAATAATAATATTTATACGAATATCTTATAAGACATTTATTTAATTAGGAGCTTAATAATAGGTATTCACGCAGATATAAGTAAGTAAGTATACAGAATAAAAATAAAACTTTGAATAGTTGTTTCCAAAATTGACCAAGCGAGGAATCGAGTCTGAGACCTTTGTGTCCAAGGACTAACACATCAACGGACGAGTGGAAAATATTTAATGCAACATATTTACCCAGGGTAAGCAGAGACGTGACTCCTAAAGTGACCCGAGCCGGAATCGCTTCCGGTTTGATCCAAAAGGAGATCCAAGACATGACCACTATAAGCGCCGATGGTATATAAGTGTGAAACAGATGGTATCCCAAACGTCTTCGAAGATTGAACACAACAGCGAGACAGGTGAAGTTACCTGAAAAAGCGAGATAATTATCTTATTTATAAGTTCTTTTTATGACGTGATTAGGTACGTTTTTTTTCAACTGACTTCAAAAACGGAGGAGCTTCTCAATTCGACTGTATTTTTTTTTTTTAATATTTGTTACCTCATAACTTTCGACTGGGTAAAATGATTTTGAGATTCTTTTTTATTTGAAAGCTGGTGCTTCCCGTGTGGTCCCATTTCAATTTGGTCTAGTTCTGAGAATGGCATCCATGAGAAAAGACCATGAGACGGTTTGAAGTCGATTTATTTTTTGTTAAAAAGAGTTATTTTATTAAATATGGGTTTGCTCTTGGCCAACAATAAGCTGTGTAACAAAAATGAGGCCTATGTTGGAGCGAGCTCACGTAGAAGATTGGGGTTATACGAGCTCAGGAGTTCCAAATCTTGGCAGTGCGCATTATAAAGGATGTTTTATAATGCGTATATACATAATTATAATACGCTCAAAGAAAATATTACACATATTCGCATAAAACATAAGGCTTTATTCAAGATACAGCCACACCCTATTTTTCTATAACTCTTACATTTAACTTTATTTAAACATCTCGCTATAATTAATTTTTTTTTCCATATTTAGAACTGTTTTAATAAATGTATTATTTGTAACACATGTTTCACATAAATTTAAGGATAGACAGAAAAATTGTAAACGCCTGGAAATAAACCAAAGCCATATTTTTCCTTATCGCTGTGACAACGGTGGCGTCGTCGTCATTTTTCAGGATAAAATGTATCCAATATGATTCTATTCTATTCTGAAATACCTGTAGAATATTCAATAGTGCAGTCCGATGTGTAGTTATTAGAAATGTCCAGTTGTGGAAGCTCAATGTCCGGATTCACAACCAAAGGGTCCGTCAAGTTCCAAATGAAGACCAGATCATGAACCGTGTGAGACACTGGTAAAAAAAAACATAAACATTTTGTTAGATTAATGGCATCTGACTACCTTCCAAACTAAACAAAACTTTTATAACTTTTTAGTGCATCAGACATATATGTCGACTCAGTGGTAGACAACTGCCAGTAAGCTGCCGACCATTAATCACGTACTACATAATACAGGCAATAGAGGAGCCGTTACTCTTATCCATAATGCACTAAATTACTAATCTTATTTCTTTTTTAAAATAGGTTCAGTATTATGTACTGACCCTAAATGCACAAAATCCTATATCTCGCCTTCTATATCGGCCTATATCTCCATAACGGTGCACTTGAGGCCCAAAATGGTATTAACCTTTATTGTAGATAAATAAATTTCCTATCTTTCTTGTCCAATATTTTTGTTTCTATCAGTTACCGTTTACGACTTATTCGACTTTTACGATTTCTTTATGGGCATTAAACAAATCATAATAGTCGAATAAGTCGTAAACGGTAAGTGATAGAAAAAAAATATTGAACCAAAAAGATAGGAAATTTATTTATCTACAAAAAAGGTTATTACCATTTTTGGCTTCAAGTACACGGTTACGAAGATACAAGGCCGAAATAACATTAGTAATTTAGTGCAGAAGAAAATTCTCTATTCCTGTATTAACATTATTTTTAGCAACTTTTTTTAACCCCCCTCTCCTGCCCAAAATCACGTGTATTTTAAAATATCTTAAAATTTTAGATTATACCTAATCTTTAAATACAGGTAAATATAATCTAATTTAATTCTGGAAAATTATGTAAGGACTGTGATAAAATGCAGTTGCAATTGCAGTTAAGTGTGCAGGTTGTTTTGAATTGGCATAAAAATTAAATAGTAATCGCACGTTCAACGAAAAAAAAATACACGTGATATATTACTACACCCCCCTCCCCCTCCCGTGATATTTTGTAATTTTTAATTGATTTGTGATTTTGTGAAGACAAGCACCTTAACCACTAGACCATTGGACTAGAACTCGCGTTTCGATTTTTCGACATATAATTAGTTTATTTAGCGATTCCAAAGCTGGTCATTACCTAGGTCAGCAAATTAGCCTGCGTGATTTTTACACTATTTGTAAATAATTTAGATTATATTTTTTTTTATAAATTTTATAATAAATATAGTAGTTTTTATAATGTGTGAAAACTTACAACTTTCAATCATCATGGAACAACTCTGCGTATCGTGTGGGTAAGATTCAAATTTCATGGCGCAAGACAGCACCAGGGTTAACCTGGAAGTAAGATTATTAACGATCAGTTTACATAACAACACAACTTGTGAACAGGAATATAGAACGTTTCGGAAAATTTTGGAAATTTAGTCTTTATACGAGTATTGCAGAAACCTCAAAACATCGTATAAACAAAACATCATACCTAAAACATCGTAAATTGTGAATATTGTGAATAGTTTTTAATTCTTTGGAATTTAGGCATTGGATTTGAATTTTTTATCCAAAATTAGCTTTTGTCCGGAACTTCGTCCGTGCTCCTTTTTCTTGCTTCATATATTTTCGCCATAAATTTTAATTTTAATTTTTTGATGATCGTTATAAGTAATTAATTAAGTATTACATTTAATCAATACATGGTGACAATCTTCAAGAAATATCGACCAAGAACTCTTATACTCGTATTTAGGACTAAGTATTCCGAGCCGAGCCGACTGACTGATGCCTAATCGTATATAGGAGGATTACTTATTTAAACAATGCACTCACTTCGACATATAAAGCAGAGTCTTGTCATGATACAACCATAAATAATGGTTAGGTATGCTCATCTCGTGAAACGTTACTTTCTTGGCATTCTTAAAAAAACAATCAGGCCTCCAAATATTGTTCAACCAAGCCACATCCAAAATACGGTATTCTTCGTGCATGTTCTCTGGTAAACGCAGTCGAGGGTCTCTCCAGGATTGAGCGAGGAATATATCTGCTACGTAAGTCTGAAATACAGAAAAAGTATATGTAAAATACAAAAAAAAGATTCCTACTAAAATTACAAATGCTACAAAGTTTATGAGGATGGATGTTTGTTACTCTTTCACGCAAGAACGGTTCAACGGAATTAGATGAAATTTGGTTTACAGATAGTTTATTAACTGGATTAAAAAATAGAATACCTTTTATCCTAAAAAAAAATTAGGTTAACGAGGGATCGTCTAAGAATATTTTTGTCTGCTCCAAGAAGCCAGTACGCAAGTTCAAACGAACATGCACCAGTTAGGTACTTAGAGATTATAGCAGGATACGTACCATACTTTCTTCGTTAATCGAGTCTAAGGATAAAACGGTAACATGGAAATAGACTATCGTCGGCTGGCCAAGCAGTTTTGGCGCCCGATTCTTATCATAATATTTCGCTTTCAGTGGAAGAATATCTCGCAGGGAAAGACTCGATTCACTCTTGAGCTCGATTTCTTGATATGAAGCATTCGTTCTGGAATGCAATTAAAAATCATATTTTAGAAAAGGTATATAATTATCTTGTCGTGCAACCAATTTCGGGTACGCCGAGGTTCTGACTGGGAGCGTAGCCCTTCCCGCGCTAGATAGCCGTGGCGGGGCACCGATGTCGTGTCATAACATCCCCGCGACCCCGCCCATCAACGGCCGCCCTAGAAAGTCGTTGGATTTTAGCCGGTACGAATCCGGCATAACCCCGCAGTGTCCCCCACACGGCCATGTATCCAAGAGGATTTCCCAACGTTAAAAAAGGACGTCAACTTCTGAACTTCTTTCTGAAATTTTGGAGTAGGACCAGTCGCAAGCAACCTTCTTGATCCAATGTTGACTTTTTTATACTATTTTTCACATGGCATGGGTACGGTGATATTTGATTTCATCAATTTTACGCATGTTATTATTCAAAAAATAATATACAAATTCTCTATACCTAAGACCTAAGTATAAAAAATATTTTTATTTCGATTTCTTCGGCGATAAGTTTCTACCATCTTAAAATACCAAACGTCACCATACAGTATGAGTAAAAAATGCTGAGAATATTAGTACATAGGGTATATATTTTTTCTTCTTCAACAATTTAGTAGTGGTAGGGCACACTGCGTTTCGCAGTCATTTGAGCAGCCCGTCTGGCGGCAGTAACCACCCCCTTATAGAATACCACCGTCAAATAACAGCATTTACGTGCTGTTGTGTTTCGGTGAGTGAGTAAGGGTTGCCAGAGCCCATTACCCCATCCCTTCCTTATCCCTTATCCTTAATCCTATGGTCTACAGCGCACTTGTAGCACTTATGGCGTTGCTTGTGTTATAGGCGACGGTAGCCACCTACCATCAAGTGGACCGTCAGCCTGTCTGTCGACCTTAACATAAAAAAAAATCATAGTCATATATAACAAATTCATACAAGATCTTAACGAATTATTCACCTATAAGTACCTTTTTCAGGAACCACTCTCTAAAAATCCGTTTATTAGTTTTTGAGATAATTGCGAACATACATACAAACATATAGACATTCAGTTTATAAAAAGTAACTTTGACTGTTATTTAACTGCGCTGATCAGTTTCTTACTGATGAGAACGCATTCTGCTTTCATTATTAAAATTATGAAAATAATGTAACATTATAACAAAATAATTTGACGAGCCGTGATTGCCTGAGCGCTCTGTCTCAGGGGTCTCAGGTTCGAAACCTGACAAAGCCAACTTTGAAAATGAACTTTTAAAATCTGGCAAGTATTGGCAGGCCAGTCTGGCAATAGTAACTATACCCCCTTACAGAAGAGAAACGTAAATAAAAAGCACGTGTGCTGTTGTTTTGAGTGAATAAGGGATGCCAGAGCACTTTTCCCTATGCCTTCCTAAGCCCTTATCTTTAATCCGGCCACCTACCATCAATTGGACCGTCAGCCTGTCTGCCAACCTTATTATAGAAAAAAAATCGAATGTTAACCCCATTTACAAAATCTGATATATTCACAATAAATTACTAAAATTACTTCAATTACCAAATTCGACAAAGGTGTTAAAAATATGGTCCGATTTTGAACTATGTACTTTCTCTATGGTTCTACAAGATAATGAAGTATTTACTTACAAAAAACTAACAGGCGACTGAACACAACCAACACTTTGAATACTATATTTCAACACAATTAACACTAATAACAACCACAAATTAACTTTAACACTCATTATTAACACTTAAACGAACAGTTACTGTATCTATTTGAGCGTTTACAACGAATTTGTAACATGAATTTGGCTTTCCGAAAATTTGTTAAATCCTTCCCCTTCTGTTCCGTCTTAAGTTTTGAATCAAATTGAAGTCTTACACACTTTAACTATTGTAATCTAGTTAAAGGGTTTGCTCTATTCTATGTGTGACTCAGAACTGATTTATATAATATACTAAACTAGGTATTCTAAACAGGTATAAAGTTGGAAGGCGACTGCAGTATGGACGGCGGTCGTACGGCTTCCTTACATAATAAAATTGTAGATTCAATATAAGTGGTTGATAAAGTTATACTTTGACAGGTGCTAGGTTTCGTAATGGGGTGTGATTGAGACGTTTTAGCATGACCTTAGTTCACCCTTTTCTCAGGTCTAGTGTAACGCTGCCTTTTCTAGTTACTTTTCTTCAGGATGCTTTGGGCGAAGCAGAAGATCTACACATTTGCAGCCATTAGGCTATTCAAATTTTGCCGCCCCTACTGACTCCTGCCATTCGATACAATTGCAATATTTCGGGTTGGGACCATAACGACTTTATTGTCAAAACGACCAAATCATCATAAATAATATGAAAAAAAAAAGGATGTAATAAAATACTCCAATTTAGCAACAGTATTAGCTCCCGAGAGGAATGCAAGCAATTTCTGGGTCACTTGTATAATAATATTTTTTATATACTACGCTCCCGGCTTCGCCCGGGTGCATTTTTTTACTTTAAAACCTTCCCTGATTATCCTCCTCCATCCATGAGTGAAGACAGAATTAAAATCGGTCCAGCCGTTCTCGAGTTTTGCGCTTAGCAACAAATTCAGGCATTCATTTTTATTTATATAGAAGATTTCTGTAAGTCAAAATTTTTTAACAAAAAATTAAACCGCCGAAAAACTAAAACGCAAAAAATAATTTTATTTAACCTTAATAACTAAAGTTCTTAAACTAATTTTACCTAAGTAATTTTGAGTCGCCGCCGCGCATCATATCACTTCTTTACGTATTTTTTGCCTGTTTGCCGCCGACTCAAAATTACTTCGGTAATTAGTTTAAGAACTTTAGTTATTAAGGTTAAATAAAATTTGCTTTTCAGTTTTTTCGGCGATTTAATTTTTGTTAAAATTTTTATTTAATATTTTTTTGTAGATATAATCTACTATTTACTACATGCTTCATTTTTTATTTTCCTACCCCCATTTCCCCACCCTTAGGGTAGGAATTTTTTTTCCAAATTTATACGAGACCAACTTCGAGGTGTACCCTATCCATTGAAAAAAAAAATTATCAAAATCGGAATACTCTGTAAAAAGTTATGCGTGGTCATACGCTACAATCAGTGAGTGAACAATCAATCATCCCCTGTATTCTTATCCTTAGGGTTGGAATTTTTTTCCAAATTTATACGGGACCACCTTGGGGTTACACCCTTTCAAATAAAAAAAAAATATCAAAATCGGAATTGAGAACCTCCTCCGTTTTTGTTTTTTCGTTTTCGTCGGTTGAAAAATAATTTTTTGGCCAAATTTGCCGCCCAGCCTACTCAGCCTGGTAAATCCGCCATTGGGGCGAAGGATTACTGTTTGTTCTGCATTTTGCTGACGGAAGGAGTAATCTAATTCAGATATCCCATTCAACTCATATCCCTATCCTTAGCCTTGTTGCCGGCGACTTCGCCAGCGTAACTTTGTAAATTATATACTAAAACCTTCCTCGAGAACCACTCTATCCATTGAGCTAATGTCAAACGCAAACGCGAACCGAGGGCGAACCGAACCGAGACGAAAGCGAACCGAAGCGGAGACGTCACACTAAACAGCGAGCCGAACGCGTGCAAAAAGCGAACCCGAGGCGGAGACGTCATACTAGCAGCATAAAAGCGAAGGCGACCCGAGGCGTGGCGTACAGAAGGACTCGTGACTCGTGATGTGGGTTGAAACTGATTCTGAAGACGATAATATTATTGCTTTTGACTGTTTTATTAAAAACTTGCGCTTTTTTCAAGGCATTTTTATAGTCCTTGTGCCGAGTATTGTACAAAATTGGGTGTTTTTTTACATATTCTATAAATTTTTCGGTGTCCATCGTGAAAATTTTGTAATAAAATACAACTAGCACGGTTCGCCTTCGCTTCGCGACTCGCTTCGCTCTCGTGTCTGACGTCGGTCATACAAAATGCACTATAACAACTATTTCGCTCACGCTTCACTTCGCGCGTTCGCTGTCTGTTTGTCATCGCGTGGCACGCTTTTCGGTTCGCCACGGTATCGCTCCGCTTTCGCATTTCAATGTATTGTAATGTAACGCCGTACATTACAAAATAATTTCGCTTCGCCACGCCTTCGGTTCGCTGTCTGTTTGACAAGGCCTTTGGTGAAAAGAGAGAAAATCGGTGCAGTAGTTATTGAGTTTATCGCGAACAGACAGACGCGGCGGAGGACTTTGTTTTATATATGTATGGTTTTATAAAAAAGTGTACCAAAGAGGTCTCCGCTCAGCATATAACTAGTTTTGATGATTAATCTTGATCATTATGACTGATCTTACGCGGATGCCATTTAGGCTCAATGAAAAGTCAGTGATTTGATTAGTTTATAATTTTAATTACCTAGGTATAGCTTATAAATAAATAAATATCTTCACACATTCCACACAGTTCTAGTTCTAAAGTAAGCAACTAATGCTTGTATAATGGATACCAGACAGTTGATATACTACATAGATTACTTTTTTTTTGTTGTAAATACATACATAATAAATACAAACATCCATGACTCAGGTACAAACGTAAAATGTCAACACATAAACATTTGGCCCCTAGCGGGATTCGAACCCGCGACCGTTTGGTTATCAGCCAGGGTTAGGGTCAGCGCCGACGGACGGAGTGGCAGCGAAGAGACTAATTTAGTAACAATTTAAATTCAACCTAAAGTGCTCCTGAATACGACTGCATTTGGTACAATGAAATAAAATGACGGTGAGCGACTCAACGCGCGGTCGAAAGGCGCGCGGCGACCAAATACAATCGTGTTCAGGAGCACTTTAGGTTGAATTTAAATTGTTACTAAATTAGTCTCTTCGCTGCCACTCCGTCCGTCGGCGCTGACCCTTACTAGCCACTAGAACAAACAGCTTATGACTGTTAAGAATTTCGTTTACTCTATTGACAGTTTTAGTTCCGTGTCTAGTTTCACAGCATTATGGGATTAACCTCCGAGGACAGGGCACGGTGTCAACTGTGAGGCCAGCCCCGACCTTGAGCCCAATGCATCGTTCACAGCTCACACCTGTCGTGTCGACTAACTCGAAGCGATAATGAAGCCAATCGATTGACATCCTTACGATTTATCTAGGTCGTTTTATGTAAAACTAGCTGTTGCACGCGACCTCATCCGCGTTGAAAAAGAAAAGTGGTCTATCCTGTGTCCTGTACGTCTTTAGATGTTTATCTACAAGTTCTATGAAAATCAGTTAATTAGTTTAAGAGTTATGGAGGAACATGCATACATACAATACCCACACTTACAGATTTATTACTCTGACAATGTAGTTATGTTACTCTCTGACAATGTAGCTTCCCAACAATGAAAGAATTTTTCAAATCGATCCAGTAGTTTCGAAGCCTATTTAATTTAAACAATCAAAATTTTTCCTCTTCATAATATTAGTAGAGACTAGCGACCCGCTCCCAGTTTGGCCTAGGAAAAAACTTTAGGTTTTATTATTGTACTAGCTGGTGCCCGCGACTTCGTCCGCCTTATCTATAGCCTTCCTCGATAAATGGGATATCCAACACAAAAAGAATTTTTCAATTCGAACCAGTAGTTTCTGAGATTAGCACGTACAACCAAACACTCTTCAGCTTTATATATATTATTAGTATAGATATAAAAATTCGCCGGAAAATTATCTAACTGATAGTGAAAACCGCATCAAAATCCGTGGTTTAGGAGTTAGAGACCATATAGACAGATGCGGAAAGCTACTTTAATTTGTATTATATAAAGAAACTGACTCTTGTTTACGACTTCGTCCGCGCAATTTTTTGTGTTAAAACTTTTATTCAGTCTCCGTGTAAGTATATTTTTGTCAGGCATTGAATATTTCTTTTTGACCCATCAAACTACTACAACATGGAACCCGCGTGCCATACAAAACACTACGAATTTTATGGAACATTTAAAAGTGACATATGCGTAGAGCATGAACTGTCATTTATAACAAAACAAACATAATAATAAGTACGTAATTTAAAGAAAATGTGACTTTACGTCAACCCATTAGAGTTTAAAATGAAATAGTAGAAGTTGATCGTTACTACCTTTTACCATTGACGCGTGAAGGTAAGAGTCCGCCATGATTCTGTCAAAGGCGTTCTTTTTATGTGCCGCTTTGGCATTTGTGACGCAAATTCCATTGTAGTATTTCGATGTTTTGACCCTTTAACCGCTTGGTTTTGTAATTGTGAATTTTTTTTAAAAATTTTTTAAGAGAAAGCAACTTGATTATTTAAAAATAAACATTATACAAGTAGAGGAGCACCCAAACGTTTCAAGTTGTAATGAAATAAAAGAAAGCAGTCAGTACACATATTATTTTAATTTTCCTTAAACTCCAAGGAACTTTTTAAACACTTTTTTTTTAAATGTGGCCTTTGAACCATTTTTTTATCATCTGAAATTGGCCTATAAGAATTAAATAACGCTCTATCACGCTTAGTATGTCAACAACAATGCTATTCGGAAAGAATATCCCAAATCATCGTAACATTATAAATTACCATCAATGTACTACAACTATGGATTTCGCACGCCATACAAAACACTACGAACTTTATGAGACATTTAAAAGTGACATGTGCGTTGAGCATCAACTCTGCTATCTGTCATTTAATATCAACCAAACAGAAAAAAAAAAAAACAAAAAAAAAATGGAAAAAAAAATTCAAAGAAAATGTCACTTTACGTCAACACTATAGTACTAAAAGAGGAATTCTTGTATGCCACGACGATCTCGCAAACGGCTCTAACGATTTTGACGAAAATCTAGGGTTAGGAGTTTTTTAGGTCTAGAAAACAATCTGACAGGGTCTAATGTTCGAGAAAATTCGTTTTAAGTAGTTTTTTAATGAAACTATTACAAAAGTACAAAAGCAATCTGTGAGGGTCTTATCATCGGGAAAATATTGAAAAATTTTGGGAAAATGTTTAAATTGACCGAAAATTTTTATATATATCCTCTTCCTCAATAGAACTTGGTCGTAACTACCTTTTATCATTCACGCGCGAAGGCAAAACTACGCCTTCATTCCGTTTTAGGCGTACTTTTTATGTGCCGCTTTGGCATTTGTCACGCAAACTCCATAGTTGTAGTACTTCAAGGAAAATTACAAATACGTCAATTGACCGAAATAGGGGAATTCTTTCTTCCAGTACCGTAAATCTTTTGACATAGACTGTGGAACCTCCAGTCGTTCAATTGCTCTATATTCTCTTTGACCATAGTCCTATATTGGGTCCTGATTTCAGACATTTTCTTCGAACAGGATATTGCACTTTTCCTCAATGCGTTCGAAGCTTCCTTCCAAAGGTAGCTCCGGACGTATTTTGGGTTCTTAAATTGGTCCAATTTGGTTAAATACCACATGAGGAGCTTTTCCACTTCATCATCACTCCAAGGAGTATCATCATCGGTATATTTTGCATCATTTTTGGCAAAATTTTTCGTATCTTCCAAATATTTCTCCTTTGCGAGAATCTCTCTAAGAATATCATCGAATGGAGACGTCTTATTGACTTCTGAACTATAATTATTCTTCAAATAATGTATTTTGTGGTATATCTTTAAAAACGGCAGATCAACACATTTCGAGAGTTCGGTCCACAAAAATTTCTTATCAAATTGGGGATTTAAAAACTCATCCAAACGCTCCTTATAATATTTCAAAGCCTCCAACACTTTTGCATCAGGTAATGTGACATCTTTGTAAACTTTTACCATTGTTTCTCCATCGTTTTTTATGGTTTTCGCAAATTTTGGTTTCATAGACAAAATTCTCTTCCATATTGGGGACAATTTTTGAGTTTCCCTAGTACATTCTATATTATTCTGCCTCGTATGACGATATTTCAATTTGGCAAACATCTTTCGAGCGGATAAGGCACTTTTGTTTTGAAGTTCCGTAGCTATTTCCCTCCACATATCCGCAGACACAATCGATTTCTTCTTGTTAGCTTTTAGATACTTCACATAAAGCAAAAGTAACTGTCTTTTAGCTTTAAAATTCCAGTATGAGACGGTTTTCGATTTGACCTCTTCTTGAATCGTCGACTCTTTAAGTTCTTCTATGTTAAATTGGGAAGTGCTAAAATCAGTCAAATCTTCTCCGTCTGGCATAATTATGATGCATTGATAATCATCGTCTGTAAGTTAAAAAAAATAATTATTAAGAAATATGCATAGTATATAGATTTCTTCTGCATATTAGAAGCAAATATAGCAACTCTTAATGGCATGAAAACATTGCAAGAGTCATTTGTGTCCCAGAAAAACCTGCAATTTTTTTAAGACACATGAAATCCGAATCGTAGAAAAGTATCGTCGTGGTAGAAAAGGCCTTTATATGCAACATTGAGACTCACTTTTTTTAAACATTACAGTATATAAATAAAATCAATACTAATAATAAATCTGTAAGGGTTGGTCATGGAGTAAGTTAATTTGTTTTCAGAGATATCGTCTTTATAGGCTCTATACATGATACTGAAACTAAATTGACCATTTTTACAATTTTTTTCTGTATGTATGTATGTATGTTCCTCCATAACTCTTAAACGAATTAACTGATTTTCATGAAACTTGGTAGATAAACCTTTAGACGTACAGGACACAGGATAGGCTAGTAAATAAATAAATATCTTCCACACAGCGCCATCTAGTTCCACACTAATGCTTATATTATGGACTAGCTGGCGCCCGCGACTTCGTCCGCGTTGAATAAGAAAAAAGTAGCCTATCCTGTGTCCTATACGTCTAAATGTTTAACTACCAAGTTTCATGAAAATCAGTTAATTCGTTTAAGAGTTATGGAGGAACATACATATTTACATACAAAAAAAAATCTAAAAATGGTCAATTTAGTTTCAGTATCATATATAGAGCCTATAAACACGATATTTTTGAAAACAAAGTAACTTACAGATTTATTATTAGTATTGATACCAGACAGTTGATATAATACGTAGATGACTTTTTTTTGTAAATACATACATATTATAAACACAAAACATCCACAAAAGTCAACACATTAACATTTGCCCCTAGCGGGATTCGAACCCGCGACCGTTTGGTTAACAGCTAGGGGTTACTAGACCAAACGTGTCGTCAATTTGAAATGTCAATTGAAATCAAAATAACTAAACATGAACATGATTACGTATATTACCTTCTGGCAATTGAAGTAATCCATTCACTTGTGCATTATTAGATGTGTCCACATATTCTATAGAGTTTTGCTTCAAATTACTTTGCTTATTATAAATTTCATCCAACAACTTATAATACTTCCAAGAGACTTTAAAATATGGATCCTTCGACAGCATTGTCTTCAATTTCCTATATGACTTTCTCAGTTCTAGATACTTATCGTTGCATGCGAACTCTGTTTTACCTATTTCCTTACACAAACCCACCCATTTACTTCTAGTTTCGCTTTCCACGTTAATTTCATCGAAATTTTTACCCAAATAATTGATGAGTGCCTTTATTTCTTTCGCTGTCCAATCGTCCGAGTCGTCCAAGTCCCTATGCTCGTTCTTCAATTTGGCCTTGATCGCTCTATATCCGAAGACCTTTTTGCATAGAGCGTAATAGGGCCATAGGATAGGCATTTGCGGTTTATTTATCTCCCTCTGTATGTAACTTGTGTACACCTGTTTGAAATTTCTAAACCTATGTGCGCATTCCGCTGGAGTTATGCCAATTTGTTTGGACAATTGTTCCCAGAGCGCTTGTTTTCTTCGTGTACTCTGAAACTTGTCCTTGTGTTTCTGATAGAATTCCAAAATTTTGAAAGCTTTCGTATCGCCCGTGTGATGTTTCGAGCGTTTGGGGAAACCTCTCTCGTCAAAATCATCCTCATCGGATATTTCGATTATGTGGCTGCTTTCATTTTTGATACCAACTTTTTTGGCTGAAAGGAATTTTAACAGAGTTGAATATCTTAAACAGTGAATCCACTTTTACATTTTTATTTTATTTTTTTGTATAACCAAATGAATAAATAAATAAATAAATTATTCTTAGGGCCTCTTTCACAAACTACATGTAAAGTGTTGATTAGTTACTTTTAGAAATCATTTTCTGTTATATTGAATTATGCACTCGGTTTACTGCATCATTCGATAGCCTAATTATTTTTATTATTTTTGATTTAATGTTTGGGACGTTTACCGTACAAACAAAGGTATATCAACTAAATTATTCCCGGTGACAGGTGACTTTAAATGACAGTTTGACCTACTTGTGGTTTGTGAAAAAGTAACGTCCTTAATTGGCTGTTAGGTATGTTTTTGTTTTTGTCTGTAAATTGTATGTTCAGAGCTAAATGTATTTAATAAACTAGCCGGTGCCCGCGACTTCGTCCGCGTTGAAAAATAAAATATGTATTTAAGCAATATAACACTTGACCTCTTGTTGCTAC
Source organism: Synanthedon formicaeformis (assembly GCA_945859745.1). Classification (NCBI taxonomy): domain Eukaryota; kingdom Metazoa; phylum Arthropoda; class Insecta; order Lepidoptera; family Sesiidae; genus Synanthedon; species Synanthedon formicaeformis. Next base: position 3,214,354 of record OX243977.1, read on the forward strand.
ACTTTAGCCAGGCATTAATTTCTTTATAAACAAATTAACTTTAGTTTAGTAACAATTATCTTACTTATAATACTAAACGAGGAATTCTTGTATGCCACGACAATCTCGCAAACAGCTCTAACGATTTTGACTAAAATCTAGGGTTAGGGGTTTTTTAGGTCTAGAAATCGATCTGTCAGGGTCTTATCTTCGAGAAAATTCGTTTTTGGGTAGTTTTTTTAATGGAACGGTTACAATTACAAAAGTAATACCGCTTGCTCTTTTATAATATTATGAATTATTAATTCAAGTATTCTTGAATTTTTTTCTATAATATTTCAAAGACTTTCTTTCTTACATGTTAAAAAACTTCAAACCTTTCATTGGCCCGAGTGAAGCTCGGTCACCCATCTAGTAACAATTAAAAGCCAATTAAAACTCACCTAAAACGTTGGGCATGGCATTATACTCAAACTGATATCCTTCCAACAGATTCGTATCCATACCGTAATCGAAGATTCTATCAAACAAATCTATGTATCTCCAATCTATTTGCATGTCTGGATTTTCTTTTTTCTCGTCTAGAATCGTTTTGTACAGAGTACACAAATTCTGCCAACGCCATCTACAACTGTGTATATTTCTCTTCAATTTCACAGAAACGGCGGACCAGCAAACGAAATAACAAACACGATCCTTAAACATTTCTATGCTGTCATAGAAAAACTGCACCAATTCAACAACTTCTTCAGTTTTCCACAACTCCGAATCTTCTGGTAACCGTTTCGATAGTTCCCACTTAACTTCCTTACATATGACACTGTCATTCAAAGTCGCTAGTGTCGTACGTTTCAAAATTTCATAACTACCCTCAATGTATTTCTGCAAATGTTGTCTTTTTAGTTCAGACAATTTAGCTTTACACGCTTCCGGCTTTCGATCCAATAAACGACCCACTTCCGTCCAAAGAAAGTTATCGGGTATAGTAGGATCCGTGAACTCGTGGAAACTATCAAAATAATATTTGACCAGAACTACATTTTCGGAATCGGTCCAATCGACATTAGCCTCTGATTCTATACGCTGAGATTTCGACTTTTTCGTTTCCTTTGTATGTTTCTCTTTATTCTTTCCATACTTCCTCTGAAACTCCTCATCATTTTTGTATATCTGGTCGAAGTGAGACATGTAAGGCCACGCGACACTATTCGGTCCATCCATTGCACACTTATCCAACATGCGTATGTAGTGATTTTTGTAATTATAAAATCTTCTTTGCAAATATTCAGAGTCGTCTTGCCCCATCTCGGCGGCAATCAAATCCCACAAGCCTTTTGTGTAATGTTCACCTTTGTATGCATTTTTATATTTTAAATATAAATTCAACATTTTAACCACTTCTAAACTCTCTATTGAGATGATGGGTTTTGGAGTTTTGTTTGCAATATTTTTAATTATCGTAACATTTTTATTTGCATTTACCGGCTCCTGTACTGGCACAGTTTGTACCAAAGTTTTCGCCAACGAATGTGCGAAAGCTTTCTTAACCATTTCGTTTATAGCTTCATCATCAAAAAAAGCTCTATGGCTTAACTGAAAAATTGGACTTCTATCTACTATAGTCTTATTCTCTACGCATAGCTGTGCATATTTATTTTTCAACTGTTGGAATTGAGTTTCGCAGGAAACTGGATTTTTCGTATGCAGCAAAGTATTACACACAACTGCCCACAAATGATGTTTCTCTACACCACTTTTAAAAGTTTGCTTGTTGTCAACATAGAACGATAATAGCCGTTGATTCTCCTCATATGTCCAATTTTCATTTATCATTTCCGTGGTCTGCTCGTTTGCCTCAACCGCATCGCTATCATCAACATCACTACTTTTTATATCCAACACGTATGTTTCCTCGTTTGACAACTGGACTTCGTCGTTTTCTTGAAAACCTTGATCGGCTGTTACCACTCCTTGTGTAGGGTTACCGTCTTCTGAAATTTATTGAAAATAATAGTGTTTAACAATAATCTTCGTCCAAATTATAAACTACCACCGGTTCGGAATGCTGCTGCTGCTTGGGGGAAAAAATCCTCAAAAAACCCCCTAGTTGCTCTTTTCATAAATGACCAATTCCATAATTTATAACAACACAAATATTTTCTGTCTGATTCTGTCCTGCCACTAACTATAACTATAACAATACCATTTAGCTTAGAAATCTATACTAATATCATAAAGAAAGATTTGTATTTTTGTAATGAATAAACTAAAAAACTACTGGACCAATTTTGAAAATTCTTAGAAAAATAGATGTAGCTTTCTATAGAAACATAGACTATATTTTATAAAGTTACGCGAATGATGTCACTCTAATTCACTACATTTTTTATTTTATTTATTTATTTATTTACTAGCTGGTGCCTGCGACTTCGCCCGTGTTAAAAGTAAGGGATGTGTAGCGCCTGAATAAATGTGTAAAGCAATATAACGCCTGACATCTTTGCTGTTATAAAATTTTCAGTGTTGTGTCTTTATTTTTAGTAGATAGCAGGTGCCTGCGACTTCGCCCGTGTTGCAAATTGAAAATTATATACTAAAACCTTCGTGGAGAACCACTCTATGCATTGGTGAAAACAGCATGAATATCGGTGCAATCGTTTTTGAGTTTATCGCGAACAGACAGACAGACAGACCCGGTGGAGGACTTTTTTATAATATGTAAGGATTATTTAAAATAAAAAACATTATAAAACAAAGTCCTCCACTTTATCTGTATATCTATCTATCTGTTCGCGATAAACTCAAAAACTACTGCACCGCTATTCATGCTGTTTTCACCAATGGATAGTGTGGTTCTCGAGAAAGGTTTCAGTATATAATTTACAAAGTTACGCGGACGATGTCGCGTGCAACAGCTAATTATATAAAAAAGAAGATAAAGATTTACTTACCGTCAACATAAAACAGTAAAATGTCCCCATTCGACTCTAATTCTGACTTATACACAATATGTTCCATTTTTTACTGAAACGAAAAAAATATATTGTGTAAACACCTTAAAATCTTATTAAAACAATGCAGAGAATCATTACTTTCATAAAAACACTGGTTGAATGTTTTAGTTGAGCGTTAAAATTCAATTGCAGCTATGTTTAAAAGAAACCAATAAATATAACGAACAATAAATAAAACTGATTATAATAATAAAAAAACGAATCGAAAACTATAGAAAATTACTTACAACCTATAATAATTAATATTATATTATTTGACATTTAGCGCCTATTTAGCTTCGATGATACTAATTTATTCAAAAACCACAATCTTCATTAATAAATAAGCGCAGCAATGCGTTTATATAGACAGAAATTTCGGAACCATTTTCTTTTATGATTCTGTCTGACTTCTGAGCGTTTCTGTCTGCTGAACTTCAATTCAATTGACTGATTTGACTGACTGACATGACAGACAGCCATTTTGTTTTGTCGTAACTGTCAAATGTCAAGTCAAGTCAAATGATTTACTCTATATGCAATGAACACAGTCCAAACATAGTCTCATCGTATGTCAAAATAATGTTTTCTATTCTATATGGCCTAAAACAGAGAGTAGTTATATTCTTTGGCCTAAAACTTCTAATATGAAAACTAAGTTAAAAGTATTTTAAAATATATATTTTAATCACACTGTTTACAAAATGTATTATTAATGTAAGTGAGTCACTTGACAATAAGGGCGCCTACACATTAGGTCACAAGCACCGCGGCAGCAACGGATGCCTTCTTATTACAACTTGGCCTACACTTGTCAATCCCATACATTTGATTGTTTTCATTTGTTTTAAATTGTTACTTTGACTGAAGGGGCCATAAATTGCATCTTGTTGGCTATTTTTGTTGACCAATATAGCTCAGTATATCTGCAACTATGGTTACTGCAATTTCATTGTGCATTCATTGCAAGATCCTGCAACTGAATTGCAGAGTAATTTTGTGTTTACACACGGAGCAATATTGAGCCTAGATCTCAGTAGTTATGTTCGCAACTTTTTTATATGCCTCTTCGGTCGTTACATTAAATTTCGCCGCAATTACTGCCCAAGCATCCTTCTTTTGGTTGCGACTTTTATAAGCACTTGATTCTACATCCCATAATTCCGGACGTATATGGATTTCATTAATGAAGTTCAAAACCTTTTCGTTGGACCACTCGGCCATGACTTCAGAATAAAATCAACAACGGACAGAATAAAATCAACAAAATGATCGCAGAGCACGTGGTGAATAGTGCGGGCGACAATGTGACGAGGCGGGGGGAGGCGAGCGAGGGAAAAGAGATGCACCTATACATCAGAGCAAAGACGATATACGGCGATATTGCAGTAAAGTCAAAACTTGGTAAATCATTTGCAATCTAGCCGGCTAGACATTGAATACTAGCGACTACTCTGAAATATCTTGGCAATATAGCTGGGCAACACTGCAAGATTGCAGCAATTCTTGCACTATGTTGAGCGATATAAACGGCAACTTGGCGGCTATACAATGGGTCTGACCGATGGGTTTGAAAACGACTATAAAACACACGTTATATCAGAGCTATGGTTATGTACATGTGAAAAGTTTTTGTTTCATCAAAATCGATGCAGTATTTCCGAAGTTATTGACACCGAAACTTTGGTCGCTATTCAAATTTTCAAGTTCGCCCGTGCTAAGTGGATGACGTCACAAGGGCCGATGCTAGACGCAAGTTCATAGTAAAAAGATAGATTTGTATTTTGTAATTAATTAACTCAAAAACTACTGGACCGATTTTAAAAATTCTTTCACCTATAGAAAGCTACGTTATCAGCAAATAATATAGGCCATATTTTATAAAGTTACGCAGGCGAAGTCGCGTGCAACAGCTGGTAACATTATAGAGAGAGTAGATTTCTATTTTTGTTTACGAGTATAATGATTAAACTTAAAAACTACTAGACCGATTTTAAAAATTATTTCTCCTATAGAAAGCTACGTTATCAGCGAGTAACTCAAGCCATATTTTATAAAGTTGCGCATGACGAAGTCGCGTGAAAACAGCATGTTGATTATAAATTATAAAAATATTCTTAAAATGATTCTTGAGCGGGACTTACGACAAAGATTTCCTCAATACTATCCGAAGTTATCGGGTTCGGAATATCTTAATGAAGTAGGTATCTTGCGGGTCAGTTCTTTTTGTCTACGTTTCTGTACTACAGATCATTCATTTGTTTTAACTGTCTCTCGATGACACAAAATGTAAATGTACGTTTTGTTGTATCAGCTAGGTTGCGGTTTGCAACTTTACTTGCAACTTTGCTTTGCAAGCATATACTTGGTTGTAAGTCATCATCATATCATAAAGAGTGTAATAGGTATTTTTGTTAGTATACTAGGCAGGTAAGTATATTTTTTAAAGGGAGAAAAGTGACGATGTCTTACACACACTAAAATAAAATACGTGTGTGACGGGCTTCATGGTCATCCACTTTTTACGTCTTTTCGTATCCATTGGCACTTGGAAAAATAATTTAGAAGGTGTGTGGATGGTTGAATTTGTACATAATATATAGGCACTATATATTATGTACAAATTATTAGTATTTTTTATTATTATTATTATTAGTATTTATTATATGGCAAAAGTAACGGTCATTATTTAAATTTTCAAATGCTCCGGCGCCACTGACCTATAATAAGTACTGGACTTTTTGTACCATTTTGAAATTTTTGAAAATTTTGACGTATTTTTATTCCGATAACTTCAGAAAGTATTGAGGAAATCTTTGTCGTAAGTCCCGCTCAAGAATCATTTTAAGAATATTTTTATAATTTATAATCAACTTGCTGTTTTCACGCGACTTCGTCCCCGTAATTTTATAGTCTATGTTAATAGCCTATGTTACTCGCTGATAATGTAGTTTTCTATGGGTGAAAGAATTTTTAAAATCGGTCTCTTAGTTTTTAAGTTTATTCATTACAAACAAAAATAGAAATCTACTCTCTTTATAATATTACCAGCTGTTGCACGCGACTTCGCTCGCGTAACTTTATAAAATATAGCCTATGTTATTCGCTGATAAAGTAGATTTTTATAGGTGAAAGAATTTTTAAAATCGGTCCAGTAGTTTTTGAGTTAATTAATTACAAACAAAAATAGAAATCTACTCTTTTTATAATATTACCAGCTGTTGCACGCGACTTTGCTCGCGTAACTTTATAAAATATAACCTATGTTATTTGCTGATAACGTAGCTTTCTATAGGTGAAAGAATTTTTAAAATTGGTCCAGTAGTTTTTGAGTTAATTAATTACAAACAAAAATAGAAATCTACTCTCTTTATGATATTACCAGCTGTTGCACGCGACTTCGCCCGCGTAACTTTATAAAATATACCAAATGTTATTCGCTGATAACGTAGCTTTTTATAGGTGAAAGAATTTTTAAAATCGGTCCAGTAGTTTTTGAGTTAATTAATTACAAACATACAAATCTCTCTTTCTTGCACCTAGAATCGGCCCTTGTGACGTCATCAACGTTCGCTAGTAGTATTAAAAAATTTGGGTGGCGCGCGTACTTTGAACGCTTATAACTCGGTCATTTTTTAAGATATCAAAAAAATAAAAACACTGCCGTATTTGTCTAGTGAGCTATATTTGGGGGATATCATTAACTAAAATCGATGGTCAGACTCATTGCAGCAAGAAATTGTCAATAAACTAGCCCGTTTACAGGCCCCATAATACTGACTACTTTGCAATATTAGCTCGAAGCCGACCGATCGCACGCTATCTCTGACAATCACGTGTCGCGCGGCTGTCGGGCTGCTCTTTTTAGTATGGAAGCCGCGCTGTTCTATTATTTGTTTATTATATTATTTTTGCTTTTTTGCAAGTGAATTTTGAACGAATTTTGACTCATTGTGGTTAAAAAATACATTAAAAGTATAGGTACTCAGAGCATAAATATATTTAATTATATTTATAAGGTATTAAATATTTTATACAACAAATTTTTATATATGGCAATACTTAATAATAGGTACATTTTGACTTACAAAATAATACTTCATTTTAAATAACAACATAGGTAGGTAGGTAGGTACTTTAAAAACCTTTTTGGTCTCTACTATCTACAATCTGATATGGAATAATTGCATTAAAACGTATGAATTCCTCGAAAAGTTTCATTTTCATACAAAAGTATTTACTGTAGGTACGTCTTAATTTACAAGCATTATTTTGGACCAATGAAATTAAAAATGTACTTCAATGCTGTTTCTTCATAAGAAATAAGAAAATCCAGTGCAATGCAATCACCTTCATGATTTATTTAGGTACCTATCTATTCTGTGGTTCGCTTCTTGTAGGTCCTCGCTTCCTACTGTTCTTTAGTGCTAAATGCTCCTTTTTATTACTTACAATACTAGCGACCTGCTGCCGGCTTCGCACAGAGAGGAAATTTTCAAAATTCTCTTCTTAATCGATGCTAAAATCAATTTCGAACCATTTTAATCGTATGATTGATCCTAATATACAAAGATTTAAATCGAAGATGCGGCGTAATCTCCTCGCGCCATTCTAAAAACACACCGAAAATTCTTAACAATGGGTTGGGCGCAGGCGCTCAACCCAACTACAGTTGCACGCCAGCTACAGTGAGTGACGGTCGCTTGTTGAGAGCGTCGCTATCGTCACAGTCACGTTTGAAGTAAGGAATGTGTTGTCTGTGTTTAAAAGTGTGTTTAGACAAAAGTATATTATGTATTTTATACTTTTGTCTTTAGTATGATGTATGTTGTATTTTGTAACACACTTTCGCTAGTAATGCCGCATCTCTGGATTTAAATCTTTGCTAATATAAGTAAATATCGTTCGAAAATTAAAACGCACAACTAAAACCCACTATTCACGGCCACTCCATTTGGCAGCGCTCCACTCCATCTACTCCAAATTCATGCATTACCTTATCGTGAATGTAAAAAACCACTTGAATTTTGTATGATGTCTTAAACTGCTTTATAATAACCAAGTGTAATGAGTAAAAAATATACTTATATTTAAAAAATACATTTTATTGTGCAATAATGAATATATAGTTATATATATATATATATATATATATATATATATATATATATATATATATATATATATATATATATATATATATATATATATATATATATATATATATATAGGTTATATATAGTTATATATAGGTACACAGTAAAAGCTGTTTATAAATAATAATATTTATTAGGTAAAAGAGACATCGTTAGACAAGAATGATTTTATTGTCATATTTCTGTAATAAGAAGCGTTTTGAAGGAAATATAGAGTATAAAATATGTACTCTTAATTTTATTTATTGTATTTTAAATAACACTATTAAATTGTTAGGTAAGGTATATTGATAGTACTTTTTTGTGCACTTAATTCATAAAATAAGATCGCTTTACCCCGCATAGATGGATTTACCCCTAACTTTTTCACTTTGTATTGTGACACTGTGAACCAAATTACCCCTGCACGATCAGACAGCCAGGTTTTTTTATACAAACTAACAGTTCTGTTCTTTCTGTTACCTAATAGCTTTACTTGTCACCAGGTGTTTTTTATGAAACTCAAGAAGCATGCAATTACCTACATATATAACAAGATTAATCATTGGTAAAATATTGACGCCGGGTTAATTTTCTATGGGTCAGTGCAGTAAGTATGTAGGGTATATTTTATTAATTTTATGCCATTCCAGTGTACGAGTTATAGTTGTTAAAAAGACTTAACTGTTACTTAGTTATTACTTTACCGTTATTGTTATTACTTTTATTATTTTTCAATAATTTATAAATCCACTTATAAGTATTTATAAGACATACATTATAACTAAGTCGGGGTAAGTACATACATAGGTGCCTATGAATGTGACACTTTTTAAGAGCGCTTCTAAATAATGTAAGCAATTTTTTAAAAGATATTTTTAAATTAAACTAGACACCCAGTTATTATAAACTATAATTATAGGAAAGTCATTGTACATTTTATCACACACGCAAGTTACAACACATATTTTGTAAACAATATTTTATAATACTGTACAGTCGCGGAAATTAACCACAATTCAAGTGTGAGATTTTTTAAAAATATGTCATCTAACTTTAGATAATATTTCACGCAAATTCTATTTGTATCACAGCTCAAAGAATTAATATCCATACTAATATTATAAATGCGAAAGTAACTGTGTCTGTGCTTTAACTACTTAACCAATCATAGTGAAATTTTGCATAAATATTTTCAGGGGTACAGGGGAGGACATATGGTACTTTTCATCAAGAAAAATGTGGCTTCAACAGTGGGGGCGCCACCGTCGTCGCAGCAATAGATATGTCAGCCTTTATTTATTACTCATATATTTTTTATTCTTCAATGCGAATGAAGTCATAGTCATAGAATGAATCATTGAAGTAGAGTAAAAATGAATTTCCGTGACTGTACCTATTTTATTACCTACACAATAACTTATATACAAAACGGTAACTGAAAAAAAAACGACCAGCATTTTTATTTATTTTTGTCTAAAATATTACCTACTACTTAGGTACACAAATTGAAATGATTATGAAAAAGTAAATACAGGCATTTAAATAAATAAAATTGATGGCACTACATTATACACAAACCAAAAATTATTATCTTGATCGCTTAAAATTAAGTACGACTAACATTGTATACATTAACTTCAACATATAAACTTATTATAAGTTAATTAATGAATATATCATTTTTCTAACACAAAAAGCAATACAATAGACATTAAATCCAGTTCTAGCAATGCAAGCTAATATAAAATCGCAGTTTTAGTCGATTTTATAAAATACTATATAAATTCATTATAATACTACTTCTTCCATAATCTTTCCCTCAACTAACTTCAATGTTTGTTTAAATAAATATTTTCAATATTAGTGTAACTTTAAATTATTTAGCATTTACATTTTAAAATAACATATTTTTTATTGGTTATAAAATAATAAGGAATATTATATTATTATAAATTCATTACTCTCTTATTTTCAATAGCTTGGCTTGGCATCATAGATTTAAAAAGTGGCAATACTCTTTAGTGTCGTCCCTTTCTTATCAACAAGATGGTTAAAACGGAATAACACTACTGTATTGCCACTTTTTAATTTCTTAGCTATTTTGCCAATCTGTATTTTGCTATGGCAGTCAACGAGAACTAACAAAGTTAATAATTCAAATTATTCTGATTGTTACGTAATTCTGCGATTTGACGCATATTAATACAACTTGAATGTTTGTGGTACGAGTAACTTACTAACTTAGCGTCAGTTCATACCGAAAGGTTTCGCGACGCGCTCAATTTTAAGGCAGAAATGCAATATTTAAGGTAGGTTGGTAGGTTGTAAGGTAGCAGTTAAACAGAACTTATTTACTACACAGAAACGTCCGCAGTTCAGCGCGACATCCCACAATGCATCACATAATCACTGAACTGTATACTTAGGTACCTGTTTGTGCAGTAAATTAGTTCTATATTGAATTGCTACTTTCAAATGTGAGAGTAGCGTCGCGTCTTGGTGTGAGCTGACCCTTAACCTAAATATTAAAAATAATATATTGTAAGAGGTACAAATTTCCGTTATATAAAACAACGCTAAGCTCATAGCATATTATTAATAATACACATTACTATAAAAACACTTACCTACACACACTAACATAAAATTATACTATACACGTTCTCAAAAAAAAAAAAAAACAAGTTTTTTTCAGGAATACAAATGATTTAAATCAATATACATACATATTAATGCATTGATTTAAATAATTTACAACAATTATTTATTTAAAATAAAATCATCATGTCAGCCGTAGAACGCGCGTCCACTATTGGACTAGGCCTCCCTTATAAATAAAAAATGTGTAAAATAGAATTTCTAATAAATGAGTGTGCGCTTATGACCATACGATAGAAGTGAAAACTTCTAATTTTCCAATTTTAAAATTATAAATATCATTCAGTGCGTGGCCAATTCTAGCGCGCTGGATGTCGAGTGGAACCGAGTAAACCCGATTCAGCGTCACCGACCCGAGCGTGATGGTTCATTTACATTCGCTCTTCAGCAATAACTGTTCCTATAGAAGTTTTCACATCAAAAAAGTTATTCGAATCGCTTATCAGAAACAACATGTAGATATGTCAAGATTTCAACACTTTCGCAATGCCAAATACTCTCGATTTACACCTGTATTTATATTATTATAACACATAACAATAGGGAAATGAGTCACTGAGTCATCATCACATCACATAATGATAATTAACAGAAGTTTCTATTTGAAACGGCACAATTGAATTGATAGTAACTAAATCTATAGAATCAAAATATATACAGTTGGTTTGCGAAAGTGTCACTATCAGGGTTTTTTATTTCGAAATATAATAATAAGTACAGTAGATTCGGGTAACTTTAGCTCTAGGGGGTAACTTTGGCTCAAAACAAAAAAACGTTTCAAAATTCCGCTTCTTTGCAGATATGATAGTAAACAAAAAAGTTCACTTTAGAGATGTTAGATGGTCTTAGTGGCGCTTGTTTTTTGTTGGTTGCACGAGTATTTACTTGGTTCAAACTGTTTTTGTTTTGAGCCAAAGTTACCCCCTAGAGCTAAAGTTACCCGAATCTACTGTATAGTTTGAAAATTCGAACTATTTTATCAGATTTCTCGCATACTATGTTAATACCCGTGCTTTTCACTTTAACTATTAGGTAAAGACTTTTAAAAGTCATTCGAATTATTTGTGTCTTCTTCGTTTTGTTACTTCTTCAAGAGTTTTCTAAGGTACTTGTGTAGCAACATGGATATTGAAGTTAAGTTTAACAACTTTACAATGTGAAAGTTGGAACAAGATTTGGCACATTGTAACATATTACATATTTAGTAGGTACCTGGCAAAGAAGTAGATAATTAGTACCTACATTAAGTGTCCAGTTTTTAAAGATCTAAATTTGTAAGAAAAAGTTAGAAAAATGGGATATACATAGCAAATATCGCAAAAATCTAAAATTGTATTGCTGATATTCTAAATCACTGATTCGAATCAAACCTCTGGCCCTGACAGTAAAAGTGATGTGACCATTATATTATCGATATGCTATGTAATTAATTTTGTATTTAATTTTTGATATATGTAATATTTCACTATGTTACTACACAGTCAATATAATATTTTCAGTTATGTCAATATAAAAAATATAAACTGAAGTTATAAATAAAGCGCTCAATACGCTTACTTTCTTTACCAAACTTCGCACTTATGTTCAGGGTTCATTTTAGACCCTACAGGACAGTTAAACTCTTCTGAAAACTCTTTCAGGTTAGATATTGGTCCGATCACCCTGTATTTAGCTACGGTGTGGTCATCTTTTTCTATTTGCATTTTCGTCGACTCCTTGGTCATGGCTGAACACCATACCTGAAAAATAAAATGATTGCTGTCACAAATTGAAAGAATTAAAATTTAATTACATTTTACAATTAATTAGGATGAAAAAATTCTCATTTTATATATTTTTTAATTAAGTAAGTAGATAGAGTACCTATGTTATGATTTTACAAGCCAGACGTGGCAGTAGATGAGGTTGGTTATTCCAACTAATAAGAACTAATTTACCCCAAGTTAGATTAAATTACCCCACACGTTACGGAACATTGTCTCAATTGGCTATTTGACAATATTTAAAATATAGTCCAAATTGTGGTTATCCTATCAGAAAATAGCGTAAAGAACATATGTCACTTTATTTTAAGCTAAATTATACATGTATATTTTTTGCAAATTATATGAAAAAACAAAACATAATTTTTGAAATTTTATCTGCGACCGAAACGCCCTGTGATTGGTTGCAACTCTGATAACGTCATACGCTAGTCAACATTGCTTCCGCATTGAGTTGACATTGACATAACATTGAGTTGTTTACTAGCGATTGACATCACACGTATCAAAGACCAGCGCCATTACAGAAACAGCGTTTTTGACGCGGTTTTGTGAATTCAAAATTTTATCATTGATTTTTTATTAATAATACAGTAGATCTCCCGGAAATATCAATGTAGTGTGCTTATTATGTAATAAAGAATAATTTAAAACTATTTTCTAAAATTAGTCAAATAGCGGATTCAATCATACCTGAGCGAACGATATGAAGAACAGTTGTCTATGGTTGTACTTCAGTCCGGGTAGTGTGTAGTTGACTTTAGATTTTTTGCTGTAGTCTATGTACGCGTGGAAAGACGCCTTAAGGCCACCGTTATCGGCTATGTTCTCACCTGTAAAATACAATAAATACTTAACTTAACTGATACTTTTGGGTCACATATAAATATTTGGGCTGCTACAGGATCTATATCTACACTATATTATAAAAAAAGAGCCAGATTTGATTTTTTTGTATGTACGTTTGTAAATTGTAATGTATAAACTCAATTTTTAAAACACTTTTTAATTTTTTTTTTAAATATTGCTATACAAATTGCTCTTTTTAAAAATATTGCTATACATATTTTGTCAGGCGTTATTTCTTATCTTTTATTATCATTCTATTTATTTATTCTTATTTCTATTTATTATCAGTTATTGTTAGTTATAGTTATTGTTATTTCTTATCAGGCGTTATCTTTTATTTTTCAACGCGAACAAAATCGCGGACACGACCTAGTAAATTGAGTGTAAGGGCCTCTTTCACAAACTACATGTAATGTGTTGATTAGTTACTTTTAGAAATCATTTTCTGTTTTATTGAATTATGCACTCGGTTTACTGCATCATTCGATAGCCTAATTATTTTTATTATTTTTGATTTAATGTTTGGGACGTTTACCGTACAAACAAAGGTATATCAGCTCCATTATCCCCGGTTACCGGTGACTTGAAATGACAGTTTGGCCTACTTGAAGTTTGTGAAAGAGGCGCTAAGTATAAAAAAATCTGTATTACCTAGCGTTTGTTTTCCATTCAAATGCTGTTCATCAATAGAATAATCTGAATACTGTTTTTGTATGCACTGTGCTTGCTTCTTAAATCTCCCAATGGTTGCGTTATTCCACCACTGATTTAGATTTCCAAATCTGGAAGACAATCATTATGTTAATTACTTATAACTTTTTGACTTATAACGTCAGGGCATACTGACTTCAGTCATCATTGGGCAGTTCGCCCGGTGGGAGTAACCACCCCTTTTCGGAATATTTAATTGAAATACATCCTTACATATTATTATAAAACAAAGACCTCCGCCGCGTCCGTCTGTCTGTTCGCAATAAACTCAAAAACGATTGCACCGTTTTCACCAATGGATAGAGTGGTTCTCGAGGAAGGTTTTAGTATATAACTTACGCGGACGAAGTCGCGGGCAGCAGCTAGTTTAAATATAAAAAAAATGTGTCAGCTCCGACGCACGACTGGAGTTTACTCCTTACGAACGATAAATAAATAATTTAATAAATAAAACTAAAACATATTAATATAGGTATAATATTATTATAATTACATTAATAACTAGCTGCTGCACGCGACTTCGCTCGCGTATAAAAAATAGATAAAAACCTATTCTCAGACCAATCTCAGACCTACCAAGTGTACATATAAAATTTCATTAAGATCGGTTAGGCCGTTTCGGAGGAGTATGGCAACTAACACTGTGACACGAGAGTTTTATATATTAGAATTATATTGTAGCCCGTAACGCGTAACGTGTGACATTTGATTTTAGCCCCTTAAATTTTCATACCCCGGGCTTACATAAAATTGATTCCACCAATGAAATTTAAATATATTAAAAATACATATAAAATATTTTTAAATAATGATTCGTTGCGCTTTCACAGTCGCAGCAAGTTTTGAGTTTGAATAACCTAAGAAATATGAAAAAAAGTTAATTCCATAAGTTAAGTTCCAATAAAATTTGTTTACAATTTTGGTTCAAAAAATTTATTATGTTTGTTAAAATAAACCATAAAATTTTACCTATCATATTCTCTTCCTTGATCGTCGAACGCGTGCGTCAATTCGTGTCCCATTACGACACCCATCGCGCCATAGTTGACACTCTTCGGGTTGTCCCCATCGTAGAAGGGTAGTTGCAAAATTCCGGCCGGAAAAACTATTTGGTTCTTTGTTGGCGTGTAATACGCATTCACTGTCGACGGTGTCATACCTAGTAAATACAAATTTAAACTTTACTTTATCATAAAGTATAAAAACTAATAAACAAATTTAAGATTAAATTTAAGATCGCGGGTTCGAATCCCGCTAGGGGCAAATGTTTATGTAACATTTTATCTTTGTACCTGAGTCATGGATGTTTTGTATTTATAATATGTATGTATTTAAAAAAATGTAATCTATGTATAGTATATTAACTGTCTGGTATCCGAAATACAAGCATTAGTTTCTTACTGTGGAACTAGATGTTGCTGTGTGGAATGTGTGAAGATATTTATTTATTAATTTATTAATCATTGTCAGAATTATCACGTAAAGAATTCGCGAATAAACTTCCACTTTGACTAATCTGATCATTAGTATCATTGTACTTCCCAGAAATTTATATTGCATCTGAGCATTTTAAAATTCCGCAGTTCTATTTCAAAACTATCGAAAAAATCAAAACATCAAGCAGTATCAAGAGATCAAAATCTCTTGATAGTATCAAGCAGTACACCATCATATTTTTTGAGTAACTAATATTTTTTGATTGGCAATCCTTACCTATATCTATGTCTGTGTCAAGTGGAAGCAT
The DNA here is from genome assembly GCA_945859745.1 of Synanthedon formicaeformis. Classification (NCBI taxonomy): domain Eukaryota; kingdom Metazoa; phylum Arthropoda; class Insecta; order Lepidoptera; family Sesiidae; genus Synanthedon; species Synanthedon formicaeformis. The sequence goes on from OX243977.1 coordinate 3,230,189, forward strand.
CTGGACACAAATTGATATATGATCAAAATTAAATTATTCACCGTATCCAACATGTACTCATCCATAACATCCAACATTGTATCCAACACAAGACACCGTAGAATTAGAAACTGTTACTAATTTACAATGACTTCTATATTACTTCGTAAGGACAAGGCTAACGCTCCTAGTACGTAGCACCGACGCGCCGGTGTCAAAATCGGAAATTGGCACCAATGACGGGTGTTCATTCTGTGCGTAGAAAGATACGAAAATTCTTACTTACCAGTGACCAACCAATGAGAACACTTTACAATAACAGAATAAGCCAATAAGAAATAAAAATACGTATTAAAATGGCAATGAAAACAAATTATTTTTAGTAACTGGGTGTGCAAATTGGAGGACCATTTTTTTGTCACTAGTAGTATGGTAAGGGCGCATCCTGTCTTGTTTAACATATCACTGCTAATTAGCAAGCCCCTTAAAGTAGTTATCTTACTCGAGACCTCTTAATTATAATGACCAAATGCGATCTATAAAGGGAAAGAGAAAATTTGGACGAAGGAAGATATCGTGGCTGAGGAATATCAGGGATTGGACAAGGAAGACTGTTCCAGGCTGATCGTAAACCTTCAGTAGTTGGAGAAGCACCACAACAAGAAGAATATTTCAATTTAGAACAAAATGTCTTATGTCTGTCACTCACCCCACTTGGTCTTATTGACAGGCTGGTCCAATTTCTTCAGATCATTCTTCAAGCTGTACACGTTAAAGTTTATATTGTTTTGAAAGTACTTGTTTGGTATCACTTCCAATTCCTCGTACTGTTTGTCCAACTCCTCCTTGTTTAAAATGTAGTCTGGGAAACCTTTAAAGAGTAAAATTATAAAACTATTAAAACACCTTTCAATAATTAAAATGAGTGTATTCTTTACTTATTAAATAAAGTTTTAAATTATCGTCTTGTGTGGGTAGTTCTTGAGTGAGACATGTTTTTTTAATTTTCTATCCTTCAAACCGTATTCTAAATACATATTTATGTGACGTTACAGGCACGAAATAGGCGACGGTAGCCACCTACCATCAAGTGAACTGTCAGCCTTGTCTGATGAGTTTTCATGTCTATAAAAAGTGTGTGTGTCAGCTCTGACGCTCGACTGGAGTTTACTCCTTACGAACAATTATAAAATACATAACAAAAATTATAAAAACATTTATCATAACGAATAAATATCAGCGCCATCTTTGTTCGAATTATGATACATGATTACCGGTGCCATCTAGTTTTCGCAAGGATTTATTATTACGTAACAAATTCTAGTTTCAGAGATTTGGTGCAGATGGCGCTAAAATTAAAACTAGACATGTGACCATCCCATAAATTTTCATACCCCGGCTTCTTTAAGAAGTAAACTCCAAAAATATTAGAAAATAAGTTACCTATCATATCCGTGATAGCATCAGCCTTTATATCAGCAGCCTGTCTGGTCTCCGCGTCCATCCATTTCAAATTGTTCAGATTCGCTTTAAACGCATTACGAATATGCTCAATCATAATCTCCCCTTGAGTTTTTGCTTCGCCATGAAACACTTCGCGGACAAACATTGCTCCTACAGCAAAACCTATAAACGTATGAAGAAAATAACTCTTTTTAACAACAAAAAAAAAACGACTTCAAACCGTTTTGTCAAGGATGCCACTGTCAGAACTGGACCAAATTGAAATGGGACCACACGGGAAGCACCAGCTTTCAAATAAAGAAATAATCTCAAAATCATTTTACCCAGTCGAAAGTTATGAGGTAACAAACATAAAAAAAGTACAGTCGATTTGAGAACCTCCTCATTTTTTGGAAGTCGGTTGAAAAAGCTCTAATCAACGACACAAATCGATTTATGTTATAATTGTCATATCGATTTGCAATTCCGATTTGACAGAACTGGCAATACACCTGTTTTGAGGAATATCTAAATTTTACATATTATAAAAAAAAATTGTTTGCTTCTATCTGTTTCTCCGCTAACTTCTTCTGAAAACCCTAACGAATTTTGACACAGATTTTACTAATGGAGTGAAGCTCGGATTTTTTTAAATATCCATAATCTTTTCTGTCAGTTATTACATTATGCATACGAGTGCTGTGCGCAGGCTCAGGCCTCACCTAATTGTGAGGAAGTATAGACTACATACTTTCTACTGCGTGGTGAACCACGCTCTCCTGTTTCGGATTGACATAACTTCATATGAATTTCAAAGGTTATCTTCTAGCTAGGATATGTAGGTTTTCTTGCAATGGTTTCAAGGAACCTAAAGTAAGTGATCATAACTTAGAATGAAGCACACGTGAATTTGAGGTCAAAAACCTGGATCGGAACCTGAATCTGTCACTTTTGGAGCAAAGCATTGGCTCGATGAGCTTTTACTAAATAACGTTAGGTACTTGCTACAATCACGTTTTCTGTTCTCTAAAAAATCCGTTATTTCATTATAACTAGATTATTATTTTAGACAATATTAACACAACAAATTTTTAATTTAAATATAAGATTTAAGTTTAATATTTTTCAAATTGTAATAAATTGTAAGTATAGTTCGATTTTAGTAATAATTTCAAATGATCACAGGAGGTTTTTAGTGTAAACTCGACAAATAAAGTGCTTTATCACCTTAACATGGAACATTCTTTGTATGTTGTAGAATGATAAGGTCTGTTTTCCTTTGAAAATTCAGTGAAAATTATGTCAATCAGTAATCAATACCTATTTCAAATCTAAGCCTTAGCGAATTTTGAAATGAATGGAATTTGTTATCGAAACTGATAAAGCACTTTTCTGGTCGGCCATACATTGTATTATAATTATTATGAGCTTTAAAATTGTTAAGATTATAAATAAATAAATTAATTAACTATTGCATTTAATTTGAATGTCATTTAACTGGAAGTCAAAAACAAAATAATAGCTGGGAAACGCTGCCAGTATCTTCGGAACATTGCCTAAAGGGACTCCTTTTAATAATATATTTTAGTTTCTTTTTTTTTTAAGGTTTTTAGTTTTAGTTTTAGTTTCAATAGTAAGTTTTGTTTTTTTTTTTTAAGTAAATTATAATTATGTTATTTTAGTTCAACTGTAAACTTGTATCTGTAATGTATATGTATGTAAATAATAAATTATATATAATATATATGTTAACTGATAAAAAATAAAAAATAAAATAGCAATATTTATTTACCAATGGCATTGTTGGTGTCAGTGACGCAGTATCTCCAAGATTCCTCAGTGCCTTCGGAACCGAATAAAGCTTTCCTCAAAATCTTAGTGGCGTCACGGAAAGATTTCGATAAGTACGTCGACAAAGACCTAGAAACTTGCCACATCATGTAGCTCGTCAGAGTTCTAAAAAAATCAAAGAAAATAATGTCACAAAAACTACTAATGAGTTAAATGAGAAAGAGGGTGAAAGTGCTATAAGAGCGATAAAAGGGGAGAAGTTGCAATATTTTAAGATTTATATTAAAACTAAGTGATACTTACTTTCTGTCTTCTTCTGTGTTATTGTATTTTCTTATGACTCTTGTCAAGTTTTTAAAGTAGTCAGGAGCGTACACTACTACTCTGTCGTTCTCAGTTATCTGAAAAGCATAAGATTAAAAATTACGTAATATATCGCGACACGTTTGGTCTAGTGGCTAGTAACCCTAGCTGTTAACCAACCGGTCGCGGGTTCGAATCCCGCTAGGGGCTGTAAACTACTAGCTCGCGCCCGCGACTTCGTCTGCGTTGAAAAAGAAAAAAAGTAGCCTATCTTGTGTCCTGTACGTCTAAATGTTTATCTACCAAGTTTCATGAAAATCAGTTAATTCGTTTAAGAGTTATGGAGGAACATCCATACATACAATACCTACACTTACAGATTTATTATTAGTATTGATTTAGTATTGTGGGCCTCTACAACACGTTCCTGTCGGCAGTAAAATAAGCCAAAAGTTAAATCATAAATAGGAAAGAGAAGATTCCCTGTTCTGTTTCTGTAGTGGCCAGGCTTGTCCTAACCTAATCCTATATAACTTATCCTATTTAAAGTAGCAGAGATGTTTGCATGTCTTGTATACGACGGTAATTATATGACCTATAATTATGTGACCGTCAATCGACCTGCTAAGTTTAAAAAAAAGGGCAGGTTGACGGTCTACTTTATTGGAGGTATCCACTGTCGCCTAAGAACACAAGCAACACCAGCTAATATGGGCAAGAACTTAGTCGACCCAGCAAAGACTTCAAACTTTGTCCATTAAAGTTCATTTCGTAACGGCTACAGGGCTACAGAAAAATATCTACAGGGATTGTTCTGTACCATTTTTTGGTCAATTTCAACATTTTCCCAAGAATCTACAACATTTTCCCAGGTTATTTCAACAATTTTCCAAGCATTTTCAACAATTCCCTTAGGAATTTGCTTAGAAAAATGTTGAATTTGCTTAGGAAAATGTTGAAATTGCTTAGGAAAATGTTGAAAATGCTAGGAAAAATATTGAAATTGTCCGAAAAATGGTAAATAATTCGCGTATCTTCAGGATAGAAATACTACCCTTCGCTTGCACCATTCACACTAGTTCTTTGTCCAAGGATACATGAGAACAGATAAGAATAGATCTTCTGTTCTGTTGCGTTAAATTCGTTGTTCCGTTGCGTGGTTTAGGAGCAGTTAGCGGCTATACAGACAGACAGACAGAAAGATAAATTGTTACTTACAGTTCTATTGACCAATTTAAAGGCGTCGTTGAAAAACATAGTCCAATTTAAGAAAGGCGCAACTTTCTGCCATTCTCTCAACGTATATGGGTTGTACAATCCTTCTTCGTCCCTCCTATCTTCGGAAGGCGTTGTGATATTTGCTAAATCTGTCTCGAACTGTATTACTTTAGTCATTTGCGCTTTAGCCTCTTGCTTATTTGCTCCTAACAGTACGCATATACGTGTCATATAATCTAAGTATGCGTCGAGAACTTTCTTATGAGCTGTTTTGTTTAAGTAGTTGTCTCTTGTTGGCAAATTTAATCCGCCTTGATCCAACTGTAACGATAAAAGAGATGAGGATTAAAATAATCCCCACTAAAGGCCTCTCTCAAAGATGATCTATTATCTATCTCAATAAAGATGAGCGTCCACGTGGAGTTAAAATTTTCAAAAATCTTTTTTTGCTTACATTACAAACCATTCAAAACCTATGTTCCAAATTTCAGTTTACTAGACCTAGTTTTGTTTCGCTGTACGTTGATAGTCAATCAGGACACATGATTTTATAAGTATAGATTTTAAATGCATATTTCTTGAAATAACTCGCTTCAATTGGTCTCATTATGTGTTTGAGAATAAGAGTGATCTGCCGTAAACGAAAAAAGACTTACAACTATCACATGTTTTGATGAATTCCTGTCGTCTTCAGTCACAGCCCAATTGAATAGTCCACCCAAATTGTACCTAAAAAAAACGAAAGTCCAAGAGACGGTTAGCATTTTAATTCCTTATTTAAAAAATCACAATATATGAGAAAAATATTAAATTGCCCACTGCCATAAAGGAGCTTCCTATAAAATAAATAAAGCACACAAATAATGGCTCTTCAAAAAGAACTCTTTCAGAATTATGTATTAACAGAATTATATAATTGTACTCGTATTTTTTTGTGTTTTGCTTAATCTTTTTATTTATATTCTTTTCATGCAAATGAAACTACCTAACCTGTTCTGCACGTCCTGCACCAGTCTCTGCATATCCCATTTCTTTTGATTAATCATAGTATTATTCAAAATGTGCCAACCACCAAGTTTCTTGATTATATCAACTAGAGGCTTTTCGCCCATTTTTTCTATAGTCTCATTAGTATCAATACACGCATCGTAGTAAATGCGAGCTTTAGCTTCAGCGCTCGTATTGTCCGACACATTCACCTTCTCTGTAACAAAATAAACGGAAGGAATTTAATTTTTAATTTCTTCACAGATATGTAAGTACTAAAATTCTAATGCCTGACATACACGACCAAGCCTATCGTCTAATCGGCGGGACAGATCTGTCATGCGATGACTTCCCATATACCGCCAAATTGATTCAAGTCAATTGTAATATGCCTATTTGGACGATAAGCTTTTTTTTTATTTTCCCCCCGGGGGTTACAAGGGTTGGCCATTTATTTTATAACAAACTAGCTGCTGCCCGCGACTTCGCCCGCGTAACTTTGTAAAAGCTTCCTCGAGAACCACTTTATCCATTGGTGAAAACAACATGAAGTTATCACGAACAGACAGACCAAAGTGGCGGAGGACTTTGTTTTATAATATGTAAGGATATTAACAACATAATTATGTACATTTATCTGTTTAATAAGTGATAAAATTTATCTCGACAAATTATTACGGTGGATTAACAAAAGGGGGGATGGTCCAGTACCCCTAATTTAATCAGGATCTTTATTAACCTTTTTTTTATTACTAGTTCGAACGATAGGCTTGTCTAAAACGATAAAAATATCTAAAAACGAAGGTCTATATGCAATGCGTGTTGTCGGTTTTAACATACGGGCTAAGACATGGACACTAAAGAAATGTTTCCTCCAAAATTTACAGGTTGCTCATTGTTCTATGGAGAGGGTAATGATTGGCATTTTTCTTAGGCAGATCCGAAATATGGAGATCCATCGGAGAACAAATGTGGGATCAACTCAACGCTGAAGTGGGAATGAACGTGACACATCTGTCGTGTAGCTAATGGGCACTAATGGGCGTTAGAGCAAACGAAACTTGAAGTGAAGATCGCTGACCTCAAGAACGGCTGGCAGTGTATGGATGGACGCGGTTCAATTGTAATAGTGTTCAATTAAAAAGGCCTATGTCCAAACAGGACGTTTTATGCTGATAATAATTATGGCGATGAAGTAATTAAATTGTAATTAAAATATAAATAAAATAAAAATCTAAATTTTGAAACATTGAATGGAACATTTTATTGATGTCTGCTTGCCTCAATTAAAAGAGCTTAATCTGATTAAGCTTTTTCAGCTACTATAAAATTCTAGTCTTTTTGTCTTTCTTGGCACTTGAAAAAAATAGTTTTCCTCAATACAATACTGAAAGATTTGCATAGTAAACAAGTTACGTATCGCCAAAGTAAATAGAAGTTGAATGCGAGGCGACGTCCGAAAAGGTGAGTATCTAATTTTTGTACAAAGTGTTAAATAATGATGGATCGACAATAATTCACAATGGACCTCTAACTCGATGTCAGTAACGCTAAAGTGGTTCGAACACAGAGCAGTGTGTGTAGAGAAAAACAGTTTTCAAGTACGGTTAGCAAACAAAGTCACTATTTGGTTTATCTAAAATTAAATTGATATATATATTTTATTTATAAACAAACCGTTACGATGGTAATGTCTTAAACGCTTAATAGGGTTGTCTATTTTGTCTATTCATAATCGCTCGCCTATGTATCTGACGAGCTTAACATTGAAAAAAATTATGCCTAAGAAATAATTTTTATCATCTATTTTAATATAAAACAATTTATAAAATAAGCCGACAAACAGAAAAGAGTAAAACTAATTTGTGACGTATTTTTATGCCTTTGATGTATTTTTTTAATTTTTGTGTTTTGAATTATTTAGTTATTTTTAATGCGGTTTAATATCATGTAGTTGTAGAAGATTCCTTAACCACTTGCCTTAAAGAATAAACGATTGGATATTATTATTTTAACTTAATAATACACTAAAATAAAAATTCCTAAACCAAATTAAAATTCACTCTTAGACACTTTGACAAAAGATCCGATGTATTTTTTGATGTTTTTATGTAATCAAGTCGATTTTGGTGCATTTGAGCAAGATAGCATTTGATTCATGATTCTACGACGTAATGAGAAGGTTGATTTCTTATTGTACCTGTACCTGTTAACAATCGAAAAATGAGAAAAAAATATTTAAAAAGAAAACCTTCCAACAGAGACGCCATAACAATATCTGTTGTTTTGTTAACCGTACAAAAAGTTCTAAGTAGCAATAACAACAGAACAAATATTATATTTTCCAATATATAAGTCCTTATATAGTATTATCGGCTTCGGCAAAAATGCAAATCTAATTCACAACCCAGAAGACAGGTACTTTTTGCGTGACCATACGTAGGTCGAGCGTTTCCTAGAACATTATTGAAGTGAAAATCTACACATCATTATCAATAATATTCAAGGAAACCTCTCAAGTTATCAGGCGCGATTTCACTATAATCCAAGTAACTGACTGCCAAGATTTTGCATGTCTTCGGATATTGCTATTTGGCGCTGAAATACAAAATCCGAAGATTTTGCCTTCACAACAAGAAATAGTTCAATAATTCACACATGAAATCCATAAAGTTGGAGGTCAGATCAGGTTTTGAACTATCACTAGTAAGGTCAGTTTATCTGATTACTCACCAAGAGCATATCTGATTGTCAATTGATTCTGAAGTTCGATCTTGCTGAATATTCCCCAATTTGATTTGCCTTCGGGTATGGGGTTATTTTTTATCCAACCACCGCAGGCGAACTCGTAGAAGTCATCGCAAGGGTTCTGAGTCTCGTCTATTGCTCTGATCACCTCACTGGCAGTGTAGATGCAGGAACTGGAAAGGCATACACTGGATTCTTCTGAAAAAAAAAACATAACATTCATGTTAAAAACCTATTCAAAGATGGCCAGGTTACAAACATCGCTTGAGTGTTAGTTATGGATATGGGTATGGGACTCTATTCGTTCTATTCGTTGGGTGGTTAGGTGGTTGGTTACCCAACGGACTTATTTATGTATATAGAGTTATAATTTGGGTGCAAAAGTTGTCACTATGCGCGTGCAAAGCCGGTAACAGGTAATTACGCTTTAACCAATTTACCTTTTTTTTTAAACCACTTGCAACACGCCTGTCAATAGTTGTTAAAAAAAATGATAGTATGACGTACCTTTCATGGTACCTACACGAGTAATATGATATATGGTGTTCAAAATTCAAAATAACATCCTTTCTAAAGCAATTGCATTCCTTGACCTCTCGCCCCTCTAATGTTTCATTGTTTCTATGTATATATGGATAGTTTAATTCCGTTTATATTTATGCAATCGCGTATAAATACGAGTAGATACTTAGTACGGAAGTCTGGACATGTCTGGGTATCGTGTATTTGTATTCAACACGTGAGAATGTGACAAGGTGAAGGCCACAACTGCTATCAACTATAGTTAGATACTACTACACTATACTTGTTATAGGTAGATAACAATCATAATAAAAGTGATGTAAACGAACGGTTATCGCTTTATGACCTGTCTTTTATGAGTTTCACTAACTAACTTCCTCATCTATCTGCTGACGGTCAATTTCGTTCAATAAAATTACTGTGGCGTCAATTGTAATGTGGGCACAGTACGGGCTACAGAAGTGGGTAGGAGTGGTAGATTGCATCAATGATCTAATTTTTGAGGCAAACTTCATAAAGCCGTTTAAACAGCAGCTTTAGCACACTGCGTTTGTGCAGTTATAAACTGCTCAGTTTCTAGGGCCAGTAACTCGTTTTTTTATGTTTATGTTTTTTTATTTTCCATTAGAGATTGGTTTGCTCTTGGCCAACAACCAACTGTGTAGTAAGGATGAGGCCTATGATGGAGCGAGCTCACCCAGAAGATGCCTAACTTTGAAAAGATTTGGGTTATATGAGCTCGGAAATACAGACGCCGGCAGGTAGTTCCAAACCTAGGCGTTGAGCATTATAAAGGATATTTTAAAGCGCTTGCTCCGAAAAAGAGGGATTTCGACAAGATGAGGATGGTAACCAGCCGTATGTCTGTATGTCGGATGGAAGAAAGGGGAAGGCGCTATGAGCTCATGCAGCTCCTGAGCACACTCTCCGAAGTACATCTTATAAAAGACACATCCAGTCTATGTAATTGTGCGTCTATGTTTAACACAAGCAACGCAACAAGTGCTGCAAGTGTGCTGCCTTTTTTTTAATTTTTTTATGTTAAGGTCGACAGACAGGCTGACGGTCCACTTGATGGTAGGTGGCTACCGTCGCCTATAACACAAGCAACGCCATAAGTGCTACAAGTGCGCTGTAGACCATAGGATTAAGGATAAGGGATAAGGAAGGGATGGGGTAATGGGCTCTGGCAATCCTTACTCACTCACCGAAACACAACAGCACGTAAATGCTGTTATTTCACGGTGGTATTCTGTAAGGGGATGGTTACTGCCGCCAGACGGGCTGCCCAAATGACTGCGAAACGCAGTGTGCCCTACCACTACTTTTCAAATCCAGACCAGAGTCAATTTTGAAAATTACATTAAAATTTCCAAAGTTGACCCCGCCGGGAATCGAACCCGGGCCCCCTGAGACGTTAGGCAAGCACCCTCGCCACTCGTCCAACGGGCTCGTGCTAGCCTTAGGTAGGATTCCCAATATTCTTGATGGGCTCTAGCATCCCTTGCTCACAACAGCACACATTATTTTATTTCACGGTTGTTTTCTGTAAGGGGTGGGATGGTAGAGATAGATGGCCATACGAAAGGCTGCCCAATCTTCTAGAAATTATATCAAAAATGCCTTTGAGGGTTTCATATTTAGATTTCCTAGTAAATTTTCCTGGACTATTCACATGGATTCATTTAACATTTAACCAGATACAAGCTAAACGATGTTTAAAGATGCAACAGCAATCTGCATAAATTATTATCAGGCAATTAAATCCGAGAATGTTCATTATCAAACAACAATGTGGCTGAGAATAGAAATATATAATTCTCTAGTTATGGCACAGAGCACTCGATATAATATAGTTATTTAAAACGACTTACAACCATCAGACTGAAGGAGACTGTGTTTCTGCAGTTATATTATAAACTAGCTGGCGCCCGCGACTTCGTCCGCGTTGAAAAAGAAAAAAAGTAGCCTATCCTGTGTCCTGTACGTCTAAATGTTTATCTACCAAGTTTCATGACAATCAGTTAATTCCTTTAAGAGTTATGGACGAACATAGCATACATACATAAAAAATTCTTAAAATCGTCAATTTAGTTTCAGTATCGTGATGTACCTATAGAGCCTATAAACACAATATCTCTGAAAATAAAGAACTTACTCCATGACCAACCCTTACAGATTTATTATTAGTATATTAATAAAACTTTCCTGAAAATTTATCCAAAGTGATGGTGAAAATCGCATCAAAATCCGTTTCGTCGTTTTGGAAGAGTTAGCGGCCAAACAGACAAGACGCGGGGGCCATACTTAACCTCATACAGAAAATTACATAGGTACGTTTATTCTTGTGTATTGGTGAGTAAAGGTCTTGTTAACTATGATGCCTTATTTTACAATGAAATCTTTTATCCTTACCTTGCGGTTCAGGTCGATAGCACGGCGGCACTGGCAGGATTGAAGGTCCACGCATTGCCAATAGCAGTAATGTGGTCAGCAATACAGCCAGGAACAGCAAAGCACTCAATACGAGTAATATTCGTTCCAATCTGGTGCGCTGATGCCATCCTATAAATGATACCCCCTGAAGCAAAAAGAAAAAAGACAATGGTTAAAATCGGTATACTGACAGAGAGGTCAACTCTTAAATTAGTGCACATATAAGCAATAAAGGACAAGATTCATCTTCCCTGTTATTTATGTTCTTTTATTTTGGTGTCCCAGACAACGTGGTAAAAGAATTTTTCAAATCGGTCCAGTAGTTCATATTCAATACAAACAAACAAACAATCGAATCTTTCCTCTTTATAATATTAGTATAGATAAAACGCGGACGAAGTCGCGGGCACCAGCTAGTGATAACATCATCATCATCATCATCATCTCAGCAGCAGGACGTCCACTGCTGGACATAGGCCTCCCCCAAAATTTTCCAATTGGACCATATTTTATAGTGATAACATAAATTACGTAAAATCGAAAAAGTCAGAGATGTGGAGGCTCTTAGGACGCATGCTATGCAACGTCACCCATATCAAATATAGTAAAGAAAACTGTCATCATGTGCAGTCGGCCGCAAAAGTCGAATAACTCAATTAAAAGTGCAAAACAACAACACTCAACGCCACGAATAGAGCAAAAAATAAACTTCACGTACAAATGATCGTAAAAAGCTTCAGTTAGGGTGGGTTGCACCGTAGGCTTGGTTATTGTTACGGTCAAAGTTAACTTTAGCGGTAACTTTAACGGTGACAGTCGAAATTGACAATCGCATGTTGCACCATGATATTGTTCGTCACTGTCAAAGTTAAAGGGGTTGCCATTATAAAATAATGTAATTATCCTAGGTTGTCATAGTAATATTTTTTAATATGGCAACATTCAAAGTCACCTGTCAAAACTGTCACAGTTGACTTAACCGAAACAATAGCATTACCCGGCCAATTTCGAGTGGTTAAGGATATCGTTAGGTTATGACGTCATTTTAACCGTTGTAAAAATGGTGCGACGCATACGAGTATTATGCTTAAGCGAAGATTTAAAGGCTGGATTGGATATGGTTGCCGTTAAAGTTAGATTGTGTAACCCACCCTAAGTAAGTGAGTGATCAGTTGTTTTGCACTTTTGAATGTGTTAATCGACTTATGCGGCCGACTGTACATTGTTACACTGGCAAAGATGTAAGAAAAAAGAGTAGGTACAACATTCAAATGAATTATTAATTTTAATTTATTATTTTTTAAATTACACATAACTTTCTAACATTTATTCTATGTTAATTTTGTTTTGAGCTAAAAGATGACGTCGTATTTGACGTAAAACTCAACACACACCTGAATCTGAGTTTAAAATAACATAAAATCTTGAGTATTATTAGTCTCACGAAAATAACGTTTCATTGGCGCAGGCGGTTTATGATGTAAACATGTTTTAAGGTAGGTAATACCAGTAATACATAAATTAACGACGTATTTATAGAAATTAATTTAGTATTAAAAAAGATTAATTACAAATTTTATGCGACCATCAAACTAATTTATATTTCATTGTTAGTTAAGTATCTATATTATCTAAACTAATAATAAATTTATCTATAATAATAATATAAAGAGGAAAGATTTGATTTATTGTATTTTCGTATGTGTATGTAATGGGTAAACTAAAAGTAATTAAAATAACTGTGTTTTATTTTCAAAAAATTATGTTAAGTTCGACATGCTTACAATCTGACTATCCACTTGATGGTACTGGTGGTTACTGCAACCAAACGGGCTGCCCAAATTAATGCGAAACGCAGTATGTTCCCATTCGAACTTGCGACCTCTGAGACAGAGCTCTAAGGCAAGCATCTGAACCACTCTACCAAATGGCTCGTCGACTTGTTCTTTAAAAATGCCTTGATAGTCGGACAAGAACACAAGCAACGCCACAGCACAGTAATATAGGAAATATGGTTGGAAAAAAAAGAAAAATTACTTTTCAACCGACTTCCAAAAAAGAAGGAAGTTCTCAATTCGACTGTATTTTTTTTAATGTTTGTTACCTCAAAACTTTCGACTGGGTGGAACGATAGATGGGTGGAACGATTTTTTTTAGAAAGCTGGTGCTTCCCGTGTGGTCCCATTTAAATTTGGTCCAGTTCTGACAATGGTATCAATGGGAAACGATTTCAAGTCGGTTTTTTTTTTTGGACAGACAGGCAGACGGTCCACTTTATGATAGTCGGCTACCGATAGCCTATAACACGTACAAGGCCATAGGTGCTGAAAGTGCGCTGCCGACCATAGAGGAGGATTTAAGGATAAGGGATAAGGAAGGCATAGAGAAATAGGCTCTGTCATCCCTTTCTCACTCACCGAAACACAACAACATACGAAGACGTGAGTTGAAGGTGATATGTCGCATTTTTGGGTTTTTTCATTTTTTTGCGTTAATGAAGGTAATATGTCCATGTAAATGATTACAGTCCTTAAGATCGTCGATTTAAGACATTTTCGGAAAATAAAAAGTGAAAAAAAGGTGTTTTATGTACAGATAATTTTATAAAGCAAAAAGTGCAGAAAGGCTTACTTTTGTTAATGGAAGAGGGAGCTATATTCACTTTTTTTTTAATTAAATAATACAATTGCTATCATACCATTAATATTTTAGGTTGTTTACACACCTTTGCATCATAATTTAGTACAAAAATCAGTTCCGTGGCGACTTATCTCAAAAATTAAAAGTAAAACTTTAACCTCATTTATTCAAAATTGGAATTATGCGACATATCACCTTCGTCCACTCACGTCTTCATACATATTATAATTTTCACTGTGGCCTACTGTAACTGGGTGGATATTGCCGCAGTGTACCTTGATACATATGAAATTGAAAAGATATTTAGGTGTACTGTACACACAATTGAGATGCGAACCTGGGTCTATCTATACTTACTAATATTATAAATAGGAAAGATTTGATTGTTTGTTTAAATTGAATAGGCTTTGAAACTACTGGAACTTCGAAAATTCTTTCGCTGTTAGGAAGCGAGTAACATAAGCTAACAATCAATCACTATACTAATAATAAATCTGTAAGTGTAGGTATTGTATTATGTATGTTCCTCCATAACTCTTAAACGAATTAAATGATTTTTATGAAACTTGATAGATAAACATTTAGACGTACGGGACACAGGATAGGCTACTTTTATTTTTTCAACGCGGATGAAGTCGCAGGCACCAGCCAGTTCTATATAAAACAAGAAACATTAGGAGTGTATAAAACAAATTATTATAGCGATTTTAACCGTAATAAAGAGGTAGCTACTCACTTTCATGGATCAACAGATAACACTCTCGATGTTAAAAAAAGAATCAGAAAACAAAGTGTTCTCAGTGAAACGACAACTTCTCAACAACTCAGCTCTTTGAATGGTCCTGCACGGGTAGGTATTAGGCAGCTATATAAAGCATAAGTATTCAATGGTCCGACATAATGGAACCATTAAAGACGTCAGCAGTCCGAATACACGGATAAATCAAGTTTACAATTCCATTTCCAACTATATAAACAGTAAAAACAAATGTATTTAAACATTTATAAAATATTAAATAACTAGCTAGTGCCCGCGGCTTTGTCTGCGTTCTAAAATTAAAAATATAATACCTAAATCAAGGAGGATAGAGATCTCTACCCTCCTTAACCTAAATGTAACGCTGTGACGACAGTGGCGCCACCGCAACTGACATTTTTCCATTAACTGACATTTTGAGAACCTAACATTTTTCCAGGATATCATAATTAAAAAAAAATATAATATTATTTCTTTACTTTTAAGTAACTTATCAACACTTGTAGTTGGTAAAAGAGACCCTAAGCGCCTGTTTCACAAACGTCAAGTATTCCAAACTGTCATTTAAAGTCACCGGTAACCGGGGTAAATGGAGCTGATATACCTTTGTTTGTACGGTAAACGTCCCAAACATTAAATAGAAAATAATAAAAAAAATTAGGCTATCGAATGATGCAGTAAACCGAGTGTATAATTCAATATAACAGAAAATGATTTCTAAAAGTAACTAATCAACACATTACTTGTAGTTTGTGAAAGAGGCCCTTAGCTTATTACGTAGTAGGTATTCTGTACATTTTAGAAATTAATTGTCGACGACTTCTATTATAAGATTTCTGTATTTTTCTTTTGAGGATTTTTTTTATTTTGAACATTGTCTTATACAAACAACGACCATCCAACCCAAAATACAAATAATATACCTAATGTTACGACTGCTACGTGTAATTCGAATTTATCTGCAGTAAAAATGACCACCGTATCAGTTACAGAATCTATTATATGAGTGACCAAGTAGGTACCTTATATAAGAACTAAATCTAGTACACAGAGCATGTCCTTAGATTATATGGGTTACGATATCAATTTACAATCGTAGCCACAGTTCGAACTATTTTTAGCCTGTACAAATTGCTTTGTAAATTGCCTAGCTTTAGTAATATTTTAATATGTTAGATATAAGTAAAATTATCAAATAACAAAATGTGAAAATTTGTCATGTACAGTCGGAGTACAAAACCTTAGTCAGTTTCAAAGACCTAATACGAGACATTCGTCATATTCAAATTTATTCTTTTAGACTCTTACTGCCTTTTGAAACTAAAGTACTTAGTAAGCAAACATTTATTCAAAATCAAAATCAAAATATTTATTTATCAATTAGGTTTCTACAAGAAACTCTTATGATCGTCATTATAAATTTAAATTTTTAATTATTATTAACAGACGCTTGAAATATAATTTTGGTATGACTAATAACTGATTTAGTGCAAGCAAATGTCGACTTTAAGATGACGAATCTTTTCTTACCCCGGCTATTCTATACATAATACTATATAAGGATAAGGATAGAGATAAGGAGAATAAATTATATACTAAAACCTTCCCCGAGAACCACTCTATCCATTGGTGAAAACAGCATGAAAATCGGTGCAGTAATTTTTGAGTTTATCGCGAACAGACAGACAGACAGAGGCGGCGGAGGACTTTGTTTTATAATAATTATGTAAGGATACATAAGAATGTGTCGATCTACCATTAATACTAAAAAAAATCAGAAACTAAGACATTTTTATTGAGTAAAATTGAAACGCTTTTTAAAAAGTCATTTTCCATCTAACAGTAAAGGAAATTAAACCATATTGCGAACTGGAAAGAGTGAATTTAGCGTGAAAATGTGCATCCTTTTCAACGAGGAGCGAGAGATTCCGCAAAGAATGCAATTTCCTAACGACCCAGATGTGACTATTTAGTTTCTTCCGCTACTACTATATTTTCATCACATAGTATGAATTGATTTCAAAAAACCTACATTTATTAATACATTTTGACTTTATTGTTATACTTTGCCGCAAAGGGAATGCAGAATAGTACTCAGCAGGGTCGATTTAGTCTAAAAAGTTTCACTAGGCAAAAAGTTTCACTAAATGCCACTGACCTGTAATACGAGTATAGGTAACCACTGGTCAGGCTATCCCATACAATTAATGGTTAAAAAAAAAACTTTTTAAAAACAAGCTTTTTAATTAAGTGCCCTAAAAAGAAGAAAATAATCTTTAAATTAAATATAAAAGCTTGTCGCGAGATTTACCTGTGTACTAACTGGTCTTGCCTAATTCATAAAATGATTTGACAGCAGCCTGTCCAGTGGTATATATTAGGTCAGTGCTAAATTTAACTGTCAAAAGCAGGCGCTTTTTGAGATTTTTCCGTAGATGGATCGTTGCAAGCGTTGGGTATTGGGGGTTAATAAATAAAGAGATGTCTTTCTTAAAATTAATTATTGTACAAAGAATACAGAGCGGATATTATTAAATTAGTACCTACATGCATGCCTCTTGTTTGCCAAACATCTTTAACTAGATTTGAACGTAGCATGATTTATTTATAGAAAATTTCTTGGTATCAACATGAATAGCGGTTCTCTGAATGACTAAAATTAAGAAAAATAATCTAGTTACCTATCTATTTTGATAATCATTCTTAATAAATATAGGAATGGACTTTTTGTGTGGATTTTTTAACCTTATGCTGGGACTTAATGTTACATCTGCATAGAGTAGGTATCTTTTACTAAGGTCTTTTATAGCAAATTCGTTGCATTTTCATCTTTAAAACGTTGCAATTAAGGTTTAAATTACTTATGTGAATTTTAAACTAAACTTGGTATTCTAGTGTTGTTCGAAACTTAATTATGAGAAGCAAGGTCAAGAGTATATCTTATCAGCAATGTTTCCGTGAAAAATCTACATAATCGGTAAGGCATCTGCGTAAGCAAAGCGTGACCATAATAAAAATAACAAAATTACTTTTTTGTTACACATTTTGTTGTTTTACTTTAAGCGTCTATTTTTTTTA
The DNA here is from genome assembly GCA_945859745.1 of Synanthedon formicaeformis. Taxonomy (NCBI): domain Eukaryota; kingdom Metazoa; phylum Arthropoda; class Insecta; order Lepidoptera; family Sesiidae; genus Synanthedon; species Synanthedon formicaeformis. Next base: position 3,248,091 of record OX243977.1, read on the forward strand.
ACATCTAAGTAATTTCTATCATAACACAAACACAAAAAACTAAACTCACTATTAGTTAAAAATAATAACAAAATAAAATAATAAATTGATTACATATGTACACTAAAACTAATACTCAATATAAAAATGGACCCTACGGCATTGTACCAAGGACGCGGGCAGCATTTTGTTGTTAATTTTTTACTAACTGGTTGAAATTGAAATAAAAATAACTCTTTTTAACAAAAAAAACCGCCTTCAAACCGTTTTCTCATGGATGCCATTGTCAAAACTTGACCAAGTTGAAACGGGACCACACGGGAAGTACCAGCTTTCAAATAAAAAAAAAAGAATTATCAAAATCGTTCCACCCAGTCGAAAATTATGAGGTAACAAACATTAAAAAAATACAGTCGAACCTCCTCCTTCGAGTTCGAACTTCTACCACCATTCGCTGAAATTAGACATTTTTATGAAGGCTTTATAAAACTAGAAGAAATTGTTAAGACCCTCACGTATAGAAATTTTATGGGGAGTAAAATTTCTTCTGCACCTTTCACTTTGAAAAAATCAAATCCAAAATTCAAATTAAAAATTCAAAATTCAAAATTCAAAATTCAAAATTCAAATTCAAATTTCAAAATTCAAAATTCAAAATTCAAAATTCAAAATTCAAAATTCAAAATTAAAATTCAAAAAACAAAATTCAAAATTCAAAATTTAAAATTCAAAATTCAAAATTCAAAATTCAAAATTCAAAATTCAAAATTCAAAATTCAAAATTCAAATTCAAAATTCAAATTCAAATTCAAATTCAAACTCAAATTCAAATTCAAAATTCAAATTCAAATTTAAATTTCAATATTATTCCAGTCCTGCGTCGGAGCTTACATACACAGATTTAAAAACAAAAAACATCGCACCTTACTATATCCTGATGAAGACACTTCCGGTTTCGGTGAAGTTTCGAATAGATTTAGTGTAGAGTTTTGAAAGAAATCCGCACTTGAGTTTTCTCTTGAAAACAGTTCTGCCGAAGAACTTTCTCTAGTGAGAGACGGCCGTGGTTTAACAAAGGGGTTGTTTCTTGCTTTTGCTTGTTTTAACCAATTAAATTTCTTGAAATTTGTAGGTCCCGGGGATGGGGTTGGCGTATCGTCTGGAGTATCGTCAGGTGTGCTTGGACTTACTGTAGGAGTTTCAGGATCGGAATTTAAAGATGCCATTTTGGGAATTGTGTAGATATTATTTGAGTTTCACTATTTAAAAAAAATAGATTAAAATCCCTTTGTGATTTTTTTTTAGATTTGTTCCATCCTATACAGTTTCTTCTTCAGTTGAAAATCTTTCCAATTCTTTTCGCTCACACGTTAATTTAATTCAAAATTCATTTCCCGCGCAATTTTCTCTGAGTTTCCGACCGCAGCATTTTCAATTTGCTTTCCAATTTCAAACGTGTCAACGTTTTCGTTAAAATCTTTAACGACCAGGAAAACGAATACATATAAATATTATTATTATTTTCGTAACAAATTAGGTATTTTTGTTTATACAAGTTTTCAACGTACGTCCGCAGGCGTGCGATCGCGACGCGGTACTATAGATCTTGCTTGCGCGTGCGCACTTCATATGTATTATCTGCCTAATACACTACTACTGTGAAGTACTATAAGAACAAAAACAGAACGCAGATCTAGATCAAAGTCGAATCTTATGTACTTAGTACAAAATGTTTGCTTCGAAAGATATCCATGCTAATATAATATGGGAAAGTATCCACCCGATTTATCGTGATATTATTCATACAAGTTTAGTATACGAAAATAAAAAAAGATATTGGGGATGTGTGAGATTTTTGAAGTGAAAACTCTAGGCGCATTGGGCATTTTTGAGGCGGAATAAAGATAAAACCATTGAACTCGCGACACTGTCCTGTAATGTAATGTAACGTAACCGGAACCTCTGTATATTTTCAAATATTAATTTAAAATAATTTAAACAAAGAACTATTTTTAAGATGGGAAAAAAACCATTGAACTCTGACTCTGACTTCACTTCTGACGTGCAGTCCAACGACTGACATATTTTATTATTATCTTTTTAATTTTTTGAACTTACAAAGGTATCAATAAGTGAAATTCCATCATCCCCTATAGGATCCGTGACATGTAAACGACTCTGACTTGACTTGAATTTTCCCTCTCCATTAAAGTGATTACCTAGTATATGATTACTTATTATATGAATTCTATAAATATATAGAAATTTTAGCTCAAAAACATGTTATTCTCTGCGAACTTGTTCTAAACAACCCATCGGATTTTGATACAGTTGTCACTAATGAAAAAAGCGATACATGAGGAAGGTTTGTGTAGGATATGATTTGCAGAAAAAAATGCCACCGTGCGGAGTCAGCGGAGGGTCGCTTGTATTAGTATGTATTACAAATTATTAAAAATTTTTTAGGTGTCTTGCAAAATTCTTTTTTTTTTTTTTCAAAGTTGGCTCTGGTCTAGATTTGGAAATTTGTGGCAAGGCACACTGCATTTTACAGTCATTTGGGCAGCCCTCTGGATTCAGTATTTGCAGCACCTATGGCGTTGCTTGTGTTATAGGCGACGATAGCCACCTACTATCAAGTGGACCGTCAGCCTGTCTGTCGACCTTATAAAAAGAAAAAATGCGAAATACTCTATGTAGGTACTCGTATATGTATGTTCGTTACTCATTCACGCCAAAACGGCTGATCGGATTTGGGCGATATTTGACGCACACACAGTTTATTGCCTGGAATAACATATAGGATACTTTTTTCTTGGAAAAATGTTATATTCTCGAGAGATCATGCAAAAAATTTGGCGCCACTGTCGTCAACAGTGGTGGCACCACCGTCGTCACAGCTATAAAGATGTTCAGGCGTTATTCAAGAATGATATCTTTATCATGTTTCAACGCATTGTCAGAACTAAATGAACACGCTACAGGCAGTCCTTTCCATATCAACACAAAATGTAGATACCTAGACAGATATATTATTTATATTAAGATTTGTGACGTATCGAGTAGGTACCATATATATTACAATTATTTGCATACAAAATAAACGGACATACAGTATATTTGTCCAACATATTTTGTTATGAACTGACAGATAACTCGAATTCGCAATCGCCTTATTAGCGAGCAAAATGTTTGTTTTAATTTTTAGTGCGGTATGAAATCGTATTGACCCTTTGGTATATTTCCATGATATTGTATGTACGTATGTATATTAAACCAGTTGTGTCCTGCGGCTTTTTCGACCTTGAAATTTGACAACATAAAAAAAATTGATCCATGAAAAATTGATCTATTCCAAAAAGTTTAATTCACGAGTCAACCAGTTGAACTAATTGGAAAAATATTCCACTTAAGTATTTAAACTTTTTTTTAATTTTCTGTGATAGTTGAAACAAATAGAACGTTTTTCCAATTAGTTCAACTATAATAAGTTATTTCCAATTAATTTGGGCGGGATACATAGGTAGGACATTATTTTCAACCGACTTACAAAAAAGGAGGAGGTTCTCAATTCGACTGTATTTTTTTATGTTTGTTACCTCAGAACTTTCGGCTATTTCGACTTTTATTTATTTGAAAGGTGGTTCTTCCCGTGTGGTCCCATTTCAATTTGATCCAGTTCTGACAATGGCATCCATGAGAAAACGGTTGAAGTCGTTTTTTTTATTTAAAAAGTGTTTTTGTTGTCAAAATGGTGTTTCGGTACGCAATTGTCAAAATGGACTTCTCCCGCAAAATACTTCAAAATAGTACGGTTGCGTCTGCGAACGATTATAAAACCAGTAAACATTTCGTACTTTACTAGATACTAGAGGCGTTGTTTGAGTGCTATATATGGGCAAATGAAGCGATATGACGTCATAACGAGACACGTCGAAAATAATTATAAAAATTCATAAAATGTTACTAATTTTAAAAGTAAATTATTAATTACCGTATTAAAAGAAAATAAATATTAGTAACGAACACCTGATGAAACTGAATAGCAACATCACCTAAAACTACTGAATTCACAAACTGTGTATCGAATGTACGTAGGCGCCAATGAAATAAATATACTAATATAATAAAGAGGTAAATGTTTGTATGTAGGAGGTAATCTTCGAAACTATTCATCTGATTTAAAAAAAAATTATTTACCATGCCATTAGTTAAAATAGAATTTCAGAATAACTAAATAGGCTAAATATTCAACGCGGACGAAGCCGCGGGCACTAGCCAGTCAATTATTAAGGTGTACAACTTAGTTCGGTCCGTTTTCAAAAAATGGCTCTAAGTGCTATAAATGGTTGACGACAACAGCTGATTTTTGCTGTATCGTGAAGTAGATATCAATATCAATTGCGCATCAAGTCTAATTTTTACTGCGGTGAAAATGTCGAATTTCGTCCCAAATAAGCACCATTCGCGGGAAGTGTTGATTTTGTATGAATTGGAAGAAAAGTGCTGCTGGTCAAATTTTGTCAACCTGGTCAAACCATCACGGGTGACTTCCACAGGCAAACAATTGATCCGTTTAAAGCGAGCTATAGTCGAAAACCGTCCGAGTATGCGGCCAGACACGAGTCCATAATCTTTCAACATGACAACGCTCGGCCTCACGTTGCTATATTGGTTAAAAACTATTCGGGGTGGGAAATTCTGGCTCACCCGCCTTATAGCCCAGACCTTGCCCCTTCCGAGTAACGTTTGTTTCGATCGATGCAGAACGCTCTCAGTAGAATACGCTTGACGTCACAACAGGGTGTCAAAAATTGGCTCGATTCATTCTTGACTTCAAAAGAAGAACGCTTCTTCCGCGGCAAAATTCATAAATTACCAGAAAAATGGGGAAAACTTTGATTAATGTATTAATTCATTTTATCATTCAAATAAATGCGTATTTTAAGCAAAAAACGGACCGAATTAAATTGTACACCCAATATTATAATAAATGATGTCGGTAAATTCGATTTTTATATTTTACTAGCTGCTGCCCGCGACTTCGCCCGCGTAACTTTGTAAATTATATACTAAAAGCTTCCTCTAAAACCTCTTCTACAATGGATAGAACCACTCTATTCATTGGTGAAAACAGCATGAAAATAGGCGCAGTAGTTTTTGAGTTTATCGCGAACAGACAGACGGAGAGATTATAATATGTAATGATTTACGAAGAAATGCACATTTCCGGTATTTATAGAGATCTCGTTTCTTAATACCTACCAGGGAGCGTTGATATCTCTGAGCACTTTATATTGAAAAAAAAAAGTAGAAACTCTCAATAATATGTAAAGAAAATAGGTTTTAAATAAAGAATTATTTAAAAAAAAAACTCACCATGTGGTAACGTATGTGGGTGCCTCCAGACCTGACTCCTTCATTCAGCTGTATAGAACTGACGCTGCCTGCGTCATCGTCCATAAACCCAGTCTTCTTGTACCGAGCCATCTGAAAGAGATAGATGAAAATTCGTTAATTAAAACAGTAATTACTAAAATATTTTTGAAGTGAAAACTTCTTTAGGCACGTTGGGCATTTTTGAGATGAGAAAAAACTATAGAACTCGCGACCTGTTACTGTAACCGTGTAACTAAAATACGTTACGTAATAATACATCATTGCGAAATTAATAGAATTGAAATAATATATAAATGCGAACAGAGATGGCGCTGATAATAATAAAAAAATTAATATAACCTTCGTCCGCGTTGAACGATGAAAGGTACCCTATGTCCTTTCTGGTGTCCCAGACAACGTGTATACAAAATTTCATGGTATGATCTGTTCAGTAGTTTTTGCGTGAAAGAGTAACAAACATCCATCCATACAAACTTTCTCATTTATAATATTAGTACGTTTACGATTTTATTATACTCGTATGTATAGATATTACAATAAACTACAATGTTTATCTTAGTTTCGTCGGTGCCAACAAGCACATCAAAGCAAGAATTTAAAACGTAGAACTATTTAACGAGCTAATATCCCAAATGGGCCTCGTTGATGTAGTTTAAAGAGTACTCTTAAATGCTTCCCGGTTCGCAGTCACCAAAACAAATTGGATTAATAATTATTAGTGATGTGCCGGATATCGGTATCCGTATCCGCGGATATCCGAGGGAGAAAAAAGATCCGTATAGGGTCAGCGCCTATGGACGGAGTGGCAGCGAAGAGATTAATTTAGTAACAATTTAAATTTAATTCAATTCCGTTACTTTTTGGCGGGTCTTTTTAAAGATCCGTAAATCTTATTTATTTTTAATTTATAGCTGAAATTCTACATATAGTCAGTATATAGGTGATTATTGAAATTCTACATATAGCAGTGAAAAACTATTACGTTCCGTTCAGATTATTTTTTATTTCTTAAATTCAAACATTTGGCGCCTTTATTTATAATGCACGCGTCAATTGGCGGGCGTCGACTATCATTTCAAGGTCACGCGCTCCGACACCGTTTGAGTAAAAAAAAATAAGATCCGTATCCGTATCCGCGGGTCTACATTTTTAACTATCCGGCACATCACTAATGCTCATCTCCTCTCCAGCCTCTAAACTCTAATCTATACTAATATACTTAACCTAATCGTGATAAAACTGAAGTGTTTGTTTGTTTAAACGCGTTAAACTATGGGAGTACTAGTTGGATTTAAAAAAATCTTTTTGCATTTGATGTCGAAAAGTGTTCAAATAAAACTTTCTCAGATTTTATTATTCCGTGAAAAAATATGTAACAGATGGTAAAAAACCGCTCAAAATCCGTTACGGGAGGTAACGGCCATACTAAATTTGATTTATGCCTCGTTCGTCCCGATATTTTGACCCATATTCCAAAAATTTCTTAGTTTGTCCCCATAACCTTCATCATGAATACGAAAATGTGATGAAATATATTATATTTGCTGCTGTTGATAGAGCCATTAGAATAACTACTAGATCCACATCTTCCCAACAATAGCATCTTACACATCTTAACTCTGCTAACTTACGCAGCCTGTAGCTAAGCTCATAGAATAAAAATGAATAGGTATATACGTATATCCAAATTTGTAGAAAAAAATATCTAGAAACTTTTGTCAGAAGTAATCATAATGCTATTCGTATAGATATTCGCGATATGAGCAAAAACCTGAAAAAAGCTATAATTTAACTCATAATAGATACCCAGCTACGTGTTGAATCATGTCTAGAACTATCTAGATAAAAAGTCCTTTTACACTTTGAGCTAGAAATAAATAAATTCGATAAAAGCTTTAGGTACTAAATAAAGATAAATGATTGGAGCGGTGATAAAGATAAACAACTGATCAATACTCGCCCGGAATAATATACCTACTGTTTATGTAGATTATATTAGGTAGGTATTTTTAAACCCCGACGCCCGACGCAAAAACTGGGTGTTATAAGTTTGACGTGTATGTCTGTGTGTCTATCTGTGGAATCGTAGCTTCCAAACTGATGGACTGAATTTGATACGGTTTTTTTTGTATTGAATTTATGAAGATCTGTTCAAGGCGTTTGAAGACCATCAGCCCATTTCCCAGTTCACTATAACTTCCAAATCTCCTATTGTTGTGGAATTTGGTATACTGTTCGGTGGTATTTCCTTGACATGGTAAATTTAGTTACTAGACTACGCGCTGGCGAACCGGCGAGATCATGTTTAACCTAATGATGCAGCAAGGAGTAGTCTGCGTGATACCCAACTCTTTAGCGACTTAAGCAGATATAGCGTGTTTGGGCTCAATAGAAAGACGGGGTTATATTATTTTAAATTACCAATAGCTACATATAATAATTACCTACTAGACTGGGCGACCGAGCTCGGTCCAATGAAAGGTTTAAAGTTTTACATGTTAGTAAGAAAGTCTATGAAACAAGAATACTTGAATTAATAATTAATAATTCAATCAAAATATTATAAAACGAGCAATCGGTATTACTTTTGTAACCGTTCCAAACTACCTAAAACGATTTTCTCGAAGATAAGACCCTGACAGATCGATTTCGGGGTATACAATCCAAACGCCATCTGTTATCGAGTAGTGTTATTAAGTAACAAAAAAGTATTAAGTTCGTTCACTCAGCGCTAGATGGCGTTAGCTGTAGCAAGCGGTATTACTTTTGTAACCGTTCTATTAAAAAAACTATCTAAAACGAATTTTCTCGAAGATAAGACCTGACAGATCGATTTCTAGACCTAAAAAACCCCTAACCCTAAGTTTTCATCAAAATTGTTAGAGCCATTTGCGAGATAGTCATGGCATACAAGAATTCCTAGTTTAGTATTATAAGATTATAAGCAAAGGTCGTCAATACAGGCTGACTGTTCACTTGATGACATTTGTGTCTATTAGTCGCCACAGGTGCTGCACGTAAGTTGCCAAGCATAGAATTAACTTGATTAACTGGATCATACACTGAAATTATCTAGTTTTTTAAGTACATGTGAGACATGTCATAATATGGGTCAATCAACTATTTTACCCACACTAAGGACAGATCAGAAATTTTTTTTTTTTTAAAATAAACATTGATATTCCTTTATTCTAATTTGATTAGGGCATTAGATATATCGTCTCCTTTAATAACCTAGAAGGGCAGCGACGAAAATTCGTATTTAAGACAGTTTTTAGAAAAAAACTACAACAGATACCCTAAAAACTGTCACCTGAGTTACCTGCATTCAGCGTTACATAAATGGTGAATGAAACAAGAAAATATTATTCATTATTATTTATTTGGTCTTGCATGCATAATCAAATATTTTGACAAAATCAGTCTTGATAGTATTTTTAAATTCAAGTACAAAACTAACTAACATTGGTCTTTTGCGTTACCGTTATACAAAAAAATTATAGCTATTTCTTAATAAAACTAAGTAAAAAAGAATTACAAATACAAATGAATTATTTATAGAAGCTAGCCAATTGTTAGAATAAAGTACTGGTAATATAAAGATATAATGGAAAGAAATTACATATTATGATCGTAAATATAATGTTAAAATATTTGGGACAGTAAGTAACTCCAGAGACAAATTTGGGTAACGCCTAAGACATACTACTATAAAAGGAAATATTGATGATTTTTTCTTAAGTAGCAAGGGGCGTAGTGTCGTTTTCTTTTTAGTGTAGGTTTATTCCCAATGTTTCTCGTAGTAATTGTGTTTTCTTTCTGGATTTTTCTATGTTATCACTTTTCAAGAGGTTTTTGAACAATCCTTTCTCCTTATGGCTCTTAATCCTTTCATATCGATCTTTAATCGAATTTGTCAATAGCTTATAACTTTATTTCTCTTTCTGATCTTGAGATTCTCTTTCTTTTATTTTGTATCTATTCAGCCTTTTCTTGTACTTCTCACAGTTTTTCTTCAACTTCTTGTTTTCTTCTTGTAATTTTTTGTCAACTCTATGCACTTTACTTCTATCTTTTCTTGTTTTCTTTCGTCCGCGTCCTCAGGATGCTATTGATGCCGGCGATGCTGTTGGTGACTCTTGTGAAAATTGAGTACGCTTACTGGGGAACTTGGTGGTGTTGCATCTAAGATCGATTGTAAATTCGTCCTCTTCTTTCTGTATTCTCTTTGTCTCAACTTCCAGATGACCTTTGCTTGTTTTTTTTCAATAGGTGTCAAGTCTCTTGCAAGCCGTTTAACTTTATGGTAGTGTTCACGGTGCTATCTTTTAGCTTCTTCATATTTTTCGGTGTTCTGTTTGAGTCTTTCCCTGTACCTCCTTTGTTTTTCAGCCGCCGATAGTCGCGCCATTTCAGGTCAAATAGTATTTCTGAAAATATTATCTCTAAGTTATAATTGTATGTATAGGTGTTTTACTATAACTTTAGTCATAATAAACAAAGTCAATTTACAATAAAAAAGAAAAAGAAAAGCAAAAAATAAAATGAACCTTTGCTTGGCTGATCGGATTGTCGCTGGGGAACAAAGAAGACCCACGTGCGTATGCTCCGAGCGGGCTCCCACCATCGGAGCTCGTGGCGGAGCAACAGTTTGGAGGTTCCAACTGTCCGTTGGAGCTTCACCGGTCACCGCTCGCTGGGCCGAGGAACCGTACTTGGCCCACTCGGGTGTAGGCCGGTGAGAGATGGCACCTCTGGTCCTTGTGCGTCGGACCGAAGACCGGCGCGGGTCGCAGCGGGCGGATTCTCTCGGATAGCTCTGTCGCTCAATGGTAGTTGGGCAACGCACGCGAAGACGGAGCTCTACGGCAGGAAAGGACCGTCTGGCAGAGTGCTGCAATCGCGGCTTTGTGGAGGGTGGTGGATACCCGGTAACGCGGCCGGCCTAGTAACCACCCTTTGCAGTCGTTCGGAAGAGTGAAAACCCGGACTCGCCACCCGGCCTAGTAACTCTTCCGACGATATCACGAGGTGAAGCATGTCTCGGGCTGCCGCGATTGATGTGGAAATGTCAGGCGGAAACCCCCATTCGGCCGCCCACCCTTAATGCCGTAGAGATGAGCGGCCACACGAGCAGGGGTTTTCCGAGAGTTTAAGGTGGAAGCGGCCTCCAACTCTGCGGTAGGTTGTGCCGCAGAGAAGAGGTTATGGGGTGCTTCATGAGTGAAGCCCCTCGCTGACTGCCTGCTGCAAGAGGTGGAGAATAGGCGGCCTGTGTCGCTTCGCCCATGAGCGGCGGACATGGGGTCGTCCGCCGTCATCACAACACCGGGCAACGAGGGGAGACGTGCTGTGTGTTTCCGGCGCGGAGGTTACACTCCGCGCCTTATCGAGGTGGAGCCTGCAAGTGTGCGGGCCAAGTCTGACGGGAGGACACCGTAGCGTGTCTAAACGTCCCCTGACCCCCACCCATAGACGGAGCGAAGAAACACCGCGGGATTTTAGTGGGTAGAAGTCCCACATACCCCACCGATCTCCCCATGGTCGGTGGGGATCTGATTCGCAGATTTCCTCGCGTTATACCTAGTAAAAAATGTCACGGTCCCTCGATATGCTGTATAGGGACTAGGGAGAGACAATTGTGGAGTCAATTTTACTTTAAGTGCTACATGCTAATCCCACTAAGTACGTAAATGTCTTAGGAGTAACCGAGAATGTCTCTGGAGTTACCGCCAAAGTAACTCAGTATACAAGTAACTCAGCAGACAATCGGAGCATTTTTATAAAAAGAGCACATTATAATTTGATTATGGTACTCGGCGTAAACTTTAATCGAAAACATATGTTAGGTACTGCAAAAACATCTGATTATATTAAATAAATAATAAACTTACATTGAAAAATCGCGGTCACTCAGTAGACGACACAAAAAGGCACGCACTCCCTCTGAACGTTCTTCGAGGACTGGCGGCTCGACGGCGCTATCAAAGGACACCGTCGCGCCATGCGAGCGAAAGCAAACACAAATGAAGCTACCTACGGCAAACAGTGCCATCTATGTGTTCCCGGGTGAAATTTACGAGGGTAACTCAGCATACGAAGGTAAAATCATTCTAGTAAGGGACACAGTTTAGAGATTTTTTTCTGGAAAAGTGTGTAGACCTATTTCTATTTTGTTATGCACACGATAAACTATAATATACTAACTTGTTGTATAATAAGAATTAACCGAAAGAGAGAAGAATAAGGTTATTTAAAATTAAAGTTCACATGGTGAATGTGGTCTTCGGACAGGAATATTTTGTATGGAGCAAATTTTTCGTGTACTGAGTTACCATAAAATTTCATCGAATTTAAAGATTTTCGAGAACGTAATCAAGTTTCCCGTGGTGCCTAATAATCTTAGATACTATTGTTGTATTCGTTATGTGTGTATCTATAACCAATTAACGTATTTCAATAAAAAATGGTCGGGGACAGCAAAGTGTGGGTAAAATAGTTGATTGACCCATATACGTAAACTTATAAATAGGCACCTATTAAATAAATAAATTTTGATAAATTTTAAATTATGAAAACACGAAATTTCTTTTTATTGGCCTCATTGGCTCAGATTATTCAAAAAAACTAATAAAAGAAATAGATAAAAGATTTAAAAAAAAATTGAACCACTGAAATTTAAAAGAATGTAAATACAATTATTAGGTGTTAAAGTTGTTTACGCATTTTAAGCTTATTTGAGCCCCTTTAAGCATATTTGAGAAGACACGGGTTATTATAACATTATATTTATTTATAGGTTAAAGTATACTTATCATATACATTTATAAATCTGTACTGTATCCATACAAAACAATATTTAAATAAAAATAAATCGCTACAACGAATTGGCCGGACTATTTCGGCTAATTTTTTCTTTAAATATTCTTTCGAATATTCTTTTCAATATTCGTGGAAATCCGAGGACGTTATGAAGAGGAGAAAATTTTAACCATTTTGTTGTTGTTTTTTTTTTTCTTGAGAAAAAATATCTTAGTTGTGGTCTTACTGCGATAAAAATAGTTATCAGATAGCAATAAAATTGTCTATCGTTTATGTTACGAAACAATGGGTTCACGTTCTCGTAACTTAAAAAAAATGTTAACCTCCAAAAAATTACTACTTTAATATATAAGCAAGCTATGTAGGTATATTCTAGAGAATATCTACATATCATAGATGGCCCTATTTTTTTTCTAGATCGATACATTTTGCGATGTAAAAGTTTCCTACGAATGTTCACTGCCTTATCTATCGTATAAAAAAATGCTTAGTGCTTTGAGCACTTAAATCTTCCCGTAAATTTTTTCAGACAAACTTTTTTATCATCTCAAAACTACTCAAAAGTGTACTTTTGCACATAGTAGATTTTGGTTTGACAACGACGATATCGTATTGCTACCAGATTGCTATATACCTACTAAATGATGACAGTTCAAACATGAAAATAATTTGGGAATTAGAATTTTATCGTAGTATAAATAGGTACATGTATCTAACAGTTTGTTTTCGTAGTGCAAACGAGAGATAAAAACATAAAATTATCTGTGGCCATGGAAATTAGATAGGTTGGTAGCAAATTACGTAGGTACTTCGCTTGCACTGTGTGTAGGGTTTCATTAAAATTACTAACCAACAACTCTCAACAAGCACTGGTAAAGTATTAGCGTCGTATTTTTATGCGGGTTTTCATATATTTCTAAACGACATTAAATTCATATAATAAACTAAACAGTTTTGAAAAATTATTAATTAACTAGCTTTTCCCCGCGACTTTGTCCACGTTTTATTATTATGTCTTATATAGCTATTATATTATTGTAAAGTTTCATTGAAATCCATTTACTTTTTGCGTGAAAGAGTAACAAATTAGTTTAATTAATTAATATGTTGTCGTCTTTTACAAATTAAATGTATAGTAATCTAATGCCAAGGTCACAATAATAATATCGACTAAAATGCTCTAGTTAGACTGTACCTTTTATAAAATCGGGTCAAACTGGCACTTTTTCGAAAGGTGGGTCAAAACTTGTGGGTCCAAAAGGTCCTACGTCATATTTCGTTACAAAATCCTATTCCTTGTATTTTTAATATAATTTTGTTATATTCACAAAACTATATATATTTTTTATATTAAGATCGACAGACAGACTAACGGACCATTTGATACTATTGATGCCACAGGTGCTGCAAGTGCGCTGCTGAGTCAGCAGTGCTGACCGTAGTAGTTTAGAAAGGGATAGAGAAATGGGCTCTGGTATCCCTTACTCACTCACCGAAACACAATAGCACACATGCTACTATTTCACGGTGGTCTACTGCAAGAGGGTGGCCAAATGACTGCGAAATGCAGCGTACCCTTACACATATAAAATGTCCTATTCAACACAGTAAAAGCGTTGGTTAATAAGTCAAATAAAAATTAATTGTAGCAACATGCAAGCAAAAAAGAAATGCATAAAAAATAAGTTGAGTGTAGGTATAACATTGAATACTTGCCAGGTAGCTATTAAGCATTAACTAACTACCACCGTACCGTGAAAAAAATCTTCATATTTTACGCAAATTCAACTAAAAATTTTTTTTTACAATAAACTAACGGCTCACAATATGCCCCACCTTATTGAAGCTACTCTTTGTGTAAAGTTTAATCAGAAAGATGATCTATTTTTACAGCAAAGCTTAAAAATAAGCTAGGAAATTGATCGACGCAAAAACATTTTTACCGTAATTCCAGGCATCATATGTAATGTGGGCATGGATGTTTTATAAATGTGTAACACTGACACTTCACTTTATATTAAAAATTATATATATTTGTACCGGACTCGAAAATCCGTGTTTTCAGAGACATGTTCGATTGAATTGTTTTGGTCGGCAACGCTACGCGCTCGGTCGGATCGCTATCCAATTTGGTTTGCCTCCCTCACTGTAATCATTATCGACTGAATTTCGTATACTACAGCGCCATCTGTAAGCGTTATCAAAAAGCTCTTCAGAAAAAAATGCTATATTAAAGCAATATACACACGATGTAAATGATAAAATATATATTTTATCATTTAGAACACTACGACTGTCCTACTAATTTCATGTCGCTATATAATATTTTATTACAAATATTTCAGTATAAGCCGTGTGCATAGGCCTATAGTAAAATATATGGTTTTATAATATTTTTTATAGGCTGAGTGTGTGGGGCAACAAAAAAATACTACTGAAAATATGTCGTAAAACACATTTGCCGTTTAATTACACTGAACAGAATTTAAAATAAATAGTTTTAAGAAATATTATTACTATTCAGCGCCATCTGCCAAAATTTGCACGTACTATTAAAGACTAAGTAGCGGTAAGCGCCATCTGTCCACCGCTAAGGTCAAGTTTACTACGCATGCGCACTGGAGGGGAGCGTAGTAAGTTCAATGAAATCACACACAAATAAAAATATAGTACGTTAGGCGTTTGCTGTTGGCGTGTGTCTGCGCTCGAATAATTTTTAAAAAATATAAAATCGTTACGCCGCCGACGCTCGACTTAAATAAAATATCTGTGTTTGTGTGCATTTAGTGTTTGGATTTCGCAATTATGGCCAGTGCACCCGTGAAGAAAGTCCCTATTCATTTACAGGTAAGTAATGCCTCGATTTAAATTATAATACACCTGTTGTTTTAACCCCTAATTGTGTGTTAAATCCATTAGGGCTTCTCAATCAATTTATTTTGTTATTTATGTAACAAACTGTTAATGTTACGGCTTAAGTCGTTACGGATTCTTGCTTTAATCAAAACCAATTTTTCGCATGAGAAGAATATGACCTACTTCCCATTAGATTTGGGTTGCGCCGGTCCCACGAAAACATACGAGAGGATTGTATAAATAGAATGTAGGTAAATTCGCACCCGGCTTTTACTAAAAATTGACACCTGTGTTTTGACATTACTATTATTATTAGAAACTCAATCTATATGTGCTTATAAAATCGTCCTGAGTTCTGACTATTCTAGGTTTTTAGCAAAAAATGGCTACAAACCGGAAATACATATATGGTTTAGTAGTCATATCGCACAATTTTAAGTATTTCGTGCAAAATGTACGAAAAGCCAACTTTAAATTTTTGGTAGTCGTCTCGCACACTGGGTTTTATTGTCCGCTAAGAAAGGATTTTTGAAAATTATATGCAGTCGGGGGCGGGTCGCTACTTAATTATTATGACTATAGATCTTATACACCCAAATAATATACGCCCATAAGTACCTATATCTACCTACCTTTGTGTTTTTGGGACTTTCTGAAAATGTTTAGGTAACCTAATTTTTCTCACAATTATAATTCATTTTGTAAGTCTTAAGTATTATTAATCATAATAATAAATGTGTTGGATATAAAATATAAAAGCATATTTTTAGATTTTTAAGCGATTTTAACGATTTTCGAACCGTTATTAATGTAAAACGGTGAAAAATGGTAGGTATAAGCTAATTGACCAGGAACACGTATTTTAGAACAAATAATTATCGGTCTCGCTTCTATATGTGCCTATTTATTTAAAGGTTTGTTCAGTAACACCTAGGTACAATTAAATAGTATGAAATATCTTTTATATTTGTCCAATTTCGGATAAAAGAAATCGTAGTTTTGGGTGAATGACCTCCGCAAGATGTATGGGTACCTATATATTAATAGAGATGTAGGCTTCAGATGAAACGGGTACCTACGTGACATGCGCAGAAGGTTAGGGATTGGCAGTTGGCACAAAAGGCAACGGCTCGGCATAGCAACTGTAACTGTATCGAAATAAGTACCTACCTAGTTAAATTAGTGTTATGTATAGGTACTACCTAACCACGCGAATTACGTATACACACGTAACTCCATAAAATTTATTACATAATTCATATTTTACTAACTATACTTAGCTGACCCGGCAAACGTTTTGCCATATAAAAATAGTTAGCCTATTCTATACTTACACAAAATTCTATACCGAATAAGTACCTAACTAAACTTCATAAAATTCGGTCAGAAAGCCCTTACGGAGGAGTTTGGTTACCTACGAACACTGTGACACCAGAATTTTATACTATATCTACGAGTAACTATACTAAAATTATACAGAGGAAAGAATTGTTTGTTGAAGTAAATAATTAAATTCTTTTTTGATGCGTACAATTTATTAAGAAAGCTACATAGGTATTGCAATATTAAAACTTTTAATAAAAAGCTTTCGTCATGCAGTCTCGAGTCCCGCATACTTGCGTTTCATTCACAAAAGACCCTAGTGCAGTGTAGGATGCGTTCTATGTGCTCGGGTACGGCTAGCAAAAACAGTATGGTATTGGTTTTTTATAGATAAATAAAAAAAACTGTCAGTCGTAGGATTGTACGAAAGAAATGAAAATTTCTTACCAACATAAACCAAGAAGAGTATTTACCATTTTGGCATCTTGACTAAATGGCAATTTTTTTATACAAAACTCACAGAATCAGTGATTGAATTTATGAATGCAATCAAGAACATTGTCATTAAGTATTAGACAAAAAAAGCAATCGTCTAGGTAGTATTTAGTGATCACAATACCCAAAAAAAATCGTCCTAGTTTTTTTGCTAAATAGACTGGAAATATACCTAGTGTCAAAGTAAAAAGTATTTTACGTGTCATCAGAGTAAAAAGTAATGTTAATATAGAACACACTATATTTATCCGTTTCACTCTCAAAAAAGGCGTGACTTCAAAGATGTTTTTGTTGTCTGTACAAAATTTCACTTTGGTTCGCTACAATCTATTCTTACCACAAACCAAGGGGACTATTCCCCTCTTCACATACAAAGGGTCATAAACTACGATTTATGCATTTGTTAAACCGAGACCTCAGTTTTAACCGCTTGCCAGCAACGCATATTAATATTAAATTCTTTACGATATTAGATACTAACTAGAGCCCGCGATTTCGTCCGCGTTCAAAATTAAAAAATAAATAAACAATAAACGCTTGACCTCTTGTTGCTGTAAAACTTTGGCCAGGCGTTAGTTTTCTAAATTTTAGATTTTTCTCGGGAACAGTACTTTTTTTCTGGTTGACATGTCCTATGTCATTTTCTGTGTCGCTGACAACGTGTATGTTAAGGCCACCATTCACGGGCACTCCATTTGGCAGCGCTCCACTCCATCCAAATTCTCATCGTGAATATAAGAAACCACGTGAATTTTGTATAAAAAGAATTTGGATGTCGTCCACGATGTCGTGATTGAGTGAAGCGCTGCCAATTGGAGTGCCCGTGAATGGCGGCCTTTAAAATTTCTTGATGATCAATTTAGTAGTTAAGGCGTGAAAAGGTAACAGACAGACAGAGAAATTTAATTTCACATTCATAATATTAGTAAAGACTAGTATGACAGACACTGTATAGATCCCGTTTAAATTTCACCCTCTAAAAAAATTATCAATTTTAGCCAAAGAGCTATTATAAACAATGAAGGTTTTTGTATATAATTTGCAGAAAAATATTATAATATTGCATCAACCGACACAATTTCATTAACTATTTATTTTTTAAATATTTTTTTTTATCTGTTCATACATAACAAGTGTGCATTTTTGCATTTGAATAGTTAAATAAGTACAAAACAACATCCGGGCGTTACTGTGCTAATGCATACGAGTAATGCACGCATGTTTACACTTTCCATTTCGCGACAGTCATAAAAACGGATCATTATGTTAAGTTAATATGACCCTTATTGCCAAGTGCGTAAAATACATTCACAAGTGACACACTGTTGTCGCTATAATTAGGTACTGTACTGTCAAAGACTTTATAAGTATATTTGGGAGTATAGACACGGCGTAGCCCGTAAATAATGGTAGTAGTACAATTCGTCCACTCGAGATTGTCCACAAGAGAGAGAAAGAGAGAGAAGTGGACGAATTCGCACTGTCGCTCGCTAGTGCGAGTATGATTTTAATTTAGACAAAACTAGTTACGTTCTTAGGGGACGAAATTTACGTTATCAGCGAGTAAGGGTCAGCGCCGACGGGCAGAGTGGCAGCGAAGAGACTAATTTAGTAACAATTTAAATTCAACCTAAAGTGCTCCTTAACACGACTGTATTTGGTCGCCGCGCGCCTCTCGACCGCGCTTTGAGTCGCTCGCAGTCATTTTATTTCATTGTACCAAATACAGTCGTATTCAGGAGCACTTTAGGTTGAATTTAAATTGTTACTAAATTAGTCTCTTCGCTGCCATTCCGCCCGTCGGCGCTGACCCTAACATAGACTATATATTTTACAAAGTTAAGCCGGCGAAGTCGCGTGCAACAGCTAACTAGTAGTTTATATAATTCTTATATATATTCTTCATGACTTCTCAATTTCAATCACTTATCTCGACTTTTGCATAAAAATCTTGCGACTATTGTTTTGCCATAAATAAGCAAACGCTTTGAGGCAAGGTCAATACAACTGACTTTTATACACGTGTTTAATATAGAATCGTTAGAACGTGGGACGGATAAGAATTTGTTCGCACCATAAATAAAATAGGTTATAATGTGCCCGCGACTTCGCCCGCGTTAAAAGTAAGGGATGTGTAGCGCCTGACTTAAAATGTGTAAAGCAATATAACGCCTGACATCTTTGCTGTTATAAAATTTTCAGGGGTTGTATCTTTATTTTTAGTAGATAGCTGGTGCCCGCGACTTCGCCCGCGTTGAAAATATATACTAAAACCTTCCTCTTGAATCACTCTATCTATTAAAAAAAAACCGCATCAAAATCCGTTGCGTAGTTTTAAAGATCTAAGCATACATTGGGACAGACAGACAGCGGGAAGCGACTTTGTGTATACTATGTAGTGACAATACACAATTTAAAAGAAATATACAGCCGTTTACCATGATTTTGTATTTTTCTACTAATAAAATATTTATACATTAAATAAAAAAATGTTTTATTTGACAGGATTTCCTATCTAAATGCATAAAATAATCAGTAAAGATAACCGTCACCTGATCTTTTTATCTTTAATGGAGTGGTCTTATTTGATGGATTATGACGTCACCAAGTGAAGGGAGTAAAGTAGATGTAATCCATGATGAACATATGAACATATCATAATTTTTTAGATGTAATCCATAATGAATATATTTATTTTGATATAAAGTATAGTAAGTAGTCGTTTTCCGAATATTTATTTATACTAATACTATAAAGAGAAAAGATTTGATTGTTTGTTTGTTTGCTCCGAAACTACCTAGGACCGATTTGAAAAATTCTTTCACTGTTGGGAAGCTATATTATCAGCGAGTAACATAGGCTATCTTACTCATATTATAAATGTGAATGTGAGCTTGTTTGTTTGTTACGCTTTCACGCAAAAACTACTGAACCGATCACCATGAAATTTTGCTTACACGTTGTCTGGGACACCAGAAAGGACATAGGGTACCTTTCATCGTTCAACGCGGACAAAGTCGCGGGCACCAGCTACTATTTTATAAAGTTACACGAACGAAGTCGCGTGCAACAGCTAGTTTCAAATAATTTTATTGCGTTTATATGCTTGTGAGATTTTTTTTTATTGAAGACTAGCGACCTGCGCCCGGCTACGCACAGTAAGAATTTTTTTAACATTCTAGTACGCCGTTTTTTATTAATATACCAGATTAAAAAATTTTCGCTGTAAAATTATATTCTTATACACCCACCTGATTATATCAATTACCCATTCAATTAATTACAAGTCAGAACAAAAAGTTTGTTGTGTTAACCTAATCGTGATATTGAGTGGTCATCTGATTTTATCTTTTATGGAGTTGGCTTAACTGCAATTGCATTTTCTAATCTTAAATATTTATCTAAGATATTTGTAATAGAATGTTGGCTACACAACACATCCCATTTAAAATGTTTTCTAAATTTCAAATATTAACTTTATTAATATTTATAACATTACCTACTAGCTGAACACGGCCATCGAGAGATGCGGCATTACTAGCGAAAGTGTGCTACAAAATACAATATACATTATACTAAAGACAAAAGTATAAAATACAACCTTTGTCTAAACACACTTTTAAATACAGACAACACATTCCTTACTTCAAACGTGACTGTGACGATAGCGACGCTCTCAACAAGCGACCGTCACTCACTGTAGCTAGCGTGCAAATGTAGTTGGGTTGAGCGCCTGCGCCCAACCCATTGTTAAGAATTTTTGGTGTGTTTTTAGTATGGCGCGAGGACATTACGCCGCATCTTTCGATTTAAATCTTTGGCCATAACTACGGTCAACGTATGAAAATTATGTTTTTTTTTATACGATATTTTGAAAAAAAAAAGTATATAAAAAATAAGATTATTCCTCTTTTTAAATTGAATGTTGTGTAAAAATTTCAAGTCAATCCGTGGGCTACTTTTCGAGTTTTTGAAGCATTTACATATGTAGAAGATTCTTATACACATTGTTTCTCACATTTATTACTGTCGCTAATAGCCTAATAGTAAATAGCCAGAATGACTGCAAAACATCCGGAATCGAACCCGGGAACCCTGAGACTCAGCAATGCCAAGCAAGCCATTCATTCAACGGGTTCGTCAAATAGACATTATAGTTATTATTGGTGAATTAAATAAATATAATGAACGTTTTCATATCTCCATTTCGATCCTATAATAAATACCAAAACAATTAAACTTACATAGATTATCTAATAATGTTTCTATCAATAACATATTGGTGCGAGTTCAATTGATTCATTATTAAATAACACGAAATACGATTACACAAGTGATTTGTCGTTGTCTGTTTTTGTTGTATTGTTTTTAAATTCAATGACTTTTTTAACATAATAGATTGTTCCATCATATAATGGTAGCTTTGCTGCTTTTGGCATAGAGCTATTGACTATTACCATAGAGTAAATAGTTACTTAACCAGTAATAGAGAGGGGAGCTCCGTTCAAACATGAAACTTTCCTTATTATTTTTTTTCTGGCTCACTTGATGTCGCTAGTAACGTCGAATTTGATGTTACATGATGTTTTCTTATTGACACTATTTTTGACTTTTTTTCTGGCTCACTAGATGTCGCCATATAACAATCATATATATCGTGCGGAAAGAGAATCGACGCGGCGTATAAAGGAACTAACATAATAATGATAAAACTTAATTTCATTATTATTATTTTATTATATATAAATAATTTAACTAATTTATAAAAGTATTGGAAAAGTTGGAACGGAACGTCTCTGTAATTTTTTGACAGATGATTAACAGCTACGATCACGTGGTACAGCAAACAGCAAGTACGTTGCCAGTTCGCATTTCGCCATCCGCGCATTGTTGCCACTATTCAACATCAGTTGCTGTAGTTAGAGCGAGATAGCGAGAGATGCACTATTCCGCTCTCCACATACTTACAATCATAGAGTAACTTATTATATACTGACACTTACAATTTACAATATTCTTCCAGTATTCGTTCGACGACTGGACGGACACCTGTGTTGCTAACTGCATTAATTTTAGTAAGAAATTTAAGGAAAAATACTTTGCAAAAAACATCCGTTTCTCGTTATCTTTCGTGTATTGTAAATAATTTTTTATTCCTTTTTAATCAAATTATTCATTTAGAAATGTCACAGACACAAAATAATAGTTTTCGACTGGTTTTCAAGTTACTTTGGTTGTGGTTTGATATTTGTATAAATTTATTTAGGTATATAATTATTAAAAATTATTGTTGTACGACCTCGGGTTATATGGCGTAATATTACAATTTTATTTTCGAAATAGAAATACCTACAATAAATAATTCAGCAAAATATGTTTAGGGAAGAGGTTTTTATAGATAGGGCAATACCGAACATTTGTCGAGTTAGTCAACTGTCAACGTCACTATTTAATTTATGTTATAAATTATAATAAATAATATATTTTATTATATTATTAACGAAAACATTAATCAAAGTGTTTTATGTATTCTGTTTTATTATTAGTTTGATTATTTTTTTAATCTGGGTGTGTTTATATATAAACGATGGAAGTCTTTTGCAGTATATTTTATTATAGATATTTTAATCGCGAAATCATTAGGCAATCATCATTACATTAGGCCCCAAGGCTACACCCCAACCTATTATTGTATTATATTTCAGGAATATCCTGCATTATTGGTACAAACACCAAAAAATACCTTTTCATAGGCTTGCATCGAGTCCAATGTTATAAATTTCGTTGGATATGAAGACTCATCCGTCTTTGCTCAACTGAGAAAATGCTAAGAAAATAAAAAAATTAACAACGATAAATAAAGAAAATGGACTGCAAAAACTATACAGGCAGCAAGGTGATCTATCTTTAGGATATACTGGAACATTTGCTGTATGCTGTATTTATCAAATGCGACTAAAGTAACATTTTATTTATATTGGTAACATGCCTTAAATGAATAAGTAATGTGTGATAATATTTATTTATTTAAACAAGTAGGAAAGAAAGTTCATAAGATAAATTAGGTTTCTATGTAATGGAAACTTCATAATCACTTTTTGTACAATTTAAATGGCATTTGGAATTAAGCTTAGTTTTTTTTTAAATAATTAGACATACCGTTATTTATAGTTTATTAAATATAAATTAAAAGATTGACTTTAGTATTCATGTAATCTATTATTTATATACATGCAACATAAGTTCAAAATATGCATGAATTGATGAAAAGTGTCAAAATAAACAATTAATTACTTATTTTAAAATCAGAATTTTAATTACTTATTTATTAATAGTGTCAGGTATTGTTTACAAATCAAAATATTCGACCTCCTCCACAATATAAACTTTCTTTCAATTGTCATGTGCATCAAAGACTTTGCCCTGAAGTACTACAATCTATAAAAAACTCCCGCTATCCCATAGTAGTTCCTATCCCGCCATCCCGCTAGTCTCATATATATGCCCATAACATTCTCGTTGTTTCAGAAGAAGACCTCGACAGTACTTGATACGTCCGACATACCGAGATGAGCCCATGAGAGCACCGATAGACGTTTTACCTTTCGGAATGAATGGATTTTAATGTGTTTTTTGTTGGGTTTCTTAGGGCCTTCAATAAAAAGTTTACCTATTAAATATTGTGTATTTTTAAGTTTTTTTTTGCAAGCGAGTGATTCTCTTATTTTGTATATTATATCTATACTTCAATACTAATTTTGTATGTTTGTAATGAATAAACTGAAAAATTACTGGACCGATTTAAAAATAAATCACATATATAAAGCTACGCTATCAGCGAGTAACAGGCTATATTTTATAAAGTTACGTGGGCAAAGTCGTGTGCAACAGCTAGTTTTTTATAAATATATTTTTCACTATAATGTATGAACATATACATACATTCTACTTACACATGTCTTCACACATATGTAGAACAGCGGCGCGGGACAATTTTATGGACGAATAGGTAGGTACCATACCATAATATGTCCTTTCCGGTATCCCTGACAACGTATGCAAAAATTCATGATGATCGGTTGAGTAGGCGTAAAAAGGTAACAAACAGACAATTACATTCACATTAACAGAATAGAAAGAATAAAATAAGATTTTATTTTTATAGGAAAGGACATATAAAACATACATAAGTAACATAAGACGAACACAAACGTCCCCAGCCTCAAATCAAGCTCAGCATAATGCAGGTTGTAAAAATGCGCTGGTCTTCCGTTAGAGCCGATGGTGAGGTTACGCTCTTACTAAACAAAACATTGTTGTAATGACTAACTGGCTAATCAAACTATTTATATTTCTTTTTATAAATATACAATTCTAATTGACATGTGATTGAATAATACAACATACCGTTGCCCTATCGTCTAGTGAAGCGGAGTATATAAGCTTATCGAGTGCGGGTAGAGAAGCTCAGTTTCTGAAGCGATTAATGCGTGAACTTACTGAGTCTAATGTTATATCTATTTATAATGATTCACAATCTGCCCAGAAGTTGGCATTGAATCCAGTTCATCACAACAGAACCAAGCATATAGATACAAAATTTCACTATATAAGGGGTTTATTAACTAATAATATTATTAATGTTATATATATTCCTACTATAGATATGTGGGCTGATGTGCTTACTAAGCCATTGGCGCGCATTAAGCATCAGAATTGTATAAAAGGAATGGGTTTATGTTTATAATTTTATTTTGATTACGGGGGAGTATGTTGTAATAACTAACTGGCTAATCAAACTATTTATATTTCTTTTTATAAATATACAATTCTAATTGACATGTGATTGAAATATACAACAAACATAATACACAAAAGCTCCAAAAACAAAGAAAATTATCATAAATAAAAAAGTTAAAATGAAAATAAAACCTATAAATGTATTTAAAAAATATTTATACCCATTTTCCATTTATCCATATTTATACAAAGAAAAAATAATCTACTACAAGAAGTAAAAATACATTCAGAAGGCACTGGTATAGTTCTGCAGTTGCTTCTCGCTTTTTGGTGTTCGAATGTAAGCGTTTAGGGCCCATGGCACCACCGGCTTGAACCACTGGTGGTGCAAAAATGTAATGTAAACGGAATGTAAGTTTTGTAATTATAAAAAAAAAAAGGAGTATGGATCTTTTGTAATTATAAAAAGAAATTAGAAAGAACTGGAGATTAGAACAGGCGTTTCTTTATTGTGAGCGCAGTGACAACTTTTTAGGTCTATGACGTGTCTTGCCTGCCCGACGAAATTGAGGTTAGCTGTCACAACATTATAGAAATGCACAAAGCAAATATACAAAATTCTATCCACAGTAAACAGTAAGCACTCCGATGAAAATTATTAAAAACGGGCGGCCGACACTAGATATTAGAAACTTCAGTTTTGCGCCATCTATTGTGTATGATACGAATTACCTGACTGGTATTCGACTACAGCGACCTTTGAGTTTGACGGATTTTTAATAGCAACTCGTAATCGACTTAGGCGCCTTTGACAGATTTTTAATAGAAACTCATAATCGTATTCGATATAGGTGCCATCTAGACTTACTCGACTTTTTTGATATTTTATGCGTCTCTACGTGTCTGTCACTCTATTACTGGTAACTACTTACTCTATGCTATTACTTACGTCTAGTATGAGACTGTTATGGAGTTGGAATCAATCTTGAATATAAATTATTAAAAAGTCTTGCAAAATTCAATGCCCCATTATGTATGATAGGTACATGTAATGTGTCACTTTTTGTTTTCGTATTTTCAATGCTTTTATATGCTTTTGCCCGCAAAATCAGTTATCACCAAAGATTTAAATCGAAAGATGCGGCGTAATCTCCTCGCGCCATACTAAAAACACACCGAAAATTCTTAACAATGGGTTGGGCGCAGGCGCTCAACCAGTGTCTCCATATACACGGTAATTACCGTAGATGCACCGTAATCTGGTTTTGATCTACCGTCAAGGTCATAATGTATTACCTTGACGGTAGATATACTGTGATCATGTACTGCATAAAACGAATCTCAGTCAGTCAACAACAAATTTTTTAATGGCGACACTGCTCCTGGACTCCCTTGTTGCCGAGAATTCCAGGAGAAACCTTAACATCTAAAAGTTTATCTCCACGCAATCTATTCTCGTCCTTATTTAAATATAGGAAGGAGTGAAATTTGTACATCTGTTACTAATTTATCATTGTTCCAACGCCAACGAGATAGTGAGCGACTGATATTTGATTTTTAAATTCACTGATTTAAATGTGTACACGATTTTTTAACAAAGAAATTGTTCAAAATGTTGTTTTTTCCTTTGAAAAATTACACGGTACCCTTTTAGCAGATTCACCGTAATTTTGTCTAGAAACACCGTATTTTTACCCTTGCAACACGGTAATTCTCGATTGACATATGGAGACACTGCGCTCAACCCAACTACAGTTGCACGCCAGCTACAGTGAGTGACGGTCGCTTGTTGAGAGCGTCGCTATCGTCACAGTCACGTTTGAAGTAAGGGATGTGTTGTCTGTGTTTAAAAGTGTGTTTAGACAAAGGTATATGTATTTTATACTTTTGTCTTTAGTATAATGTATGTTGTATTTTGTAACACACTTTCGCTAGTAATG
Organism: Synanthedon formicaeformis; assembly: GCA_945859745.1. Classification (NCBI taxonomy): domain Eukaryota; kingdom Metazoa; phylum Arthropoda; class Insecta; order Lepidoptera; family Sesiidae; genus Synanthedon; species Synanthedon formicaeformis. The sequence continues at coordinate 3,274,646 of OX243977.1, forward strand.
CCGCATCTCTCGATTTAAATCTTTGGTTATCACATATTATAAAACAAAGTCCTGTCTGTTCGCGATAAAATCAAAAACTACGGAACCGATTTTCAGTCTGTTTTCACCAATGGATAGATAGAGTGGTTCTCGAGGAAGGTTTTAGTATATAATTTACAAAGTTAAGCGGGCGAATATATAATATATAATATACTAGGGACCCGGCTTCACCCCAATGGGTTTTAAATATCATTGCCCGGGATGCAATTTTTTATATGTAACACAAACCTTCCTCATTTATCTCTCTTTCCATTAGTGAAAACCGTACCAAAACCGTTATGTACTCGTAGTTTAGAAACAGTTAGCGGAGAAACAGATAGACACGGTCAGTTTCGGCTACTGACCTGCAAAATATTGTTTTTTTTTTTCTAATATACATAAAAACTTTATTAAGTTTTATTATACATATTACATACATGTAAACCTTTCATGAAAAATTATATAACAGATGGTGAAAACCACGTCAAAATCCGTTGCTAGAGCGGATATAATACACAGACAGAAACTAATGTATTTTGAAAATTTTAGTGTTAACATTCCCAGGTTATACACGCAATACAAAAACAAACGCCGATTGTGTCATAAAATAAACTGCTTTAGCAGTTGACCCGATTCTCACTACACATTACTTAGACAGACGCCTGAGGCATAGATAAGATTAGTAGGTCGTTCTGGGTTTTTAACTTTAAAATCATAATGCAATGTAACAAAAATTTGTAATGGAAGGCATAGTGTTCGGCAGTCATAAATTTGACAGTTGACAGAACTTGTGGTAGCATCAACACAATTTAACACCAGAGAGCATCTAGGTAAGGTACTCGCTGAGTCACTCAAAAGCTAAAATTCAAATTCATATTCATTTATTTACAGGCACCTAGACCCATATATATTGACGAGCCCGTTGGACGAATGGCAAGGGCGCTTGCCTTACGTCTCAGGGGCCCCGGGTTCGATTCCCGGCGGGGTCAACTTTGGAAATTTTAATATAATTTTCAAAATTGGTTCTGGTCTGGATTTAAAAGTAGTGGTAGGGCACACTGCGTTTCGCAGTCATTTGGGCAGCCCGTCTGGCGGCAGTAACCACCACCTTACAGAATACCACCGTGAAATAACAGCATTATGTGCTGTTGTGTTTCGGTGTGTGAGTAAGGGATGCCATGTGGTGAAGACGGACTGCTGCCCATTTTGTTACAAAAAGGCATAGACGTACTCACGCCGCATCTGGTAAAGATTTACCGGGCAAGTTATGCCTGGGGATATATACCAGAACAATGGACCCGGGCTAAGGTATTATTTATACCAAAGGCAGGTCGGAAGGACTACGCTCTGCCCAAGTCCTTCAGACCAATTTGCCTAACGTCCTTTATGCTGAAAACTCTAGAAAAGATTCTAGACAGACACATAAGGGACAAAGCCCTGGCCTCGAAACCCATTCATTGCACCCAGCACGCCTATCAGAAGGGAAAGTCCACTGAGACGGCCCTGTTACAACTAGCTGACAGGGCGGAAAGGGCTCTGGAAGATAAGCAGATAGCTCTGTGCGCATTTTTGGATATAGAAGGCGCTTTTGACAATACTCCCACCAACACTTTAGTGAGGGGACTACAAAACAAAAATGTGGACCCGACTACAGTTAGGTGGGTAAAGGCCATGCTATCCAAACGTAAAGCGAAGGTCGAACTACATGATACCTCGTTTACTGTAGCAACTACAAGAGGATGCCCGCAGGGCGGAGTTCTATCGCCACTGCTTTGGACTCTTGCAGTTGATCAGCTTCTGTACAGGCTGGCAGAGCACAAGATCGATACCCTAGGTTATGCTGATGACCTAGTGGTGATCATAAGAGGCTTCTGCCAAAGCACTATTTCGGCCATACTACAGAAAGCTCTAAACGTCATTTGCGAGTGGTGCACAGCAAATGAACTGTCAGTTAACGGTGACAAAACCGCTATAGTATCGTTTACCAGAAAGAGGTTGCTAGACAAATTAAAGCCTCCTCTAGTAAATGGCAAACGAGTTGAATTTTCCTCAGAGGTCAAATATCTGGGAGTCACATTCGACCAGAGACTAACGTGGAATGCACACATTGGAAATGTGATAAATAAGGCTAAGGCAGCCTTATGTATCAGTCGTCGAATGGTAGGGAAGAGCTGGGGTCCGTGTCCCAAGCTCACCCATTGGCTGTACACTGCTATTGTGAGGCCGATGATCGCATACGCCTCTATAGTATGGTACAGAAAAGCCAACCAGAAGACGATTATTGACAAGCTTAATGGCTTACAGCGTTTGGCATGTCTGATGATAACAGGAGCCATGTCGAGTTCCCCCGGAGCATCTCTGGAGGCAATCCTGGGCCTACCGCCTCTGCATCTATTTTTAGAAAAGGAGGCGAAAACCAGTATGCACAGAATGATGAATCGGGGCAAACACAATTGGCTGTCCGAGGTACTGAGAGCTCTAGAAGACTCAGTACTAAGGGATCCTATCCTAGGCATGCCTACTGACACATTGTTACCACAGTACATAGAGGAAAAATCTTACACTGTGGAGTTACTCTCAAGAGAAAACTGGTCAAATAACAAGATCTTTTGGGAGGAAGGTAGCCTTTCTTGGTATACCGATGGGTCCAAATCAGGACCTGACGTAGGTTGTGGAGTGTATGGCGGGGACCAGAATTACAGGACCAGTGTAAACCTGGGACAATACGCCAGCATCTTCCAAGCAGAGGTCTTCGCCATCCTAGAATGCGCGGAAATCAACCTGCAAAGAAACTACGTCAACCGTGTAATTTACATTCACTCAGATAGTCAGGCTGCACTTCAAGCACTGGACTCGGACTCTATTGTCTCAAAGCTGGTGCGAAACTGTGTAGACTACTTAAATATTTTAGGGCGCAAGAATAAAGTGGTCCTAAGATGGGTACCTGGCCATATGGGGATCGAAGGCAATGAACTTGCCGACGAACTGGCTCGAGCAGGCGCAAAAGGTAGGCTAATAGGTCCTGAACCTATGTGCGGACTACCAAACAGCCTAGCTCACTGGACCATATGGAACCAGTGCTTTATTAAATCTTACAAACGCTGGACTAACTTGCCAGGGTTGAAACATTCCAAAGCGCTCATAAAAGCCTATAGTCGAAACGTGACAAACCAGGCTATGTCGCTTAGTAGGAGCAATTTGTGCATGCTAACTAGGGCACTAACGGGGCACTGCCGCCTCAATAGGCACCTTAAAGTAATGGGTCTCACTAGTACGGGAGAGTGTCGCTTCTGCCATGAGGCAGAAGAAACACCAATGCATATCCTGTGCGAGTGTGGCCCGTTGATGCACAAGCGAAGTCACATCCTAGGAAGCCACACAATGGCTTGTGAAGATGTGAAGAATGCCTCTATCAAAAAAGTACTACAGTTTCTCAACGTGGTAGGTATAGGTAGAGAGCTTTAGTTTACGTGGCGATCACAATATTTCAGCAATGGACGAAGTGATACTGGTTCTCTAGCAGACAGAAATAGCCACTAGCCAATAATAATAATAATAATAAGGGATGCCAGAGCCCATTACCCCCTTCCCTTCCTTATCCCTTATCCTTTATCCTTAATCCTTCTATGGTCGGCAGCGCACTTGCAGCACTTATGGCGTTACTTGTGTTATAGGCGACGGTAGCCACCTACCATCAAGTGGACCGTCAGCCTGTCTGTCGACCTTAACATAAAAAAAATAAAAAAATAAAAAAAATATTTTTTACATTTTTTTTACATCTAATTATAATCTATACAGTATTATATATATTATCTATAACTAACAGTAATAAGATATAGTACAGCATGAATGAAAAGAAAAGAAAATAATAATAGAAAATAATAAAATAAATAACTTAGTTTCTTTTAGCTTCGCCCGCACAGAAGGTCACGTAACCTGGTTACTTACAAGATTAGTTGTGCGTAAGCAATTTGGCTTAATAGTTGGTCACATAATAGCTTCAAGGACATTCACCTACTTGTTACAAATGCCGGGGGTCAGCAACCAATTCTTATAACTACTAGCTATTTTATGTTTTAACTCAATAGTTTTTAAACATCTTTTCCGGTAACAGCTGTCTCAAAAGTATATCGCGATTTGTTTACATGCCAATATTTCTCTGGTGGCGATAAGACGTGCTTGGCGATAGGTTAGTTTTATCATTTTTAATGTGTTTTATTGCATTCAGTAAATTTCTGTGAAACTTGAAGCACGTTATGGAGATTGTTGAGGTATTTTTCTTTTTTTTTTTAATATCAGCTGTCATTTTTTAGTGACCGCCGTTTTTTTACAATAAAAAAAATTAAATTTATTGCAATACAAAATTCGATAAAGCATAAATGGTCTATTTTATTTAAATCATAAAATAAATCATGATCATTCAGCTGTATAGATAAGAAAAAACTGACTATTTGAAAGTCTGACCTTTTGAAAATTTGACTTTTTGAAAATAAAGGGTAATTTTCACATGTACAGGATGTGTTGTTGTGTTGAACTTATGCCTTATTATAAAGGCGACGGTGGCCAGCCACCTATCAACAAATAAACCGCAAGTCATTAAGATTAAGACATCAAAATATTTATATATTTTTCAAGGACTTGGCTTAAAATAACAATTTAGTTTATTTGTGTAAGATGATTGAGGTCGTTGTATTGTTATATCACATAATGTTTAACCTTGGTTGGTTTTAACGTAACAATGTAAGTACTCTTTGTTATCAATGCCTACACAGTATAATGTGGCGAATTTATAAGCGTATGGTGGTGACCTTTCCGATCGGAAGTTCAGCGTTTTGATTCATTGATTTTGGATTAAGTGGATTATTTATACCTACAAGAAAGGTTTCGAATTATAAAAAATAGCTGCTGCCCGCGACTTCGCCCGCGTAAAAACCTTCATCGAGAACCACTCTATCCATTGGTGAAAACAGCATGAAAATTGGTGCAGTAGTTTTTGAGTTTATCGCGAACAGACAGAGAGAGAGAGAGACGCGGCGGAATGCTTTGTTTTATAATATGTAGTGATTTATTGATTATTTGTTGCACTTAAAAATAAACCATAGTAAATACCAAAACATAAAAAACAATAAAAAAATTTAGTTGGCCTCATCGCGTTTGTGGCGGGGCACATATCGTGTCATAACGGCCGCTCTGAGAAGTCGTTGGGTTATTTAGCCGTTAAAAGTCCGTCATAACCCCGCAGCGTCTCATATCACAGCCGGCAGGCTTATTATCTAAATACAATCTAAGATGTATTCTTTTTTCATTGATCAAAAAAGTAAACAAACAATTCACGATAGAGAACTAAACAAACAATACGAACAAATTCCAAATGAGTTAATCACTGAGTCAACTCTCTTTGATAATGTCTAATGTACAAATTCCATCTTTAAAACAGTCCAGTGACCATGGCGACGCTATATTTGTTTACATTTTTGATCAATAGAAAAAGAATAGATCATAAATACGTCTGCTGAGCGATAGGCGAAAAATGCGCAAAAATTTGTGCAATATCACACTAAATCGTTAATTTTTACGCAAACCACACTAGTGTTATGAGCTACGTGATACCAAAAACACCGATTTAGTGTGATATTGCACAAATTTTTCGCCTGATGCTCAGCAGAGGCATTTAGATAAAGCCTGCAATCCATGAAGATTTCCCAACGTTAAAAAAAAGGCCACGTCGCGTTCATTCGCAGTCATTTCGTCAGCTCGTCAGAAGTTCGCCGTGAAATCCGTACTAATATTATAAATGCGAAAGTTTGTATGTATGTATGGATGGATGTTTGTTACTCTTTCATGCAAAAACTACTGAACCGATCACCGTAAAATTTTGCATACACGTTTCATCGTTCAACGCGGACGAAGTCGCGAGCCTCGGCTAGTAACACCAATTAAAGATTTCCCAATGTTAAAAAAAGGTCACGTCGCGTTCATTCGCAGACATTTCGTCATAAATGCGAAAGTTTGTACGGATGTTTGTTACTATTTCATGCCAAAACCACTGAACCGATCACCGTGAAATTTTGCATACACGTTGTCTGGGACACCAAAAACAACCTTTCATCGTTCAACGCGGACGAAGACGCGGGCACCAGCTAGTAACACCATGTTTCGGTGAGTGAATAAGAGATGTCAGAGCCCATTTGCTTATCCCTAATCCTACTGTATCCTGTATTGTATATGACTTTAGTTAGTCCCTTACCCTTAATACTACTGTAGTCGGCAACGCACCTGTGGCGTTGCTTGTGTTATGGCGACGTTAGCCACTATCAAGTCGACCGTCAGGCCTGTCTGTCAGGTTAAACATTTAAAAAAATCTATAAAGGTTTCTGTTTCTAAATGTCATATTTATGGCACTTCTCGTGGGACATACCTAATCATTTAGATTCTTTACACTTTTTTAAAAAGCTTATAAAATTCTACAATAAATACTTACACCACAAAATATTTTATACGAAGACTTTTAAAGAAACAAGCGAGATTGCTCAAAATAGACTATAAATACAAACGGGATGTCAGTCCTTATTTTCCGGGGATCTAAATCTAAATGTGTATAAATAATACGTACATACTAATCTTGTTTATACAACTAAAAGCGGAACAAGACGAAGATCGGATTACTACTTTGTTGACTCCGTTATGGTTATGCTTTCGCGAAAGAATGAGGACCACTTTGTAAAGATTTACTTTGTGTCTGTCTAGAGCTCAGAATACTAAAAAAAAACTAGAAGTATCACTCCGTTGAATGAGTGGTTGGGATGCTTGCCTATGTTCTGTTCTAGGGTACCCGAGTTCGATTCCCGGTAGGGTCAACCTTTGCAATGAACTTTTTAACAAATTTTTAATGCGGTTTTCACTAATGGAAACAGCGTTAAAAGAGGAAGGACTTTATATAAAATTTGCAAAAAAAAAAAAATTAAAAAAAAGTTTCAAGCCGGGGGCACCCAGCTAGTTTTAATATAATTTGTTACTAAATAACATGTAATCGTTAAAATAAGTTATTTATTGTTATACAAATTATGATTTGTAAAATTTCAATAATCTCATTATGACTCGACTCGACTAATACTCGTATTATGTGACTTGACGTGGTTATTTCCGTTTTATTATCATAACTTGAAGTAAAACTGTTTACACACTGTTATTATCACATTAAGTAATTAAGTGTACGTATATCTTTCTTTTAAATTAGAGATTCGGTTCACACACTGAACCATAAAATATCTTTGTAACTAAATGATCGTGGTTGGTGAATTGGTTTCAAAAATATTGAAAAGGCTGACTTTTAAAATGGATATTAATACTTATATATATCAAAAAGATCCTTTACACATGGGTCATGTTTATATTGTAAAAAAAACGCATTTTATATTATACTTAAAAACCGATGAAAGCAATAGGAATATAAAGTAGAACGTGTCCATATTAAAATCTATATTTAGATATGTCTATATAGAATCTAGACACATCAGAAAATAAAGTCGAATGAGCCTCTATTTGTTTCTCTGCGTTTTTAGTAATGAACATAGCAATAAACGAGGAAGGTTTGTGTTATAATTTGCAAAAAAAATGGCATCCATGCGAGGCCGGTGGCGAGTCGCTAGCCATACTTAAAAAAATTTACTCAGTAAAGGTATATCGTCTTACAACACAGTGACATCATGCTTTGATGACGTAGACATTTTTAAATTCTGACATTCTGCCTGTCATGACCAATCACATTTTTAGACATTTTGTTAACCCTGTCATTTAGCAATCTAGACTTTGCTGCGAACTATAAATGAGGCAGAATTGTGTATATTTTCTTTCACATGTCGCCGCTTAAAAACTAAAGGGCTATAAAACAAAAAAAATCCAAAAATTTTTATTGCAAAAATACAATCACAAGCCTTCATATTGTATGATGCAAAAAGATTTATGGTTGTTTTATTCCATATTTAGTATATTTTGATCATTTTTTATATATTCAAAAGTAACTTATATGCTTATATCTTCTCTAATATTCAGTTTATTATAAAACATTTAATGCTAATTAAAAATGCGCTTCTAACGATGTATAATATGCATATATATATTTGATATATATATCTAATAAGAAATAAAATTGACAAAAATAATTTTTTTTTTTCGATTGGCTCTCCTGTAAAAAGTGTAATTTTGATTTGTGGCCCTTTAGTTTTTAAGGAGCGATGTGTAATATAAAAAGTAGATATAAATCAGCCCTAACTATTATATTTAACTAGTTGGTGCCCGCGACTTCGTTCGCGTTCACTATAGCCTATAGCTTTCCTCGATAAATGGACTATCCAACACAAAAAGGATTTTTCAAATCGAACCAGTAGTTTCTGAGATTAGCGCGTATAATCAACAAACTCTTCAGCTTTTATATATTAGTATAGATATAGATTTTAAAGTCACTTCTTCGCACAATTCGTGCATAAGGGTGATTATGATAACTAACTTAAGTTAGTGACTTAAAACTTAAATTATTATTATAATACTAAGTATTTAAGAAACTATCACATGTCTTAAATGAGTTATTGCCATATAAATAAATAGACCAAATCTCTAGTGCATTTGTATTTCTGTGAGTTAAAACCAGTTTGCTTGAGAGTGTTGTCACAGCCTGAGAATTATGTAAGAATTATTACTTCAACTATGACCCGTCGCTAAATTACAATGCACGCAAACATTGTATATAAGCGCATTGTTAGGTAAACATGAGTGACATAATATATGAACGAGTATATATGTCAGTTTTCATATTTATTTTATAATGTAAAGATCGTAAGACATGCTGACAATCATCTAAGGCCGGCTACACACGGGCAGCTTGAAGCAGTCAGGAGGCGAATGCTTCAAGCTGCGACTGCATAGTGAACTACTGTCTTCTATTTACACACATACACGGACCGCTCGAGCAGTTGTGGTAGGGGAGCCCAAGAGGGGATTTTTGGATTTACTCGAGCGCGTCAGATATTGCCAATGTATATACTCCACGTGTCTCCGATAACGGATATGTATTAATCTGACGGTTTGGTTGGTGGGGTTGGCGGGGGTGGGGGTAAAATTTTAAATACAACTCGAGCGCGTCAGATTTTCATACAGACGGTTCAGCCTAAATTCCTGATCGTGCTGATTCTTAATCTGACGATTATATGGAGGATTTTTTAAAATACAGCGCCTACAAAATTTTGAACGCCTGTAGACGCTCACCCCACCGCTGAAATGAAAAACTTCATATAACCTTTTTTTCTTCTTACCATTCAATCTTCAAAGTCCAATAGGTCTCCACGACGCTCGAGTGACTACACATTTAGCATCGTGGGCTCCCTAACCATTGCAGTCGTAGCTTGAAGCAGTCGCTTCCTGACTGCTTCAAGCTACTCGTGTATAGTCGGCCTTAAACACAACAACGCTACAAGTATCTGCAAGTGCGCTGTAGGCTTGAGGATAAGGGAATAAGAGGAGAGTTTAGTAGTCTTCTCGCACAATTTTGTTTCGTACGAATTGTGCGAAGAGCTGACTTTAAATTGAAATATATGTTTAGTAGTAGTCTCACATAAATATAATTTTCTTAAAAAAACTTGAAATAAAAAGTACAGTATCGTATAAAAGTGATGCCTAACTATGGGAGAATATTAATAGTATATTTTTAATGAAGTAAAGGCAAAACAGTCAATCATAAATATACTCACCGGCACAAAATGTGGCCCAAAGTTAAGTTACTTCAACTGTTTTATTACAATAAATTTTGTATGAGTTTTAAATTGTAGTTAGTAGTTATATAACTAATAACTAATTAACTATTAACTACAATTTCAAACTCATACAAAATTTATTATAATACTAGCTGATGCCCGCGACTTCGTCCGCGTTGAAAAAGAAAAAAGTAGCCTATCCTGTTTTCCCGTACGTCTAAATGTTTATATACCAAGTTTCATAAAAATCAGTTAATTCGTTTAAGAGTTTGGAGGAACATACATACATACAGAAAAAAATTCTAAAAATCGTCAACTTAGTTTCAGTATATGTATAGAGCCTATAAACACGATATCACTGAAAACAAAGTAACTTACTCCATGAACAACCCTTACAGATTTATTATTAGTATTGAAAACAGTTGAAGTAAATTTTAACTTTGGGCAACATTTTGTGCCGGTCAGTGTATATTTCTAGGTTCGCTCTTCGCACAATTCGTACGAAACAAAATTGTGCGAGACTAACTACTACTAAACCAAGAGGAGATAGGGAAATTTGCTTTGACATGACTTTCGTAACACAACAGTACACATGCTGTTATTTCACGGTGGTGTTCTGTTAAGGTGCGTACCCACTATGTTCGCGCACCAATCGCGCACCTGGAGCGTGCAACGTTGCACGCACCAAAGCTGTGCTCCAAGCGGTGGCGGTTTTTTAGCGAACACAAGTTGTGATGCGCGTAACGTCTACACTTGATTTGTTGCAGGTGCGTGATGCACGATTGATGCGCGAACATAGTGGGTACGCACCTTAAGTTCACGCAGTGTCATGCCACTACTAAAATTGACTAAAATATATGGCATGTGTGTAGGTAATATTTTCACTAGACCCGCCGCCGGCATTGCACAGATGGATCTTTATCTGAAAATCTGGTGAAGAAGTTAGCGGAGAAACGAGACAAAATCGGACAGCGACTTTATTTTATACTAGTTATGGCACGCGACTTCGTCTGCGTAAGTTAATTAAATATGGACTACATTACTCGCTGATAATATAGCTTTCTATGGATGAAAGAACTTTTAAAATCGGTCCAGTAGTTTTTGAGTTTATTCTTTACAAACAAAAATACAAATATTTTATTTCTCTTAATTATAATAGTATAGTTAGATGTGTATAAAACTTTTTTAAATAATTATGAATTTACTTTTACTACTGACTATTATTTTGCTTGTACGAACCACTTGCTTGCTTACTTGACATGTTTTTCAAGTAAACAACTCAACTTCGTGGGTGTTTAAGTTTGGAAAGCGCGTAGGAGTGGACTGTCGGCCCTTCTCATTACAAATTTACTTATTATCATATTAAACAGGTTTGTTTTTATTTTTTACTATGTAACTAGAATGTTAACACTAGTTGCCCTTGAATTTATTAATTGCTAATTTGAGTTCAACTCTTTTGTAATTCTAATAATGGCGGTAATCCATTAAAGAACTATTAAATCTAGTTCATTTTTGTGGGTATAGCTAGATTTACAGTTAAATTCAAAAATAGAATTCATTCAGTGTCAAGTTTTCACAAATTATTTATCATCGTTATCATCGAAATACTACAATGGAATTTGAGTCACAAGTGCCAAAGGGGAACATAAAAAGAACGCCTTTGACAGAATCATGGCGGACTCTTGCCTTCACGCGTCAATGGTAAAAGGTAGTAACGATCAACTTCTACTATTTCATTTTAAACTCTAATGGGTTGACGTAAAGTCACATTTTCTTTAAATTACGTACTTATTATTATGTTTGTTTTGTTATAAATGACAGTTCATGCTCTACGCATATGTCACTTTTAAATATTCCATAAAATTCGTTGTGTTTTGTATGGCACGCGTGTTCCATGTTGTAGTAGTTTGATGATCGTTATCAATACCTATATTTATTTTTATTGCTCACAAAAAATTCACCTTAATTTAAAAAGATTATCGTGTATTTGTATGTATATCTTTCTAAAGTTCCAATTAATAAGTCATAACTAGATGCGGAGTGAGATTAACAAGGTTGTGTACCTATTGTGTACCTACTGAGCATCCCTCACTTACGCACCAAATATAATTCAGTTTTTTTGTTGTTAGGGAATGTACACCCAGACCAGACCCCACGTTTAGTTGGCTTGTTGTTGTTTTGGCACAGTTGTTGATTTGCCACAGAAAAATTATGTGTTGTTTTGCCACAGTTCAATTTTTATGAGTTAAATTTAATAAATTTATTTTGGATTGTTGTTCTTTTGACACAGTCGTTTTTTCTGTACAGACAGCAGAGAAACCAAAACAAGAATAAAAATAATATTCATTTTTCTAATGATCACAGTAATTCTTAACATTTTAATTTTACATTCGCATAAAATATGTATCTGCCCGAAACTTTCCAAGTTCCAAAATTGACTCTGCCCGAAACCGAACCCGGGAACCCTGAGTCAAAACGATGAGGCAAACACCTAACCCACTCCACCAATGGGCTCTTATATATTATGTGTGTTTTATATGTGTACAAATAGTGTTTCTCCCAATATAATCGTCATGTAAATGATAAAATAAGTTTCTAAGTCGACCCCAAGTGAGGTCATGGCAACATTGTCGCGTATCGCATTGTAATCTTAAGGCAATTACGTTTTTTACGTTCGCAACACTTATTATAACTCGCGAGAGAAACAATAACAATGTCACGTAACGTCAATCAAAAGGAAAAGTATCGATCGAGAAAGCCAATTCAAAATGGCGGACCTCTATGTGGCCAGTTTTTCTGGTATTGCAATGTTTCTTTTTTTAAAATTTTCTCATATGGCTTAATGACAGTGTTACTACTTTCTCTTAAGACGTTGGTTAATACACTTTTAAATAGGTACTTATTTATTTTATGAGATATTATACTTTTGTATACTTATATTATAATAATAATTATGTAATGTATGTATTATACTTGATCTACACACATTGTTAACATACTTATTTGACGTAATATGTTAAGTAATGTTTACTTTAAGGTAACAAACCTCCCTGGTATTTCCTGTGTCCAGGCGACGACGGTAGCCACTTACCATCAAGTGCTCGTCTCCGTCAGTCTATTTACCACCTTAACTATATTATGTCAAAAAATCTACCTAAAGTTTTAAAAATAATTTTCACTCATTTCTATACTGTATTGGCTGAATATCATTATTAATTTTCTTGAAATGTTTACCTAACCTTAATATCCTTGTTTAAAAAAAATTACAAACTTAAAATAACACCCAATTTTCGAAAAAAGATTCAGTAATTAAATTAAGTAATTGAAGTAATAATAAGTAGAAATATAAATTTGACTTTTTCTAGGCTTGTTTTAAGGTTTTCAATTTTACTACCCTGACCGGTGTTGACTTTTTTAAAGTTTTTTTTTTGTATAAAAAAAATAAAATATTTCAAATTTTTCGAAGTTTAATCTACCTATATATATATTATAGTGATTTAAAAAACTATTGTAATGAGTATTATTTCCCTAAAATAATGTTATGAAATCCATTCCGGTTTCAGGAAAATCTATTTAGAATCCTCGCTGTTGCTATGTGTCTGTTTCTATCGGATGTAAACTCCTTTATCGCTTTCTAGTTAGCAAAACATATAAACACGTAGCAATAGATATCACGCCGAAAGCGTGGGGAGGGTGAAATACCTTCTATTTTCGGTATGACAATTTCAGTTACAGTCTGAGACCGCGCCGCGCGGGCGGTCGCCTCTCCGACTTGATTTATACGCGAATCGTTAATACTAACATTAATTTGTATATCCGGAACTGATTAAAGATGATTGTCGACGCAACAACCACTTCCGTATCCGGGATTAATATCAAAGTGAGTTACATTCTGCATTTAAATTGAGCCGCCATGTTTGGAATTTGTACTTTAAAATTGGAAACTGTGCGTGCGCCATTTTCTTGTTTTGTTTTTAGGTCCAAAGTTAGTTATAAAGTCGCAGTATAGTATGGTAGTGAATGCTTGAATTTCAGTTTTTATCTTTATAACAGGAAAATTGATAAGTGAAAAGTAAATCTTTAAGCAAATCTTTATGTTGTGTAAAATTTTGATGATATACCCACATTTATGATGTCTATTTTAGTATTATTTTTATACAAAATGACCCCCATTTGGTATAGGACACTTCACTGCATATTGCAACGAAGTCCTCCGCCGCGTCTGTCTGTTTGCGATAAACTCAAAAACCACTGATTTTCATGCTGTTTTCATCAATGTATAGAGTGGTTCTCGAGGAAGGTTTTAGTATATAATTTACAAAGTTATGCGGGCGAAGTCGCGGGCACCAGCTAGTGATTATTAATACTAAATATATCTGTAAGGGTTGGTCATGGAGTAAGTTACTTTGTTTTCAGAGATATCGATTTTACACGGTGGTCTTCTGTAAGGGGCCACCCCCTACTGTCCAAATGAACCTACTATTACATTGACAATTTTTTTTGGAAATTATATATAGGTGTTACACAAATCTGCCTCGTTTATTGCAATGACTTCTATATAGGACAAGGCTAACGTTCCTAGTACGTGGCACCGACGCGCCGGTGTCAAAATCGGAAATTGGCACCAATGACGGGTGTTCATTCTGTGCGTAGAAAGATACGATACGCCTACTTACCAGTGATATGTCCAACCAACCAATGAGAACACTTTACAATAACAGAATACGCCAATAAGAAATAAAAGTAAGTATTAAGATGGCAATGAAACCATTTTTTTGTCACTAATAGTATGGTAAGGGCGCATCCTCTTGTTTAACATATCACTGGTTTATGAAAACCATATCAAAAACCGTTGGGGTGGTTTTGTAGAAGATAGCGATGAAACGGACAGACGTGGACAGCGACTTAATTTGAAGATGTAGTTATAAATATTAAAGTTTAAAAATACATTTTATTGAGGTTGATCGATCTGTTTGTGTGTATTTTATTGATAAAATATTTATAACTTACGAATTCTAAGAGTTAGCTAATTAGTTTTATTGTAGCAGTTATTTATTATGCACATAAATATGTCATAAACGCATCCGTTCGATATGAAATTAACTTTTTTTATGTAACTATCTACACCTGCATTGAATCTAAAATAAGATAGTCATAAAAATATTGTGACCTAGTATACTATAGTGACACGCTCCCGGCTTCGCCCGATATGTAATTTTTATATGATACTCAAACCTTCTTCGTTTATGTCTCTTTCCATTAGTGAAAACGTAATTAATTTGGATTTAGCCGGTTTTGGAATCCATAACAAACACACTTACATTGATTTATTTATATAGATTGACTAGTGTCCCGCTCCCGACTTCGCCCGATATGTGATTTTTATATGGTACACAAACCTTCTTCGTATATCCCTCTTTCCATTAGTGAAAACGTAATTAATTTGGATTTAGCCGGTTTTGGAATCCATAACAAACATACTTACATTGATTTATTTATATAGATTGACTAGTGTCCCGCTCCCGACTTCGCCCGATATGTGATTTTTATATTGTACACAAACCTTCTTCGTATATCCCTCTTTCCATAAGTGAAACAAAATTAAAATCGGTTAAGTGGTTTTGGAGTCAAAAGAGGACAAAAATGCTTATAGGTACATTTTTTAAATGTGATATTTTTCTTCTTCAGAGCTCCCAGAATCGGCTGCTGATCAAAAATGGAAGGGTGGTCAATGAAGATGGAATGGAAGACGCAGATGTTTACATCGAAGATGGTGTCATCAAGTGAGTTTCTTTTTTAAATTGGTTCATTGATAAAAAATCCAGGGTCCATCCACAGGAGACTGGTACAGTCGATGGTTTTCTTACAGAGTTCGATTTGGCAAGTACACAAATAAAATGTATCAATTCTGTTTTTTTTTTCTGATATTTTTTTGTAGGTTTTAGCTTTTTACGTTGACACCATTGATTAATAATGTCCACTTTCCTGTAATGATTACTTTCGTTTCCTGGGGTAAAATCCATGTGGTCAACATATTTTATAAAAAAACTGAGCGTATGTTAAAAAAATGTGTTATTTTTCTGACGATAATGTGATAAAAAAATACGAAAACACGATATGAAAGAAGCGATCGTTTAAGAGTGTGAGTAAGTTGTTTGTTTTGTAACCATATTTGCGCGACCGCAAATAGCCAACAATCATCTCGAAGAGTTAATAAATTATGAGAGAATTTTTAAACGTGTACTGTACACGCGACCTGGCCACGGAAGTAGGTTACTTAGCACAGGTTACATAACACTGTTGGTCGTAATCGTAACATATACAGAAGTATCGCTT
Organism: Synanthedon formicaeformis; assembly: GCA_945859745.1. Taxonomy (NCBI): domain Eukaryota; kingdom Metazoa; phylum Arthropoda; class Insecta; order Lepidoptera; family Sesiidae; genus Synanthedon; species Synanthedon formicaeformis. Next base: position 3,290,746 of record OX243977.1, read on the forward strand.
TACATCACGTCTGGGAAAATAGGCAACTAGGGCTATGACGTCACTCGGTGTAAACACACCCTTAAAGTGTTAATGAATATTATAAAATGTACGATCGTTTAAAATGTACGAAAAAAGGCAAAGAAGTATCGCCAAAGGTTGTGTACAATAACTAAATGCCCATGTTGTGATGAGGAAGCAAAAACTTCCAAATATTAAAATTCGCTGTCCGCGTATGTTCTTTTATTACATTTTACATTCCCTAACTTCTTCTAAACTACGCAACGGATTTTGATAAAGTTTTCACTAATAAGTTTTCATGGAAAGAGCGATAGAAAAGGAGGGTTTGTGTACACCATTTGCAGAAAAACATTGCATCCGTGCAAAGCAGTTCGCTACTGAGCTATAGGACGAGAACAGTTCAAGGATTTTCAGTAAAGAGTTCGATTTGGCAATAACATTGCTTAGCATTAGTCGTGGTTTTCGTGCCATGTCAAAAAAAGTAATGTAACATGAAACACCCATTTATAGCAAAAGCCAGTTAGTAAAGCAGTTCCTAGTTTGTTTATCAAGTTCACTTTCTTTGGTTAGTAAACTCATTAATTCATCGCGGCCGCTCGCACGCGATCGAACGGTTTCCAATATTCATTTTGTTTTCAGCCCATATTTGCTTATTTATCAATACATTTGCATAACTCGGAAACGCGGAACTGTCTCTTTCGTGTTCGCTCACGGTTTTCCGTCCTTTCTGGGCCTCTGTAGTACATTTAACAAACATTATAAACTAACTGATAAGCCTGAGTTTGTATCTCATGAGATTTTACATCACAAGATTTGTGAATACGGAGTATTAAATTGGCTAGAAACTTACTTAAATGACAGACTTCAAGCAATTAAAATTTCCCGGACATTGAAGTGACACAACGTTAAATTAATATCGAAATATTCCCGCAATGAATATGGAGTGCCACAGGGTAGTATCTTGGGCCCCTTATTGTTTTTGGTAAATATAAATTATTTACCACAGTGTGTTAATCATGGCTGACTAGCTGGTGCCCGCGACTTCGTCCGCGTTGAAAAAAAAAAGTAGCCTATCCTGTGTCCTGTACGTCTAAATGTTTATCTACCAATTTTCATGAAAATCAGCCAATTCGTTTAAGAGCTATGGAGGAACATACATACATAAATACATAAACTTACCGATTTATTATTAGTATTGATAATAAAACATTAATTATAGTGTAAAGTTCATTACAATCTTTAAGAAATTAGGACTTGGCAAAGGTGGCAATGGTTGGTCTATCATAATTTTAATTTATTATAACTAGATGTGGCTTTGATGCCGCATTAAATTGTACTTTTGATAATTTTTCACGGAATTTTATATTCATACTAGCTGGCGCCCGCGACTTCGTGCGCGTTAAAAAAGAAAAAAGTAGCCTATCCTGTGTCCCGTACGTCTAAATGTTTATCTACCAAGTTTTATTAAAATAAGTTAATTTGTTTAAGAGTTATCGAGGAACATACATACATACATACATACAGAAAAAAATTCTAAAAATGGTCAATTTAGTTTCAGTATCATGTATAGAGCCTATAAACACGATATCTCTGAAAACAAAGTAACTTACTCCATGACCAACCCTTACAGATTTATTATTAGTATTGATCATAACGTCAACTTAATTGAGTTTTTCCCTGGGCGAAGCCGTGAGCAGGTCTATGCATGTATTGAAGATATAGATGTGGGTTTCACACTCATATTTTATTATACTCGTAGTATGAAAGCGGGACCCGTATCTGGTACAACGGGGCACGCAATTGATGCCGAAGGCCCCGCTTCGTGGAGTTCTCACTAATGGCTACATTAAATTTAATATATCGAGCACCTGCATCATTTTTAGTCCAATTACGGGCGCTCAGTTAATTTTACCACCTATTAAATTAAATAATAATACTTAATAGAATTTGTTATCTTAACTCACTTGTCTTCAATGCAATGACCGAAGATAGAATGCAACGCAAAACATTCACAGCATTTATTGAACTCGCGAAAATAACAAAACATACCAAATCTCAGCTTTCTAGTCTTAGTAGTTCTGGGATGTGCGTCTTAGTAGTCAGTAAGAACAAACTATTTTATAAGTATAGATAGTGTATAGTGTATAGAAGAACAGTTGAAAACAGTAAAAACAGCAATTTACTGTATCTAAGTATCAACTGTTACTGTATCCATCATTGTGTTCCTCAAAGTGCGCAAAACGTGGCGTGACGGGGCACAACATTACAAGTACAGTTATAAGGGGTTCGTCCGTCTCCGTGTTATTGTATGAAGGTAATATAAGTTCTATAAGGGCGTGTAATCCAATGCCACCTGCAAGCGCGCGTGACAAGACCCTGCTGTCCTTGAAGGGTTGTTTTTGAACTACTACTGTTGTAAGCTAGCCCTCATTGATTTCTTAAATGTCATCTAAGAAAATAATTTATTTATGAACTTTTGGTTTTAGTACTGTTACTGTTGATAAGCAGACGTGCAGCTAAAATGCGAGTGTGCTATATACATATATAGCACACATTATATGCCAAGTAAAGGCCAGAACTTAGGCCAGTTTCGAAAAGTTCATCTTCCTTTATGACCTTGCCAGAAGTCGCTAGAGAATGTCAAGTAATGGCAGAAAAATAATAATTTATTTAAGCCTTTATTGCTGATACAACTAAAAATTTAATATATACATGTTCACACATAATATATGCACATCGGGTCGGAATTAGTTCATCAGCGTGTCTTGTGACACATAGGCCTCTTCCAGCTTCTTCCATTTGAGTCTATCTTGAGCTTTCCTTGGCCAGGTTACCCCACCATAATTAATCAACTATAAATAAATATATAATACGTAGGTAAAGTAGACGCAACACAAAAGGGAAAATGGTAACAATGCGCAATAAGAACTTTTCATTAAGATTGCTATTTTAAAATAAAAGCTATGGACTCCCATACAGTTTTCTCTGATAATATTTGCTGTTACACAATAGTGTCGGGTCAAGCACCTGCTCGCTCTAGTTAGTGACGTCTTCATTGTTCCCGCAAACTGTGCGTAGGGTTGTCACTTTTACAATTTTATTAATTATTCACATAATTATTTAGTAATCAAGTCATGTGCATATTATCTAAAACCAAGTTATATATACTTTGTATAGAGAAGATTTGAATTTTCGTATGTTTGTAATGAATAAACTCAAGAACTACTGTGTCGATTTCAAAAATCCCTTTACATAGGTGATATATATGAATTCTATAGAGCATGCATATGTTATATACAATATATAGACATTCTATATACATTTCTATAGAGAAAGCTACCTTATCAGCAAGTAACATGAGCTATCATCAATATCATCAATCAATCAATACTAATAATAAATTTGTAAGTGTAGGTATTGTATGTATGTATGTATGTTCCTCCATAACTCTTAAGCGAATTAACTGATTTTCTCGACTGAGGTAATAGCCAGCTTTCGCCGGTTATGTCGACCAAACGTTTTGACAAAATTTTATTTCACAGTGATTTTCTGTAAGACAAAATGTTATTTCACGGTTGTTATTGCTGCTACTTATCTATCCTATCTAAAGGCCTTTTTTTTTTTTTTTTTTTTTTTTTTTAACGTTGGGAAATCCTCTTGGATACCCGGCAGTGAAGGGGACACTGCAGGGTTATGCCGGATTCCTACCGGCTAAAACCCAACGACTTTCATTCTATCGCGGCCGTTGATGGGCGGGGTCGTGGAGACGTTATTTCACGACTTCGGTGCCCCGATCCTATCTAAAGGCTTCCCAAATAACCGCAAAAACTTCTGGTCTTTAGCGAATCTGATATTTTGCGAGTGTGGTTTTATGCGATTGAGCCAACGCACAGTGTGCCCCTACCACTACTAAACCTCTTGAGATTTGCTTATCTATTTTATAAACACAAAGTCTAGTTGGAGCATACCCACAGATAGCACTATTTTTAACGGCAACCCTAGGTTTAACAATAATAGGGTCCTATTTATCATTTTCGCTTCGCAACACGTAGGTGGCGTTGACGCCTCAACTAGATCATTTCTGTGATTCGTTGGACTGGACCGTTAATGAGGTATATGCTTGCTAACCACGAAATTTATTCCACAAGCACGCTTTATTTTTCATATATTTACAATTTATTCTGTGTAGATGAAGTTTTTATAATGAATTTTATATTTTATTTTTATGTAGGTACCTGCTTATGTTATGAACGCCAACGTTTGTGAGAATGTGTGAATGTTTGTTACGCTTTCACGCCTTAACTACTCAACTTATATTAATAAAATTTTGCATGTACACGTTGTCAGAGACACAATAAAGGACATGTGTACCTTTCATACAAAAAGATTACTGTACCCGAAATATAACAAAATCCCCCGCCCACGTATGGCTGTATGTTGTATGTTCGCGATGATCTCTAAAGCTAATGAACGAATTTTCATTTGGTTTTCACTAGTGGAAAGAGCGTTGAACGAGGAAGGTTTTTATTTGCAGCAAAAATTGCACCCATGCGGAGCCGGGAGCATGTATAAAAATTTAAAAAAAATTCAATGCCTGACAAAAATATATTATTATGAGTAAGAATTGAATTACTCGTAAATGTTTTAACGCCTAAAAAAACGGGGGTGCGGATAAAGTCGGAAAAAAAAAGCTAATATATCCTTACTAATATTATAAATGTGAATGTGAGTTTGTTTGTTTGTTTGTTTCGCTTTCACGCAAAATCTACTGAACCAATCACCATGAAATTTTGCATACACGTTGTCTGGGACACCAGAAAGAACATAGGGTACCTTTCATCGTTCAACGCGGACGAAGTCGCGGGTACCAGCTAGTATATAATATATGTATTGATTTATATTATAGTTAGTTATGTAAGTACTTTATAGAACCTGTATCTGCTACGATTTGCTTTATTTTTACTTCCATAAAACTGCTATTAAAATTGACAAACTGAAATAGTTTTTATGGTTTGAGAAAAAAAGGAAAAAGAAAAGATGTTTAGGTGCATGAGTAAGTGATGCCAGAGAACATTCCCCTTATATCCACCCCCCAGCCCAGCCCCTATCTACTACATTTTTGCTTAACAATGGCGCCAGTGTGCCTCCCCTATGGTTGCAGAAGTCTAGGTTAGGGTTACCATTTAACCATATATTGTTGGAGACTTGAATAAATAAATAAATAAATATCTTCACACGTTACCACACAGTACCATCTAGTTCCAAAGTAAAGCAAATAATTCTTGTTATATGGATACCAGACAGTTGATATACTACATAGATTACCTTTTTTTTTTTGTAAATACATTCATATTATAAATACAAACATCTATGACTTAGGTACAAAGGTAAACGTAAACACATAAACATTTGCCCCTAGCGGGATTCGAACCCGGGATTCGAGCCTAGCGGGTTTCGAAAAATATTAAAATACAATTAAACTTTTTTCTTTATAATATTAGTATAGATTTTAAAAAGAAAAATGAGTGAAAATGCTTAAGATGAGACCAAACTTGACCAAACTGTGCGTAGTTCGTTATGTTCCTCCATAACTCTTAAACGTATTAACTGATTTTCATGAAACTTGGTAGATAAACATTTAAACGTATAGGATACAGGATAGGCTACTTTTTTCTTTTGCAACGCGGACGAAGTCGCGGGCGCCAGCTAGTTATAACATAAAGTGGCTGTCCACCTCTGTATGTTTCTCTGTCAACCTCTGATAACTAAATCCTCCAACGGACTTCGATACGGTTTTAACTAATAGAAAGGTTTGTGTATTTTAAAGACAGTAGGAATGAGTAAAAATAAAAGACTTTAAAGTGAAGTCCACGCAAATACGAGACTTGAATGTCAACCCTATCTATTGGCGACGTCTCGTCTAATGACCTGTCTGCACGTACGTCACTCATTAATATAAAAAAAAAGAATTTAAAATTACATACTATTGTAAAAAAATACAAACTGAAGTATTTAAAAAAGTAATATGTTAACTAACCACCTCAGCGGTCTAGCCACGGTTTGTGGAGCACGTCAACAATTTTCACGCAAATTGTCGGATGTCGTGACGAAATTGCGTGTAGCTCACTTAAAGTGAGTGAGTGACTCATCGGTGAGTAACTCATCGATGAGGGGTTCTATAGTCAATTTGGGTTCCATTAACATATCCATATAAATATGCAAATGAAATCATATTCACATAAACTAAACAAGTTTTAATAGAGTACTTTTAATAGAAATTTATTAACACTTGGGTTTTCGTTAAATTTTACTGTAGTGTTAATTCGTATGCTTTATATTAGTAACCTTTTTAATTAAACTCGAGAAGGTTTTTTCAACCGACTTCCAAAAAAAGAGAAGGTTCTCAATTCGACTGTTTTTTTTTTAATGTTTGTTACCTCATAACTTTCGACTGGGTGAACCGCATGCAGGTCCAGTTCTGACAATGGCATGCATGAGAAAAGACCATGAGACTGTTTGAAGTCGGTTTATTTTTTTGTTAAAAAGAGTTATTTTCCATTGCTAATGTGCAAATCTATTTTGTCTTATGTAGGTACTAGATTTTCCCCGCGAAAGTCCACGTATCATCATCTCAACCGTAGACATAAGCCTCCCCATAATTTTCCAAATGGACCGGTCAGAAGTTAGCCTGGATTCAACGTCAACCCGCGGCCCTTATCAGGTCGTTTGTCCTTGTATCAACCATCCGGCCTCAGCGGCCGTCGGCTCTCCGTACAATATGCCCTGCCCATTGCAACTTAAACCCACTAAAGTCCACGTATTATTATAATCGCGCGAACGCAAGGACGAAACACGTAACAGTATGTCCAGATGAGGCGTTTGACGCGCGAGAGCATACGCGCGTACAGAATGGATACGTGTAATCGCCCTTGCGTCCGCGCGATTACTGAAAGCAACAAGGAGCTCAGAGTATCTCGACTCGCGCGCATTACGCGCGAGCAACGCGCGAGTCGAGATTTCGGCGAATGACACGCGTATCACGCGCGAAGGATTTCCGTGTATAAACGCGATAATTGTAGCCGTGTATCTCGCCCCATCTAAACAAGCTCTTACGAGTAATAATTTCTTTGACGGATTTATACATACATATAAATTCGAATATACTCGTACCATTAATCAAACTACGAGTATTCTTTGATCCTCTTTAGCTATCGAGTTGTGTGATTAAATTTTGAATATAGATTATAGATAATATGTAGCTACAGCATCAAACTTTTGCCGAAGGACGCGGCCGGAGTCGCCGGCAAAAGCTGGTTTCACATAGAGGGTGATTAAACAGCCGTGAGGCAACCCAGTAGCCAGTAGTATATTACGAGTACTTTACTGCAGAACGAACTGTGGTATTCCAATGCTAAATTAGTCCGTTGGCAGAAATGCTGTTTTTCGTCATGACTCATTTGTTTATTTGAATCATGAGTGCCTCAAGTAAATGAGTTCATTCCCGTGACCCAACCATAATTTGCGTGTCGACCCCTCTTTACAGTGACGTCATCTCTGTATGGCAGTCTGTCGCGACAAAATGATTTTATATTTTAGTTTATATTTTAAAGTGAGTTTTTTATGTTATAAAATGTAGCTGACAGTCAATAATAGTCGGAAATTGTTGGAAAGAGAATTCTTCTCCTGGGCCATATCTCGAAAGCATGAATTACTCAGTCCACATCATCATAGGTTCATTCATCCTTCATTTTATCAAGGTCAGCAGTTTTGTTGCATAAATAGGCGACTACTATACTTACCTACCATCAATTGGACCGTCAGCCTGTATGCCTACCTATACATAAGAAAATAGAGAAAATCTTGAAACATATCTATTATAATTTTTACTAATAAAAATGTATAGTGGCAAAGATGACGCTATCGAATGCAATCATCGCGCGTGGGCGTTAATGCGTTCTATATTTATCGCGAACAAGTAAACGCCAGCATGTGGGCTTAAAATATATCTTTAAAACTATGTTTAAACGGCGACTTTGCATTTTCTTATAGGTCATCAGACAAGCTGATGGTCCACCACTTGATGGTACGTAGCTATCGTCGCCTATTAGCACAAACAACGCCCACAGGTTCTGCATCCTTTCCCGAAACAACAGCACACATGCTGTTATTTCCATACATCGATGATTATTTCAAGGTGTTCCTCTGTAAGGGGGTTATTACCATAGCACAATGACTGCGAAACGTTCGTGATTGAGTGCCATGGCCATGAATCTTTTTGCTTGTTCCAAATATGGTGATCAAATATGTTTCTGCCTTATGAGAACACGTCAATGGCCTGTATTTATTCACATAATATTACTTATATATACTTAGGACCTCTTTCACAAACTACATGTAAAGTGTTGATTAGTTACTTTTAGATATCATTTTCTGTTATATTGAATTATGCACTCGGTTTACTGCATCATTCGATAGCCGAATTTTTTTATTATTTTCTATTTAATGACTTGACTTTTGTGAAAGAGGCGCTTAATGTTGTATTTTTACCTACTCTTTGAGTACGATATAGGTGTCTACTACAAAATACCATTGAAAAACGTGCCTATTTGTTAAAAAGTAGGCGCGAAGGTGGGTTTCGTTACAACGTCCGTATTAGCTGAAATATGCTCAAACATTTGTCAGTGAAATTGTCCGCCCAAAACACACCCAGCGGTGAAAATAGGCTATTTCCTTAATTAATTAAGGCCATGACAGAATGGGTGGTAATTTTCCATTTTTGACGTTATAATTTACATATTTAATTAACAGCCAGTAATGCGGTATACCTATTTTAAAAAAAGTTTCAGAGATTACCAAAGATTACACCAACATATAAATTTTATCTCTTACTAGCGACCGGGGCTTCGCCCGGGGTGCATTTTTTTTTACGTAAAAGCCTTCCCTGATTATCCCTCTATCCACGAGTGAAGACAGAATTAAAATAGGTCCAGCCGTTTTTCGAGTTTTGCGCTTAGCAACACATTTAGGGATTCATTTTTTTTTTAAAAAGATTAACATTGCTATACATTTCATTCATAATGACATACCACTACACAAGAAAAGAACCACGACCTTCAAAAAAAGTTTTTAAGTGTATCGATTTACCGGGTTGCGGAATCGGCAGTCAGAAGCGCGCCGAGATACCATCTTGAATACTAATTATGTCTGTTCTAGAAATGTTTCGTAACTGCCAAAATTCTTACTAGCTGTAGGTTGTATTTACTCGTATGTTATTATAAGATGTATTCTTTTTTCATTGATCTAAAAGGTAAACAAACAATTCATGATATAGAACTAAACAAACAAACTCTAAATGAGTTAATCACTGAGTCAACTCTCTTAAATAATACCTAATGTACAAATCCCATCTTTAGAACAGTCCAGTGACCATGGCGACGCTATATTTGTTTACGTTTTTGATCAATAGAAAAAGAATAGATCATACATATCGTAGGTTTATCTAATAATGCACCACAAATACGTATTAGGTAATTACAAATACCAAAACAAGAACTTTGTCAAAAGTACTATAGTTACTTACGTAGTATTAAACAGTCGGGGTAAGAATGAAAAAGTTCGTCAGCGTCATCTTAAATTCGACATTTGCTTGTTGCAAACCAAGACACAATTTATCAGTCATGCAAAAATTAATTTCAAACGTCTGATCGTCTATCAGTGTCAGTTACTGTTTGTTCTGTACTGTACTGTTGTTTCATTTAAATATATACTAAGTATGTACTTAATTTTTAAAACATAGTTAACAAAAACGATTTATGAAGGTATTTAATTTATTCGCGCAAGCAAAGAATTCGTCGATGTGAGATAGGGAATCAGTACACAATTATTAATCTGTAGAGTTTCACTGATTCACTGATCGAACTGATTTGTAGATTCACTGATCGAAATGATCTGTAGAGATCCACTGATTCACTGATCGTAATGATCTGATCTGTAGAGATTCACTAATTCACTGATCGAACTGATTTGTAGAGATTCACTGATCGAAATGATCTGTAGAGATCCACTGATTCACTGATCGTAATGTTCTGATCTGTAGAGAATTAGAGATTCACTGATTCACTGATCGAACTGATTTGTAGATTCACTGATCGAAATGATCTGTAGAGATCCACTGATCGTAATGATCTGATCTGTAGAGATTCACTAATTCACTGATCGAACTGATTTGTAGAGATTCACTGATCGAAATGATCTGTAGAGATCCACTGATCCACTGATTCACTGATCGTAATGTTCTGATCTGTAGAGAATTAGAGATTCACTGATCGAACTGATTTGTAGATTCACTGATCGAAATGATCTGTAGAGATCCACTGATTCACTGATCGTAAAGATCTGATCTGTAGAGATTCACTAATTCACTGATCGAACTCATTTGTAGAGATTCACTGATCGAAATGATCTGTAGAGATCCACTGATTCACTAATCGTAATGTTCTGATCTATAGAGAATTAGAGATTCACTGATTCACTGATCGAACTGATTTGTAGATTCACTGATCGAAATGATCTGTAGAGATCCACTTCCACCGATTCACTGATGGAAATTATCGAAATGAAGCGATTATTAACTGATTCGAATCTTTGCAGTTGCCTGTTGCATTGATTCACATGCAAACGATCGAATCTCAACGTCGGTGACGGTGATGCGTTTTTTTGCCACCTATATTTCATTATATTTATGTAGGCGTTGATTATTTGCTAATCAACACCCTTACTTGAAAAATCTTGTCTCCGAAGCGTCACTAAGGAGCGTTGGAAACTGTCGACTCAAAGATCAAACATTACACCACACGAATGTGCAGCAGCGAAGCGTTAGTGCGATTTAACTCATCGTAGTAGCGCCATCTGACGATCAAAATTTAAACCACAGATCAATGACAAGAACGCCTCACGAAATATTTCAAAGTCTTTTCGAAACATCTCTAAATTGTGTGGTAATCCTTGGAAGGATAGAAAAAAGTATAATATGTACACATAATTTTATTAAAGTTATCAGACGAAACTGGTGGTACAACTGGTAGACCGTCGCTTATAGTATAGTAACTATGGGCCTATAATAATATACTACATAGGTACTTGCTTAAACCTGAAATATTTATTCAAAACATTATCTATTTAATTAATCATATTGAGTATAAAATTATATAAACAACTAGCTGCTGTCCGCGACTTCGCCCGCGTAACTTATATACTAAACTTATATATTTGTAAATTATATACTATCCCTTCCTCGAGAACCACCCTATCCATTGGTGAAAACAGCATGAAAATGGGTGCATTCGTTTTTGAGTTTATCGCGTATAGACAGACAGACAGACGCGGCGGAGGACTTTGTTTTATAATAATGTAGTGAAGCGTATACCTATTATTATTACTACTTGTGTATTAATGTTAAAAAATGAAAGCTTACTAAAACCTTTTTAGCGTTTTCTAAAAACCTAATGTATAAAACTGTTTTTTTTTTATAAAACTTGGTGTGAACAAAATTTATTCCTAGGACATAGGGTTACCCTATAACTTTTCAGGCGAACCAAGCCGTGATGAAAAGCTGTTTTTTTTATTACGGTTTGGCTGGTCTGAAAAGTGATGAAAAAATCTGTTTCTTTTCCATAAGCATCAAAAAGAAATCAAAGATTCACTTGGGCGCATTCTCGTTAGCTACAAGCTCCGTTGCACTGCATAACTTCTCAATCATTTGTATTGTTTGTAAACAAGTAGTTAACAATGCACGTTTCTTTATCTCAGCGTGTGTTGTGTAATGCCTTGTTATGACAACAATCGAGTTTGTTTGTAATTAATGTTTTCTCATTGCTAACTGTTTATAAACCTTTTACTATAGAACTTTTGCCTCACTCAACTATATTAACTTTTAACTAGCAGTCCCATTGCTGTAAAAATTTTGGGACTTTGTTTAAATTTGAGAATCGCTATAGGTATTGTTATATCCTGTAATCAATAGTATAAAATTGGCCTAATCCCCCTTTATATATGAGAGAAATAGTAAGAAAAAAAACTACTTGGAGGGTCAATATATGAATCGCAATATAGTAACACAATAACAGTAGACCTCATTGGATGATTTTGTTCTATTATAAAAATAGTAGAACAATTTAAACTTGCTTCGTTAAAATTATTTGAGTCCAATCTGTCATACTGACTGTGCAGTAGAACTACTTAGATTTTTTTGTAAGAACTGTTCTATCGAAGAACTAATAGTAGAGCTGTTTGGACTGACCCGTCATCGTAACACTGTTTTTTATAAATTAAGTGAAAAATTAAAGCGTTGCTTTTCACTGTTTGTTTGATAGCTTTTCGCTGTTTTAAAACGTCAAGCCACATACTTAATTCGACGACCGTTAATCCCAACCTTGATGATTTCCATTTTTTAACGCCCGACGTCCTACGCAAAAACGAGCTGGACGAAAGGACCGTTTTTGATCCGTTTTTTTTTTGTTGTTTTTTGAAAGCTGACGATATCGAGATGGTTCTTAGCTATAGTTTGAAGATCTGTGCGTTTGAAGATATCAGCCCATTTCCTAAATGACGAGGGTATTTCATTCATTTATTCCCTCACTACACTTCCGAGTAAAAAGAGGATTTCCCAACTTTAAAAAAAGGGAAGAAAAAATTACTCACCCTTTTTATTATAATTAGATAAGTAACTTGGTAATAAAACATGTATAAAGTTTAATTTTCTACTTAATATGAAAATAAAGAGTGTAAATTCTACAGAAGAATTAGCTAAACTATAATTTGAATAAACACTAGAAGTCTTAGCTAGAAGTAATCTGCAGAATATTTGCCCGCATCTCCTTGGAATGTTAAACGAACGAAGATCTCGTGTCGCCCTTTTTATATTGAACTAAGTAAAAAATACTATTTATTAGATAAAATTTCGTATAAACAAATCTAACAAAGAGAACTCTTCACAAACCGCTGTCAATTTAATTGTTAAAATACTTTTCAATATTTGCAAGTCATTCTATTAATTAACCTTTGCCGATATAAAAAATGAAAGATAAACATTGGAAACAAAATTCTGTAACTAAAAGTAAAGTAATAATTAAATAACTATGTCGTTGTCTATGTCGTCTTTAGTCCTATATTATCCTTACATAGGTTACGCGGGCGAAGTCGCGGGCAGCAGCTAGTAGACAATAAAGAAATAAAAAAAATCTATAGAAAATAAAAAATGCCTTTTCAGATAGACCTATAAAATGTATCTTGTGGTGAAGTTTGAATCAAGCTTCATTTTGTTGGCATAAAATTATTCGGACAAGAACATAGTTGTTATATTGTTTGGCTTTTAACCATGTAACCTTCCGACTACGTCTTCGGATCTCCGTACTATGTCTCCTGTCCATTGCCTCATTAACTTACTAATCCGCCGGTTATCAGGCGTTTTTACCATGTGATAACACCGGTGTACAGTGCGAATCTATCACGAGGCGTAGCCGCGTCGCGTCGCTAGGTTGCAATAAGAAAGATGTTTTAATAAGGAAGTTCTGACAAACGTTAAAATTGACAACACAGACGCGTTCCATTGAAGCGTCGCTCCGCGCTCGTATGCGATGCGCGTGCGCCGGAAACAACCTAATGCCGTAACGAGCCGGCATCCGCGCAACCATACCAATACCACTCATTGCCATAATGGGTGGCAAGTGGCAAGCTCGACACACATACCTACACTTATATTTTTTACTAGCTGGTGCCTGCGACTTCGTCCGCGTTGAAAAAAAAAGTAGCCTATCCTGTTTCCTGTACGTCCAAATGTTTACCTACCAAGTTTCATGAAAATCAGTTACTTAATTCGTTTATGAGTTATGGAGTAACAATACATACTTACATACACTTACAGATTTATCATTAGTATTGATGATATTGATGAACCATTCACAGATTCAAAGGTAAAGCAATACGATACGACTAGTTACCCAAAACATAAATATTTTAATTTATTTTTGTTCCAAGGAACAACATCGAGTATTTCCTCCATTAAGAAAAAACCCTTAGAGTGCGGAAATATTTTAATCAGAATACATAATATGCGATAAGAAAAAAAAAAACAATTTGTAAATAAAAAGACGTAGGAATTTAGAATTCATGAAAAGTATACTTACCATATTTTTAAATAAGACACTAGATTATAAAAGACTAGCTGTTGCACGCGACTTCGCTCGCGTGACTTTATAAAATATACTCGCTGATAACTCAGGCTAATAATATAGCTTTCTAAAGGTGGAAGAATTTTCAAAATCGTTTCAGTAATTTTTAAGTTATAAACATACAAAAATACAAATGTTTTCTCTTCACAATAATTATGAGTATAGATTTAATAATTAAAGAATGGCTACTACACGAGCTGAACAGAACAGCACAGGAGCTGTTTAAATATCATTGGTGCCGTCAATCCAAATGCTCTGTCCAATTTATGGACTGCGGAATACAAATTGCCCTCACACTACAAACGTTTGTTTTGTCAATGGCTATAAATTTCCTTAACTAAGTATAGGTACACATATTTTGCAACATTTTAGTTTAGAGGGACAACACAATTGCCTGTATTCTATGTCAATGTAACAAAAACCTTAGCAAAAAAAAAAACATTTGAAACCAGTTAGATTTCGCAGAAAAGCTGCTTGGTAACAAAAAAAAGAAGGCAAAAGATTCTAATAGAAATTTTGTTAACGAAATTCCCGCATCATTTCAAATTATAGCAGGTCAACAGATTCTTTAACCCCAATATAACTAGTTTTGTTAACTAAATTGCGTTTACAATTGGTTAATAAATCGAATTGCCGGCCTGTTTTGTTAAATAAATCGGAGCCGAACAGAATGAGTCAGCGATTAAATCTATTGTTAAGTTAGAGAATAAAGATTTATGGGTTCGTACTATAAATTTTTTTTGGTACGACGCGCACGCACGTTTTGAAAACGAAAACCTTTGAAAATGTAGTAGCATCTTAAAACAAATTGTCGAGCTTCTTTACAAACCAAATTAATAATATCACTATTTTATTTTATATTCATTTTACAATATTAATGTAGGATTCTAATTCTATGGTAAATTTTCAGAGAATTTAAGGAATGAAAGCGTGATTATAACCTTGTTCGGCAGATGGCGCTACTAACATGTGTTATATCGCGCTAACGCTTCGCCGCTGCACATTCGTGTAGTGTAATGTTTGATCTTTGAGTCGACAGTTTCCAACGCTCCTTAGTGACGCTTCGGAGACAAGATTTTTCAAGTAAGGGTGTTGATTAGCAAATAATCAACGCCTACAATCTACATAAATCACATCACAATCAATACTACTGCTGAGTGCTGATGCTGAATGCTGATAATAGATTTAGATCAGTAAGGGCCTCTTTCTCAAACTAAAACTAGAACTACATATAAAGTGTTGATTAGTTACTAGTTTACTACTTTTAGAAATCATTTTCTGTTTTATTGAATTATGCACTTGCAGGAGTGCAGCTGCAGACTGCACAGCCACACCGTTAATGCTTATGTGGTCCACACTCCACACCACGTAAGCATTAATTGGTCCACAATTTCACATCGCAAAACGTCTAATATATATTATGTTATTATTTACGTGACGTACGTTTAGTCGTTATTTGTGTTTATATTAAAGTAATTAATCCATCAAACGATATGAAACTATAACTTCCATCATGTTATAAAAAATCATATCATATGGCCAATCTTTATCTATAAACAATTGTAATTATTTTTAATGAAAATATGTTTGTCGTCTTTCCAGGCAAATTGGACGCAATCTTATCATCCCAGGTGGCACCCGCATCATCGATGCGACAGGGAAGCTTGTGATGCCAGGGGGTATCGATCCCCATACTCATTTCGAGTTGGAGATGATGGGTGCCAAGGCAGCTGATGACTTCTATAAGGGCACCAGAGCTGCTATCGCTGGTGGGACGACCACTGTCAGTAAGTACTGATAAATGTATAATAAATCTGTGAGGAGTTTGAACGCGCTAATCTCTGAAACTACTTAGCAGTGGGATTTAAAAATGTTTTTACATTTAATAGCCCCAATCCTTGAAGAAGTTGACAGGCTATGTCCTCTTATTTTTGGTTTTATTTTATCCTATTAGGGTCTGCATACATCTAGTTTTTCATGTGTATTTAGGCCAAATACCATCAAATGAATCGTTTTTGCAAAAAATATTTTTTTTATAATTTCAGTTGACTTCGTGCTGCCTGAGAAAGGGCAGTCGCTCATTGAGGCGTATAACAATTGGAGAGAGAAAGCCGATGGAAAGGTAAATCACATGAAATTTACAAATAAAGTCTAAGAATATAAAAAAATTGGGCGCCACCGTCGTCACAGCGATAAAGTTGTCAGATTTCACGCCTCGGTTGTCAGGGATACAAGAAAGGACATAGGGTATCATTCATCCATAAAAAAGTACTTTTCCCTAAGATCATTTAGAATAAAATAAAAGACTAAAACCTGGCCAATGTTATAGCAACAAGAAGTCAAACGTTATATTGCTTATTTTTTTTTTCAAAGTGGACGAAGCCGCATGCAACAGCTAGTAATATATAAAATATGTTTCCAGGTGTGTTGTGACTACGCCCTCCACGTGGGCTTGACCTGGTGGTCACCATCAGTTAAGAAGGAGATGGAGCAGCTGTGCTCCGAGCAGTACGGCATCAACTCTTTCAAGATGTTCATGGCGTACAAGGATGCATGGATGCTTGAGGACTATGACCTCTATTGCGCTATGGAAACTTGCGCTCAACTGAAGGCGTTGCCCCAAGTGAGATTTTCATTTTTTTTCTTTCAACTCTAGTCCCTAATAGGCATGCATTTGAATATTTTATGGTAGACATCCATCGAAGCACTAAAACTAAGGAATTTGCATCATAAATGCCAAAGCGGCTCATAAAAAGTACGCCCTAAACGGAATCATGGCGGAATCTTGCCTTCGTGCGTCAATGGTAAAAGGTAGTAACGACAAACTTCTACTATTGATTTTAAACTCTAATGTGTTGACGTAAAGTCACATTTTCTTTAAATGACAGGTGACAGAGTTGATGCTCTACGCATATGTCACTTTTAAATGTTCATAGTATATTCTATGGCGTGCGAAATCCATAGTTGTAGTTGACATTGATGTAGACATCGAAAAACATTCATAGACATAACATAACATTTCCTCTCTCACAACTAGCAAACAGCAAAAAAAATTCTTCTCTTTCAACTGATTAGGTAATTTCAGTTACGAATATGGATAAAGGGAAATTGAATAAATTTGTAAGGAGTTTTTATGAAAAAGTGTAATAGAGAAGGCGCGCCTATTTTTTAAAATATAATTAACGATATCCATTAAGCATAATTTTATTAGGAAACACAATCCCGAATTATTTTTTAAAACCAATAACAACGAACAGACGACCTCTCTTCAATATACTACTTACTGAGAGTATTATTTGTCTCATAAGTAGTCATGCTTACGTTACGTTGTGACAGGTGCACGCGGAAAACGGTAACATCATAGCACGCAACACGGAGAAGCTGTTGGCAGCTGGAGTGACGACTCCCGAGGGTCACGAGCTGTCTCGCAATGAGGAGGTGGAAGCCGAGGCCGTCAATCGAGCTGCAGTCATCGCTAACCAGGTACATTGCGCTCGTTCTATATTTAAATCCCGGCTTCCTGTTCACTATTTTACTCCCTCGAAACCGAGCATCAAAAATCTAGATCTCACAGACCACCTACTATTTTTAATAACTCAACAAATGGTCAATGCTTTTCAGGCGAACGTACCTCTCTACATAGTGCATATGATGTCCAAGAGTGCAGTAGAGGAACTCGACAGAGCCCGCACCAGACAGAAGCAGCCTTTGTTCGGGGAAACCCTCGCAGCCACCATTGGTACTGATGGTAAGCAAACGCATATCTTTAAGAGCTCACTTGCCAAAGGGAGCTTACCAAATCCAGACTGGAATTGGTAAGCTCCGTATATTAATTCCGTATATTAATTCCATAGGAATTAATATACTTAATTCCATGATTAATCTGCAGTTATGGGTCATAGCAATACATAAAAACAAAACATTTCTTAGATGAATATGAAGGTTTGGATGGAGACCATAAATGGTTAATTAGAAATAAATATTTTTTCAAAATTTTTTGAAGTGAAAACTTCTTTAGATTGGGCGCGTTGGGCCTTTTGAAGATGGGAAAAACCATTGAACTCGCGACCTGTTATGTAATGTAACCGACACCTCTGTTGACAATTATAAAATATTTCAGTATAGAAGAGCTACTGAGAGCTTACTCTTTTTACTAGTAGTGGGGTAGTATATTTTTTGTTGTAGTAGTTTATAATAATGAATAAAAAACACTTCATTTAAAAGTATTTCCTGCACAATAAAATATTTTCTGACGATTCAAAAAATAAATACGTATATAATTGTTCAAATTTTCCTTTCTGTCCGCACTCCCGGAGTGCTACTGTTTTCTTTTTATTTCAATTTTGTTTGGCATATATTTTATCAAAAAAAATATTTTTATATTAGGTATACAAGTTTGCTTCCGCCGTTTTGTTTTTTCAAAATTTAAAGCTTTATTGTAAAAAACTAATTATACATTCATGTTTCAAAGTATTGGCCATCGTTTGCCACTACTTTCTCCCATCTTTCCGGCAGCAATCGGATTTCGCGTTGAAAGAACTGGTCATCTTTTGAAGCGATCCACGAATCACTCCAATTTTGGACTTCTTCATAAGACCGGAAGTGCTGGTCCTTCAGGCCGTGTGCCATCGATCGAAATAGGTGATATTCAGAGGGAGCAACGTCTGGAGAATACGGCGGGTGGGGTAAGACTTCCCATTTCAACGTTTCTAAGTACGTTTTGACAACTTTTGCAACATGAGGCCGAGCATTATCATGTTGCAAAATCACTTTTTCGTGTCTTTCGAGGTATTGCGGCCATTTTTCTTTCAATATCACTCCCAATGATCTTGCCAACGCCTCTTGAGTTTGACACGAGTCTTCATCGAGCAAATGCTCTAATTCTTCATCTTCAAAAACTTTTGATCTTCCACCACTATGTCGGTCTTCTACGTGAAAATCACCGTTCTTGAAGCGTTGATACCACTCGCGACATGTTCTTGCACTCATAGCAGCTTGACCATTCTGAGAGCATTCGGTGAGCCTCAGCCGCAGATTTTTTAATATTAAAAAAATATATTAACAAATGACGAGAATTTGGCTCATAAACTGACATTTTTAATCGGCAATAATTATATGATGTAAACACAAATCAACTATTTGTGCTATCAGGTTATGTTGACAAGATACTAAAGAGTATTGCAAGCTGGCTATAATGTTTTTGTTCGACGTCTACTTGTCGCTAACGCCATCTATAGAAAAATCGCGGGAGCAAACTTGTATACCTTAATAATAATTCAATTTTTTTGCAGGTACCCACTGCAGGAACGCTTGCTTCCGTCACGCGGCTGCACACGTGATGTCCCCGCCTTTGCGTCCAGACCCGTCCACTCCCGAATACATCATCGCCGCTTTGGCCGAGTAAGTTTCTCCTTATTATTATCCTTTTAATTAGCAACCGGCTCACGGCTTTGCCCGGTATGCAAAACCCGTTGGCTAGTTTAAAAGTAGTTAGCGGAGAAACAGACTTGGCGGATTTATAATACGTTGTATGAAAGACAACGACACTTGTAACAAATAAAAATGTTTTGTTCCCAGCGATCGCCTCCAACTGATAGGCAGCGACAATTGCACATTCCACGAGAAGGACAAGGAACTGGGGAAGAACAACTTCTCTAAAATACCGAACGGAGTGAACGGCGTTGAGGATCGCATGGCCATACTGTGGCAGAAGGGCGTCAATACTGGTAACTGGTCTAATCTATGTATTTATAGCGGGATCCGGCATTAGAGACATATTATATATACCCTCATATTATCTAGTGTATCGTCGGCCTAACTCGTTAACCTGCTAAGTCACATTTTGCATAGTTTTCAGGGGGAAGAAAAAATGACATGACAAAAATGTTGTGAGTCGCATCAGGCATGTGAAATGAGCAACATTATCAGTACAAAACTTAGAATTTAGCAGGTTTTCTTTTGCTATCAGTCAGAAAGCAGTTTTTCATTTATGAAATTTCTCACCTTTTTAATTTGATAATCGTCGTTATTCCTTCACTAAACGGTAGATAATCGTCTAAACTTGTAGAAAAGTATAAAAAAGTGAAATTGCCCAAAAATAGAACGAATTAGGCCGACGGTATGATACTACGATTGATAAATTGCAAACGAGTCGCCTAGTTCGGCATCCCTGTCTGTCACATATCACAAGGTGTACAGATGGAAGTATCTAACCTAGCTAGATAAATTCAACAATGAAAAAGAATAGTATCCTGGGGGCCTAGCTAAGTGTGTTTTCTACAGTCGCCAAGTTTTCTCTTAGCGTAAAGCTAAGAGAAAACGTCAAAATTTTATTTTGATGTTACAATAACCAATCACCAAGTTTTCTCTTGGCGTGAACGTCTGTAGAAAGCACACTTGCCTAGGCCCCCTGAGTTTCATTCGGGGTTTCCCCTCAGGATCGTCATCATCTTGGCTTTTTTTCCCGAAGCCCTGGTAAATTTAAATTCATAATGACGATGACAAGAGCTTCTTGGAGCTATAATGAAAGATGTGTTGTCAGGTGTGATGGACCCGTGCCGGTTCGTGGCGGTGACGAGCGCGTGCGCAGCGAAGGTGTTCAACCTGTGGCCGCAGAAGGGCCGCGTGGAGGTGAACAGCGACGCGGACATCGTCGTCTGGGATCCGCTGCGCGAGCGCACCATCAGCGCCGCCACGCACAAGCACGCCGTCAACTTCAACATTTTCGAGGTACATCTCAGTTATGCCAATAACACTTCTTTTTTTAAGATAAAAATAGCTACGAGTATGATTATGATGTGTAATTTCAGGGCCAGCATGTGGTGGGATCTCCGCAGTACGTGATCGTGAATGGACGCGTTTGCTTGGACGATGGCGATTTGAGGGTAGTTGAAGGTAATCGGTTTTATTTCACTAATCTTTTAAATACTTACGTACGGCTGGTTACCATCCTCATCTTGTCGAAATCCCTCTTAGCTGGTTGTTGGCCAAGAGCAAACCCATCTCTAATAATAAAATTAAAAAAAAATACTAAATAATCTTTTAATACAACACTGCTGCATTGTATTGATTACACAAGACCACCGTTAATATAACAGCGTTAGTGCTGTTGTGTAAATGATGCCAGAATCCATTGCTATTCTTTATCTGTAATCTTCGTATCCCTTTTATATTCCTTTTATTTATCCCCCCCTTTTTTACGTTTTTCTATTTTGTTATATACCATGGGATATATCGCTGCTTAAAAACTAAAGGGCCATAAAACAAAAAATTCCAAAAATGTTTTTATTGCAAAAATACAAACACAATCCTTCATTTTGTATGTTGCAAAAAGACTTGTGGTTGTTTTATTCCATATTTAGTATATTTTGATCATTTTCTTTATATTCAAAAGTAACTTATATGCTTATATCTCTTCTAGTATTCAGTTTATTATAAAATTACTTAAAACATTTAAACGCTTCTTAAAAATACTCTTCTAACGATGTATAATATGCATATATTTGATATGTATCTAATAAGAAAAAAAAAAAAAAAAACTGTAAAAAGTGTAATTTTGATTTGTGGCCCTTTAGTCTTTAAGCAGCGATATTGTCTCTAATTTTTTTTTTTAATATTTACAACCCTCGCAATTTCAGGTTTCGGCAAGTTCCTTAAGACCCCCGTGAACAGCCCAGCGGTGTACGAGGCCCAAGGCGACGGCATGCACGTGGCCCCAAAGATCGACATCCCATCTTACGACACCCCCACCAGGGTCACCAATGGGACTCCAAACACACCGGGTTAGTTACTGGTCTTCTTTTTAACGCCCGACGCAAAAACAGAGTGTTATAAGTTTGACATAATTATGTCTGTCTATCTATGGAATCCCAGTTTCGAAACGGATGGTGCTATTTTGATGCCTTTTTTTGAAGTGAAAAACCCGACGCAAAAACAGAGTGTTATAAGTTTGACATAATTATGTCTGTCTATCTATGGAATCCCAGTTTCGAAACGGATGGTGCTATTTTGATGCCTTTTTTGAAGTGAAATACCCGACGCAAAAACAGAGTGTTATAAGTTTGACATATGTCTGTCTATCTATGGAATCCCAGTTTCGAAACGGATGGTGCTATTTTGATGCCTTTTTTGAAGTGAAAAACCCGACGCAAAAACAGAGTGTTATAAGTTATCTATGGAATCCCAGTTTCCAAACGGATTTTTTGATTTTGATGCGTTTTTTTAAAGTTAAAAATTCTTTAGGCACTTTGGGCACTACTTTGGGTGATTTGGGCAAACAAAAAATTGTCAGTTTGAGGTTTGAAAATTGTGTTTTTTTCATTGTGATTCAGATGTGGGAGCGCTGAGCAAACAAATGTCGAACGCGTCAGTGGCTGGCTCCGGGTGCAGCACTCCCACGGGACGTAAGATGCGCGAACCGGGACAAAGGAACCTTCAGAATTCCACCTTCTCCATCAGCAGTCAGTACCGTCTTCTTATATTTCATGGCAAAACATTTTATCCTAAACTTGTAGACTTAGGGCCTCTTTCTTTCTTCTCAGGATCGTCATCTTGGCTTTTTTCCGAAACCCTGGTAAATTTAAATTCATAATGACGATCATAAGAATTTCTTGTAGAAACCTAATTGATAAATGAATATTTTGATTTTGATTTTGTTTTTCCACAAACTACAAGTAACGTGTGGATTAGTTACTTTTAAAAATAATTTTGTGTTATATTGAATTATGCACTCGGTTTACTGCATCATTCGATAGCCGATTTTTTTTTTATTATTTTCAATTATTTAATATTTGGGACGTTTACCGTACAAACAAAGGTATATCAGCTCCATTATCCCCGGTTACCGGTGACTTTAAAAGAAAATTTGGCCTACTTGACGTTTGTGAAAGAGGCGCTTAATAGAAAATAGTAAAAAAAAAAGCCTATCGAAGGATGCACTAAACCGAGTGCATAATTTAATAAAACATAAAATTATTTCTAAAAGTAACTAATCAACACTTTACTTGTAGTTGGTGAAAGAGGCCCTTATTGTTTTCTGATAAACAGAAAAAATGTGTATCAAGTGACCGGGCTCCTCCCACATTAAAACCAAGTAAAATTTTATAGTAGCAGTAAAACAAAAACACACAGAACAAGTAATATAATTTTATTAATTTAGCGAGAAAAAGAAAAATAAAAGAAAAAAGTTGCAAATTAAAAAAATAATAAAATAAAATGTGTTTTTTACTATTTTGTTGTATAACATGAATGAAGTCTATTTGAAAGTAAAAAGAAATGGTAGGAATAATCAATTTATTCAGTGATATAGGTAACAAATGATCGGTTAGCATTATCAAACTTAATTCTGTTTTAAAACAGTTAAGTTTCGTTTTAGGATATCCTTTTATGATTGACCCTAAAAGTGCGGTTCGATTCTCGCGTGTGGCAAACTTTTTCTAAAAATATTTTAATGCGCTTTTGCTTCTTTAAAAAAAAAAATTAAAGGAACATTCTCTTTGAGTAAAATTTGCTCTCTCATTCCCTCCAGGTACTTTCAATCCAGGTGCGTTTAAGAAATTCTACTCGCTATAAGTGTTGTATTAAGTTATAAAAAAGAGTTTTTGAAATGATCCATCATCAATCATCAATCAATCAATACTAATAATAAATCTGTAAGGGTTGGTCATGGAGTAAGTTACTTTGTTTTCAGAGATATCGTGTTTATAGGCTCTATACATTATACTGAAACTAAATTGACGATTTTTAGAATTTTTTCTGTATGTATGTTGCTCCATAACTCTTAAACGAATTAAATGATTTTCATGAAACTTGGTACATAAGCATTTAGACGTACAGGACACAGGATAAGCTACTTTTTTCTATTTCAACGCGGACGCAGTCGCGGGCACCAGCTAGTCTATAATAAAAGACTAAGCGCCTCTTTCACAAACGTCAAGTAGGCCAAACTGTCATTTAAAGTCACCTGTAACCGGGGATAATTTAGCTGATATACCTTTGTTTGTACGGTAAACGTCCCAAACATTAAATAGAAAATAATTTAAAAAAAATCGCCTATCGTATGATGCACTAAACCGAGTGCATAATTTAATAAAACATAAAATTATTTCTAAAAGTAACTAATCAACACTTTACATGTAGCTTGTGAAAGAGGCCCTTAGTTGGTTAGTATGGAACTAGATGGTGCTGTGTAGAATGTGTGAATATATTTATTTATTAGTTGCCAACAGTACGTCCACTCATTTTGTATGCGCTAAGCAGGGAGCGAGTCGGTAAGTAAGTAATTTTTTATTCTTTTTTTTTAATTTTACAGAAGAAGTAGAGGGACTGGACACGAAGACGTCAGTGCGCGTCAGAAACCCACCGGGCGGAAAGTCCTCTGGATTGTGGTAAACACTGTCCATCAACAATTGATGTACGGACGTGTGGACATGGTCATAGACATGGACATAGACATGGACGCCGGAAGCAACGCATCGACAAATATTTTATATATATATATTGCTTGTGGAAAATAAGTACCTACTTATTTATAAATAAATTGACATTTATAGTTACGGGTAATTCCCCGTAATTCATTAGCAAAAGAGAGCGAAGGAAATAAGCGAAAACGCGTAAACGCCTCATTTTCAATGGCTCTTTCGACCTTCAGCGTCTTTGACAAACAATTTTGTTCCAAGTCACCAAGTTTAGTAAAATGTATAAGTCTAGGCATTTCACATGTTAGTTTATTCTAAAAAGAATTCTCTGAAAACTATTTAGTTGCATCGAATATATGGGTGACCGGGTTTTTTAAAACCTTGCATTGATTTAAATGACAGAGTTTCAATCTCGTTTATCAGGTCGAATAAGCCTCATGCCACATTAAATATATCCCAGTATGAGGCATATTAGGCCTCATATTTTTCACAAGCATTTGAAACTAGCTTTGATCAGTGAAGAACCAATGTAATGGTATAAATGACAGCGTTTCTCGTTTACCAGGTCGAATAAGCCTCATACAGTGCTGTAATATATCCCGGTGTGGGGCACATTAGGCCTCATATTTTCCACAAGCATTTGAATTTAGCTTTGATCAGTAAAGAACCAATGTATTGTTATAAATGACAGTGTTTCAATCTCGTTTACCAGGTCGAATAAGCCTCATACAGCGCTATAATATAACCCGGTGTGAGGCATATTAGGCCTCATATTTTCCACAAGCATTTGAATTTAGCTTTGATCAGTGAAGAACCAATGCATTGGTATAAATGACAAAGTTTCATTCTCGTTTACCAGGTCGAATAAGCCTCATACAGCGCTAATATATGTCAGTGTGGGACACATTAGGCCTCATATTATCCACAGGCATTTGAATTTAGCTTTGATCAGTAAAGAACCAATGTATTGTTATAAATGACAGAGTTTCAATCTCGTTTATCAGGTCGAATAAGCCTCATGCCACATTAAATATATCCCAGTATGAGGCATATTAGGCCTCATATTTTTCACAAGCATTTGAAACTAGCTTTGATCAGTGAAGAACCAATGTAATGGTATAAATGACAGCGTTTCTCGTTTACCAGGTCGAATAAGCCTCATACAGTGCTGTAATATATCCCGGTGTGGGGCACATTAGGCCTCATATTTTCCACAAGCATTTGAATTTAGCTTTGATCAGTAAAGAACCAATGTATTGTTATAAATGACAGTGTTTCAATCTCGTTTACCAGGTCGAATAAGCCTCATACAGCGCTATAATATAACCCGGTGTGAGGCATATTAGGCCTCATATTTTCCACAAGCATTTGAATTTAGCTTTGATCAGTGAAGAACCAATGCATTGGTATAAATGACAAAGTTTCATTCTCGTTTACCAGGTCGAATAAGCCTCATACAGCGCTATAATATAACCCGGTGTGAGGCATATTAGGCCTCATATTTTCCACAAGCATTTGAATTTAGCTTTGATCAGTGAAGAACCAATGCATTGGTATAAATGACAAAGTTTCATTCTCGTTTACCAGGTCGAATAAGCCTCATACAGCGCTATAATATAACCCGGTGTGAGGCATATTAGGCCTCATATTTTCCACAAGCATTTGAATTTAGCTTTGATCAGTGAAGAACCAATGCATTGGTATAAATGACAGCGTTTCTCGTTTACCAGGTCGAATAAGCCTCATACAGCGCTAATATATGTCAGTGTGGGGCACATTAGGCCTCATATTATCCACAGGCATTTGAATTTAGCTTTGATCAGTGAAGAATCAATGTATTGTTATAAATGACAGTGTTTCAATCTCGTTTATCAGGTCGAATAAGCCTCATACCACATTAAATATATATCCCAGTATGAGGCATATTAAGCCTCATATTTTCCACAAGCATTTGAATTTAGCTTTGATCAGTGAAGAACCAATGTTTAGGCTTATTTATATACTCGTATTCGTAATCCAAAGCTTGTTATAATAAATATATGTTAGACTGTACATTGTTTTTAGAGCATGACCGTTTTATTGTATCGCGATATTTATTGTACGTGTTTTTTTAGTCACGAAGTCGCTTTTAAGGATTAAATATGTCTTTTAAATCAAATTTAAAATTACTTAATTCGCAATTAAAACATTTTCTGACAAATTGTGATGACGAAATTGCAAATCGAAATATAAAGTTTTATTTTTAATTTGTTTTTAATGAATAAAAGCGACTTCATTGATTATTATTGAATACAAAATATTATTATTAAATATTAATAGCGATAGACTGATTTGTTTAGAACATAATAACGCATTAAATAGGAATGGTGTTAGTTACAATATGTGGTTTTTTTAATTTATAGGTGTTTTATACCCAGTTTTTTAAAAAGTTTACAAGTGACTATTAAGTTGACTATTAGTTGACATTTAAATTTCCACAAGTGTCAAAACAATATTAAAAAACGTTTATATAAAAAAAAAATTTCTTTTTAATAATTTTCACGAATCATCTAAGAGTGCATCGGTGTCCTTTTAAATATTAATTTAAAAAGAACATTTTTTTTTTAAATTTTGTCGCCAAAAAACTTCCTTTTATAATTTTAATATTTTAAACTATTTTAATTGCAATTTTGAATATTTTATTGTATGAATGGCTTGTGTGGTTAATATACAATTGTTTAAAATCGTTATTATTTAGCATTTAGTTAGTTTATACTTAAGTATTTTAAGCACACTTTAAATATTGGATTATTATAACTTCTCGCTGTTTTTTATTAAAAATGTCTTTTTTAAACCAAATAAACGTGCATTTTAATGTTATCATTATTATTATTTTTAAATCGAAGGAACTCTTCATTAAAATATTATTAACTATTTTATCCTGACGTTCTGACAAATTGTCGTTGATTTTTCAATCTTTTGACCGTATTTCTAACTCGCTTTTTAAACGCAAATAGCGCCATCTTGTGATGTATTAATAGCTTTTAGTATGATTACTTAAAGCTGTTAAACACAATAAAATAATATTTAAACTCGTGGTTGAGATTGAAAATCTCAATAGAATTTCTTTGACCCTAAGTTAAATTTTTTTTTTTTTTTTTAAATATGGTTCATTTTTATGCATTGTCACAAATAAAACAATGTAACGTGTCTTTGTGTTTTATTACACTGTTGCCTCCGCCTAGCTGGTGCCCGCGACTTCGTCCGCTTTGAACGATGAAAGGTACCCTATGTCCTTTCAGCGGGCCTATTCTCTATCTGTGGTTTTTTAAAACTGCAATGTCGACATTAAATTGGAATTAATACTTTGTCAAAATAAAAACCACAATAACGCGCCAATAAGTTCATCGACATGTGTGTCGTTCATTGTAAAAGTGGTGTAACTCCCTATTTTTAAAACCATCTTTTCTTGCCTAATGGTATCACATTTAGTCATAACTTTCAATATAAAAGTGAAGTAACCAATAGTTGCATTAAAATCCCATAGATGAAAACAATGAATGAATGCTTATATATTTTTTCCTACACTATAATTCGCAAAAAGCTCGTTATTCTAAAATTCAGTTACAAGGAGATAGTTCACTTTTACAATGAACGACACATGTACAACTACGGGAAAAACGTAGACATTTTGACATGTGCTTAGTGAATACCAAAGTAGACAAGTCTATAACCGCATTGAGTCGATAACCATAGCAAAACCACACATAGAGAATACGGGCCCTGGTGTCACAGACAACGTGTATGCAAAATTTCACGGTGATCGGGTCAGTAGTTTTTGCGTGAACAAACATCTATATATCCATACAAACTTTCGCATTTATAATATTAGTACGGATGTGAATGCGAAAGTTTGTATTAGTGAAAGAGTAACCTCTTTCACGCGAAATCGGGTAAACTGATTTGGATGAAATTTGACCCAAAGATACTCGTATAGTTTGTTTTTTAATCTCAGAGACAAAAATGACATTACCTACATTTGACATCCATTACATACATTTCATGGTATCATTATATGCAAACTTGACATTTGCATGTATCATTTTTGTCTGAGATTAAAAAACAGACCTTAGTTTATGCTGAGAAAATGGTTCCCGAGGAAATGTCTAAAAAAACTATCGACGTGAGGGCGCCACCGTCATCGCTAAATTATTTTGACAACACGTTTGGTCTAGCTAGTGGCTAGTATCCTAGCTTTAACCAAACGATCGCGGGTTCGAATTCCGTTAACATTTTTACTTTTGTACCTGTCATGGATGCTTTTATTTATAAATTGTATGTATGTATTTACAAAAAAAGAGTAATCTATGTATTATATCAACTGTCTGGTATCCATAATACAAGCATTACTTGCTTAGTGTGGAACTAGATGGTATAGTGCTGCGTGGAACTGTGGAATGTGTGTGATATTTATTATTTGTTGAATTACTTTTTGAAATACTCAAAACAAATAACTGTGGCGAAACATTGACGATAACAAATAAAACATCAAATATACAGTTTTCAAGTTGTTTATTAAAATAATATTCGTTCAACTGAACACAAGAACGTTAGGGGACCAGAACTAATAAAATTGAGTTTACTAATTTGACAAAAGAATCCTTCTAAGAGAAAAAATAAAATAAAATGGCCATTTCCTCGGCCTTTTTCTTAACAATAAAAACAACCTATAAAATCTACTAACATAAGACCTTCAGAGGTATCGGGTATTAATTATACCAACACGGTGTAATAATTTTGGCACAGATAAACAAAAATCATTAGTGACGTATCTACTTGACATGACAGATCTTGTCATTTTTTAGCTCATGAACTAAATGCATAATTTTATTTAATAAACCAATTATTTGACTATTGAACTACGATCATGTGTTGACTTTGTGTAACAAAATGCTTCTGGTCCATTGTAATCAACCAAATCCCAATTTGCCTGAAATGTGATAACGCCTGAATCCCAAATAGACTGAATCTGAAATCGATTAAATCCCAAATTGACTAAATCATATTTCGCCTGAATGCCAAATTGACTTAATTTTGAATTACTAATGTAAGCCACACATTTCTTTAATTTTTATGTTAAGGTCGACCGACAGACAGGCTTCCAGTCCACTCGATGGTAGGAGGCCTTTTTTAATAGATGGTACAGACATTATATTTTCAAATTTTCAGGCAATTTGGTACTAGGGCATTTCGGATTTCAGTCAAAATGGGAAGCAATTTGGGATTTGGTTGTAATGGATCGGAAGCAACAAAATCACCTGTTTTATACAAATTGTACATTATTAATGTGAATCTCATAATCTTATGAGCAAAATTGTTTAATTAAAGCTAAAATACATCAAAATATTCTGTTTTTCTTCCGGTTCGTAAACATTTTGACATTAAACTCCATAATAATGATAATTCAAATTTTATAAATAAATATATTATTTTATTTAAAACCGATTTCATTTAAGATTTGATCTGTATACGTATTACGTCACTAATAATTTATTATATTACGATTCCCTGAACAATCTGCTTCCAAGTTGTTTTGTTTTGGCACAATTTGTCGAAATAAAAAAAAAAACAAGACAAAATTAATAGGTAGTTTACTACAAAATCAAATTCCATAATTGTTCCTTCTGGAGAGTTTCTTAAAGATAAATTTACAAAAAAAAATCAATAATTTTTTCTAGGAGAACTTAAACAGTACCCATTCATAAGTCTGTATTGCACATAGAGATTTCATGCAAAATCAAAATTATTCATTACGCATATAAATGCTCGATTTGTTTCAGTCATAACATATTTAATAAATAAAAAGTTTAAGCAAACTCATATTAAATATAACCTAAAATTCAAAATTCCTTTAAGCAAAATCTAATTTGACACGAAGCAACTTTCGATAATAATAATTAATTATATTGGATAGAATTTTTAAAATCGTAAAAAAAAATTAAATCCTTCTTCTTATCCATGCAAAAAAAGTATATCTCATAATTTATAATTTTAAATTATAACTCTCAGACCAAATAAGTAAAGAACTAAAGTGAAGTCGGTTTTAAAAATTTTGTTTTCCAAGCTTAATTTTTTATATTGAAAATATTGATTTCCAGGTTAACTTGTGAAATTTTGTTTTATAAATTTTTGAAAACTGGTTTATACACCCTCTCACTACGCATTTCACTATTTATTTTAATAAGGCAAGGCGTAGTTTTCTGTTTTACCGGCTTCACTTTGCCACACACAAGGCTCTATCTTTAGTTCTTATTTTATCTGAGTACTTTATAATTTTACCGATTTTATAAAACATATATAGCGATACATTGCTGATATTCTGATATCTTTAGTCAATTATTTAACATAATTCAAATGTTCGATTAGATCATTTTATGAGTCAATTTATTAAAAAAAAAAAATAATTTTGCAATCATCCATAGTACAATATAGTCATGTGTGCTCGACATTTCAACTAACAACATTAAAATTCTTAATTATAACAATAAAAAGTAATTAACAAAAATTGTGTCGGACAAAACAAAGCCATCCAAGAACATTCTGAGGGTACTTAAAATTTATAATTATAATAAATGCAATTAATTGTTTTTTTTTTAACCGAAAAAAAAAATTCTAAATTCGAATCATAAATTTATTTATTTACACACTCGTCCTATGTCGCGTCGGGGTTGCCAGCTCATTAAAAAAAAACATCGTCAAATAATAAAAAATAAAATCAATTTCATGTCGGTAATTCCGCTAATATTTTTTTTCTTTAATCTTTCTTTATCTTTATATATAATAATAATAATAATGTATATATAAGTAGCGTAGTACACTTAATCACTAATATGACACAGTTAGGTTATAAACTATATTTTATACATTTACATCAGTTTTTTTTATACTTACACATATACAAATTGGGACAATGCACCGAATAGTCCTTATTAAAGCGCATACTAAATCAACGTAGGACATGACATTCAATTAAAAAACTCGTAATTTAAGAAAAATTGCATTAAAAAATTAAAAAATAATTGTATTGAAAATTTTTTTTTTTTCACAATTTTTCACAAAAATGAAAAAATAACACATTTTTTTAATAAGAACAATACCAGTGCAACATCTCATTATAAATTTCCACTCGTACATCGTGCCTAAAATCTATCCTAAGACAGTCTAAAGTGTTCCGCACAACGGAAAAACAATTTTCACTCCGCTTTTCAAACTTAAAAACAATTTTTTACAAGAGCGGAGGGAAAACATTACAATTACATCTATATATAAAATTCTAACTCTACATGGAACAATTTTTGTAGTGCAGGCCATTAAATGGAAAAAAAAAACAAGGTGATTCAAGGTAGTCAGAAATAGTGCATATTAAATAAATATAGGCAACTGTTAGAAAAATTAAAACATTTAATGATGTAAAAAAATTTTTTTTGTTAAAATACACAATTATATAAAATCATCACGTAGTTAATTCGTTGAAAATAAAACAGCAAAAATTTTTTTTATAAAAATTAAACGATAATCGAAAATTAAATTGGAAAAGCCGACCAGAGCAAGTAGTTTTTTTTTTATTACACCTCTAAGTTTTGATTGTACCGACTCCTATATTATATTATGTAAAAATGTAATATTATTACGTATTTTATACTTTTAAAAAACATTATTTTTTGAATCAATATTTAGTTTTCTTGTAAATCAAATTAAATTGTGGATATTATTAAATTAATATCACAAAAGTGTGAAGATGACAAAGTACACAAAAAATCATTTCGTTTCATCAATATATTTTAGTCTAAAAAAAAACAAATCAGAACTAATACATAAAAATTAAAAAATTATTTAGAAAATTATCTTATATTGACGATATTAAGATATTTTTCAAAATTTATTACGAGTAAAAAATCCGAAGAAATCCGAACGGATGGTAACCCTACTTGCACAAGTCGGCTTATTGGAGGTTTTATAATTTCATTAGAGAGCACATTTTCCTCATAATCAATTGAATTTCAAAATTAAATCATCAAATAATATTTAAAATTTTTCAAACAAGTACATATTTAACTTTACTTGTTAGATAAAATTTACTTGTTGTTGTTGTAGAAACATGGATAAAATTGACATTCATTAAAAAAGATACTAATTTTTTTTTCTCATTTGGGAATAAATTGTTCGTCCTTTTTTTTTGGTTATAAACTCTACATATAATCTATGGTTACAAGGCAACGGTACACATTTTATAATTTTTCTCAACATTTTCTATCCAATTTAAGGCGTAGGCAGAAAACCATGTAAAACAAAATTCACCTCAAAAATACTTTGTAGAGCAACAACGAAATCATCTAAAAAAAAAACTATTTCATCATGAAAATATTATTGTCATTTTTAATTAATTTATTTTGCATTTTATTAGATACGTGTTTCAGAATTGAAATTAATTTACACTAATATTATAAAGAAATATTTGTATGTTTGTAATGAGTAAACTCAAAAACTAATGAACCTATTTTATAAATTCTTACAGTTATAGAAAGCTACATTATGAGCGAGTAACATAGGGTATATTTTATAAAGTTACGCGGGCGAGGTCGCGTGCAACAACTAGTTTATTATATTTTTTTAAATGCGAAAGTAACTGTCTCTTTATTTCTTGACTAAACTACTGAATAAATTTCGATATTATTTGGTATGGAGTATATAATTTGTTTTAAGCCCTAGACTTAATTTAAGAGCTCTTATCCCATTCTAGATGACTAGGGCTTTTAATTTTTCGGCTTTTTCTTAAAAAATTCAAATGAAAATTTATACTCTTGAAATTGTAACCAAGCCATTTTCAAAAATCTATTATCCAATAAAACTTCTGGAATGTACCAAAGTATTTTCAGTAGCGTAATTTCATTATGTTTATGTCTTAGATATTTGTTTATTCTGCATTCACATATAATAAATATCAAATAACCCTCGTTGATGGAAAAAAATTATTAAAATTTCGTTTTGCTCTTAAGTTTTACATAGTTTTCCTTACCTTTCGCCAATCGTTTTCTTTATCCACATGAAGCTTACCGCATCGAATTTGAATAAACCTAGAAGCACTGTAGACCAAGAGTCAGTGGCATTTTTTAAGCATTTTAAATTTGAAGATGTTGTATAATTTTTTATTTTATCTGATGGCCTAATATCCAATCAATTAAGATTAACGCAACCCTTAAAGTAAATCAATGAAATATAAATAAGGAATCACGCTAATACGAAATGATCAAATGAGTTTCAATTGGTTTATTTAATTGTATATTACTATGACAGAGATTTAATTAAAAAATTACAATTTTTAATATTGTAAATAATAACAGATTTTAATGATCATCAAAATTAATTTAAATCAAATCAAAGTTTTTCGCCAGTTTTTAATGGTAAAAATATCGCATACAGTCAGAATATAAATACGGCATGACAATATTTGTCTAATTTTTGTAACTGACTCTTGGTCTACTAAGAGACTATTATATCTTTTAATTTATCTGCCGCGGTCTGCATTTTATTTTACAGAATCATAATTATCTGAACGCAATTAAATAAATTAGTTTTCAATCTTGTAGAAAAAAACCATAGACAAAAAAAAACAAGAGGAATGTAAGGGGGGGACAGTTTATAGTAATTTATCGATGAGAAATTTATAATATTGAAATGGCACTGAGTCGTGACTAGTTATTACATCTCTTGAAGGGTGGAAAATAAAAATTTAAATTTTATTGGTGAATTTAAAAAAAAAATGCCAGTTGAGAGTGCAAAACGAAATTGTTGGCAACACTTTAAATACGGTTATGCGGATTATAGCTAATATTCATTCCCATATAGTTCAAAATCGAGTGTAAAAATGCCCCTGAAAACATAATTCATTGATTGAACTGCAGGTTGTGAGAAAAATTAGGCCATTTTTAAAGTTTAGGCTTCTAGTTATTTAGCCATAGAAATGATTTCAATTATTTTTTTAAATGAAAACGGTGTCACAGACCAACACGTGTAGCGCGGTCGTCCGCGTTTGTCTATGGTATGGTAGGCTAAAGCATAGAACATTAGAGAATGGGGTGAGCAATACCCGCATGAAATTGAACCATAGAATAATAACTAAAGCATAGAAGTAAGGAAAAAATAGCAACAAAGTTACATTAGTTCATACTCTATTATCTTATAGCATTGAAAAGGTGTTAGAAAGAGATGCATATGCAGTAGTACATTCGTAATTTAGACCGGCTCACTAGGTCAAATGGATAATTGATGTATTTTTTTTGAACAAAAAAAGCTCACCTTTCATGATTGAGTTTTTATCGACATACCTAAAACTGGTGACAACCTTCTAAATTACGAATATACTACTGTATATATATGCATCTCTTTCTAACACCTTTTCAATGCCATAAGTGAATAGAATGTGAATTAATGTAACTTTGTTGCTATTTTTTCCATACTTCTATGCTTTAGTTATTATTCTATGAATTCACCACTCACTAGATAGAGACAAAGCGATCGTGCGGCCAATGCCTATCTCTCGTGTAAAGACAACTACTGGTTGCACGTTCGTTTCGTCTCTCTCGCACTTTTCTTCCCGTATTTAGTTTACAGTGAACTTAATGTGAGTTTATAGTAATTGCACTTGCTATCGAGAACGTAGAACATTTTTATGAAAACTGTCAACTGTCAATGTCAAATTGACAATTTTCCATATAAATGACAAGTCAATTTTATATATAAAAAAGTCAATTATACAAATGTCTAGCAAGTTTATAATGACTGCACTCGCTTGCGAGAGCGTAAAACATTTATATGGAAAATTTGACATTGACATTTGACAAGTTTCCATATATGTAAATGTTTTACGCTATCGACAGCGAATGCGATCATTACAAACTCACCATAGACAGGGAACGCTCAGTCCACTCTCTACGTCTATGGGTTAAAGTTACACAGTAAGAAAAAAATCTGTGGGCATTTTTAACCTCGATTGTTTTAGCACCCGTCAAATAAACCAGAACGGAGGTAGTAGCTACAAGTATCGTTGAAGAGACGAGAACAATTATATTTATATTACAAATAGATAGGTACCTACTATGTTTAGTTTTCATATCACAACCAACACGACTCGCTTCCGGACGTGACCGCTAGGTGGCTTCGTAACCTAAAGGTGTGGTCACATTAAAAAAATGTTTCGTCGACATTGCCAAGCTTCATTTAATCACAAAACAATACATCAACAAAACAACAATTTAATATAATAAAGCGGCGCTCTGTTAGAATTTCACCTCGTCAAGGTTCAAGTTAAAATTATCACAGAGTGTCTCAAACTTTTTGTATGCCAACAATGCGGTCGTACGCGTCCAGTCGGGTCCGAGCGCTCGCCCCCTTCGTCCGCATTCGTAACCATTGCTCGTAACCGCAGCTACGAAAAGGGAAATCTCCTTCACTGTTTCACAACTGGTTATTAAACAAGAACTATTTTTCAGTTTTTTTTTGCAAATAAGACATAATTCAATTTTCATAACTGAAAAAATTGTCAATATTTATCGAGGATTATACATAGAATATTTATAGCTTTATTAAAAAGACAAAAATCGTAAAGTTTTAAACTAGAATGGCCTACATTAAAGAATGTAATTATAATGCATTACATTTATCAAATTTTTACATATGAAAAAACGTTGTTAGTTTGTTTACACTTTAAAACTCGAGAATGGGTAGACCGATTTAAATTCGGAAAGAGGGATAAAGTGAGAAGGTTTGTATATGTATATAAAAATGCAACCCGGGTGAAGCCGAGATTGGGTTGCTAGTTCTATTTATAGGTATATTTGTAATGTTCCACAAAAGTGAAAAAATAGTTCTTGTTTAACAACCGGTTATGAAACAGCTAAGGAAACTCCCCTTTTCGTGGCCGGTCGCGATGAACGGTTACGAATACGGACGAAGGGGCGCTCACGCGCTACTGACTCGTTCCACTGTCACTATGAGACCGAGATGACTTCGTGGCCGGACCGCGGTTGCGCCGAGCGAGGCCACGTCTGCGAGGTGAGCTGGCCGACCGAGAGGGGGTTGTTGGCGTCGCGGGGGTTCGTGCCGACCGGGTTCCGAGGGGGGGCCGCGGGCGGGGGGTCCGACGCCGGACTGGCGAGCGACGACAGCGCGCTCAGTCCGCCCGGACTCGACGCCGAGTTGAGCGGCGTGTCGGCCTCCCCGTCGCTCGACGCGTCCGACAACTCCTCGAGCTTGATGTCTTCATCGGAACAGGGCGACTGCGGCGTCGCCATCGGCATTCCCACCGAGCCCGACGCGGCCAGCGCTTCCATGTATCTTACGCATTTCTTCTTCCGCCTGGAAACGTGAAAGCGAAAACCTCAGTTCAAGCTTCACAATAATCACAACACAGACTTCAAAAACAAAAGCAGACGAAACACAGTCATCATCGGCGTAATCACTTAACTGTATAGGTGCCTATTTGTGTAGTAAATTTGTTCTATATTGAATTGCTACCTTAAAATGTGCGAGCAGCGTCGCGTCTCGGTGTGAGCTAACCCTTACATGTGAGTTGTCAAGACAAGCACGGCACATCACTGTTACTAGTATAGATCGCAATGTGGCCTGTCAAATTTTCTGGGTTGTTTCTAAAGTAGATATTATATTTCGTCTGCTATTGCAAAGTCTATGCATCACTCAAGGATGTGACTGGTTCATTTGACTTCAAGACACTGTCCAGTCCGACCATCCTTTTCATTCAAATATAATATGATATATAGGCAGCAAATTTATACTGTCATTTCAATCGTCATTTTGCTTGTTTACAAATCTATTTATTGAAATGACAATATAAACGCATACGAACAACTTTTAAAACTACCTACAAAACATCGAACACATAAATATTAAAAAGTAAATCACTTCAAACAAAATGTTACGATTCCATGCTTGGCAAGGTTATCTGCAGACAAAGTATATTATCGGAGCGACCAACATGCTGGTTACTGACGGAAATCGTTAAAAAAAACTCAGCTCAGGACCTAAGTAAAGCACTTTGCTACAGAAAATATAAAGAAAACAACTATAAATAGAACAACGTCGACACACTTTCAAACTTTCAAAACAATAAAAAATGACATTTCATCCGAATAACTCTGATTGAAATAGATAAAATTTTTTAGATGTTTTGTAAAAATCCTATGCAACGGTTGACGAAGCGAAATTTATTTGTAGAATAAAAGAAAACCCAAATCACTTAAGGATACTTTTATTAACTTTGTTTTTCTTAAAACGTGTACAACGTCATATTTCCACGAAAAAAAAAAACACAATCTGGACAACTTGAAGTTACAGACCATGTCAAATTAGCCAATAGAAATGCATAAATTTGTTATTTTTGCCTTACGTTTTTTATTGTAGTGATAATAAAATGTGATTGTATATTTGGTATAACACAATATATGGGCGGCATTCAATCATAGTTATCAAGAAAACAATGTCATAAAGTTGTTGATCTCTAACTGACCGGTGTTCCATCGGCGGTGTCGCGCCGGCACTAGAGGTTCACATACGTGGGTTCTTGTGGGGGGCTGCCTACCAGGCTGGCGGCCGACAGGGGGGTTGCCGGCTCGGGCCTGATGAGACCGAGCCCCCCAGACACCATTACACCACTTGATTCCGGACTACATAGTCCCGGTTCCAAATTCACCATAGAGTCGATGAGGTTAGCAATAAGTCGAATTTGGACATTAAAAATGGTTAAAACCAGATTTTAATTCCAAAATTCAAAATTTTACACACAGTTTTTGGGTCAAATATCAAAAAAAAACATTGCGATTACATGAATTCAAAAGAGAAATGGTTAGAAAAGTAATAATAAGCCCCCATTTCAAACTCGCCATGAAGATTTGTAAAAAGTCGAATTTCGACATCAGAAAAGGTTGAAATGTGAAATAATACAATAATTGTAACCACAGTTTTAGGGTCAAATATTAAAAAAGTCATTGCGAATACGATACGAATTTAAAGGCGAAATGGATATATTTCAAACTCGCCATAAAGTCAGATGGCATCGGTACAAGGCATGATACAACAAATATATCATCAAGGTAAGTAACAAAATAGACGGTGGTTAATCAAATCACAGTTAAAATCATTATCAAGTTTGCCAAACAATAATTGCATATGGGCATTTGAAGAGTGGGTGATAATAATTGAATAGTGAATAATAATCAAGTGGTGTTTGGTGGTAAGAACGGTGTAGATCGAATGAATAGTATTTACAGAACA
Organism: Synanthedon formicaeformis; assembly: GCA_945859745.1. Taxonomy (NCBI): domain Eukaryota; kingdom Metazoa; phylum Arthropoda; class Insecta; order Lepidoptera; family Sesiidae; genus Synanthedon; species Synanthedon formicaeformis. The sequence continues at coordinate 3,329,714 of OX243977.1, forward strand.
TCACCAATAGTGCCAGCAGAATCCAGCGTCCGTGAGAAGCGGCAATCATGAGTGGAAAAAACAATTCAATGAGTATCAAACAAGTCTTTTAAAAGTATTCGCTTTCGAACTATTCGAGCGTGAATTCAGAAAATGTGTCAAGATTTTTTTGAAAGTTTCTTCAACGTCCGATTGCCCTTCCTCAACATTAAAACATTTCTATCTTCTATTGCTCTATATCCTATTTTTACCACTACGTCCACACGTGGGTCTACTTTCAAAAAAATCTATTCGATGTGCGGTCTCTACGTTAGTGGTTCTCTTTATTTCTTTGTGAAAAGACACATTTTCTGAATTAACATTGCGCTCTATTTTCAGTTTCTCTTATTTTACTAAAATAAACATTTTCAAAACCATATAGAGCCCTGCGTAACAAGATCCAAAACAAAACACTATACACCATATCTACTACATAATAAAAGAGTTCAGGTTGAAAGTAAATAACACTAAATATATTACAAAATGTAACGCGTCCTTGTTACGACCGGCTCGTCTTGGACTTATCGAATTTAAGGATAAGCCAAGTCTTTCCACATAGAAACAATAGATGTAAAAACAAAACGCCAGTAGTACAATTCGATCGGCCCAATTGTAATATTGGCTGTCGCGATTGGAAACTTATTCGGAGGGAAGCGGAAATAAACAAAATCAAACAACAAATACACACCTGCAGGGTTTGCACCATTGATTCTGTTGCTCGAGACCGTATCTCGCTCTACATTTCTTCATATTGTTACCTGAAATCATAAGCCGATTTATTAGAATTTGCCTTAGATAGACAACATTTCGTCTATGTTTCCTGCACTTATTGACTCGGGAATCTCTCGCAAATTAAGATAATGATATAAAACAAGGTATCTTACGGCAAATTAAACAACTTTGTAATACAATAAAAAGTCTCAATCTGGGGCGGGAAAATATGATATCGAGTAAATTGATATTCAGAATAATTGAAGCTCGATAAACAAACAAAACTTATGCGAATGTCTCGAAAAGGGTACGATACAAATTAATATTTACTGGAAATCATATTTGAAGCTTCTTAAAATAATCTTATGCACTAAAACAACTACGAAGAAGCAGCCATGCAGCACCAAACCTGTAGTTAGTAGCATGCGGGGGATTTGGGGTACGGGACGAAAACGAATCGGGACCAAACGGAAAAAATATCGGTTTTAAAAATAGCTACGCGCATCTTCCAAAAATAAATCTAACTACGCTTGAAAATAATAAAAAACAAAAATAAGAAAATAAACGTGATATGCTCATAAGCAAATTGAAGCAGAATAGGTTCTCCGGATTGAAAAATAAAAAGTATTTTCATTTGGCCAGTATAATAGTAATATTGTGTGTAACGGAAGCATCGACAGCCTCCTAGTGACGTAAGAGTAGACTCGGTGTAGACACTTCGGCGGGACCTCGAGTCATGCATCAACGTCTCACACTATTCGAGAAGGCTGTCCCAGCCCTTTAAATACACATCGCTAGTCCCTGCGAAGCAATTTACTCAATACTTGATATTATGTTCATTGCACAATAAAAACATGCACCCTCCCCGTATACGTAGGCGGCACTTCGGAGCAGAATGGAAAGCCAAAAACCGGGACAACCTTCGAAGGAGTGCCGCTAACATAAGGGTCATAGCTTTGAATAATAATAAAAAAAATATAAAATATTATGCGATATAACAATACAAAATAAATGAAAAAAAAATATAGTCTACAACCAGAACCCCTTCAACCAGACATTCGGCAATATTAACTATGTCGATCGGTCGGAGTTCAAAGTGATTGAACTCGAACGGACGGGAGAGGAGCGGGAGAGGGGCGCGGGAGGCGAGGGGAATCAGTAGTGAACGTCTCGGGCCGTTTAATCCTCCATTAATTGACCTCATTTCTTAATGAGACGCTGTGGCATCGCATCCGAATTGCGCCGAGACGTCCGCTACGACATAATGTCGGACTGGGAAGGGAGTTAGGCGGTTCGTCGACGGAGCGAAAGGCAGTACCTCCATCGGTTGTCTCCTGTTTTCGTTTCCTCTTCTTGCCCCTTTGCGTATTAGCCCTAGACGACCAATCGGGATAGAGCTGCATGTGCAACTGGCGTTCCCGCCGCGCCAACTCGTAATACTTGGCTTGCTCCTCGCGGCCAAGCGCATGCCACTGAACCGCAATATGGAAAGAAAAGAGAAATGCACTTCGACGGTGGACCTCAACCGCGGTTCCCTAGCCCTCGTGCTAGAAAAACAGCTCGCTGTGAGCCCCGAATGTAATTTTGAATTCCTAAATGGCCAATTGTTCTCACAGAACCTATTCTGCGGACGGAACGGTCGCGGTTCTCTAAGACATCTAACAAACCAATATAGTTTCCGAACGGCGATGGGTGGTTGGTGTGGGGGCGTACACTCGTACAGTACACTCACTCGACGACTACTCATACACAGAACACGCAACAGCTAGCCAGGTTCTAGCCGCTTTTCTAGCACTGACACCGTCGGGACTCGGGTGGGGGCACAGTGTAACACACACACACTCACATACGGGAGGTGAGGGGCGAGGATGCTCGTGTTAGTGGTGGGTTCAAACCCCGCGGTTAGTCGGGTGGTCGGGACGGGAGGTGAAGCGTGTATAGAAGCCGACGTCAGAACCCAGCTCCTCCGTCTATCAGATGATCCTAGGGGTCCAATACCTCCCAGCTCGGCTGGACTGCGGTCCTTTTTCCGCTTTTTCTTTTTGGAACCGTAACCGTAGTTGTCCCTCGCGCTCCACCCGGGGTACAGTTGCATATGGAGTTGTCTCTCTTGTCTCGCTTTCTCATAGTACTTTGCCTGCTCCTCGCGGCTCAACGAATGCCACTGTGTATTTAGACCAGCATATTGCACATTTACATACATTCGTCGCCGCGTCGCGTCGCTTGTCTATATTGTCAACCATTCGACAGTAAAGCGAGGCCTCGAGGAACCTTCCAGAAACTATCTACAACCCTTTCTACAGATAATTCACCCTACGCGTCGAAAGATGCTAAATTTTTTCAACTTTTACCCTAGAAAATATTATTTGTAATTACATAAACTTCATCATTTCAGTGATACAATCTCAGAGACAAAATGACCTCGAATAATCCAAAATTAATTTTACACCGATTTTGCTAAAATTTCTGGAAATTTCCGCGCATTTCACCACTGTTACTGTCAAACGGACGAACGAACGAACAAACGTAATTGTGTGGAGATTCAATTGCCATCAATTTAGTTTGAATATCCACTATTACAGAACGCGGCATGAATAAGACATGTTACTCTTGTTAGGAATGAGATTGTCTTCTCGGAAATGGGTAACTGGTTCGATTCCCGGTATCAAACGCATTACGTTCAACGTTATTTGATATTCTATACATTTATCGGCGGTCTGCTTTGGCCAGTGCAAGTACGCTTTGTTTTCCATAACGCGACACGCGGTGTCAAGCTACAATTATATTATATTTATGATAGATAAGCTTTCTACAGACTGCTGACGACAAAATAATTATAACTAATGATTCATCGTGATAGAATATTATAGGGAAAATTTATAACATAAAAGGTTGATGTTATCAGTTTAAGAAATATTACATACCTGTTCAAATTGTTATTTCAATACAAAAGTTAAGTTTCTCTATGTAAGGACATATTTGTCATACACATTTCTCATTTTCCGCAAGGGACGTAGTCATATAGATAAAAAAAATAGAAATAATTTTAAATTAAAACTACATCAGTTTGACCCAGGTTTGATAATAATAATCGTTAGAAGTCTGAAGTAGGCCTTATATCATTAAACTATCGAACGTTCCTAACAAGATTAACAATGATGACATGAATACAAAACGAAAATTTGAATAACATAACATTGAATAACATTGTGTTAATAAAAACAATAGTTGTATCCATATCCGTTGAAATTTATAACAAGAATTCAAGAAAAAAGAACATATTGGAAAAAATAAAAACGCAAAACCTGTTCATTTAATAATTTTTCCTTTTAACTTGAAGAGTGTAAATATCGCAATGAAATTTTAATAAAATATGAAGAAAATGCCAAATAAAATCACATAAATATCGTTATAGTTTGCGATTTATAAACTTAAATATGTTTCGATAGGTATATAATTCTAAATCATTTAGACAAAAATTATTAATTCACGATTGAAACTTAAATTCACTGGACCGCAAAGAAAAAGGGTTGGTTGATTAGAAAAACTTCAATATCTTCAAAAGTACCTGACCTAGCTTTTATAAAATAAAGACTAAATTAAAGCTGAACTAAATAAATTTTATTTTTATTTAAGCACATTAAAATATTCTTTAATTTAGTATTTATTTCATACACCTAGTGCAGGTATCTACTTTTGAAGATATTGAAGATTTTCTAATCGATCCTTTTTTCTTTGCGGTCCTTTTTCTTTTTCAAAAAATATATATCTGAAATAATAATAAAAAAATAAAAAATATAGAAAATCGATAATTAAAACTCACCCGTCTGCCTAGTATTTGGTTAATAGCAGCCGATTCCTTAAGGGTACACTCGGCGACTACCTTCGCCCTCATCTCTTTCATGTAGAGCATGAAAGCGTTTAAAGGTTTCTTTATGTGAGGTTTCTTGTTCTGCTCTTTGCTGTTTGAGTTCGCCGAACTGTCTGTGGGCTTCTCATTCGAGCCGCTACTGCTTTTTTCTAATGATCTGTAATCAAATATTCCACTCTCATAGTAAAGTAATATGTAAATCAATTGTTGCAGAGTCGACAGTGCACCGGTGTACGGGTATGCTTGTGAGTTGTGAGAGCCCTATCCACCATAACGGCAGCTCGCTTCTTAAATTCAAAAGTACCATAAATCAAAAAAAAAACAAAAATACAATCACAATCCTTCATATTGTATGTTGCATAAAGACTTATGGTTGTTTTTTATTCCATATTTAGTATATTTTAATTTTTTTTTTATATACAAAAAGTAACTTATAAGCTTATATCCTCCTATAGTATTCATTTTATTATAAAAGTACTTAAAACATTTAATGATACTTAAAAATAAGCTTCTAACTATATATTGCATATGTTTGACAAGTCATTTTTCACACACATGTGATTTTTAATTACGAATTGATTGCCTATTAAAAATTACAATTAATTAAACATTTAATAACGTTAAAACAGAAGTAAAGCTGTTTTGAGTTACTTCAAATCACTTGGGTTTTAACTCAGGTATTAACTAAGTTATTATCACTTCAGAAATACCTAATCTTCAAAAAGTAGCAATTTCAAATGGCTGGATTGTGTAGTTACTTGAATACAATATATTTTGTATGATAAATGTTGAAAGGCAAGCTGACAGTCTATTTTATAGTTGCTACAGCAGATTTTGAATGTTGACCTTAGTAGGATACGGAATAAAGGACAAGGTTGTGGACAAGGATAATGAACATATTATATTAAAATATCTTAATTAGACAGATTTAATACGATATATAAAAAAAAAACGAAGTTTATATTATCATTGAAATAGGTGTCGTATTCATGTCTCTATAAATACACCAGTTATGTTATATTACTAAAAAAAAATTTTTGTTTATTAGATGTTAAATCTCCAAAAAAAAAAGAAATATGATCATGAAAATACTTTCAAAAATACAAATAAAATGTATTCAGGCCAGTTCAATGGCTGGAACCCATCCATCATTGCTATAAAGAATACAAGTGTAAGCGACCGGACGTCAAACTTGTGTACCATATTACCTATGATAGTCATCATACTCTGTCAAATTTTGATCATGATCAATGTCTTCATCAGATTCCAATTCCACTTTGATAAAAACATCATCATTTAAACCATCCTGATCCATTTGGAGTTGTGTTGGTGGCCTATAACATAATTAAAGTTAAGGTTTACATTTGAAAACTCAAAGTTAAATATGTGCCATTAGTCCATTATGACTTTATAATTATAAAAGAAAGAAAATATTACAAACTATTAAAATAACTATTTAAATTAAACAGTAGAGACTGAATATAAAAACTTTGGTTATAACGACAAATTGGTTAAGAGGGTTTTGGTCCCAGGTCATGAGCTGTTTCATGTCCCGGGATTTTAAAACTATCGTGACTTCCTAAACTCTAGTTACAACTAAATGGCAAGGTCCCTTTTGAATTCTTTGAACAAATTAATATTGTTACTACTTTACTACAACCAATTTTTGCAATCCATTGAAGGTCGTTATAACCAATTCTCACTGTATTAATTTCTATCACAAAACTTCATATAATTACAATCTCATTATAATTATATTAATAAATATGATATTATAAAGAGAGAATATTTGAATTTTTGTATGTTTGTAATGAATAAATTATAAAACTAGTGGATCGATTTTAAAAACTCTTTCACCTATAGAAAGCTACTTTATTAGTGAGTAATATAGGCTATCGTTACTAATATTATAAATATGAATTTGTTTGTTTGTTACGCTTTCACGCAATAACTACTGAACCGATCACGATGAAATGATGAAACGATTCATCATTCAACGCGGACGAAGTCGCGGGCACCAGCTAGTATTTTATAAAGTTACGCAGGTGAAGTCGCGTGCAACAGCATAAACTTGGTAACACTTAACAAAAATGTATCTTGCCTCATAGAATCCAATAATATATTACTTGTGACCATGTTAATATCAGACCCACTCATATTACAATAAAATAAAAGTGTCATTATGTCTGTGTGGTTCAATGTGAAAAGTTTCCTTTTTAGTTTGATATCTCTCACACCCCTTATGAATTGATCGACAATGAGTGATTCTTTTAAATCGGTAAACTGACAAGATTCACTCAATCTCAACAAGGCTTCAATATATTCATTGTACGTTTCGGACTCTCTTTGCTTTCTCCCGAAAAACAAATATCTTTCATAAGCTACGCTCATCTCGCTTGAAAAATGGTAGTCAAACTTAAACAGCAATGTTTCTAAGTCGCTCTTATCTTCATCCTCCCCATATTCAAACGTTTGATATAATCTTTGGCAATTATCTGTGGCAAAATTTATCAACAAGGCGACTTTTGCACTGTCGTCGAGATTCTGGTAATGTGTTTGCACGTAACTCAAAAATCTATTTTTGTATTCGTGCCAATTGTTCGTCATGTCACCAACATCGGACATTTTCTCCAAATTATCCATGGGAGCCATCGTTTCGACCCTTTTTGGTTTATTGCTTAGGTACCATTTGTATTGATTGTCCTAAAACAAGACATTGTTACGACTGAACACTCATAACTTCAAGTATACGGCCAGTTTAAATCACTTTAACAATACTCGTGTATAACAAATAAAAAAATAAATTAAAACATATATACAGCTACCATTTTAATTGTAAATTAATAAACAAATAAATAAAAATTCTGTGATGATTTGATTATAATTACAAGGTACAATACGTTTGACAAACTGACTGACATTACAAACGCCAAACTCAATTTCAACTCGCTTTGACTTTGACATTTAGATGGAGTTGCCATAATGAAATAAAAATTTACAACTTTATTTTTTTAATACATTCTTTGCACTGTGTGTAATTTTAACAAAGAATGCATATTTTTAAAAAATGTTGCCTTTGTTTGCAATTTTATCGTACGATAGTCGTGATAACGGTCACAATTTGTAAATTATAAACACTTACCCGAATCACAGTAGGAAAAATAAAACACAACTAAAACAGGGACTTATTTATGAAAAGTTTTACAACTTCTAGTTTAAAACTAACTGACTCGCCGCCAAGGCGCCGACTAAGGGGGACGCTTGCGTTCAAACGATTCAACGGTACAACCTTTCCAGATAGCGGCGGCGAATCTACTAAAATCAAAGGAAGCCGGCGTAGTGGCGTGCGGTGTGGCGGGCGGGCGGGTAAGGAACGCAACGAAGCCTTTCGGTTTGCCTCGTGTTTCTCGCCGACCGCACCTCTTTTTTATAACGAAATACAATCGTGCCGCCGCGCCATTGACGTTCGCCGCGCTTAGTCAACAATACTATACTTAACTAATAATATTATAAATATGTATTTTACATATAAAGAGGTTTTTGTTTTCTCATTTTAAAGTGGCAGCTACGACCTTGGTAGCATTAGGTCACGCTGGCGTGACAACACCGTCAATCAATTCTATTACAACCATAGAATAGAGGTAAGGAGGGTCAACTTTATACATGAGAAAAGTGTCCGTCGGTCTACCATTAAAATAGAGGCGCTGTAGTAGCATTTCAAATTATTAATAATAAATGATTTGATTTATTTACGGTACTTAATTCACACTAGACTGCTCGACTTAATTCGCTCGGGCTAATGAAAGGTTTAAAGTTTTTCACATGTAAGACATTGATGCATGTAAGAAAGAAAGTCTGAAACATTATAGAAAAAAAAATCAATACTTGAAATGATAATTATTTAATTAAAAATATTATAAAACGAGCAAGCGGTATTACTTTTATAACCGTTCCATTACATAAACTACCTAAAACGAATTTTTCTCGAAGATAAGACCCTGACAGATCTATTTCGAGGTATCCGGTCCAAACGCCATCTATTATCGAGTAGTGTTATTAAGGCCGGTTTCAGTGCTCTCCTGACGGTCAGTACTGACGATACGCACGACCGACGCGCATTTGTATGAAAATTCACAAGTCGTTACAGAGCTCGCCTGACCGTACGCACGCGTATTGCTACCGCGGTCGGTCGTGCGTATCGTCAGTACTGACCGTCAGGGAAGCACTGAAACCAGCCTAAATACCTTCGCTTGGCGCTATATGGCGGTAGCTGTAAGCAAGCGGTATTACTTTTGTAACCGTTCCATTAAAAAAACATTTTCTCGAAGATAAGGCACTGAGAAATCGATTTCTAGACTTAAAAAACCCCTAAGCCTAGATTTTAGTCAAAATCGTTTGAGCTGTTTGCGAGATCGTCGTGGCATACAAGAATTGCTCGATTAGATTAATTCTTTAATTTTATTAATTGTGTAGCATTCGTGGCTGTTTTAGACGATCCCTCTGAAACCTAACATTTTTACAGGACTAAAAGTATCCCATATTTTAATCTGTGTGAAAAATTTCATCCAAATCCGTTCAGCTGTTTTTGCGTGATTGAACAAACATCCAAACACAAAATACATACTACACATCCAGCTAGCATTTACAAAATTACTAGCTGGTGCCCGCGACTTCGTGCGCGTTGAAAAATGAAAAATATAACACTTAAGTTAATTATGACACCTTTATTGCTGTGACGACGGATGGCGAGGCCAGATTTTTATAAATTTTCGATGATGACAGTACTTTTTTTCTGGATTAAAGGTACCCTATGTCCTTTCCTGTATCCCTGACAACGTGTATGCAAAATTTCATTATGATCGGTTGAATAGTTAAGGCGTGAAAAGGTAACAGACAGACAGACAGTTATTTATTAGTCAGCGGTAGGATTATATCGGCGGGCGAAAGCTAATTAGGTACTAAATTAGGATGAAGGATATTAAAAAGAAATCAAATCAATCAAATCGTGTGATTCGTATCGCTCGCGATCAATGTGCTAGTTGATACATGGCGAGGTGTTAACGACACCAGGCAGACGACACAATAAACAAGCACACGTCCGGTTAGAAATAGACATGGCGTTTCCGGTGATGCGCGTGCCCATACACACATAACGCATTTCGTACAAATACAATGTCCAATTAATACATTGTGTGGAGTTAGGGGTTTAAGAGGCCACTTTCCAACTTGAGCGGCTTATCAATTCCATACTAGCTCATTAGTTATTGGTCGTAGTAATACATGAAAAAAACATGACTTTTCTGAGACATAATATGAAGGTTTGCATCGAAACAAAAAACTGAAATTTATTTTATATCTAGTATAATTAATTTCTAAAATGTGCAGAATTTGTCACATTTTCGCTGGTTGAATTCTCATAATTATTGACTGAAAGCCAATAATGTTTTCGATGAAAACTTCCTAGCTATAATGTACATAAAAAATTGGGATATCAATCGTTACCATCTATAAAGGTTTTTCTAAAATATTGGAATTGATGCCGTATTGCTTCGCTAGTTGAATAAGTGCGCGAATGTGTTGCTTCGCATTCTGTCTTAGGTTATTAGCATTATAATAAGTTGAGACAATAAATTCTCCCAAATAACTATTACTGAGTTCCGACGCTCGTCCAGCGCCACCTTAAGGAGGCTGAAGCCGTAGAAGTCACAAAAGTGTTCCAAATTTGTTAATGAACAAGCTATTAAGATTATAAACTAACTAAACCCCGACTTTCAGCAAATAAGCGAGAACAAACACGGTGATCTGCTGCTATATAAACTGGACACAGTCTAGACTCCTTGAAGAATAGAGTAAAACAGCAGTATTCTAACAATTCTAGAACTCCAACTTCAGACCACTTTTAAAAGAAAGAAGGAGGCTTTTCTTTCTTTTCCAATTTTTTTAATTTAAGTATTTAAAGCGAAATAATACTTTTTTTTTAATTTTAGAAATAAGTATTTTTAAGAACAGATATCAATACAATTTTTTATTTTTTTATGTTTTAAAGTTTTAAATAAAATAACATCGGATTATTCAAGTATAAAACTAGTCAATGTCGGCCATTCAACTAATTTAAACGCTAATTAATACAAAAGCACAAAAGAACGCTGAATAACGACTTCCTCTAAGAGGGAAATAGAATCTATAAAATATGTCACTAACATTTACTATTTGGTTTTTTGGTGGTATTAAATATGGAGTTTTATTTAGTGAATTAGTTCGAGGAATGAACTAAAACATACGACTTCCTTTGGCAGCCACGAGCGAGTATTTTAAAAATGGTTAAAGATTAAAAAAAGAAAAGAAAAAAGAAAATCCTGGCACAATGCGCGTACGCTTCGAAACGAGGTATTCACTGGCGTGCACGCAGTAATTATGTACTATGGTAAGGTTAGCAAAACATTTCTGTGACAAGTGAAGTTTTAATCAGAATAATATGTTCTTGATTAATACATCAACAGAAAAAAAACCGAACAAACAGGAGAACCGAACAACCGAAAAGACAGGAATGACATTTCTTTTTATAAATTGGGCTGAGGATCTTAATAATCTTCTTATAATTATTACGTATTTTGTTCCCGGTCGAACCCGCACTCAGTCTTTTACGTTTGGTATATGTAAGTAGGTACTAACCTTCTAATGTTTCCAAAAAATGACATTGGCATTGTAAGTACCAAAAATCAATTCGGAATTAAAAGGTCATGTGAATAAACTATTTTTTTACGAGCTATGTAATAATATTCACAAGTATAGTGACACTTTTATAGGTCGTTAAGTACTACAAAATATTCTTCATGTAACGCTCACCTTGTATAAGTAGTGTATCCCCGAGTCTCGCTAGCAATTCGCCAAACTTAATAAGAGTAGTTTCTGTTGCCACAGTAAAGTTTTATGTTCTCTCGCTTCTTTTAGATCGTTCAGTATTCCGAGCGGTACTTGGAATAATATTGTTCTAAATATGCATAAAATGAATATATTTAGAGGAGTCTTTAGAAAGAGGAGGGACCTGTGCTCAGTTGTAGGATGGGATATTTTGTTAAGAGAAATCTGAGATAGAGAGTATAGTAGGTACACAAGATTTTGCACACTGCTTTTCGCAGTTATTTGGGCAGCCCGTTTAGCAGCAGTGACAACCCCTCACCATTCACGGAATACCACCGTGAAATAACAGCATACGTGCTTTTGTGTTTTGATGAGTGAGTAAGGGATGCCAAGGCCCTTACCCCATCTCTTTCTTATAACTTATCCTTAATTCTTCTTTGGTTAGCAGCGCATTTGAAGCACCTATGGCCTTGCTTGTGTTATAGGCGACGGTAGCTACCTACCATCTAGTACTACCGTCAGCCTGTCTGTCGACCTTACGTATAAAAAGAGGACATATATAAAACATTCTTGTTGATTCATATTTCTCCCTTTACATTGCAATCGATAAAAATGATGCAGCTCAAGGTTGCTGTAGTAAATTTTGAAAAAAAAAAAAGTATCGCGATAAGCGAAAAAGATTTTTAAGTAGGATTTAAGTGTCACGCGCCATATCGCCAAAATAATTTGCATTCTCATATTCATTTTATTCCGTGCGTAATGTGTCACGAGTCACGAGTGAAATTTTATCTGCTATTAAAAATCTTCGCCCGTTATTTTGCTGACGGTACATCAACGTCACAGTGGCCCGTTAACTCGAGGCGTCTCATATATCATCTTAATTAAATTTCTCCACCACAAGCTTATTTACATGAACATACCTGGGGGCTTTTATGTACTACATTTTGAATACTTTTTCAAAGGATCCGTGGCTTGAGAGCTGCCTATTTAAGTCAGTTTAGATAGGAGCGAGAGGTTGGAAAAGTTAGTATAAATTCGTGTAGGGGTTCTTTTTAACCCATCAACTAATGAATAAGAAAAAAAAGTGCAATTCAACGCCGGATATTTACGTGTTAAGTAAGAAAAGAGTTGGTAGTAGTTTTAAAAAATGCTAATAAACATTACAAAAAAATAAGTCTCCATTTGTTGATCTTACCTGAGATCTATTTTTGGAAATTGTATAAAAATTGGGATCAGAATCTATAATGTGTGTGTCCTCTCCGAATCTATTGAGACATTTCAATATCAAGGCTTTGAAACAAAATTTATAATCGCTAGTTTTTTCAAATTAAACAAAAACTATAATGACTCGTGGTACGATCGATCACTAAGCGCCTCTTTCTCAAACGTCAAGTAGGCCAAACTGTCATTTAAAGTCACCGGTAACCGGGGTAAATGGAGCTGATATACCTTTGTTTGTACGGTAAACGTCCCAAACATTAAATAGAAAATAATTTAAAAAAATCGGCTATCGAATGATGCAGTAAACCGAGTGCATAATTCAATATAACAGAAAATGATATCTAAAAGTAACTAATCAACACTTTACATGTAGTTTGTGAAAGAGACACTTAGTAACATTAATATGAAATTTGATTTTTAGTGGCACCCTTTTGTGTTTACCTATAGCTCTAATTATCACATCACTACTATAAAACAAAGTCTGTTCGCGATAAACTCAAAACTACTGCACCGATTTTCATGCTGTTTTCACCAATGGATAAAGTGGTTCTCGAGGAAGGTTTTAGTATACAATTTACAAAGTTACGCGGCCGAAGTCGCGGGCAGCAGCTAGTTCTATATAAAAAAAAAGTTGTTGCAATATACTCTTAATCGAAATAAAAACTATCAGTAGTTTCGGAGTTCAGTATCAGGTTCAGTAGTTTCGGAGTTTATCCCGAACATACACTGGGCACAGATTGTGAGATTTGGTCGGCAAGTCCCAAACTCAGCAGCCTGTTAGTTACTTATAAAAGTAAACATTTGTATGTATAGTATTTTCGCTGTATGATGATTTCCGTGACAGTTCTCACTTTTTCATGTCACGCATACTGTTTTCAACTAAAAAAAAAAACTGGCACAAAAAAAATTATAATTAAACAAACAAATGTATGGAAAAAAATTATCTATTCGAAAAACACAAAAGGAATTATCACTTTTATAATTATTTTATTGTTATAATAGGTAAATGTAATAAAAACCATATATTTTAAAAGTGTCAAACGCGTGGAACGGAGCGTGTGTCAATAGGGATTGACACTAGGCATATTCACTTATATTCGATATATCGAAAGTACTCTATGTTTGTCATAGGATATTCGGATTTAACAAATATTTTTTCTATTCTATATATTTATAAAAACGTAAAGCTGACTAATAATAAGAATAAAGTTATTCGTTAAGTGTTAAGTTTTTCGTTCTGTTATTATTGTTGTTATTATTTTCTTTTGTTGTTTCTGTTTATTTGTTCTTTTGTTATTCTTATTATATTCTGTTTGGTACTTACAATGCCGAAAAAAACAAAATAGTTCGATTCCATTTGCTTTGCCAACTGATTCGATATATTTAAACAATCGATTAAATGTCGGTAGGTTGCATCACTAAAATTGTCAGTTACGAACTGTCACGCATATCATCATACAGTGAAAAGAGTATAGTCGGCGCGAAAACAGAATTATTTTAACTCGGTGTTGCTGGGATGGCAAAAGAAAAATTTTCTTTATTCTTTATAGAAAATAACATGTTTTTCTTTTTTTTTTTTATTTCAATTTATTAAATTTAGATCCGTAGCACCTACTGTGCTATTATACTGAAAGCTTTGTTATTATATTTGATCATCAGTTAATTTTGACACGCGTTCAAAATGTCACTTCGAATTTTCGGACTAGTAATTTTTTTCCTTTTCAATAACATACGTCACAGTTATGCTTTTGTCACACCCTTCATGAAAGTAAGCCATAAGCTATGATTGTGCGATGCTATCACTATGCTATTACACGACTAATCTTCGTCCAACCCCTGCCTTGTTTAGATTGTAGATAACCGTTGAGTGGGGTCCTTTGACAGATGTGTTCGCAATCGTGTCAAACCGTATGCAACTGTAATTGTTTCGTTAAAATAATTACTTGCACCACTTACGAATTATTTAAATTCGTATTTTTTAATACCTTTCGTGTGTACTTGTGAATTTATTAATATTACATTCATTTTATCCACGTGAATTACACTTCCAATCGACGATAAAACAAGAGAACTCGTTTAGTTTCAATAGAGGAAAAAAAAGTAGGAAAAGTAGACCAATTGTAATTTATACTTACAGCAGCTCCAATTATTGTGGAATTTCAAAAAATATGCGTAGCTATCTTATTGATGCAATAGGACACAAACTAGGAATCGAATATTGTTATGGGGCAAACTAGGAAATTTTTGGAATGTGGGACAAAATATCGAGACGAACGAGGCATAAAATTCCTTAACTCTGCTTCACCAATTACACAATCCAGCCTTTGTAATCACTAAGTAGTAAGTACTTCAACTTAGTGACGCTACAACTTGTCTAAACTGACCACTAGTCTGGCCAAAGGGATTATAGAGATGCTTTTGTACAAAGGAAATTCACTTATAAATATTTTAACTACGAATAGCTTTTAGAGATGAATAAATTTGTTTTTAATGTGACTATGTACATGGAACAAAACAGTAAAATAGAACTGTTTGAGTACCATCAATTGATCATTAGTCTACTTGATGTTTTTATCATAAAAAAAAACATACGCCTGGTACGCGGGTCAGAAGTGAAACTTCTTTCGCGATGAAATATTTTAAGCATTATATGCCATGCAAAAAAACTTCCAACAAAATTCAACCTAGAAATTTTACTCTCATCGCGTGCAAAGAAGTTTTACTTAAAAAAACTTAACGAAAGAAATCGGGTAGTGCTTTCCAATGTGCAAGATTGTATCCTTCCAATGTAAAGTATGGAGCGGAGTCTTCGATCGGTTATTTACTATTTCATCGTTCTTTCGTTTCATCTGCAAACCTGTGATTGTTATGTCCTATGTATTTACGTACCTCGCATACCGCGCATGATGGGATTCGAGGTCAGCCTTTGAGGGAGGAGGTGGTACGAGCGCTGGCCCAAGCCCTAGGCCCAGGCCACCGCCCAACGTCGGTGAAAACCGGTACAACTCACTGGACATGGAACAAACAAGCTATAATTAGAAATTATAAACTAACACCCGACTCTCAATTAAGCCCAAACACGCTATATCTGCTGTAAATTGCTAAGGAGTTGGATATTCCGCTGACTATTTGATGCTACAGCAGCATTAGGTCAAGTTTACCACTCCATAGATATATATACCACCGATGTAAGAGTATACCAAATTTCACAATTATCGCACCCGTTGAAGTTAGTGAAATCTCTTTGGAAGTTAATCAACTAGGAAATGGGCTGATCACAATGTGAGCACCTCACAATGTCTCCTCCATTTCGTGTATATATATATAGGTCACATTAGAAATGGTAAAAAGCTCAAACGGTTAAGCAAAACATAGGGCGGAAATATGCGTGGGTAAGAAATCTAAGCTATCTTCGAACATATTCTGAGAAGTTTATTTATTTCATGAATTTCTGCAGCAATAGTTAATTCTGTAACTATCTAATTATTCATTAACTGTCGTCCGCGGTTTCATCAGCGCCGTTCTCTTTAATAAATCGCATCGAAGTCGCTTTTTTTACTTTTTCAGTATCACTTCATGAATTTTTATAATAAAACAGATTGACTGCCCGTATCTTTGCTGCGTGGACGCCAAAATAAACACGGAAAATTTAGCCGACGCCTCGACCATGCGAAAGTGTTCCTTTCGTTATGATTATGATTCTTTGAGGACATTATTTTGTCGTGTGATAACTTTTTATTTAGTGCTGTTATTTAAGAAACAAATGTTTATTTCAAATAAGTAAACATTTAAAAACATTTCAAATAAGTAAACATTTATAAATTAGCTGCTGCTCGCGACTTCGCCCGCGTAACTTTTTAAATTATATACTAAAACCTTCCTCGAGAACCACTCTATCCATTGGTGAAAACAGCATTAAAATCGGTGCAGTAGTTTTTGAGTTTATAATATGTAAGGAAAGGATGATTTTGTCTGATGCTTATATGCTTACCTTGAGAGACTAGAACTTGGTATTGGCAACGTCGTCGGATAAGGACTTCGGAAACCACTGGCCGCCGAAGATATGGGATACATGCTCGGAGTGTGCCTGCGGAAACCATCCTCATGTAACAACCTATAATTAAAAATTATAAACCAACGCCCGATTTTCTATAGAGACCAAACACGCTATATCTGCTGTGAATTGCTGAGGAGTTGAGTATCCCGCGGAATGCCTCGCTTTGTAAAGTATAAGGGCAGATTTGGATGGGTGGTTAGGGTGTTTGCCTTTTTCAGGGTTCCCGCGTTCGATTCCCGGCAGGTTCATCTTTTGAATTGAACTTTTCAAAGTTGGCTTTGGTCCTTATCTGGAAAGTACCCTGCCACTACAACTGCATTCGGCAGTAACCATCCCCCTACAGAAAAATACACCGTGAAATAACATCATGTGTGCTATTGTGTTTCGGTAAGTAAGGGATACCAGAGGCGTTTCTTGTGTTATAGACGAAAGTAGCCACCTACCATCAAGTGGACCGTCAGCCTGTCTGCCGACCTTAATATAAAAAAAATATTGTACCAGTAAGCTTGATAAGCTCGGGACTAAAATAATTTTCAGGGGGCTCAACTTTTTGTTTGCTTTGAATTCTATGTATTGTGCGAGAACTAAATTTATTTATGCCTGTACTGTAAGACTATGAAAAATAAAAATAATGTATGTTGACTGAGTCATTATTACGTCTTTTACATTTTTATGTAAATAGTAAGTAAATAAGAAAAAGAAGTTCTTACCACGTCGCTGCCACTTGTGACATCTCCGGACTGAGCATGGGGTAGGGGTACGTACCCCCTGGAAAGGGGTACATAGGTGTCCGCGCAAGGCCCGCTGCTTTAACAAAAATCAATCTGTTTTATATTTAGCTTATATCCAGAGGGTTTATGCTAAAGTTGACGACTCGTTTGGTCTAGTGGCTAGTAATCATATTAGCTGTTAACCAAACGGTCGCGGGTTCGAATCCCACTAGGGGCAAATGTTTATGTGTTAACATTTTACCTTTGTACCTGAGTCATGGATGTTTTGTATTTATAATATGTATGTATTTTACAAAAAAAATATAGTATATCAACTGTCTGGTATTCATAATACAAGCATACATCTGGCACAAAAGCCTTGAAAGGTATGTACCCATTCGTCACCAATAGTAGCAAATGGGATTATTTTTCCCAGCCACCACTTATTTGTGAGAAATTGGAGGCTTAAGAGTATAGATATAAAAATGCATAGGAAGAAAACTTCCTTTAATATCCAACGTTGAGTTGCTTCTATTTTAAGTTCGAATCAGAAATAATAGGCACTGATTCTGATTTAATGGTGATACCAAGTAGTATCACTACAACTATTATTGGTACAGTCCAATGGCACTAGAGCAACTACGTCAAAGAAACCATCATGTATGTATAAATTAAATTTCTGTGAAGATAGTAAGAACTCTATTTCAGTCAATATAGTTACCTCTGTACCTATATCAGCCCATACATTTTACTTCTCTATGCTGAGCAAGGGCCTTCTCCTCTATGTGAGGCATTACATTTATTATTGTAAATAATAAATGTAACCGGCCACAATTTCATTTAGATACTTATTCAGATACTCACCCAATTTTGAATCTAACTGGTATGGCGGAGGGATGCCCATGTGCGCAGGTGGTGGCTGTCCCAGTTCCCCACCAGGACAAAAGAGGGATAGGCTTCCGCCAGCGGGTAAACCCATTTTGCCAGCCTGCAAAAGAAAACAATGTCTTATTGTTATAACAGTTTCGACTAATATATCTTTTAGATTTATGAGTTGATCTCAAACTCAATATGAATTTGCACTGATTTGCACGGATTTTTTTCTGCAAACAATATTAAAACCTTCCTCGTTTAATGTTTTTTCCATTAGTGAAGACCGTATTAAAATCCGTTGCGTAGTTTAAAAGATGTAAGCGTACATACGGCGGGAAGCGACTTTATTTTTATACTATGTAAAAAGAATGAACGCCTATGCCGGTAGTCGTTAAATATTCATAATACAATACAATCTCATTATAATCCACAGTAACCTCGGCGAAAGCATTTCGACAATGTTATCAAATTATATAAAATCAGGCAGCTAGGAAACGGTTTGAACAAAACCCGCCAACGATAAGGGAAGACGCGTCATTAGCAAGTAAATTGCCGGCACCGACTCGGTACCGTATAAATTTCGTCCTACCCTCCGTCGTCGCCCAATTATGCAAAATGGCGCCCAACGAGGGCCATTCAGCCGCGTCGCACTTCCGAGCGAGTGTCTCACCTCTAATTAAATGGGCCCTTCTTTCACCACTTTATTATACGAAATAAACGACAGGATCGTTGGTTACAACTCTGACAGTTGTGTTTCTTTAATTAATTATTTTTCTCTTATTTCTATAGGGCCTCTAACCGTATTTACTGTATTGAAAGGCTTCCTTTTTACAAAAATTGTGAATGAGTTTGGCCCGTAGCGCATCTTCTCTATTGAATTTCCTCATTTCATTTGCTAATGGTCATAAATCCACTACTACCAGTTTCATTACATTTTTCAGGATGAGAATAATAATCATCTGGGAAAAGGATAGTAATAAAACCATTTTAACCAGTGATTTTAACTGACAACTAGTGCAATGGTAATTTTAAACATAATTGTTTCAAAAACCTATAACTAGAAAAAGTATAAAAACTAAAAGTATAGAAAGTCTTTTTTGAAGTAAGTAAATTACAATAAGTACCTATACTAAAATTCAAAAGCAAAAGAACTGACAATCCCTTCAACTCTCATCCATATTTGAAGAGCAGGAACTGCTTATTAAAACAATAATTACCACGAACAAAGGAGCTCCACTAATTAATAATAAAACACACACAAACAAAAGCCTTCCATTCACGCTCGGGACAGCTAAAAAAACAACAATAAAGAGAAAATAACCAAAACGGTGGTCGAAAAACCTCGACATGCGAGGACGAACAAAAACGAAACTATAGACAATGATGACAGTCGAGACGCATAATGCGGGAGCAGCGCGTTCTTAATTTGAAAATATTTCCATAATAAGATTTGTCTATGGGGCGACCGTTAAAAACAAAAGAAGCGGAGAGCGCTTTGTTGAACTAACAGCTCCTAATAATTTAAAAATGAAATCAAGTAATTACATCACTTTATTTATTAGAGTAGAAAACTGTAAAAGCGACGTTCGTCTTTTTTATTAGCCGAATAACTTTTCTCGTTAAAACTTATATTTCAAAATTAGTTGTATTGCGTTGCCTTTTCAGTTACTGCGTGTACTAACATGGAGAAGGTCCCTAATGAAGGCCAGGTGGAGTGGGCAGCTATTGAAGGAATTGTCGAGAGGGTAGTTATTGAAACCGCATGAAAGCGCCGCGTGACGTCACCGCCACTCAAGCGACAACCCCAGTCGCTAATTGGAACTCGCGGGAATAGGACGCGAGAAATGTTGCCTCAATCGACTAATACTTCAAAATTGAATAGGTTTGTTAACGAACGGCCGGTGGAATGTTGCGAACGGATTCGAGTACTTGGTTAGCATTCGCTAACTACGTTGTGCATGTTTCACTCGGTTCGATTTTAACCCTTTGTCATTGGGATCCGAAATGTAAGCAGTCCAAAATTCGGTTGTTGGAAAATTGTATCGGCAGATTTCGCAGCCTAAACGCGCACACAAGCGCACCGCACGTACACCCCTTTAGTTCACCAATGCGAGCGAAGTAGGGCGTAATATCTTGAGAGTTCGCCCCCGGGGTAGTGGGCGTGGAAGTAGGATGCTGCGTTACCATGACGACAATGTGTAGGGGTATTTATGCTTCTGTGTGAGTGCAGGGGGAGGCAAAATGTACTCGTGTGTGCTGTCATAGACGTCTACGTTCAGCGACCTTGAAAAGTTTTGGTCTAGTTTTCGGACACTTTTTCAAAGAGAAGAAAATATTTAACAAATTTTTAAACTCATTGAGGACATTTTGGTTATGTCACTCACATACTGTTTCCAATACTGTATTCCATTTCGATTTCAGAAGTTGCGTATTAGAACTTTCTACTTTTCTAGTTGTGAGCATGGTTTCTTATCCATTTCCGGAATTAGTCCTTCGAGCCGGATGGGACCGGCACCGGAACCGGAACCCTATAATGATGCTTCATGTAAGCTTCATTTCAGATGTCTACATATTTATTTATTATCATTGTTTATTTAATAAAACTATCCATTTCAATAAAAGTAAATATTTCAAAAAATATACAAATGAATTTAAAAAAATATTATTTGGTAATCGAGTTATGTATTTTTGCCGGATGAGGCGCTTAAGCTGATTACAGAAATATACAGAGAGTTAAACGTGGAAATAACAAGAGTTGAACTCATAAAATATATTTTTAAATAAAATTTTATAGGAAAACGTTATTGCTCAAAAGCGAACTTCATATTTTTTTTTTAATGTCATTTGCAAGTATGTAACTTAACTTAACTTAAGTAACTTTTGTTTTTGCAATCGATTAAATCAAATATCAAAAGTAAACTCTAATCCCACATTTAATATTATATTTATTTTAATTAAATTATAAATTAATATTAAGTTGGTTTGTGTACGTTTCAAGAACTAGAGAATGGGTAGACTGATATGAATTCGGTCTTTTTCATATGGATAGTGGAGAAGGTTTTTATATATAGAAATTGCACCCCAGGCGAAGCTAAGAGCGAGTCCCTAGTTTTTTATTTATATAAATTTTAAGTCTAAGTTATGAATGCAAGAATACTGAATAATGTCACGGATAAATTATTCTGGTGAATAATTTCGCTGGATAACAAAATAATAATCATTACATATTATAAAACAAAGTCTTCTCCGCCCCTGTCTGTCTGTCTGTTCGCTATAAACTCAAAAACTACTGCACCGATTTTAATGCTGTTTTCACCAATGGATAGAGTGGTTCTCTATTACGGATTTAATATATAATTTACAAAGTTACGCGAGCGAAGTCGCGGGCAGCAGCGTGTTTTATAAAAAAAATACGTGAAAAGATTTTACAAAATGTCGCATTTTGGTCAATATTATGTATTAGACGCCACAAATCGCTTCCAAGGAAATCTAATCCTCCAAATTCAGGAGGGTTGTAGAATATTCAAATCTGCAAATATCAGGAGGGAGACTTCCGGGGGAGGCTGAGGGGTTGTTGACCTTTTCCCAGAGGCTGCTACTGGGGCTGTAAATGTGTGTGTGTGTATTGGATATAAATTAATGGAAGCGACATTAAATCTCAAGTCTACTTCACTCAATGAATTTCTATTGGTGTACAAATATATTTTTCATTCTATAATATCTTTGTTTGAAATATAATAACTCAGGATAGTTTAAGTTAGAGGTTTCTGGTGTTCAAAATTATCTTTGAATGTTGATTTGAAGACTTTCAAGGCCTTTCTTGCCACAGGAAATAGATTTTTTGATCTTCTGATCTAATGTTTATTAAGTGCATTACATACATACATTAACGGATATGGATGGAAGATGGTACAAAGATAGTTTATTGCCTGGATTAACATACTTATTATCATGGAAAATGTTAGGTTTCTGTGGGACAAAAAGGAAGAGCGTGCGAAATCGCAGGCTTCAAGCTAGTGCTGAGTAATACTCAATGCTCTCTGTTAGTGTGTATATATGTATTATATAATCAAAAATAAAATAAAAAATAAATAAAGTAGTGTCAGGGCACACTGTGTTACCCAGTTATTTGAGCAGTCCGTCTGACCCCTCACAGAAGACCACCATGAAATAACAGCATTAGTGCTGTTGTGTTTCGGTGAGTGAATAAGGGATGCCAGAGCCTATTTCCTCCCTATTCCATCTCTTATCTTCAATCTTACAGCACCTGTGGCGTTATAGTCTATGGTACCATCAAAATCAAAATATTTATTTATCGATTAGGTTTCTCCAAGAAACTCTTATATGATCGTCATTATAAATTTAAAGTTTCCTGGGTTTTAGAAAAAAACCAAGATGAAAACTATTCTGAGAAGAAACCCCAAAAGAAACTCAAGACAGTCAGCCTAAGAAATGTCGACCTTAAAATAAAAAAAATTATATTTAAATTGTTGCTCTAGTCTTTTCTAGTAAACAGAAGCATGTTTTAGCAGCGGCGAAGGGCACACCAATTATGTTTTGACGTGCCACACAGGCTTTAGAAGGAAATTGGAATGGCCGTTGTACTGCGAATATTTCCAAGAGGGTTTTGGCTTTATTTACTATTAGGGTCTTCATATTGTATGTTGAGAAACATTCGGGTTAAACTCTGTGGTTCCTGTGTGCAGATTACCTGAATTTAAAGTGAACTCAATTTCTGTCATTCGAGGTTACATTTTTACAAGTTTACAAAACCAAAACACTTTTAATTTTTCCTATGTTGTAACTGTACTGTTTGAAATAAATTTTGAAATTAAAGTGCAACATTACCAATACATATTTAGTTATTTATATAATTTTTAAAAGTTATAGATTGTATAACAAAAAAATATTTCAAATGATTTTAAATATATAAACTATTAGCATTAGATTTTATTTTAACAAGGCTAAACTCGTATTAATATTTTCGTCTGTGCGTGCGTATGTCACTGAACTCCTCCTAAAGGGCTGGACCGATTTTAATTCTGTTTTCACTTATGGATAGAGGGATAATCAGGGAAGGTTTGTATGTTTAAAAAAAAATGGTCGCCGGGCGAAGCACGCAGCAGTCACTAATATTAATGATTTTTAATTTATTTATTCATAGTTAGTGCGCAATAAATTATTGTAATCTGAATATAATTACTACTTTATTAAACTTCTGACTTCTGAGCCGCCATTAAATTTGAATCGGACTATACCTAGATATTATTATGTATTTTCAATTCTGTACCGCATACATACCTGTGTAAAGTGTGCAACGCTAGGAGGGTGGCGCAGTAGAAAAATGGAATGAAAAACATGTGAAATAAATAGGATTTACGGTAAAGCGTAGAATGAGGATGGAGGCATGGCCTCTGGCAACCTTTCGAATCACAACTGAACATAGCGGCTTACTGACGATTCGGACACAAAAATAATATTCGGACACCTGTCCCAATTGTCGCTTTTTAATACATTTTTCATTGACAATTCGGACACCAACAACGTTGATATGTAAGAGGATATGCTTATTGTAGACAACCAACCTTTTCAGTTTATAACAGTTTTTGTTAAAAATCTTTGTCCAAGCGACATCTAAGGCTCTGTTCACACGAACCACAACCACACCACAAACTACAACCACACCACAACCACAACACATGGTCGGGCGCTAATTTGTATGAAATTTAACCGGTGAATTCACACGGACCACATTTTGCCGTCAAATCGCAACCACAACGCAACCACCTGCGACACCGCGCACTAGCGGACGGCCACCTCGTAAACACAACGTTGCGTCGTCGCAACCACACTGCGCGTACGCCTGCGCCCTGACGCCCTCCCTCTCTCTCTCTCTCTCGTTCATTCTGTATTGTAACACTAGCCACAACGTAACCACATCGCAACTACTAGCGACAACGCAACCACAACTACATTTTGTAGTTACCACAACTTAACTGCAAAAT
Organism: Synanthedon formicaeformis; assembly: GCA_945859745.1. NCBI lineage: Eukaryota > Metazoa > Arthropoda > Insecta > Lepidoptera > Sesiidae > Synanthedon > Synanthedon formicaeformis. Next base: position 3,354,041 of record OX243977.1, read on the forward strand.
GCAGCAGCGACACTATTCACACGTAACCACTGCTTGACCACTTTTTGTCGCTGCGATGTGGTGTGGTTCGTGTGAACAGAGCCTAAGGCGACTGGTACACGTACGGTATTTACTGTTATCCATCAGTTCAGTATTTATTGTTGGATGTCAGTATTTCTAGAAAAAATATTGACATCCATCAATATGCTAGACTACACGTTCAATAAATACCTCGATACATACTTAATTATTTATTGACGGATTACAGTAAATACCGTAGGTACGTGTACCAGTCGCCTAACATTTGGGGTGTCCACTTATTTTTTAATTTATTTTTTTATAATTATATTTTATAGTTATAAAAATATTTTATGTTTTAAGTCCACATCGAATGGTTTATAACCTTTACATGCCTTTAATAAGAGCAGTAACGTTATAAAAGTGAACCAATTAATAAATTGATCAGTGTAAAATTAAACGTATTTTTTGCCCAAAACATTCACAGTATAAACGACTAAGCCCAATAAAACTAAATAAGGCACAGTAGGTATGCAAAGCGTCCACCGCATCAATCTCAATCTGCTAACATACATTGCTTAGTAATAATATGACTCACTGTGACTCAGATCTTTATAGTCGCAAACTCGAAGTCAATGTCTACACTAATATTTCATCTGGAAGATAATTAAAAATATATTTTATTTTGTTGGCGTTTAGTTACAATATTTAGTAGTTAAAATATTTAGTAGTAACAATACTAATAATAAATCTGTAATTGTATGTATGTATATATGTTCCTCCATAACTCTTAAACGAATTAACTGATTTTCATGAAACTTGGTAGATATACATTTAGACTTACGGGACACAGGATAGGCTACTTTTTTCTTTTTCAACGCGGATGAAGTCGCAGGCACCAGCTAGTTTATTATAAACTTATCCACGGCGACAGTGAAGCTCAACTTTTATATTTTTAGACGATGCCTCGGGAACATAACATTTTGTCAGGATAAAAGTATCCTATATGTGGATTAACATATAGATAATCCTTATACAAAAATTCGCAGTTTTGCATGGAGATCATTAGTTTATTTTCGTTTTAACGGTTGTAACTTGTACGAGTACCTACCTACTATTAGGTTAGAAGAAATTATAGGTTTTGAGTACCTTTTGTTAAGAAGGTTTTACTGGTAAAACATCGTGTAATTTGGTAATGGGGCTTCATAGATATTTAAGTTTGAAAGTGTAAAAAGCCTTTATAATTTTCGGTTTCGAATGATGTCGAACATAGGTTTATAACGTAAGGATTAGCTAAGAAAGTATTATTGAAAATTCCAACTCATATAGGATATGTTATAGGATAAGGAAGAAAGCGTGAATAAGGGAAAGGGCTCTGGCATAACTCACATCTGGAAAAAAAACATAACAGCGCATATGCTGTTATTGCGTTGTGGTAAAGAGTGCTACTTATCAGGAGGGCTGCCTAGTTTATAACTAACGAGATGTAACATGTAGGGGTCATAGCCTACTGACTAAAAGAGCAATGAAATAATAGATGTTAAATGCGCTCATAGAATTCCGTGTAACATTCAACAGAACGGATATAGAGATGAAAAAAATATATGACACACTTAGCTCGTCTTCTCTCGGGTCAAAGTGTCACATACTATGTTTCCTTTATCTTTATACTGCGAGCTTTCTCCTTGTAAAGTATTTCAGTTGCGCGTGCATCAAATTTCGTCGCCATGCGCATACGCACCCCGGATTGCGTCCATTACGAGAAGTTTCCAGAAACATTTATCATTACGAATATCGACTTTAAATCGTAAGCAACACGGTTCAAAAGCGCTCCACGTAGCCGAGTATAAATTTAAATCTGTCTCAATGATTGTCTCCTCGGCTAATCGTAAAAATTCTTGGTGCTCGTTTTTTCCAAAAGTGCGCACATTGAAACACAGTGCCAAGTACGCGAACAACTCGGTCCGGTGATATGTTATTCGGTGACACAGAAATGTCCTGTGTGTTAACTTGAGAAACACGGTATAATGCGAATTGTGAGTTTCTTTTTCTCTCTTTAAAGGATTGTTTTAGGTGCTGAGCATTTCCGTTTTGAAGTGTGATAATAATTTTCGTCCGCGAAATTTGCTGTTAACCGACGATGATGCCAACGCAATTATGTTCGCATTTCGCTTAATGGAATACTAAAATTATGTTTGCTTTTTTTTTTAAAGAAAACATAAGTCTTAACTGACATTATTACTTTATTCTTAGAGTCTCTGTTTCAATAATTGTTTACCACTTTTCAGCAACTTTGTCTGCTTTGTCTTAAGAAGTAGCAATTATTTAAAAGAATCTGGCGATTACAAGGCGTTTTCATAAAATATTTTTCTTTCATAAAATAAAAATCAATAAAACAAACGTGTTTACACATTATATTGTTTTGAAACTATCTAATATGATATGTGATATGAGGAGCAAAATAAAAGATAATTTATTACAATAACATTTATCATCTATTCGTACCTAGATAAGAATAATAAAATGAAACGACACAATTTATCAATCAATTCAATTGGACACTTAACAAAACTGGTAATTAGAATGGCGACATATCTATATGGAGTTGTAGATTTATGGTGTCTGATTAAAGAAAGCGTCATGGAATTAAAAGTGACTGTCTTCGAAAGACCTATTCCGTTAACAATATAGTGGAGTGGAGGTTTTTATTTAAACTTTATTTTTTTTTTGAAAAAACAGTTTTTTTGAAATTAAGATAGAGAATGGGCTGTGCCATCCCTTACTCTCTTACCGAAACACAACAGCATACACTTGCTGTTATTTCACGGGGGTTTTCTGTAAAAGGATTATATTGTGAATTATATCACTTAAAAATACCTACTAAGGTTTGGTTACATGATACCAAAAATTAATAGGAATTTGCAGATACATTATAGTCTATTTCTTTTAAAGAGGTTTAATCTATAGTAAAATCATTATCCTGACTGAATATCAACGCACAGCTAACTATAAGCTGAAAGTTGGAACATAGCTTTATTTTATAAAGTCAGCATCCACTAAGAAAATTTTTTTTTTTTATCTCAACTCCGTGCGAAGACGAGGACGGGTCGCTAGTATTTTTATATTTTTGTTTGTAATAAATAAATTGAAAAACTAATGAAACGGTTTTAAAAATTCTTTCACCTATATACAAAGCTTATCATCGAGGTAACAACTATCATCAATATTACTAATAATAATTCTGTAAGTGTAGGTATTGTATGTATGTATGTATATTCCTCTATAACTCTTAAACGAATTAACTGATTTTCATGAAACTTTGTAGATCAACATTTAGACGTACAGGACACAGGATAGGCTACTTTTTTCTTTATCAACGCGGACGAAGTCGCGGGCACCAGCTAGTATATAATAATTTAGTACAATACAGAATAGATCTGTGGGAACCTTATAACGTGACAAATAGTGTTGTACTAAGACAACGTTTTAATAGAGGGCAATTAAAGCACAGGACATTTCACGTTAAAGGGTTAATGTTGGGTTGTCGCGATCGTACAGTACAGCCCCTCGCCAACATTCTCGTATGCACGATTCGAATTACAATTTACAATTTTTATAGACGTTTATTTCAAAAATAGAATATGAATTAGTAACTAGATAATTGTTGATCAAAAACATGTAATTTTCTCAATTTAATTTAAACTAGCTGACCCGGCGAACTTCGTACGAAAGCCGTTCCATTCCATACAAAATGTATGAGAAAATGTATTTTCGACGACCTCGTTTGGTCTAGTGGCTAGTAACCCTTTTTTTTTTGACGAGGAGTAATCCGCTTACAGATTCCCTACCGCTGGCTAGGCGGAAGGGGTATGTGGGGGTCGCCCAGCACCTGATCGTGGCGGCACTGGGAATACCCACTAAAACTCCCCGGTGCCTCCTTGCCCTTTGAACGGGATGGACCGGGCTCTGCCGAGGCAACAACTCCGATCCACCCCAGGGCAGCCTAGCCATTGCTGGCTAGACTAACGCCGGTGGGGGATTGCCCGGAGACACCGAGGCAATCCCCAGACGGGGGGGACCTTGTGCAGGCACACACAGCCAGCAGTGGCTAGTAACCCTAGCTGTTGACCAAACAGTAGTGTGTACAAGGCCTGGCTGAGCGGCCGGCCTGATGTGGCCGTACGGTAGTGAGGACGCGGCTTAAGCTTTGTAAGCTCGCTCTAAAATAATTTTCAGGAGGCTCAACTTTTTTTGCTGTTAATTCTATGTATTGTGTGAGAACAAATTTTATTTATCCCTGTACCTACTGTTTTGTACTTTTTTATAGAGTTCTGCTTAGACAACAAGGTAGAAAAAGGTACGTACTTAGAGTACAATAGGAGTACGTACATAATAAGGTAACTAATGGGTATAATATTTTTAAATGTATTTATATTTAATTAAAATAAAGGGTTTTTCGAATGTTTCCTTTAGCCCTTAGTTTCAGTTGCCTTCGGGCAGATTTGCGTTAAACAATTCATACATTTATACTTCCTTTGAAGTGACGCCGCGGGCGGTATGTCAAATGCAGGGTTAACCCCACCACCTGTTCGTTACACGTTGAAAATTGAGCATTACCCACTGCAGTTATATTAAGAATATAATCATTATTTAATAGTTGGTTCAATTGCTCGGTATTATACTCTTCATATTATCTTATCAATGATCAATCGGAAAGACGGTAATCGGAAAAACACGTGTAGTTAGAAATAATGTTTGCAACATGCTATTTTAGTGATTATTTGTCAATCAATCAATACTAATAATAAATCTGTAAGTGTAGGTATTGTATGTATATATATGTATGTTCCTCCATAACTCTTAAACGAATTAACTGATTTTCATGAAACTTGGTAGATAAACAATTAGACGTACAGGACACAGGATAGGCTATTTTTTTCTTTTTCAACGCGGACGAAGTCGCGGGCGCCAGCTAGTATTTTAATATTACCAAATAAAATGTAGTAGGTAATTTTAACTATTATAAATGCAAAAATAAGTTTGTTTGCTGGTTTGTTACGCTTTCACGCCTTAACTAGTAGTAATCATGAAATGTTACATAGGACGTTTTCAGGGATTTTTCATACAAAAAAAAGCACTGTTCCTGAGGGATCAGTAAGATAATCAACAATAAATAAAGAATAAAGCAATAAACTTTAAATAAATGTTATTAATAGTTTAATATTATTATAAACGGGAAAGTGACTTTGTTTATTTGTTTGTTACAATTTCACGATAAATGGTTGAGTAGTTCAGGCGTGAAAATGTAACAGACAAACAGAGTTACTTTCACACTACTTTATTTATTTACTAGCTGGTGCCTGCGACTTCGTCCGCATTAAAAAAGAAAAAAAGTAGCCTATCCTGTGCCCCGTACGTCTAAATGTTTATCTACCAAGTTTCATGAAAATCAGTTAATTCGTTTAAGAGTTATGAAGGAACATACATACAGAACAAAATTCTAAAAATGGTCAATTTAGTTTCAGTATCATGTATAGAGCCTTTAAACACGATATCTCTGAAAACAAAGTAACTTACTCTTACAAGCCTTACAGATTTATTATTAGTATTGATTTATAGTAAGATGACTTTCTATTACATAACTCATAACATCATATAAGAGAAAAATAGGAAAAAATCTTATAAATCTCAGTTCACATGCAGCGATTACGAAGATCCATCAAATCCGACTAAGGGCTTTCACTCACTGCGCCCGATCCGATCTAAGATGCGATCTGAACGCACATGCGTTCTCTGTAACCAATGGTCGCCCGTGTATGTCTCTCCACTGCCTGGGGTATATCGCACGCGTTCCACTGATCGCACGCCGGTCAGTCGCGATCTGTCTCGAACATAATCTTTAGTGGAATGGATAATTTGATGTATCGCAGAGGTCGTCACCGATATCGCACTCAGTATAAAAACCCTTGCGATCCTATCCAACGATCCGATCTGAAGACGCGTTCTAGAACGTATCGGCGGCACGGATCGGGCGCAATGAGTGAGGCCTAACGCGATCTCTCGACCGCCCTTTTTTAAATGGTAATAAACAAAATGATATTGTTCGTACGTGAGTGCACATCAAAAGGGAAAACTAATCGGTGCCGTAGACGATGTCATTTCCCTGTAAAATATTAACAGGGGTCGCCGGGGACTCGCCCTGTCATTTACCGGTTAATGCGTCTTAATACTATAGTGCTACGAACCCGCCTCGCTTCTACAATCGGAATTATCCATCCTTAACAAGCCTGTTCGTTTTTCAAATTGTAATCCTTTGGAAATTTTAAATTATTCCAATTTACAGCTTTGTACTGTTATTTTTTTTTTTTTAAATTTCTGTAAGATACGCCTCCGAAAAAATAGTTGTTCTTACTGTAAAGTCGGGGTACGAAAACCTTCGCCAGTTTTCAAATTCACCTTTTGAAACTAAAGCACTAAGCAGGCAACTGACAGACGTTTGAAATGAAATTTTGGCATGACTGACAATTGCCCTGGTGCAAGCAAATGTCGACTTAAAGGTTACGAACCTATTCTTACTCCGACTGTACATTACACGAATAAAATTTGGTAATATTCAATAGTGAGTATTGATATATTTTGACGCTACAAAAGAGGATTTCCTGTTTTTTTTTATATTTCAAATTTATATTTTTTGAAATATATTTAGATATTTTTCTTTATAAAACTATACATATTATTATAAAATATATTCCCTGTCTGCAACTGTCTGTTTCCCCGCTAAGTTCTTCTAAAGAAATACGACTTTTTTTCATTGTTATGATAGCAACAATAAAAAAGTATTCTGTAATAAAGTTTATCGCAAAAAGATTCATTTTTTTTTTCTAAGTTCAGCAGTTATAAAAAAAATTAAGCTTATTTCGTATGATAAAATAGTACTAAGCGAATTTTATAATTATGTACGTGAGCGGTCGTATAAAGTGCAACTAAGTATTTTTCTTCCTATATAAATATGTAGATAGCTATATATTAGTAGGTTATATGAACGATTGATATTCGTAAGTCAAAGCGTGTGACCGCCCAGAATGGTTATTGACAATTTATGCTAATAAGATCTTGTAAAACATTATTTATTAAACTAAGTACCTACCTTGAATTCCACAGTACGATCTTAATACAGTTAGTTTTAATTATTTTTTTCATTTTTTTTTAAATATCATTCTATAAGTAGCAGCAATGACTATTTCATATATGCTTTCTAATGCAATTTATTATGCAAGAACCAAATTCTTTATTAAATAAATATTTTAAGACCTAAGACAAGGGAGCGCAGACGAAGTCGCGGGCTAAAGCTACTAAGCATACAAAAACAAAAATCCCATTTAAAATGAATCATTTTAACTTTATATATCTACTAACTGTTTCACGCGACTTCGTCCCCGTGAATTTATAAAATATTATAGGCTATGTTACTCGCTGATAATGAGCTTTCTCTAGGTGAAAGAATTTTTAAAATGGATCCAGAGTTTTTGAGTTTATTCTTTGTAAACAAAATATAAAATACAAATAATTTCTCTTTATAATATTAGGATAGATATATCCCATTAGGTATTGAAAAGAAAATATAGTATGAGGATTTATGTTTGATTATGATAACAACGTAGTACAAATATAAACATCCTGTATCTATGAATAATATTATGCATAACAAGGTTTCAACTCCTCCTTAAGCTAACTTTTAACTAACACCAATATTAAAATTAAAGGTATAGTACGACACATTAATCTTCGCAATTATCAAATTCCCGTCTCGCCTCTCATCTGCATACTCACACACACACATGCACACGTGGCGGCAAGATCAAAGAGAGCGCGACCCCTTTGTGTATGCCGACGGCACGCGCCGTCCCTATCTTCCCCATTCGTAACCCCATAATAGTCCGTAAGTGCAAGCGAGACAAACATACATCTGATTATGTAGCGCTTGCAACGTGAATATTTCACCTCGTTATCGAGTCTTGTTTGTGTTAGATAGTGATGGGAAAGTTTATAAATTTTATCTATATCGAGAATAATCTATTAATTAATTAAGTCACCTCGAATTGTTATGAAAATATATTTAAGAAATAATATTGGTATTTTATTATTAATTTTATTACTGAATATAATCTTTTATTAGCCAACTGTTTCATCTTATTTAATGGAAATTTAACAGCTAAATTTAAATGGATAAATAGGAATTCAAAACATACAAAAAAGAAAATAAATATTTTAGCTATTCCATTGTTCATCCCAAATTGCATTATATCCCAATTGCATATTATTATTATATTGATATAAGCTATGATTATGTTATGATTGTAATGTATTTGATTGATTGAATTTCAACTATCTACAAGCTTTTCGGCAGAATGTTACGTGTCTGAATATTTTCTACTAGAAGCCGCCACCGCCTGCTTTACCGTCCTGTATGTCAAGATATTAACATTATATTTTTACTCATAAATAAGTACACGGATCGACGCTGGACCCAAGTTGCTTCTGACCGGTTCAATTTAAGTTCTAAATTTTAAATAATTAATTTATTTGTCGTGTTATATTTGCCATCATTGCTATAGCCTACCATATTCATTATTAACAAGATCCAGATAAAATATATTCAGATAATTGAAATGTGTGATATTTTGATTATTAAAAAAATATCGACAAACTAGAATCGATAGCGCGTCCCATCACTACAGGTAGTAGAGCACAGCTCCCGCGTAGGCAAGACAGGAATCTGCCGATATCGATGCTAGTAATTAAAACAGACTTATTGCTCCGAAGTTATGTATAACCAACAGTATGGCATGGACAGTGTTGTGAGTTTTTAAAACCTACATTGAATTTTGATTTTAAAACCTCATATACATAAAGTTTCATTTCATTTCTAATATTTTGCGTTCACTAATTGTTTCTTAACGTAATCGAGTATTACTTCCACTTCCGCTAAAGGCTTTTATTAAGGTTTCTTATGGATTTCTCGATTAATTTTATCATTTAATTAGAGACCAGTCTTGTTTTTGGATATGTAATTAAGCTTTGTCGTAAGCTATATATGCGATCGAAAATGAATATAAGTAATTTAATTTATTAAATTTCAAAACAATAACTTTTCTTTATAATTTTTTGAAATAATTTCTCTATTATTTTTCGCTGTTTTTTAATGAAGGGGCAAACTAGATTAATAAACGGGGCAAACCGTCTGATAACAACCCCTTACCGTGAAATAACACCTACATATATTATATTATATGTACGTTTACTATTTTGTTTATTTAACATATTATTTGTTTAAACTATTTATAATTAATATTATTATTTACCAATCCTATATTCGATACCTGGTGTTCGAACATAGAAAATAACTTTTCAAAAGTAACCTAAATCTATGCAAACGTGTTTTCTTTATTTTTCAAATGTAATCTCTACACGAGATAATATATCAGTTTGTGGATTAAACTATTAAAAGGTAACAGACAAGCAAATACAGTTATAATTATAATAAATGTATTAGCATAATATAATATTCCATACATGCAGTAGTTGAATACTTTGTTATTGACCATAATAAAGGTAGTAATAAGTTAGGCTACTTCAAGTCTTAGCTTTCAATAAAAGCAAGATTAGCAAGCAAGTCTATAAACTTAGTCAATAAATCGTAAATATACTGGCACCGTACTTTACTGGTTCGTGACCGTTTATACAATGAGTAATATAAGGTAAACTAATACATTATTGTGTTACAACTAGGTTAGAGATTAGCTGATAAATGATAAATATGATAAAGTTTATTATTAGTTAATAATACAAGCAAAGCGCGCTGGCTTCACACGGGTGCAAATAAGCTCATGTAGGCGTTGGAGAAGCTCAGACATTTTTTTGTGGGATATTCCTTAAGCCGCCAATTGCAATAGTCTGTCAGCCTGTCTACCGTGCTTAACATAAAAAAGAAAATTTAAAACAAATAACAATTTACGAGACTACTTCACTTTGAGATAGATACCCAGCTGTATTAAGAACTATTAATTACATTTAAAAGTCAGAGATCATCGTCACGTATTAAAACAATAGATACGTTTTCCATTTAAAAAAAAAGTAGACTCGATATTGTAATTTTATCAAAGGCGTACCCCAATCACCGACCGTAAACATTTTCCCCGTCAAAAGATCGACTAGAGAGAAAACGCGTTCGTCTCGAAAACGAAAACGTAATTCCGCGCGAAAAACTAAAAAGAAATGCGAATTTCGAAACGCCCCGATTTCCCCGTTCATTGTCGTTTCTGTTTTTTTCATCTTATTTAGCGCTTTGTCGGCGAGCCCTTTGAAGTCTGCCTCCCCCCACTCCCACCACCCATTCCTATAAGGGGCTGTTACAAATTGCGTCACGGACGTATATTGGAGCGTAAACATTTCGACTACCATGTGCTTGTTTCCAAAAGTGTAGATTTGAATTTCTCTATGACTTTTTGCCGAGAGTCTTTGCCGCAGTCATAATAAAATAATGCGTGCACCACTTAATAAAGATATTTAAGCTTGAAATTATAAAAAAGTTAGAAAATCTTGAAAGAATAAGAATGTCTTTGCCTGAAATTTTCATAGGAAATTACTGAAACTAAGAAAGACTTATTACCGAATTCTCCAAAGTGTAATTTAAAAAAAAAATAGCCTGGTTTTGAACTATTGTCCTCTAGATATTTTTCGCATTATCTCGCACACAAAAATATCCGTAAAAACAATTTTAGTCCAATGATTATAGCATTTTCGAAACGTAGGCGTACCGTAGCAGTCACGACCTCTGTTTCGGCGGCTCTAAATCGACTGTGACATTTGAAAAGTTGGAACAGAAACAATTACAGACACGGGACGGTTAGGATGCGTTTATTTTTAATCTCCGCAGCGGCACAAGTATCAAACATATATTTTTATAAATTCATTCATCAAACAATTCCAACTTCAAAACGTCCATTTAAAAGAGTTCAACCGTTCGTCTTTTAACTATGCATTAAAAAATATTCACAATAAAAGATCGCGACAATAAATCATAATTTTATGGGAGTATACGTGAAAGATTTAATATAAATGAGTTTATTAGAATAAACAAAAATATTAAGGCGGTTCACTCGGCATTGCCAAATCGTGTCGCTTCCTAATAAATCATACAATACAGTTTCCAAATAACACGCGTGACATACTGCTGCTGCGTGTGGCGAATATTGAAGGACTAGTCTTGTTAAGGCACACTGGCAGGATTAAGGCTACCATTTTTTAAGCTGGTCTTTTAAATTACATCCCGTTTTGAAAGCGTAATCTTCTATATACCAAGCTAGGTACAAAATAAATAATTTATTAGCATTTACAATTGATCTGTCTATACACAGATCTACATATTATAAAAAAGTATAAAATAAAAATTTAAAAAATATTATAAAAGAAACACGTTGTTCGCCTCTATTTGTTTCTTCGCTAACTTCTTCTAAACCAGACAACGGATTTTTATACGACTTTGGCTAATGGAAATAGCAATAAATGAGGAAGGTTTAATAATTGAATTAATATTAAAAATAAGAAATTGACAAAATAAAAACCACTAAATACAAAATAAAAACTACAAAAAAAATTCTGATCCGACTGCTTAAAGTTGTATGAACGCTAAGCCTCTGAGTCGCATAATATGTAAAATTAATCTACCGCGAACGTGTTCAAAGCGAAATTTAAAATGTGCATAAAAATGTCAAACTGTTAAAATTGATGGCACCATATGATGACCACTCGGAATTAATTTTGTACTATTATAATTGCGGACGAAAACTATTTGTTTAAATTAAACGTTTAAAATAAAAAATGCTTTATACTGATTGTTTTTTTGGACAGCTTCCAATTATACACCTTTCAGAGGAAAAGAGATACAACTATCGGAGAGATAGCCCTACAACGCATACACTACATATTAAACAGTATATTATGGTCTCAATGTAAGAATAAATATAAAAAAAATATATAAAAAACAAAACATGTAATTTTCAGGCTTTAACAAAACTTTTCAGGCTGAATGCTTCTATTGTATATCTCCGTTTATTTTTTCAAAAGGATATTTTGTTAAATGGAATTCATGAATGCAGGCAGATATTTCATTAAACAAATTACGTCTGCCTTTTTCATATAAGTAATAGCTTGGAAATACCTACTTGAAAAATTAATCAGCCAAATAACATTTTATTTCTTATTAAACCGCTAAGTAATTTACTGGATTTATGCTCTACAATATAAATATCTGAAATAGGTTTATTCCTGTTGCACAAAAGATTTAAAACTAAAAAAAACTCGGGAGCTGTTATGAGAGAACAAAGTCTTTTCTCGTCGGACACAATTACGACTTCTCAGTTTTACGATCGTCTAATAAAAACTGAAAATGGCCCCTTTTTTAGGAACAAACATTTAAGATTAATTTTATTGGGGGACCGGAGTTTAGAGCTATTCTAATATGCAGTAATAATCTCCGATTGAGACAGAGTTTTCCCGAGTGGGTTTAATTTTGGTTGAATGAATAGCAGACATACCTAAGTAATGTATTACATCAAATACACTACATACTTATTGTTAGTTTTTTTAATGAAAAAAATTGGCAGGTAGGCTGACCTACATTCCTACATAACAATGTGACTAGACCCAAACATAGTTTCGGTCTAGTTACATTCATCATTGGAAAATTTAACAGCTTAAAAATATATAGTTAATCCAATTTAAAGTGAAAACGATTTCCAAAGCAAATCAATCATCAAATTCCAAGAAGCTGAGTTAAATGTTCAGTAATCTGCGCTTCAATAACGGATTTTACTTTTAATCAAAGATTCAGTGAGTAACTCTACTGTGGAATATCTACTACAGAAAACATCTGACACGAAGAAGCGAAGTACGAGTATATTGTTACATATTTGTATTTGTGACTACAAATCTTCGATTGTATAAATACAAATCTACAATTCTACAATTATATAGATGTTGTGACTTCCATTCTTTGTGTTACGCTTTCATAAAAGCGAATTATTTGTAGACTACAAACTTGTAACTAAGACATATTTGTAATTATTGTGGTACATTATTTTGTTTACAATTTAACAAATTTGTCAAATTGTACACTTGTAAAGTTCTGTGGGATAGGCCACAGACCGCACAGCCTGCAATATTGCTAAAGTGCCGGAAGAACAATGACAATCTCGAGATACGACGAATAGCTTCTCAAAGTATTCGTCGTTATACAAAGCAGAAAGGTGCAATATCACACCGAATGCCTTTAAGACTGTGGTTTGTTAGAGGATCGCATTATAGATATTTTCCTGCTACACTGGAATGAAGAATGAAGACAAATGAAAGTTAGGTTTTGCCACGCTTTACTTTGATTTACACAGCATTAAGTTTATTCTTGAAATTTTACCAAGCTATTAGGATTATTTTTTTAAAGTTGCCTCTGATCTACCAAGTAATGGCAGGTCCCCACTGTGTTACGAAATCATTCGGGCAGCCTTTCCAGAAGGTCATGTAACTGCATTTGTGCTGTTATTTCGGTGAGTGAGTAAGAGATGCTAGAGCCCATTTCCCTATCCCTTTCGAAGCCTTAATTCTACTAAGGTCAACAGCATCTGCTGCTTCTTCGAAAATTAATTAACAAAATTAGCTAAAATTGTTTAGAAATTTTCAGTATAACGTTTGTAGCTTATAATGAACCACAATGTACATAAATCTTCGTTAATTTAAAATCGTCGGTGGCTGGTTTGTGCACTTGACGTTTTTAATTATTAACAATGTGTCTTACTCGCGAATAATAGGTACCAGCAAAATTTGTAAGAGTTGGTACTAAACTAACTGTTTTGTTAATGTCCTAACATAGGACTGGTGATCACCTTTCGAAACTAAAAAAAAGTATTTCAAAATGAATTCCGTTTATAAGGCTCGGATAATAAACTGTCTTACAAGGCTTTATCGGCCATCGAACAAAACTTGCAAACGCTTCACCTGCTCGACGTAACAATGATTATTGAAAACGATAAATTAATGGGTCCATTGCATGTCGTAAAATATATTTTTTTACTACTTTTATTGTTTTCAATTAGAATTATTGTCAAGTTAAACAGGGTTGGTAGAAGTGAGTTTCAATAGTAATTTATAACTGCATCACGGCTTCTCTAGAATGTCTGTGCAATTTCAAATTGTTATTTGCAATTTTTGTTTGTTTAGGTTTAGTAGTAGTAGTAATTTTCCACTGTTATTAAACCTAAAAGACAAAAAAAACCAAGCTAACCTAATTAATAAATGATTGATCAGCTAGGAAATCTAATATGGTCAGCAAGTACTAGCAAAAAAGTTGAATTAGGTACTGTAATTTTCTTGCTAATCATCTAGAAAACGTAGGTTTCTTACGATGGTAAAATAAACGCACCATTACAAGCTTGTAATCTTTAATCAACACATGAAAATCTAACATTTTTAGATACAAATCTGAGATCAGAGCAAGCCAGCGTGCGTTTTTCTGAGTTATTATTGCTTCTATGGCTCTATTTTTATAAAAGTTCAGCGGTTCACTTATGGTACCGCTGATATACGAGTTTAGCCCTTCTATGTTCATCAATTTCTGAGCTATCATATTTTCAGTTCGTATAAGACTAAAATTTAAATGTAAGTATTAAAAATTATATGAATCTTTTTACATATTCGTTTCTTTCAAATTGTTTTCGTCTTAAGGACGATAAATTGAACAGTTTTAATCTTTCCAGGATTAGTTTCAATACTGTGCATGTATTGAAAAAGTGTATTTTTCATAGTGAAGGTGTTCTTGTTGTCAGATGCGGGTCACCATTATGTTATACTATACTTCGAAGGAAATCGTCTTCAATGAAATGAATGGTAACGATTCTTTGAGAAGCGTACTAGTGACGTTTGAAAACCAGCAAATCGTTTAAAAGTCGACAGTAGTAAGTCACAATTTGATCTAGTTACCGTCCGCCTCATTAAATCGGTCGGTGAGATCAAAGGATTCCGAAATACGCCTCACGAAGAGCTAGAAATTTTTAGATAGTTTTTCTTTTATAATAGAAAAGTGGACGAGATCGACTTGATGGCGTGTGGCTCCCTTTAGGAGGCACAGACCATCTTCTCCGGAGAATTAACATCGAGTGCACTGTTCTTATTCGAATGAGAGGGACGCCAGAGCTCATTTCATTATTAACTCGATATCACTTATCTTTCCTCTATATTTCAAGGTTGTTAGCGCAGTTGCGACCTCCATGCTAGCCACCTACTAACAAGAGAGAGGACCGTCATCGCGTTAGCTTTCCTGTCTATCTATACTTATAAAAACGTTTGTCACCTGACTGCCAAACGCACAGCCAATAAAACTGCAATTTGAAACATACCTTTATTAAATAACGCAAGAATCCCCTGTGTTTGGATTTTGGAAAATTTCAACTCAGTGCTGTTTTTTCCTATAAAAATTTATTGTCCTGACTGCTACCAACGCACAGTCTAGATAAAACTACTAAGTCTAGACAGCTGAAATTTGAAACATAGGTTTATTTTATAAAGTAAGCATCCGCTGAGTAAGGATTTTAGAAAATTTCAACTGTACGAACCCGGAGGCGGGTCGCTAGTTATCATAGATAATAATTATACTCATAAAATACGAGAGGGGTGTTGTTCAAAAATAATAATAATAAGCAGAGAACCCTACTCTGATTTATTGTTGTTTCAAAATTATATGCAAATATAATTTTGTTAAATATTGTTGACCACCTCTACAGTTTAATGAGCACTACATATCTGCAGTACAAAACCGAACGGTCTTGAAGGAAGAGATTTATGCGTATGTCGACGCATGCGTGTCTGACACAATACAAATGACTGATAGTACGGAATCTTTGCTAAATACCGAAAATATCCCAGGTGAAATATGTAGGTAATGCACACTTTTGAAACTTGACTGTTATGGCAGAATAAACGCAAAAAAAACAAGCTAACCTAATTAATAAATGATTGATCAGCTAGGAAATCTAATAATGGTCAGCAAGTACTAGCAAAAAAGTTGAATTAGGTACTGTAAATTTCTTACTAATCATCTAGAAAACGTAGGTTTCTTACGATGGTAAAATAAACGCACCATTACAAGCTTGTAATCTTTAATCAAGGAAGAGATTTATGCGTATGTCGACGCATGCGTGTCTGACACAATACAAATGACTGATAGTACGGAATCTTTGCTAAATACCGAAAATATCCCAGGTGAAATATGTAGGTAATGCACACTTTTGAAACTTGACTGTTATGGCAGAATAAACGCAAAAGTTGTTTACAAAAAAAAACCGCGATCCGGAAGTGGATCGCTAATAAAATCCATACTAATGTCTGTCTGTCTGCTATCTTTTCACGCCTTAACTACTCAACCGATCATCATGAAAATTTTGCATAATACACGTTGTCAGGGATACAAGAAAGGACATAGGGTACCTTTCATTAAAAAAAAAAAGGGAATGTTCCCGAGTGGGCGCCACTGTCGCGTGGCGTCACCCACCGTGTCACAGCGATAACGATATCAGGCGTCATTATTCTCATATATTTTCTTTTTCAACGCGGACGAAGTCGCGGGCACCAGCTAGTGTAAAATAAACATGGAGAACAAATTTATCCTCAAACAATAACTCCATCCAAATTAGTCCATCGACCGAAATTTTTCTTCACGTGACCAATGACAATACGCTGTCCACTCATACAAGCTGACGCTTGCATCAGTATAGAGGAACTTTGTATAAGATTGTTTCATTAATTTGACCCAAAGGCCACTCATTGCTTCACGAGAACAATCGTCTATACATTAACAATAATTTTTAATTTGTACTGATAATATGGCGGCATCATTTATCCCTACCCTATCAAGGAGCCTCTTCGTATTCATAAATAAAGAATAACTGTCGTTTGTTGAGAAAAGTTTTTTTTTTATCTTTAGACAATTATGTCTTTGACATAAAAGTGTAATAACTATTAATTACTTTTGGATCTTGATCTACGTATAAATATCTATAGAAATTTCAACTTTTGAAGTCTTTTAAATCGTATCCTACTAATATTATAAATGCAAAATGGTTGTATTGATGTTTGTTACTCTTTCACGCAAAAAGAGCTCAACGGTGAAATTTGGCATACAGATAGTATATTACTTGGATTAACATATAGGTTACTTTTTATCCTGAATAAATGTTAGGGTCTCGAGGGATCGTCTAAAAACATAAAAAAATGAAGTCTGATTTTTTATCAGGTGTTATATTTTTGATGAGTACATTTTTTTTATTACGTTTGTTTATTAATTAAATTGTATTAAATTTTAAACTAACATTTCTATTGGAAATATTTTATGCATTTTCTTTTAATGTCGAAAAAATTAAAGTAGTTATAAAAGTAAATCCGTAATTTGAATATCTCAATAAAGCAATTTCAGTTAGTAGTCACATTTATCAAGCATTCTGAAGGCTTTTTAGAACAGAATTCAGCTTTTGCAATGTAAGCAATGTATACATTGTACACATTTATAGTATTCATAAAATACAAAATCGTGGATACAACAGCAACACAACGTTTCCAAAAAAGAAAAACATAATACAAAAATAAAACGCGACTTTTCATTTTGTTGCGCGGGAAACCGAACAATAGGCGGGAAAATTGCGCGTCACTCTGGCGTTCCAATTTGTCAAACGTTAGCCGCAAGATGGCGGGCCGGATGTACTCCAACATGGCGGTCTCCGGTGGCGTTTAATTAAAAACGCGTCTCATTCGATGCTCGGAAAGCAGTCAGAGCGGACCTGTCGTGTGACGTATACATTTTAATTACTAAATTTTTAAAACAACTGAAAAATTTCCACGCAACACTTGTTTCTTGTGTTCTTTTATTATTTTCTATTTATCTGCTTATGTACCAATTTTACTTTACATCTCTTATTTTTCCACTAGTATTTTTATTTTTCATTCACTCATATTCACTTTTAAATGTTTTCTTTTTCAAAATTACATCTACTTTAAAAAAATTAGATTTACAAAAACAACTTTTAATGTGATTACGCTTTCATTAAACAACGGTCAAGTTGGTAATTATTTTGACCACGTTGTCTGCGGTAATATAATTTTAGAAAGAGACAAGCTGGCACCCGCGACTTCGTCCGCGTTGAAAAAGAAAAAGTAGCCTATCCTGTGTCCTGTACTTCTAAATGTTAATCTACCAAGTTTCATGAAAATCAGTTAATTCGTTTAAGTTATGGAGGAACATACATAAATACAATACCTACACTTACAGATTTATTATTAGTATTGATTAACTAAGTTAAGAAGTAGCTTTTCCTATCCAAGATTCTATCAATTTGAATAACAAAATTCACTGCTATTTAACTCTTAAACGAGACAAACACAACAGGTTACCCCATGGAAGTCCTTCTGACTCTCGCATTTATAACATTAAAATTATATTAACAGGTTCATTTATACCCTACCCAAAGAAACAAAAAAAATAGTGTTAATAAAACAACAAAAATTGTAAAACCTTGAAAATCCCAGTTTTATTTCTCGTTAAGGAATAAGAAGGTATAAGCACGAATAAGTACATAAGAACTCTCCGCTTCACGTCCCGGATTTGGGAAGCGGAAATGAGGGCTGATAATGGCGGGACTTGAAGGAAGTGTACCCCGGGCCTCGCTCTTGAAATTCAGTACTCAGCCTCGTACAGACAACAACTGTTTTCGTCAATAACCCACCTCGAACGAGAGTGCTATTTCGGAGCCCCAGGACACTTTCCTTTACGGGTTTTAAAAAGTTGACTGCATTCAATGGCATACAACTGAAGTGTTCTAGATAAGTTCCATCGTCATTTTCTAAGTATTTGGAAGTTCGGAGGAAATTTATTCCAATTAATGCATTAAAAATTGTTTTTTGTTTAATCTTATATTACGTGCCGATGAAAATTTAGCTTAGTGTGCTTCTATTTTAAAATTAGCATTTCCCACATTTCGTAAGAAATAAAATCTTGCAAAATGACTCTTAAACCCTTCTTCTATTTTTTATAATAAAATTACAATATACCTAAGTTTAAAATAAGCCTTTGTTTTTGGATGCGTTAAATTATTGAAATTATAAATAAAAAAAAAGTCAATTGAAAAAAGAATATCTTTATATAACTTTAAATAATGTAATTATGTAAATAAAGCAAATAGACCTATAAAAAATGTGTGCAAATTGGATATGGAAAGATTCTTACTGTTCTGTGTAAAGATTTGAGATAACGAGTGAATAGTTGACCATTCTGTGGACAGTACGACAAGAGGCTCTTTGTTTGCAAGTTTTAGGGTGACCTTTGTAAACAAACGGACACTACGTAAGGGGGCGTAAAGACCGACTCAACTTTGCCATCTTGATGCCTCTAATTGTAAGTGCTTAGGGGCGACATCAGCCGACCTTTCGCCGTCCAAAACTTTGCTAACGAAAACTGACTAAAGCGTGTAACGTCTTTTCACTTTCCTCTTTATTTTCAAAAGCATACAGCTTAAATTGGATTGTATAGAGCGGAAATTTTTCTACGTTATTCGCAAGGTGACAGACCGGAACTTAATACGAAATCGAAACAGGAAACGAGGTTTAAATTGAAACTAAGAAATACCTTTACATCTACTAGTAAACATTTGTCTACTAAAGTTTAGTAAAAGTTTAATATAGTCAAAATAATCATTTTTTTTTATTATGTATGCTGATTCTATCACCTATTTAGCCTGTTTCTGGAGTCCTTCATTACTTCATTATAAGAGGGATTTGCTATCATCGATATATTTTCCAGTGAAGTTTCTGATAGCAATTTTATGTCCAGTGTGCATGGAGTTCAAACATTTTGTGCTTATGTTACCGAGGTCAAAAAAATAGTTTTTAGAATTTTTTGTCTGTTCGTCTGTGCACGCTAAACTCAAAAACGGCATAACGGATTTGGATAAAATTTGGCGTATAGATAGTTTAATACCTGTATACTTTAATAGGATACTTTTCGATCTGGAAAAATCTTAGGCTCCTGTGGGATTTTCAAAAACGAGCTACAGCTATGAATTTGCGGGCACCAGCTATTAATATGAATATATTCCGCTTAATAGTCTGTAAACATCGTATCCAATAGCACTTGACCTCCCCAAATAACATGAGAAATGATTAGCGAGGTCTCATGAAGCCATCCCTGGCCCCCCGATAGCACAATACAAGTGCATGTCAACGTACAAAAACAGCGGGTACGCACAATGGGAAATAATAGAAACTACCCTCAGTAATAAAAAACAAGTGGGTACGCACACAATGGATATCGAACGTGGACTCTCGAGAGTCAGGGTTGTGCGTGACTTGAATATTCATTTGCATCCACGACTTTTTAACGATCGCATTTGAATTTAGAAGTGTGCCTAAATGTTTTCCTTTAATATTTAAAAAAAAAACCTTAAGTATTATTATTTTTTCTTAATATTAAGGGCGACAGATAAATGTGTCGTTCATTGTAAAAGTGAACTATCTCCTTGTAACTGAATTTTAGAATAACGAGCTTTTTTCGAATTATAGTGTAGGAAAACAAATATAAGCATTCATTCATTGTTTTCATCTATGGGATTTTAATGCAACTATTGGAGTTACTTCACTTTTATATTGAAAGTTATGACTAAATGTGATACCATTAGGCAAGAAAAGATGGTTTTAAAAATAGGGAGTTACACCACTTTTACAATGAACGACACAAATGCTAAATTATTTTAGTCTTATTCGAAACATAGAATGAAAGCAGCTTAACTGAATTCCCCAGTGTGTTATAGTTACTTGTGTAGGCGATAGTAACCATAATGTCATTAAATTGACATCAGATGTCTGCTGCCCTTACATCATGTGAGGCATGATGTACATAAAAAAGAAAATCCTATACATCATGTATTGTAATTGCAGTCATGTAAGCGTTCGAAAATAGTTTTTTCTTTTTAAACCAAATATTAAATTCTTAAGTTGTTTTCGTGATTGCCAGGACAAAATTTGAAAGTTTTTTTTTAATCTACGGGAAATGTAGGAAAATTGGATGGTATTTTTATATGAATTCAACAGGACTGACTGTCGGGTCAGTTAGTATTAAATAAATAATAAATGAATGTAACACAAGCGACAACCCTGTTGCGTTTCACGCCCCTTGTTCAAATCGTTGAGTGTATCAATAATAGTTGGATTTGTTTGAATTTGGTCTTATTAATTAACTGAATAAAGTACCGTTTCTCTGGCAACAGGCACGTGGTGATGACGGAACCATTTATGGGGAGGGACATTTTCGCCTTATTCCATGACCAAATCTATGAGAGTAACTGTTTATATGTTGTAGTTATTGTCAAGAATGGCACTCTAAAATAAATAATGAAAAGCATGTGCTTATTAGGAGTTTATGAAAATTAATGTTACATTTTTTTTTGTAAGATAAAAGCAATATAATGCACTCTAGAATTAACTGTTTATAAAACCAATGCAATAAAAAAATAATAATTATGTATTATTATTATTTTTTTTAAATTTAATATCCGAAAACTTAGTGACGTTGATCAAAAGTGGATTATTATTATTATTACTTAAAAAATAATAAAATTAAAATTAACTGTTAAATAAGCTGCCAAATATGGCTGTCCAACATGTTGGAAAGGCACCAAAGCAGGCAAACAGTTACAGTATTGCCATGTGACGTCGTTGAAGATTCAGCTACAGAGCACTACATATAACTGAAGTATCAATATGTTCACTTGTATGAAAACAAACTAGAACTATGTAAAATTGTGCATGGCGATGGTTATTTTTCCCACCGTTAAAGGGGGTTAATTAACTCTTTAACCACTTGGTTTTGTAGGAGTTGTCATATCTCTAGCGCTTGATTCGTAAGTCTATTTTTTTAAATAGAAAGCAACGCCATAATGATTTAAAGAAAAACATTATACAAGTAGAGGAATTTGTCGTATATACATACGGCTCTGGCGAAATGGACACGAAAATAATTGTCGGATTTAAGCTAGGTTAAAAGATTAAGCTAAGATTTGAAACACAGTTTTAGTTAAAAATAGTTAAAATTAAAGTACATTTTCTTTTCTAACTTATGATACGCTTAATTGACACACTCGGTACTCATAGTTATCGCTTCCCCTGGGGTTTATTGTCTTGTTAGCGCCTTAAAGAGAAATTAATTTGTCATTTGCGGTATAAATTGTGAATGCTACACGCTAAATTAGGTCAATATATTGGAAACACGTAGGTCGACGCACGCGTGCCTTTAATTGGCGGTTGTATTGTAATTGGTCGTGTCTGCGAGGACGAATCGTAACAAGCGGGGCCTTTCGCCACACTTACAACCATTAACATTAGGGGATTACTTTGTAGCTGCAATAGGAAAAGAGGTAAAATTCAGATTTTTTTTAAATTTTTTTTCTTACTAGCGACCCGCTCCCGGCTTCGCCCGGGGTGCATTTTTTTTAAAGTAAAAACCTTCCCTGATTATCTCTCTATCCATGAGTGAAGACAGAATTAAAAGTTCTCGAGTTTTGCGCTAGCAACGCATTTAGGGATTCATTTTTATAGAAGAAGATTATCTAAATAATCAATGATTAAAATTAACAAATTAACAAAGCTACAAACGTTGAATTTTTTTTTTATATTTTCATTTCATTTTTTCAGAAAAAATTCCAACGATAACTTTTTTATTTATTAAAAGAACTTAATAACTTAAAATTAATAACAAAATCTAAGATTTGATGTTGAACGGAATCAACAAAACAAGAATCCCATTGTGACAACTACAACCAGGATGTCTTATTTATTGGACATAAAATTTTATCACCGCAGCAACTATACAATAGAGCCTACATCAAAAATCTTCATTCGCGGTTAAAAATCATAAATTGATGCCCACCAACGTAGAATAACGCATAAATTTTAAACGAAAAAATATTTAAAAAAAAATACGTGCCCATAGCTAACAATAAAGGGGTGCTTGCATACGAAATTTAAATGTAGTCAGGAGACGCGCTTTATATTGTTGTTAAATTAAAAAGTTTCGGGAGAGAGGGACAGCGGAAGCCAATGAATAGCCGTGTCTCTTTCTTTCCGGCACGTGTCCATCTTGCCCATGAATATTGATATCCTTCATTATAATCAGTCATTTATTTTAAAGTTAAAAATAATGTCGCTATTTTTGGTCGACCGTCGGCCAAGAATAGTTTTAGGTTATGGTTGCCCAACAAATCTAACATTTTTATTTTATTTTGACCTATTTGTATTGACTCTATATTGTAGATACAAGAGCTGCTTGGATATTATGCTTCCTGACAGGTAACAAAAAAATATTATATTTTTTGTCTCTGTGTACAAAAAAATTATTGAGGCTGCAAATGCCAGAACTACAGACAAAGCGCCTCTTTTACCATCTGTCAAGTAGGCTAACTGTCATTTATAGTCATCGGTAACCGGGGATAATATAACTGATATGTACCTTTGTTTGTACAGTAAAAGTCCCAAACATTAAAAAGAAAATAATAATAAAAATTCGCCTATCGAAGGATGCAGTAAACGGAGTGCATAATTCAATAAAACATAAAATTATTTCTAAAAGTAACTAATCCAAACTTTAATTGTAGTTGGTGAAAGAGGCTCTAATACTAACTGAATCTAAATTAAATTACAATAAGAGTCTGGATATGAAGTTATTTCTATTTGACAAGTATCTTGCTGAATTGTATAATTATGCTCTGGAAGTCAAGTTGGTATAAATTTCTTGAACAAGTAGGTAATCAAAATAACACTTAAATGACCAACTTGTGTGTGTGACCGGAAATATCTAAGAAATATTCAAGTGACGATGCTGACCTCTATTTATACCGTGACATAGGGGTAAAATAGAAAGGGACCCCCGCATCCCCTGGTTGCTATCCCTTTGAAGTTGGTGCCTCGGGCGTCTGTAAGCGAAAGCTGGGTAACCAACGCTTAGCTTTGTTTTCTAGTTAAATGATAGACGTTTTCAGGGAAAGCGAAATATTTGCGTGTAGTGGTCCTTCGAGCCGAATTTTGTGATTACACTAAAAGCCTTAAGAGAATTTACGTTTTTTGAAATTTAACTTTTAGCAACATATCATTTTAGAGACTAAGTTGGCTAATAGTTCGACAGTAAACAGCTTGTATGATTGAAAAAGGAATTTATCTTTTACAAATGCGTAAAAATAGCTAAATATGATGGATGCTGGAAAGGAAAACTTTTGGATGTTCTGCTACCATTGCTAGGGTAAAAGTGTAGGTAGGTGACAAGATACAGGGGTTTGGGCTTTTGTTTTATTTATTTTTTTAGCTTCAACACTGTCTCATTTTATACGCCTAATATTTTTTTCAGCAAATGCATTACACATAAAACAAGTATCATCACTGACAAAAGTGTTACGAAAATTATGTTGATATAATAAAGTAGGGTGGCCACGTCGGTCAAGAGTTCGGGACAGTCCGGCCAATACCGCCCCTTTGACATGCTAATGTTTCCCTAATATTTTCATTCCTCGGGACACGCATTAATTCCCCTGCTTCCCCTCTGACGTATAAATAAAACATTTGCGGTGTACGAACCACGTGAAACGACATATTACGAGTTACGACGTTATCTGACAATTTGCATTTATGCAATGTATTCAAAGTGAAAGGGGCTTTTTTCTTTGATGTGCACATTCGTAAGTGTCATTTAACCTTTGACCCGAATTCACATTTCTTTTACTTCAAGTTATCTAGCGAAAATCTAGCTTGAATAAGTCCAACTTTAATCTGATCCTCGTATTTAATAAAAAGTGTATCACGAAAAGTATATTCTTTTTAGTATAACGATATCCTGCCTATTCAGATTAAAAAACCGGTAGGTTAGTAATGTTTGGTATTTTCAAATTTATAATATTTTAATGTGTGTTTATAACAAACTGGTGATCGCGAAACCATTTCTAATAAAAAAAACCTAAAAAAATACATGAGGAATATATTGCCTGACATATTTATTGCTGTTATACTTTTTCCAGGCTACTATTTCTATATTTTTTTAATTTACTTACTTACTGGTAACGTTACTTTTTTTTAAAAAATGAAAGTGTTCTATGTCCTTTTATGTATCAGTTTCTCCTTTTCTGAGTGAAAAGGTAAAAGACAGACAGTTACTTTGACATTTATAATATTAGTATAGGTAAATGTCCATTGCTCGAACGGCTAAAGAAATCAGTACTTGGGTACTGTTCACGCAAAAGATTTTTTGGTTATTAACAAAGTAATAACATCAGAACACACCTTTGATTATTACTAACATGTCCACTGTACATCGTTAATATAGATTAAATTCGAAGTATTTACATGGTAACTCAAATTAATTACATTGTATTTCAAATATAAATCGGAAAATCAGAAACAAAAGGGTGAAACATTTACACGAAATTAATAATTTAAACATTTGTAGCCTTCATTTCGTTTAAAAGCATTTGAGTGGTAAACTTTTGCAATACTCTTTTTACTGCAGTATAATATCATTGACTACAGTCACAAATAGTGTTGGACAGTATGAAGATAGCATCAATGTACTGAAGACCACATTGAAATAACAGCACGAATTCTTTTGCAGATTAATCTGTAATATACCTACTCATCTAGATAGTATAGACTGGTCTGTTCCTTAATCTTTATTATATTACCTCTAGGCCACGAAATCAACGCTCGAAGCGAATTCGACATTTTTGACGCTCGACGCTGACGCTTCTAGCGCTGCGAATTCGCTTCAAGCGTTGGTTTCGTGGCCCAACCTATAAGCTACCAATTTTTTATGACAAGGACCTCTTAACTATAAAAATGCATACTCTATACACTATGTCCTTCTCACAACTACGACTTAAGGTTTGACGACTTGTAGCCAGTGCAAGTTTAACAAACATAACGTCAAGTCAAGATAAAGCGTTTCACAAAATACCAGTTTTAGAGCAAAAAAGAACCAGTGTCCTGTGTAAAGCCTACATTGAAAACTGCACCCAGCATTAGTAATTTGATTAGGTGGTTGAGATTACAAGAGAAAAAACCGACTGAGAGTGGACGGGCAAACGTCACGTAGAGTGTACGTGGGATGCATAGAGATGTGGTCACATTACACGGGCAAGTTATTGTAGAGTTGACGAGATTTTTTTTTAAATATGAATCAGTTACGAAGTCAGATTGTTATTAGCTTATCACCGTTTCATGTGGACACCTTTCATGGATCAACAAAGCCTGAAGACCCAGGTCTTATCACAGTTGTCCTAAAGAATTTTATAAATGCCGAAATGATTGTTTATTACGCTTTCACGCCTAACTCAACTGATATTCGTGAATTTATGCATACACGTTATCAGCGATACAGAAGAGTACCTTTCATCCAGAAAAAAATACCGTTACCCAGGAATTATTTAAAAAAATCTAAAAAAGGAGGAGCGGACGAATTCGAAAGCAAAAGCTAGTAAGTAAAATCGATATTTTTAAATTACTTATGTAACGTTAAAACGTAAACAGTAACTCTTACTTAATCTGAGACGTAAGTTCAATTAGATTACCTTTTTTCTAACTTCTCTAATATAGTGTTATGAATTCAGGTCTACTCACTAAAGATTAATTAAAAAAATTGAGAAAATGGAAAATTCGAATTTTGTCTAGCATCTCAGTCAAAATGAAAATGTCTTGTATACAATTTACTTTTTTCGAAAAGCTGTTGACATACAAAATTAAAAATTGAAAAAAGTAAAAAAGAAACAAGGAAATAAAACTTAATAGATATACCATAACTGTGTCTAATCACTTTTTTACCTTATTCTATTGCCGTGAAGTAAAAAAAGTACACATACCTGCAACAAAAAAATATATAATTTTATAATGAGGTAAAATTGCACCCAATTTAACAAATAAAATTGTCACCTATAACACAAGCAACGATACAGGTGCTGCAAATGCGTTGCCGACCATAGTAGGAAAAAGGTATTAGGAAGGAATAGGGAAATGGACTCTGCAGCACAACAACACACATGCTGTTATCTCACATTGATTACTGCCGCTAGGTGGGCTGCCTAAAGTTTGTTTTTTAATCTCAGAGACAAAAATGACATTACATGTGACATGCATTACATACATTACATGATATCATTATATGCAAACTTGACATTTGCATGTGTCATTTTTGTCTCTGAGATTAAAAACAGACTATAAATGACTTCAACACCATACCAGATCCAGACCAGAACTAACTTTGAAAACTGTCGGTAATCGAACCCGTAAAACCCATACAGAGCTCTAAGTCAAGCCTTGATCAATGGGCTCGTCAAAAATAGAAATAAGAAGAAAACAAACAAAAATGAACACCTTTTTGATTCAAATCCCGTATTTGATAGGCGAATTCCAAATTCAAACGTTTTTAATGAATTCGCTGCGTCACGAAAACAAAAACTTTCCGATGTGAAAACGATAACAAGCCTATCTTTAACAAATATACAAAATAAATATTTAACATAGGATATCCTATCTTAGTTTTAGTGTAATAAGGTTCATTTTGTTCTATCACAATTTAAAAGACAATACAATTGAGAGTCTGCGTCGTTATCTGTAAGTATAATCGGTTTTTTTTTTCATTCCCCGTCGCTAAGCTTTAGCTTGAAAGCTCTCAAGGTTCCATGATAAGAAGCTTGGTTGGATTTTTTGCTATTAGCTTTTAAAATATTATTGTTACATCCTACTTTTGTTATATTAAAAAATATAATGATCTAATCACAATATTATATCATTTTACACTTTTGTTTAGCACTAGCGTTTCACCGCGGCTTTGTCTCTGTGAAAATTAAAAAATCTACGCCAAAATCTAAAAACCATGAAACCTTTACAAATAGAACTACTTTATTTGCATTTCTATATCTAGCGAAAATCTGTTGGGTACGTGACCCCGAGGGTAAGAGTATTTTTTCATTGTGTATCTTTCTTTATTCAGCTTTTTAAATAAAATACTTAATTTTAACAACTTAATAATTTTTCAAAGGCTATTTTTAAGGCTTTAATAACTTTTTCAGTTTTTGAAGTAATATACAGATTTAATGTAATAATATGCATAAAACAAAATAGTACTTACTAGCTGGTGCCCGCAACTTCGTCCGCGTTGAACGATGAAATGTACCCTATGTCCTTTCTGGTGTCCCAGACAAGGTGTATGCAAAATTTCAAGGTGATCGATTCCATACACCCATACATACAAACTTTCGCATTTTTATAATATAAGTACGGATATTATAATATAATAACTAGGGAAAGGCTAAATTTGATCCCGGAACCCTGCGCATAAGGTCGTGTATAGTGGTATAAAATAAACATGATCATTGCGCACGTGTAAGATCATATCTCTGTCGGGTGCAATGTTCTCTTCAAAAGTGCTTAAACTGCTTTTTTATATCTTTTATGTTTAACTAAGTTATGATAAGCATTGATAAACTGGGGTGAACTGTCGACTGTGAACACGGGAGACGCTGTTTGGAAACCTGGTCGAGTCTGTTTGAAATTTCGTATTGACGATTCGATGAGTAAAGGATGGCAAAGCCAATACGCTATCACCTTATACATGATACTATCAAGGTCCGCATCTAAATTGCTTGTGTTGGACAGGTGGCGGTTTGGTTTGGTTTGATGAACCAAAGTTGTGCTCTCTCTCTCTCTCTCTCTCTTTCCGTGTGCCTCTTCAGTCCTGAAGGTTAGCCGTCAACCTCCCGAACCGGTCTCTGTCAAGGGCCAACTGAAATAGCTGCCCGACCGAGGCAATTCCAGTCCACTCTCGGATATTTCTGAGCCATGACTTTCTCCTTCGTTCAGCGCGTTTCTTCCCTTGTTGCGGAGATAGCCAAAAGAATCAGTAAGCTGATGTGACAATGGGCCGGTCAATCTGCCCATAAGGTCTACCACATACAACCGATAGGGCAGACCTGAAAGGTTTCGCGGAAAATACATACTTACGCGGTGGTGAGCCTTGGTCTCTACCAAATCTACCTAAATCCACCAGTGGAGACACGGACTGGTGATGACGGTGAATAGGTGACGGTAGATACCTACCATCAAGTAGACCGTAAGCCTGTCTGACAACTTTACTTAAAAAAAATCTTTTTAAAGTTGATTGAAAACATAGAGATACCAGGGTATCAGGGTATCAGAAAAGTAAAAGAAATGCTAAGTCCTGCTTTTCATCATCATTGAATTTTTAATCTTAACGATTATGGTTTAATAAAACTGATGGAATCGTCAGCGAAAATATTATGTTAAATAATAAATTTTATTACGTAGTTTTCGCTTCGAATGACAATTTTCATACAAAATTCCAAATTGGACTCGAGTTCTGCCGCCGTGATATAATACAAGATGGCCGGCGTCAATTGGTAATTAATTATTGCAATTCATTATTAAAATTATTGGCGGCTTGTGAAGTTATTTTGTATTAAAGGTGAAATCAATTTGTTATTCTTATTTAATACTAATTGATTGCGGCTCCACTTGCGAATTCTTTGTATTAAAACTCCGGAAGCTAAAAGATGATTTTGTATGAGTTTGAGGATGGTGCGTACTCGTATAGTACCTATATTTAAGTATATAAGTATTCGTTACCTATAAGTACGTTATATTATATATTCTTCAATAAAAATAATAATAACGTAACTTAGAATTTACAAATCTATCTTTAACGATAGAAGACAAGATTTGTATGTTTTTGATGAATAAATTTAAAAAACTACTGGACCGATTTTAAAAATTCTTTCATCTATAGAAAGCCATATTATCAGCGAGTAACTTAAGTAATATATATTTTGTAAAATTACGCATACGAAATCGCGTGCAACAGCTTGTTTTAATCAATACTAATAATAAATCTGTAAGGGTTGGTCATGGAGTAAGTTACTTTGTTTTCAGAGATATCGTGTTTATAGGCTCTATACATGATACTGAAACTAAATTGACCATTTTTAGAATTTTTTTCTGTATGTATGTTCCTCCATAACTCTTAAACGAATCAACTGATTTTGTTGAAACTTGGTAGATAAACATTTAGACGTACAGGACACAGGATAGGCTACTTTTTTCTTTTTTAACGCGGACGAAGTCGAGAGCACTAGCTAGTATAAAATAAATTCGTTCTCTCCAGTTTTACAGTTAGCTACACAGTTTTAGCGAGTAGAGAGTTTAGCAGATATATACGAAAAATGTGGTTTTGTGATAACTTCCATCCATTATATAAATTATTGTAAGGCCAACGGTTGATTTTGCGTAACCACAAATCAATAGTTAATTACGCATCAGTTGTATCCGTCAGTCATTGTGAACTGCGTTTACGGAAGTTGTTAGTATTCAGAAGGCGGTGGATTGTTTCGGCCGGACGTCTCGATGTTGCCTAGACAAGGTAGGTCCTATATAAGTAACCTAGATGTACCTATTACGTTACATGAATAATTATAAATGTCTGAACGGTTAAGTTTGTTTAAGACAAAAATAGATTCGGAATAAAAACTTGTGCTCGTTTAGAACTTCATAATGGTTAGTTGGCTAAGCGTTAAAATTTTAATTTCAAATAAGTTTTTTAAAAAAATGCTTTTTTTTATTGATTCTTGATAAGATTTACCTGGAGTTTATAAATTTTATTTTATTTAGAAGAAGAATATGTCTAGGAAAATAATACATAAATGTCTTAAAATAAAAATATAAAGATTTGAAAATTTAAAAAAAGCCATTTTTTTATAGATAATGTCATTGAGCAAGATAAAATAATTGGTAAAACTTCGTATGAAGTTATTTACTATAATTTTTAAAAAATAAAAAAATGAAAATTGATTTTTTTTCTAACCACTTTTTATAATATTTGTATTAAATCAATACAAAAAAGATTTATTAATGATTGCCTTTTAGTCAGAAGCCGAATCACAAGTGAACGAAGCCAGCTAGTTTAAAAAACTTTCATACGAGAATTAAGCTCTTACTTAAATATATGAATGAACGTAGCCTGTGATTCCTCTTCAGAAAACATTTTACAAGTTTTAAATGTCGCCGATTTTCTTTGCGCATTTCACTTTAATCTTCCCGCCTAAAAGCCACCGCATTGTCGCTTCGCCGTCTTAACATTTAAAACATTCATGGTCTTTCGTCTGTCTTCAAGTTTAGATGGAATAGTGCACTGGTTTTTAAAGTAACTGGGACTCGGAATATAGGTGACTGAGATTAAGCGCTTCTGGCTTTTATGTCACTTGTATGATAATACAAACAACATCTACACATATTTCCTGTTCCGTATTGGTAACATTGTTACTAATATTGAAAATTTGAAAGTAACCTTTTCAGGCCTTAACTTTTCAATTTATTGTAATGAAATTTTGCATACAGAAAATGACATAGGGTACCTTTCATTCAGCAAAAAGTAACGTTCCCAAGGGATCATTAATTAAAAACTGCAGTCCCACTCCTGGCAAATATTTTATAATTACCAATAAATATTTTTAAAAAAAGCGCGGACGAAGTCGTGGGCAAAAGCTCTAGAAATATATAAAAATCCGATACTACAAGTTTAGTTATTTATTTTTAATTTACGTTAATGTCTGCATACAGGCTGACGGTCAACTTGATGGTAAATGGCTACCGTCGCCTATAAAACAAGTAACGCCACAGGTTCTGCAAGTGTGATGCCGACTACAGTAGGATTAAGGAAGAGGTATTTGGGAGAGATATGGTAATGGGCTCTAGCATCCCTTACTCACTTACTGAAACACAACAGCACGCATACTGTTATTTCATGGTGGTCTTCTGTAAAGGGGTGGTTACTGCCGAATAATCGTACAGTGGTGCCCTGCCACTACTTTTCAGATCCAGGCCAGAGAAAACTTTGAAAAGTGCATTAGCAAAATTTAACCCTGCCAGTAAATGAACACCGTTCCGGTACATGGCTGTTCACATGACAGAACGTCTAAATGGTTCGAATGTGTAGTTGTCAAAATGTACAAAGTTTAATTGTTAAAATGTTGCAGTGACAAAATGACTAAACTTCACATTGTATTTATGTTATGCCATGCTTGTATCAAAATGTAAACATTTTAAATTGTGTTTATGTCAAGTCATGTCAGGGATTAAATACTTAAATGTTACAATATTTTAGTAACAAATCGAGTCATTGATTAAATAACTGAATGTTACAATGACAATAATATAGCGTATCATTCGGAATGTTTTATCATTCTGGAAAAAAGGAAATCTTTCTTTCTGTGAATAGGTCTCGTAAACACTTTTATTAACTTTTCTTTTTTTAATTATAATAAAATTCTTTGCTCAGGAGCTATGGCTATGTTTTATGGCGAAGGTCTTTGCCGATTGGCAAAAAGATCTACAGAAAACGAGCAAGCAACAAATAGTTACTAGAATTTTTTTTTTGGGATTCATATTAAAATATTGTAATTAGGTTAAGTGAATCTAAATAAAGGGCTGTTATAATTAGGTTATTTTTATTACCATGTATTTATTAATTTTCTTAATTTTTTTTACAATATAATTATATACAAACAATAAATATTATTAAAAACATAAAACTAGTAGTAGTTGACGACACGTTTGGACTAGCTGTTAACCAAACGGTCGCGGGTTCGAATCCCGCGACCGTTGTACCTTTGTACCTGAGTCATGGATGTTTTCTATTTATAATATGTATGTATTTACAAAAAAAAATATTTATGTAACTACAGTATGTATGTAAAAGTAGTATGTACTTTTACAGTTCCACAGTAAGCAACTAATAGCTAGTTAGTTGCTTACTGTGGAACTAGATGATGCTGTGTGGAATGTGAAAAAAGAAATATAACACATCCTCACTAATATTATAAATGTGAATGTGAGTCTGTGTGTTCGTTTGTTACGCTTTCACTCAAAAACTACTGAACCGATCACGATGAAATTTTGCATTGTCTGGGAAACCAGAAAGAACATAAGGTACCTTTCATCCAGAACGCGGACGAAGTCGCGGGCACCAGCTAGTAATATATAAAACCTCTTTATATATCACTAGCTGGTGCCCGCGACTTCGTTCGCGTTGAACGATGAAAGGTACCCTATGTCCTTTCTGGGACACACTAAGACATGGTGTAATAAGCGCACACCTTGTTATAACTACGAAATACTCTTAAGTTTTTGTCAGGCAACAAAAGAAGCGCTCCTTCACAACCTTTTTTATGCCCTCATCAACGATATCCAATAACTATGACTTATTAATAATCAAGGAAACATTATTATTATTATTATAACAACTCCATGATAACATAACAAACATCATAAGAATTAGTCATTATGACATTGATACAAACTGTACATTTTGACTCTCATTCGTTATATCAATGATGTCGTGATGAATTTTATACAATTTAGCACTCGATCGTTATAACGTTTGCACTTTGTATCAATTAGTACATTTTGGCACTAGCTCGTTCTGACATATTAACTGTTTGACTAGTAATGCATATAACAATCGTTCTTTCAAACAATCGTATTATATGACTAGTATGCACTTTGACACTTGTATTATTTAGCACATAGGCAATCGAACCATTTGGACGTTCTGTCATGTGTACAGCCATGTACCGGAAGGAAATGAACCGGAGAATCTTGGAAGTTATTATAACCCGTTCATTGCCAAGGACTCGCCTGGCGAGTTCACTAAAATCGCATACCTACTGGGGGCATAGAACTCGCTACGTGAGTCCGAACTATTTATCGGTTTTTCTTAAAAAATACTAGGAATTACTGTAAGACACAACTTATTTATTCAAAAACCATCTTGAAATGTGGAGAAATTGAATGTGGAATTGAAGACACCTTGAAATGTGGAAATGCGCCGCAGCTTTTGAATTGCATCAAAAGCTGCGTCGCGGGTCTATTATACTCATTCGTACGGCCTACGACTCACCACACGAGTTCAACATATTATACCGCTTGCCATTCATATGAGACTTGAAATTTTTGGTGCTGCAATGAATGTGTTAAAGCCTTAGCCACTAATCCAACACGCTCATCGAACTTTTCCAATTACCTGTGTTTATAAGCGACGGGAGCCATCTACCAACTAGTGGACAGGACAGCCTGTCTGCCACACTTATCATAAAAAAAACTCGAACCCTTTATTAAATTAGAGCACACCACCCCATTGTAGTCACCTGAAGATGTAAGGCGCGTGTCATTATTGAATGCGTTTAGTAAAAAAATTTATTACCGGCGTGCAATGAACCCCGCACCCTTCGCAACTGATACTGACATGTGAATCAGTGAATTTACTGAATGAGACGTCAAAAAGGGCAATTCGTTGCCGCTCGGATTGTTATACATTGAGTTTTATTGAGCGATTTGTATAACCCGCTATTAAGGAAAATAACTTATTGAGATAAATTATTTTGGCATTATATTTATTTAAGTATATGTATGTAATTTGGTGAAATAATTACAATAAATGATTTCCACAAATGAAACTTGATAAATTATTGTAATAGCTTTCTATCCATGAGTAACCACAAATTCTATATAAGTATTATTTCGATAAAAGTATAAAATATAAAAGTAGGAACTTTAAATATCCAACTATAATAAACTAACTAGCTGGTGTCCGCGACTTCGTCCACGTTGGAATATGAAAAATATATGAGTATAACGCCCGACATCTTTATCGCTGTGACACGGCGACACTGGCGCCCAATTTTTTATATTTTTAAACGATTTCTCGGGAACCTAACATTTTTTTCAGGATGAAAACATTTTTCAAGTAACAAACTAATTGTGTGTTAATTTTCATCCAAATCCGTTGAGTTGTTTTCGCGTGAAAGTGTATAAACAAACATCCACACATTCGTTCTCACAAACTTTCGCATTTATAATATTAGTAAGATAGAGATGTAGATATTATAACGGGCAGATTATATTGATTTTTATGGTACCAGTTATCCACCATTGTCTTTAGCCATCCAATCAAGTGGTACTCTATTCAGTACCGTTCTGCCGAACATTAATAGAACCAAATCGAATTGCGCCAACTGACAGATGGCTACGGCCCGGACTCGACGGACCGTTGACAAATTTGCGATATTACATGCGGATTAATGTCCGTACAGCATTTTTAGGGTTAAATTGTCTTTGCTGATCACCCTCGCGGACTTTTTTAATTAACACTGCATTTGAATTTCGACCGTACGCTGTCCTATATTAGGTTCATATTGGAATGAACTCACGAGAAACGCTATCCTATTGTCTAGCTCTGAGATCGTAAGGGCGATTCCCCAAGCAAGATGGCATCCGATGGTTATCATAATCCCTGCATTGACATGATGTGATGACACATGTCGTGCAGTCGTGTTGTAAAAAGTTTAAAAAAATCCCAATCAAATTTATAGTCCCAATCGCTAAGAAAATAGAGTATAAATTCGCAAATCTTGGGCTCGCATTAAAATTGCAAGCCCTGGGAAGCCGTGGCACTCACAATTCACAATAAAACTTTTATTTGAACATGGAGATCAGTATTTGAGTTTGCTCCGTCATGAATATGTTTGTTTATATCTATTTATTTAATTCTAGTGAAGAGTTGTGTTTGATTAGTCAAATGTTGTAACTATGTATACTATACGTTCCACTGTCTTTATCTTAAACTACACTTCATGGTTTACTATCTATCTTCTATATAAATAAAAAAAATGTTTCCAATGTGTTGCTAAGCGCAAAACTCGAGAAGAGCTGGACCGATTTGGCTGATTTCTTTTTTGTTGTGTTTGATGAAGTCTGAGGAAGATTCTTATGGAGAGAAAAAAACGTAAAAAAAACGTAGAAAAATTAAAAACAACAATTTTCTTTTCCCATACAAAAGCTATCAAACATTTGACGTCAATCAAAACAAAACGTACGTGTCACCTAGCAACCATTGTTGATAACTTTTTCACTATTATTAGAAAATACAAATTTATAACAGAAACTGTCAAATCTTGCATTCATTAAGTTCATAAAATCCTAAATTAATTTTATCTAAAAGGTAACACATTTATTGACTGTAGGCAGTAACGAAGTTCGCCTGGTCAGCTAGCTAAAAAAGTAAAAAAATTAAAAAAATATTAAGAAAAAAACCTTGCTCTTTTAAGTGCATTTCTATCTGTAGAAGAGCCGCAGCTTGTTAGTTTGGCGTATAAAAACTACAATCATTTTATCTATACTAATATAATTTTATAAAAAGTCTAGTTAATATAAATAATACATAGCCTATTTCCATCTAGAATGATAGCGAAATAATTTTTCAAAAAGCTGCAGTAGTTCCGAAGTACGCTTTACATATTCGAGTATAAACTTGCAAAATCTGTAATCTTTATTAGCAATCAGCTGCTTTTAAGTACTCACATTTAACGCAAATATTTAAGGAAAAAAAAGTAAACTAGATCTAGATACTAGTGAAACTTTATATAAATTTGGTATATAATTAAAAATTTGACAAATAATTAAAAATTTTAGATTTGTTTTTGAATATTAAACCTCAGAAAAATCCTGTATTCTAGAGATAGACACTTGAATAGTTTAATATCACTACATATTATAAAACAAAGTACTCCGCTGCGTCTGTCTGTCTGTCTGTTCGCGATAAACTCAAAAAGTACTGCACCGATTTTCATGCTGTTTTCACCAATGGATAGAGTGATTCTCGAGGAAGGTTTTAGTATTTAATTTATAAAGTTACGCGGACAAAGTCGCGTGCAAAAGCTAGTGTAATATAAAAAAATACATTATAATAATAAATTTAAAAAGCTTTTTTTATTACTTATTAATAAATTACAAAATCAAAATCACAAGTATTTATAAGGCCTCAGAGTTAAGAAATAATTTATTTTTTGGATGCGTTCACCAATCAAATGTAGACCATAATAAGTGATCCACTTTCTCGTGATATTTTTATAGCTCTCATATAAAATAGTACTTAAAGTAAAAAAAAATAACAAATAGTTTCCTAGTAGATACACATTTAGAAAAATATCCAATATAATATTCATGAACCATTTTATTTCTGATACCCTGGATGACATTTAGCTGTAATAATCAATGATTGTGTGTTGCGAAGATTAAAATGGCCTCACAAAAGATTCACGAGTAATTTTGAATTAATATACAAGCGTAGTACAATTACGTTGAGCGGGGGCAAAATGCTGGATCGCAGGAAATTACTGGATTTCAAACAAATAACACAAAAGACCCCCTCATGTCAGCAGAATACCATCGCCCAACTAATGGGGACACATTTTTAATATGGGGTGCACCAACGGCTTTTAAACAATTACTAGGATATAGCTAGATTTTTTTTCCGCTTTTGCAATGTGTTTTTTTGGAATATTGTTGAAAAATAAAACGCTGACCTCGGCTGCGTCTGTTTTTATTTTGTGTATTATTTAACAAAAACCACACACAAATATTCTACTCGTTGACAGTGTAGCTTTTTATAGATAAAATAATTTTTATAATCGGTCCAGCAGTTTTTGGGTGTGTTCTTACTCATTACTAACTAAAATCTGTGTGGCCCTAAAATTGGCTGGTGTTACCTTTATTGTAAATTTTTTATTTGTGCTGTTGGTTGTACTTTTTGAAAAAAAAAAAAAAAAAAAACTTCTCGATCGATCTAGAAATCTTTTCTCGTTATATAGACTGGAAATGGAACATGGCATGAGAAATTTAATAATCTTCGAAGATATGCTAAGTTCTTGTATAAAAATACCTACCTAGCTAAACGTAGCTACAAGAAATTCAATCCATACAGAATTCCATTAAAGTCGGTACACTGGTTATACAGACATATATTTGATTTACTTACATTATATAAAATACTTTGGTATCGATAGTGAATCAGATAATTCCTACAAATGAGTCGCAGAACGTCTTTACTTGTAATTATCGTGTTAACAATTCATAGAAAGATAATTTGTTTAAGTGCTCTCAGAAATGGATGCTCTTAGAAATTCATTAAAGGTTTTAACGTAAAGAAAAATGAATATGTGCAAATGTGTTTTCTGGCAAATCATAAAAACGCAACATCACTCCAATTACTACACGTTATAAATGAACTCGTAAAAATAGTACTTACATAAAAACTGGAAATTATCGTACGAAGAACTCTTGCGACAAATGAACATCGGGAACTCGAGAGGTCATTAAAACGAGGCTCGATCTAAAAATGGGAGGGGGAATGACAAGAGGGGGGACTTTTGAGAACTTTGTAATTGGACCAGGGAGGGTCTTAAATCGCATTGGAACCAGTGGAGGCGGAAAGACGGTTCAGCCGAGAATAATTAACAACAAATGTGGGTGAATCGATTTTTTACTATATCCAAAGTGCGCCCATTAGGTTATTTCGCGAGGCGAGCAATTACTCAAACAATAACCCTTCAATATTCAAGTTTTTGTGGGAAAACTTCACTTGTTTAACAACTGCGGTCCGGGTAATGGTGTGTTGTGTTTTCTTCCACGTTTACAATGTTGTTAGTTAACTTTTTTTACTGTATTTTCTTTTCCTTGTTTACGTAATTGAGTATTATGTGAGTAAACGTTTACGGGGAGCCGGTAATCGGTTCTGTAATTTAGAAAAAAACTGTATTTGCACCGCATTAAGCCGAGAGCCGGAGCATTTTGTGTTCGACCATTCTATGATTGTAATATTTAATCTTTCATGACATAACTCTATAACCGCAACAGTTGATTAGTGTCCAGTCATCGCTTCGTAGAAACACAAAAAGAAAACTCGACATGTCAAAATATAGTTAACTATTAGACCACACAGTGCGGCTAACGCGTGAAAAAAAATAGGACAAAAAACCGAAAACAAGGAAATCACGTCACCGCATTATGTTAATAGGTTCGAGATATGACAGCATTGGAAATAATCCGCTTTGTCCTGGGAATGGACTTATTTAGGAGCGTCCTCAGGGACATGTTTCCTTTGATGAAATTAATAATGTAAGCACTTTCGTATATTTATGTATGAGTGTTCAATAACATGTTAGATATGGTCGTCCATTAAAGATTTAGGTAAAAAGAATCTGATAAATAGACTGGAGCCGTAGGAAGTCCACAGTTGGGCATAGGCTTCTTTGATAACTACGCTCAGAAGTAGTTCAGAAATAGGTCCAGAGTCGATCCTGCGGCCTTCATTAGGTCGACTTTCCACTTTGTAGGGGTATACGTACTAAAGGGCCGCTACACGGTCCGTGGTCTCCACCACTCAAGAATTTTCCGGTTCCAATGCCACTTGCAGGTTCCAATTCCAACTAAATATGCCGGTTATTTCAGTTACTTTGGTATTTCTACGAATGTCCTCATTCCTGATCTATGCTATCCCCCTCCATAGTTCTTACGAGGCGCATAGTTAGTGGCCAGGTACAGTCAGCGCTTGTCATCACTGGCTAGGGCTACACTGGTCCGAAACGTTTGTTTTGTGGGACTACGGAATTTCAGACAAGAAGATTCCTCGAAGCTTTCCGGATGCTACCTTGTGAATGAAAAGTTTCACAAGGTATAAAATGGCATATAAATGTATGCTGGTGATGCATATAAAATCTTAATGAGGATTTTGAACAATGAGAAACAAAAAAC
The DNA here is from genome assembly GCA_945859745.1 of Synanthedon formicaeformis. Taxonomy (NCBI): domain Eukaryota; kingdom Metazoa; phylum Arthropoda; class Insecta; order Lepidoptera; family Sesiidae; genus Synanthedon; species Synanthedon formicaeformis. The sequence continues at coordinate 3,393,815 of OX243977.1, forward strand.
ATCCGTACCCTATTGCGTGGCGTTTAACAAAGCTGATGAATTAAAAGAGCCGCATCCAATGTGCCATTTAATCATCACAACCATTATAACTCACCTGTCGTGAAAACAAATATTTATAAACCACTATAGTGGCAAGATGGGCCATAATAATCGTAATTACGGGTTATCCGACACTAAACGGTTCCCCACGAACCGCACGCGATTCCAAAAGGCGTCAAATAGCTCGTTAAATGCCCCTCACAAATAGAAATATTATTCATAACTTAATCCCCATTTATAATAGGTTTAACCTGCCATAAAATCATATTCAGTTTTTTTTTTTGGACGCAAATAAGCGGGGTGGTACCACTGTGCGCATTACGGCGATTAATATTGCACAATGTATTTGAGATGTTATAATAATCATAATTCATGTTTTTTTTGTTGGTATCATTGGGGGGTTTATTGCATGGGGTAGGTTTGTAAATTGGATTTAATATTTTCGATTTCGGCAACACTTGGTGTGAAATTGAACGATCGTTTAAGGGTTGTTGTACAAGGGATAGGGTTAATCCGACCTCTCAAGTGGTTTCCAACATAAAAGGGCTACATTGTGCTTATATGGCCGCTAAATACCATATCTGTAAGTTATTGGATCAATTGTAATTTTACACTAAAGCGTCTAGTATCGTTTCGATACTACACTTAACTTGTTTTTTATATGTTAACAAAGTTCAGTTATTGCAGTTTTGTACGAAGGAAAACCACCTGCAGGAATCTTTATTAAAGACTGTTAACTAATATCTCCAGCAAACATAGTTAAATTAATTTTGCACGCATTATATTAAATTATTCTTATATGAATTTGAGTTATATTTTATAGTTAATTTAAACGTTTTGTAACTGTTTTTAAATATTTCATTTTTTGATCAAATAATAAAATCAAATAATATTAACCTACTTTTATAACGTGAAGTTTGTCTATTGTATTTTACTCGTATTTTAATTATTTTTTAAAAAAAATATTCATCAATAAATTCCTTTAATTGATTTATAATTACATAGCCTTTATCCTATTTTAATTATCTTATTGTCTTTGATCTCTCATGTCTCATTTTCTATCTTTCATATCTGCAACTCCATCTCTGCATTTTGCATTTCTATTTTTTATAAATAATTGTTTGTTTTTCCGTGTGAAGAAAATATAACAAATTTAAGCTTCTGTGTATTTGGGCTTTTAGTAACTCATTAAAGCCATTGTAAAATAAAAAAAAATAACAAATAATCTCAAGAAACGAAAAATGAATTAGAAAAAAATAATATAAACAGTTACTCACAATCAGTGGGACAAAGAATGCAAAGCATAATAAAAATTTAATTATGTTTATAAAATAATCTTTAATACTCTTAAACGCTATATGAATCACCTGAGTACCTACTTGCAATCATGCGTATATTCCCCCACAATAGCATTCGAAACGAGATTAGGTCTCGAATAACATCTAGAATCTAGACCAGACAGGGGGGATGAACGAAGGGTGGAAAATGGGCGAGGATGGAGTGGGGGGGGGGAGGGGGTTTGGCATGGAAATAGAACTTTCTTGGCAATTACCATCCGGCGAGACGAGAATGCTTCGAACGCAATATCTTATTGAAATGGTTTTACATATCGAGCGTTTTTCCAAGAACAAAATCAAGTGAATACTTCTATTTAATTTTAGTAGAGAGATTATTATAACCGATCCGATGTTTTTTTTTTCTTTTATTTTGTGTAGAAACTGTATTGAAAAATTGCAAATTGCACTCAAAGTTCACACTTACTTTGAAAAAAAAAAAGGAAAAGAAAATTACATTCTGCCCTAAGTACGAGTACCTACTTCATGAAGTAAGGCGTCGTATGGTATGATTTTTATTAAGTTAGATTTTAATTATTTAATCCAAACTAATACTAAAAATGCGAAAGTATGTCTGTTACATATTTTGATTCCCCAAAAAGCTAAAGCCTAACTGATAAATTTTGATTTTGAGATAGGTTGAGGACATAGAGATTTATTGAGGATAGAGAGAGGTTTATTTAGTATCGATCCATGCGGATTAAATTTATTTAGTAATTTATTAAGAGGAAACTATTAGAGCCATTTAAATGAGACTGCAAACGCATAGATATTTTTTATCCATGTAATAAATGATTTGATAGTGGTAATGACCGAAAAGAGACACCTTTTTGAGTACTAATACATACATTTTTACAAAAAGCAAGTCAAAGTTGAATGAAATTGTTAAAAGCTACTGCACAAACCTTATTCATTACTAGTCTCATTCCTAAACACGTTTACTCTATGACTTTTCGTTTCTACGCACAGATCTCCGACAAAGCATTGAAGGGAGTCGGATGCTTTTAAAAGTATTACGTCATCCCCCTGTCCCCCTGTCGGCGTGATGACACCCTCAACCCTTGTTTTGATTATTTTATGATATATGGGTAAGTTTGTATGGATTGCTTCATGTTTAGATAGCAATTTGAATTGAATTTTCTTTCACTATATTTACTTTAATATACACCCCAGTCTACATGTTTGTTATACGTATAAACTGCCTTATGATTTTTTTATATAATAGTAGGTAGGCAGATTAACGGACTATCTGATTGTAGGTAGATACTGTCATAGTAATAGAGGCAATATTATAGGAGTTGCAAATGCGTTGCCAACCTTGACATGATAACAGATAAAGAGGACATAAGGAAAGTTTTAGGTCCCATTCGCCCGAATATTAAATTGTTAACCAATTTTCCCTACTCACCCGAATTAGTAGGTTCAACTCGCCCACAAATGTATTTTGCGCTAGCACAATGCTAGCGATAGCACAAACTACGTGTGCCCTAATTGTAAGTTTAATATGAATATTAAAGGTATTCAAGACTTTACACTTATTATATGTCTGTTACTAAAAAAAATGTTAGCAAAAGTATGTTTGTGTTTCTTTTTGATACTCATTTTACAAAATATTTTTTACAACATTTAATAATAGGATCAGGCTCACTTATCGAAAGTATTGTCTTTCAGTAAGTGAGTAAGGGATGTCAGACCTTATTTTCGCTATCCCTTATCATTGATGGTGCAGTCAGCAGCGCACTTGCAGCACCTGTGGCGTTGCTTGCCACCTAAAATCAAATGGACCGATCTTATTTTAAACCTATTTGACGACCTTAACATAAAAAAAAACTGTTCTATTATTTCATAATGGTCTTTTATTAGGTTGGTCACTGCCTTGATTGGTAGATGGGCTATTTTTTTATTGAAATTTCAGACATCTTAAATTTTTATTCATTCATTCATTTCATTTTTATTTTTAGATGATTCCAAGGTAACTTCTTTTTAAGATGAAAGAAGATTTCACGATAATCGGTTTAGTTAAAGCGTGAAAGAGTGTCCAGTCAACTAATCAATATCTACAGGTGTCTATGTATTTGATGCATAAAACAGAGAGCTAGGAGTAGGTACGACATTGCGGAGTTCCACAGGGGTCGGTTCTCGGGCCGCTTCTGTGGAACATTGGCTATGACTCGGTGCTCAGAGGCGATAACCTGCCGGGTGTCGGCGTGACGTGTTACGCCGACGACACCCTGGTAACCGCCCGAGCACCGGATTACAGATGGGCTGCCATACTGGCTACAACTGGCGTGGCTCAGGTCGTTGAACGAATCCGGCGGTTGGGGCTCACCGTAGCCTTAAACAAGACCGAGGCCATGTGTTTTCACGGGCCACGGAAAGCACCACCGCCGGGTTCAGAGATTATTATCGGAGGGGTCCCAGTGGGCGTGAAGCCCACAATGAAATACCTCGGTCTCGTTCTGGACAGCCGCTGGAGTTTCAAGGCACACTTTCGGCTTCTGGAACCGAAGCTGATGGGAGCCGCTGCCGCTTTGGGCAGGTTGCTCCCAAACCTGGGTGGGCCAAACGCCGCCTGTCGTCGCTTGTATGCGGGGGCAGTGCGGTCGATGGCATTATACGGAGCCCCAATCTGGGCGGAAGGCCTGAGAGAAACATGCAAGCCGCACTTGCGGCGCGCGCAACGCGCCTTAGCGCTCAGGGTCGTCAGAGGTTATCGGACAGTGTCCTTCGAGGCTTCATGCGTAATGGCAGGCACGCCACCGTGGGACCTCGAGGCCGAGGTGCAGGCGACCGTATATCTGGGTATTGCAGATATACGGTCTCGGGGAGCTCAGCCTCCGCAAGAGGTTGTTTCGCGAATCCGTTCGCGTGCACGCGAAAACCTCCTCCGGAAATGGAGTGACAGGTTGGCCGAGCCTAGTGCCGGCCACCGAACCGTGGAAGCTATTCGTCCCGTGTTGGACGAGTGGCTCAAGAGGAGACACGGGGCTCTCACGTTCCGCCTAGTGCAGGTGCTCTCGGGACATGGCTGTTTCGGGAGCTATCTTCATCGGGTGGCTCGTAGGGAGCCAACTCCAGAGTGCCACTCGTGTGCGTGCGCTGAGGATAGCGCACAGCACACTCTTGCGGAGTGCCCTAGATGGTCGGCGCAGCGAACTGAGCTCGCTGCGACCATTGGACTTGACTTATCTTTGCCGGCTGTAGTGAAAGCTATGGTCGGCAGCAGAGCCGCGTGGCGAGCGATTCAATCCTTCTGCGAAGATGTTATCTCGCAGAAGGAGGCGGCGGAGAGAGAGCGGGAGGACGACATCCTGTCCCATCCCCTCCGTCGCCGACGAACTGGACGCAGGCGGCTGGCATACGCTCGCCACCTGGATCCCTGACAGGACTAGGGCGGTAGATGGGGACTCTACCGCCCGCTTCATCCTGAGGGGCACGGTGCACTTTAGCAGTTCGGGTGCGCCGTCCCAATGAGCAGTGTCCGATTACGGACCCCCGCGGCGGAGTTGCGGAAGAGTGTTCGTCCGACCTCGCAACTCCGCCTTATAGCGGACGTGGAGGACGCCAAGAGGTTTAGTCGGTAGGTCTTCCCCAATACCATCTCGGGGCAGGAGTCCGACATAACCCACCGGTCTGTCCCCAGGCCGGTGGGTATCCATGATGGATTCCTCTTGTAAAAAAAAAAAAAAAAAAAAAGGAGTAGGTACGACATAACGGTAGACTAATGGCCAACGATAAATTAGTGATGATCAGACAGATCTGTGACGACCATATATAGTTGGAAGCATACGTGGACGTCTACAGGCAGATGATTGTGATAATGATGATGGTGGTGATGATGATGATGATGATGAATATGATGATGATGGCGGTGGTGGTGATGATGATAATATTTTTGTTACGCTACTTTACGTTGTGTGAACATAAAATACAAAAAGTTACTTAACAAGTGAAAAATAGTCGTAATAAAAATAAACAAAATGGAACTGACGTTAACAAGTTATGGTATAGGCACAGATAACCTCCATATAGATTCCGCATTATTGAAGATTTGTACTGATTCAAGCTCACCGAATTTGGCGGACCGCATGCGTTGCGCATAAAAACTGTAGTGATGGGGCGAAAGAGATTAATTAATTATCGATTAACATTTCTTATCGATAATTTCTAAAATGAATTTAATAGGTATTTTAAAAGTTTAATAAAGTAAAAAATAAGTGATGGGGCAAGAGAGACTAATTAATTTATCGACTAACATTTCTTATTCATAATTTCTAAAATTAATTGAATAGGTATTTTAAAAGTTTAATAATGTAAAAAATAATCCTTTAGGTGCTCGAAATTGAGACCGGGCTTGGCATTGGTTGGGATTGGGTTTATGGTTAAGTTTAGGTTAGTTTTAGACTTAGGGCCTCTTTCACGAACTACAAGTAAAGTGTTGATTACTTACTTTTAGAAATCATTTTCTGTTATATTGAATTATGCACTCGGTTTACTGCATCATTCGATAGCCGATTTTTTTAAATTATTTTCTATTTAATGTTTGGGACGTTTACCGTACAAACAAAGGTATATCAGCTAAATTATTCCCGGTTACCGGTGACTTTAAATGACAGTTTGGCCTAATTGACGTTTGAGAAATAGGCGCTTAGTCTAGTCTTTGTACTTTTTTATTAGATTTATGGGGTTTAAAGTAGGGACATAAAAAACGTTTTTATAAATAATATTTTTTTCCATTTTCCTTCCTCTCCACGACCAGTTGTGTCAATCCAATTATTTTTCTTTTAGGGGCATCTAGGAAACCTTTAACAAATAAAATTTAGAATTATTTGTCTACTAGTTCTGAGTTATGGATAAGACTTATGGATAAGAAGGAAAGTTGGCCGCCATCTTGGATTTATGACATTTTGACAAAGCGCTGTTGTCTTCTTATGAAAATACCCACCAAAACCGAGTTTCATAGAAATCGGCCCAAAAACGAAGAAGTTGGCCGCCATCTTTGAATTTATGACATTTTGACAAAGCGCTGTTGTCTTCTTATGAAAATACCAACCAAAACCGAGTTTCATCGAAATCAGCCAAAAAACGAAGAAGTTGGCCGCCATCTTTGAATTTATGACATTTTGACAAAGCGCTGTTGTCTTCTTATCAAAATACCCACCAAAACCGAGTTTCATCGAAATCGGCCCAAAAACGAAGAAGTTGGCCGCCATCTTGGATTTTTAACATTTTTTACATTGCGCTGAAGCCTTTAGTTAAATTCTTGTAAAAAGTTTTGTTTTCCATAAACTCATTAAAATTTACGATAAATATCGATATCGACGAATTAGAGCATTTCAAATCATTACAACACTATGCATTACACGCGCCATTTTTAAGCCAGGTTACGTTGACCTCCGGTATATGGCGGCAATGATTATAAGAAATGAAAATTTTTATTTACCTGTGGAACGTTAGGCCATCTTTTTGGTAACTAGATGTTCTAGACGACTTTCCACACCATTTTATAGCACAAGTAGACATTATAACTTATTTTTGGATACAAAACAAATTTTAAATTGATAATAATGGCGACGTGCTCACAGCTCGCAGACCTGGTTGGCACTAAAGTGGCGATTATTCAACGCAGTTTATATAATAGCAAAAGCATATATGTGTTGCGCGCGTAAATTGCCTTTATGCGGAATCTATATGGGGGTTATCTGTGGGTATAGGGTAGGCCTATTGAATTACACCAATAAAAACAAACAGTAAACAATTAATTCAATTGAGATATAAATCGTCGGCATTTACAAAGAATACTCATAAAATATAACCGACAAACAATATTCAATAATGTATTCGCACTTCCGAACTCGTGACGACGCTGTATGGTTCAATTCACAGCCGAAAGCGGAATTGGGCATACGCTGCAGCGTGAATCTTGCCGTCTATACTTGGACCACAAATTTTTTTAAAAATTAATTACCAAGCATTTGTATTCACATCAGTTTTTGAACCCAGGTTTTTGTTAATACATTTACCTAACTATTATTACTGGTAGATATATTTTTATATGCATCCATGTGTTATATGCATACATTATGTACATAATACTAGCGATTTGCCCTCGGCTTCGCATGCTATCAATTTTAAAAATCCTGTCTTAGCGGATACTTATGTTTTAAAATAAGCCTATGTTGCAGCATTCTAGACTTAGCAGTTTTAAATTTTGAAGAATTCAGGGTAAATTCCAGAATTTCATTTCTTAGAGGATCTTAAAAACTGATGACAACCATTTTTACTATACATATATATATAAGCTGTTGCCCGCGACTTCGCCCGCGTAACTGTAAATTATATACTAAAATTTTCCTCGAGAACCACTCTATCCATTGATGAAAACAGCATGAAAATCGGTGAAGTAGTTTTTGAGTTTATCACGAACTGACAGACAGACAGACGCGGCGGAGGCCTTTGTTTTATAATATGTAAGAATGTAGTGATATTCCGCAACTCTGCCACTTTCCCGCTGGAGTTTTGTAACTTTTACCACAAATCAGACACTATTGTTAAAGTCTGAACTCGGTTCAAGGGCAGGTAAAAACGGGGAATGTGGCCTAGCTTCCGGTGCTAAAGGCTTTGGTGATTTGTGGGCGGAATATTTATTAGAATATAACGAGCATGTTATATGATTAGTGACGCATTAGTGTAGTTTAAAAAAAAACGTGCGAGCAATCATAATTTCTTGATTTTTTGCATTACTTTGTTTTGGCTTTTATTAGTTTATTGGTTAACAAGGATCCAAAGACCACTATGTATATAATAGAAACTAACAAATTTAAAACCATATTCAAATTTGCTAGGAACTTCACTTGAGATTTCACTGAGATATTGAAAATTGAGCTGAAATCAGATTAAGCATCTTTTAGCTTTTGTCACTTTTTCAATTAAGATAAATTTTTGGTTAGTTTGAAACTAAATAGAACTTGGTTGAACTTCGTTAAATAAGAATGTAGGAGTGTAGAATTATTGACAATTTGCCACATAATATATGTATAGAGTTTTCATTAATTCTAATACACAGATGAAATTGAAAAGCACTCAGTGGCGTAGACTCGACTGTTACCTACTTAAATTTACTGAGACTAGTAATGAACGAGTTAGGCGTCTTAGCTAGACCTTGGACAATCAGTGATGGAGATATGCCAATTTAATATAGTAGGCAATGATATTAAAGATTGAATAGCAAAAATACAAATAAAATTCCGTCTATTACAGCAAAATCTCCCCTTGGCGGAGTACGATACGGCATAACGAGAACCTTCCAAAACATCATTACCGGAGCCTGTCCTCTGGATATCTTCCATACAAAACATTTTAAGCGGAAACCCCATACGCATCAAGACTCTCAACAATGGCGTATATCTCGAAATCGCAAGTAATAAAAGCGCCGTGCGCCCACATTAAAATCTTATCCCTTTCTTAAATAAAAAATTCACGAAAAAATAAGAGGAAATCTCCCCTCTATTATTCAGTGGAAAACGCTCCCCCACGCAACTCCCCCCAGCGGCTACGGTCCGAAGCGAGCAACGGGCGAAAGAATGATGCAAAGAAAATGTAACTTTACCAACAGCGGTGCACGGTTACTATTCGCGTGTTGTGACCTAAAGGCTTCTAGAAGATAATAGGTCTCACTGCATTAGGAATAGAGTTGGCTTTCGTTCAATGGACCAATGGATGGGGGCAGAGGAATCGCGACTTAGTAGTTAGTGTGGTATTTGAAAATGAGATGCAGCGTCGGGTGGCTGAGGGGTGCGGGTGGTCGGGGGGAGGGGACGGGAGGTCTAGGGAGAGAACGGGGGCACTCGAAATCCGAATTACCGGGGCGTATGTAATGATTTTCCCGGACGGAATTATGCCCGTATCGGAGACCGTCGAATTAGATAGCCTTTTTTTGGTATTTGCGCGAATAAAGAAGATTAAAATTATATTCCTTCAAAATTTATGTGAAACAAAAAATTTAATGTATAAATCTTTGTAAGTATGTATGTAAGATTCGATGTGTTTATGTAGGTCTGTATATGTTCTTCATATATTTAAAATAAAAAGACCTTATACCTATATTAGAAACATCTCTATTTGACTTTTATATCTATGTCCTATGATACTATCCTATGCACAGGACATGATTTAAGAGTCAAATACGTGTTCTAGATATGTCATAAAGATATTAATTTTGATGACTGTACCGCGATTTATGTATGCATCTACTTTTAAACACCAAATGAATTCACCTAGACTTTTAGTGACAGTTAAGTAGACTAGTTTTTAGATGTTTTAGAGTATCTATAAATTACTAGCTGGTGCCCGCTTACTAATTATTACTAATATACTAATATAAATTACTAGCCTTGAAAATGAAATTTAACACCTGAGAAAATATCACATCTTGATCGCTGTGACGACAGTGGTGCCCAATTTTTTATATTTTTAGACGATCCTAACACTTTTCAAGATAAAAAGTGTTTCGAGCATTACCGAGAAGAACCGAAATTTTAATGTACACGCTTATGTCAATTTACATCAAACAACGAGTGAAACCATGGGGCACAGATAGTAATAAATTGGCTGAGCTCTCTGCACATTGTTCGCAAACACGGAATAGACGTATATATGATAATGAAGGGCATAAATAACACACCGTAAGTGTCATTATGATAACGCAATAATGACACATAAATATCTAAGTATGAAACTGATGCACTTGCGCAGTAACATGAAGAGGTTAATTGGATAGAAATAATTACAATAAAACAAGTGCTGATATCATTTTAATTGGCGGCTTTAAACTATTCATTTTATAACAGGAATTATTGAGAAATGTTTTATGAAAGTTGGTACAGTTATTTTCCTAGCACATGTTTTTGAAGTGAAAAAAATTTGAAGCGAACACACATTTTTCAGTTATTTATTTTTTGGTGTAATCCTAAATACTGTTTAGGGTCCTAAGTACGCTCTTGTTTGCATTCATAAATTCAATAATTGAATATATATGTTTTTTTTTTATGTAAAAAAAAGTTTAATTCAGCCATTGTTAAAAATCGTTTCTCAGTCAAATTTGACACTTCCATTTATTTTCAAAGTACTATCAAGATTTTGAAAGGGTACAAAGTCTTAGCGTGATTATCATAGCATACCTATAACCTTCAAAAAGAATTGGCTATCAAATAATTCAAAGATTTTTTAAATGTGACTGGTAGTTCCAGAGATGTAACCAAATTAATAAATATTTTTTTAAAAACACAATCTACAGGATTTTTCATAATTATTATGTAATACAGTTACAGTAAGATTTTGACTTTTTTGACTTGCATTGTTATAATTTGAACTAGGGTCACAAGTGATTTTTATCACCTTTAAAATGTTACAAACTATACTCATACTCAAATAACACATGAATTTCTCAATCGTCTCTAGTTTTCTTTAAAGCATTTCAAGAGTATTAAATTCAAATGTGGAACAGTTGATTTTGAATTTAGAATTCGATCGAGAAACAGAACGGGTGAGTCCAAGCGACCTCGAAATTGCTGGCCGCATTCACCCAGACAAAAGCCCTAAAACACACCCCGCGAGCAAAAAGAAAAGCATTTCCATTCCATCCCCTCCTTCATTTAAATTTCCCGCCCCAGTGCGAGGGCGGCGACTGTAGGGGCGGCTTCTGTATAACAGAGAGGAGACTTAAACCCCCATAGAAAAGAATGAGACGACGCTACGTCCACCTGTTGCGCTTAAGTTTCATATTTTCGCGACGAGGTTTTTTCCTTTCTTATACCGCGTTCCGAAGGATTTGAATGGCGCGGCCGGGTGCATGCGTACTAGGGTTAGGTATCGAACGCTATTGATGTTCTGCTCGTCGGCAACCCTCTACGATACATTTAAAATATTTAAAATAGCACCCGCATTCGAATATACGCCACGCGAGAATTAAGAGACGTCTCCAAAAAAAAGTGAAGGGTTCGAAATCTCAAAACGACAAACTGCCAAAACAAAATTTTTAGAAATTTAATACATTCTTCAAAATTTTACAATGTTCTTTAAAATGTTTTCAATTATTCCCGCTGGTAAGCCTTTGGAAGTTTCCAAAATTAAAGAATTTTGGACCTTGAAGTTTCCAAATTAAAGAATTTTGTAAATAATTATATTCTTACATCTTTTTGTTTCTGACTGTACAACTCAATAAATTTTCTTTAACAAGAAATACACATTTCTTATGGAGACATAATAGGAATACGAGTAGACCTGATGACTTAGTTAGATTTTAGTAACGGCAGGCCCCTTACAGAAGACCACCGTGATATAACAGCATATGTGCTTTTGTGTTTCTGTGAGTGAGTAAGGGATGGTCATTTCCTTATCCCTTACCCTCAATTATAGTCGGCAGCGCACTTACAACACCTAAAATATGACATTACATGTACTATAGGCGAAAAATATTTTAAAAAGTCCTGTTGAACACAGACTTTTTCTGCTGACTTTACAAGTATATAAACTTCTTTTGCTGACGTTACTTTTGACGGATGAAGACTGAAATAAAAACTGTTTGTGTTACTGTTTCCGGTTGGCCGCGGGTTCGGTTCTCGGTCAGGCAACACGTGGTGTGGTTACGGAGAAATAAAACCAATAAAAATAGTATAACGCGCCATTAAATTGAGCGTAATTTACACTGGCTATCACGGCCACGTAATTCAATACAAATTCTATTAAATGGTGTTACTTAACTGCGTTTAAAATGATGATCACAGATTTAACAGGTTCAAACAGAATCAATCACTACATATCGCTCCTTAAAAACTAAAGGGCCACAAATTAAAATTACACTTTTTACAGGAGAGCTAATCGAAAAAAAATTTTTTTTGTCAATTTTTTTTCTTATTACATATAAGTTTATCAAATACTAGCACCCGAGACTTCGTCCGCGTTAAAAAAGAAAAAAGTAGCCTATCCTGTGTCCCGTACGACTAAATGTTTATCTACCAAGTTTCATGAAAATCAGTTAATTCGTTTAAGAGTTATGAAGGAACATAAATAAATACATACATACATACATACATACATACATACATACATACATACATACATACATACATACATACATACATACATACATACATACATACATACATACATACATACATACATACATACATACATACATACATACATACATACATACATACATACATACATACAGAAAAAAAATCTAAAAATGGTCAATTTAGTTTCAGTATCATGTATAGAGCCTATAAACACGATATCTCTGAAAACAAAGTAAATTACTCCATGACCGACCCTTACAGTTTTATTATTAGTATTGATATGAATATTATACATAGTTAGAGAAGCGTATTTTTAAGTAGCGTTAAATGTTTTAAGTACTTTTATAATAAACTGAATACTAGAAGAGATATAAGCATATACTCGTAAGTTACTTTTGAATATATATAAAAAAATGATCAAAATATATTAAATATGGAATAAAACAACCATAAGTCTTGTACTGTATTGTATTTTTGCAATAAAAAGATTTTTGGATTTTTTGTTTTATGGCATTTTAGTTTTTAAGCAGCAATATTATAAAACAAAGTCCTTCGCCGCGTCTGTCTGTATGTTCGCGATAAACTCAAAAACTACTGCACCGGTTTCTCATGCTGTTTTCACCAATGGATAGAGTGGTTCTCGAGGAAGGTTTTAGAATATAATTAGAATATATAGTACAGGTAATAGAGAAGCCGTTACTCTTGTCCATATGCACAAAATTACTACTCTTATTTTTTTTTAAATAGGTTCAGTATCACGCACTGACCCTAAATGCACAAAATCCTCACAAATTAGGCGGGCGGAAGTGCCGCCATTTTGACAAAAACCGTTTTGGCCTATCTCTCCCTAACCATGCACTTGAGGCCAAAAATGTTAATAATCTTTATTGTAGATAAATAAATTTCCTATTTTTTATGTCCAATATTTTTTTCTATCATTTACCGTTTACTTCTTATTCGACTATTACGATTTGTTTATTGACACAAATATAGACATTAGACAAAAAAGATAGGAAATTTATTTATCTACAATAAAGGTTATTACCAATTTTGGCCTCAAGTGCACGGTTACGGAGATATAGGCCGAAACGGTTTTTTTCAAAATGGCGGCACTTCCGCCCGCCTAATTTGTAAGGATTTTGTGCATTTAGGTTCAGTACAACAAAAAATAAGAGTAGTAATTTAGCGCAAAATCTTAAATCAATAAAATATAAATTAGAGCTGTTTTATATGAAATCTTGTACTTATAATTGCTTATCATTAGAAATGAATGAAAGAAAATTGTAATAAATGGACGTCAAAAGTTATATGATTTGTAATATGGAAAACTTGTAACATATTATGTATCATACCTACATACCTATTTATATTATTAGGTAAGAGACGTTATAAAGCCTGTTTTATGAAAAGATGCCACTTGAATTCTGATTTAAACTAAGTTATACGTGTCATATACGCGGAAGCCTAATATATCTCATAATAAAACAGGGTTCAGATTTCCTCCAGTTAGAATGAAAATTCCAAAAAAACGTATAATCAGAAAAAACAGAAATTCCACTATTTCTTAATTCCTACTTTGTTTATCGTCAAAAAATACCCCAGTATTCATTTAGTATTTGAAATTCAGTGCTGCAGAAGTAGGAGATGCCATAACAGTGCATCTCGAAAAGACGCCAAATTTATTGCGGGATGTATATATATATATATATATATATATATATATATATATATATATATATATATATATATATATATATATATATATATATATATATATATATATATAAAGATACACAAACCTTTCTCGTTTCTCCCTCTAGCCATTAGTGAAAATTAAATTAAAATACGTTACTTAGAGTCAACTGAAACAGATTAGAGAATTTATTACTCGTATGCCATCGCGGAGCTTTCTTTAGGACTTTAGAAGAACTATAATTCTTTAGTAAGTACATAATTTGTATTTAAGACTTTAGGCCACGTGAGCCATGTAAATTTATTTTTCGCCGACATAAAAACTTTCCGTTTACATAAAAACTTTCATGGAAGGTTTATAACTTTCCATGAAAAATTAACTAATTTAATTTACGGTGAAAACCGCACCAAAATCCGTTGCGTGATTTAGGAGCACTCAGCGGTTGAACAACAGACAGACAATTTTACTTATATATATTTAATATATTAGTAAGTATTATTTTGCACGTTTTACTATAAAAGACAGCTATAAACTTTAATATTTTATGCATCTACATACCAAATGCAGTAGGTACTATAATAAAAAAATCTTGATAAAGAAATAACAAATACTATTAAGTAAGTAATGAGTATACCTCTTGAATTCAGCTGCACAACACATCGCGATGATAGCTTTGATAAATTGATAAAATGCTAAAGATAAGCAATATTTTTACATTTTTTTATTACTTATCAATATTTATTTTAAAAGTGTAATGTCCCTTTTTTAACAATAATCTTTTATATGTAAGACATGTGTCGTTTGATAAGATTTCGTAGTAGTGAATTTTGTTTTATTTTCAAATTCCGAAAATATGACGGCTCTTGTAAAGAAAAATATGAGCGGTGGTCACACAGGGCATATTAATGGGCTGAAAAGGTCTATTACATTTTTTGATCTATCAGATGCCACAGAGAAATAGCTTCGTCTTTTGGTGCAGACAGTTGAAGACGTGAGTGGATGTAGGTGGTATGTCGCATTTTTGGTATTTTTCGTTTTTTGACGTTGATGAAGGTAATATGTCTATATGAATGATTACAGACCTTAAGATAGGTATTATGTACAGTTAATTTTAAAAATAGTGCAGAAAAGTTTACTTTTGTTAATGGAAGGGGGAGCTATGTATGACTTTTTAAAAATTAAATAATAGAAATGTTTACTTGCTATCATACCATGAATATGTTAGGTTGTTTACACAACTTTTCATCATGATTTAGTGCAAAAATAGGTTTCGTGGCGACTTATCTCAAACATTAAAAGTGAAACTTTAACCTCGATTTATTCAAAATTGGAATTATGCGACATATCACCTTCATCCACTCACGTCTTAAGTTGATTGATAAAATTACTAGCACAAAATCTGTCTTTAAAACCAAATTGTTTCATTTATCATTTCGTTGAAAAAGTTTTATGTAAAGTTAATGTTTTATCTAACTTGAAAATCGTAAAGTAAACTGAAAAGTACTTACCATAGAGACAGGTAAAGGATGAGCTCCCCCATTTGGATAAGGGTACGGTGCCATGAGGTAGCCCATGTTGAAGCCAGCAGCCGCGTGCGGATCGAATTTACCTTAAATTAAAAAAAAAAGTAACACTACATCAAATACTCAATTGCAATCATGAGCTCAACGAGCTTGTAATTAATTAGGAATAAATTGGAATAAATTTTGTTCTAACTGACGTTAAATTCGACGTTTAAATAATTATTGGTTAATATTTTACGTTTGCGACCAGTTAGACCTTGCATATACTAAATAGTTGGTCGGCTTTAAAGATTAATCCATTCTACTTAGCCATTACAATCTTTGTAGGAGCTAACAAACATAAATTATTAATTGCTTTGATCTGTTTATTATTTTGACATAATCAAAAACTGAATATATTTTCACAGAACAGAATAATGCTTCATAAGAATCCGCGTGGCAGCAGCCGTAAGCAGAGGAGTTTTGCTTTGAAAACGTAGATATAAATGCAACGAAGTCATAACAGAAACCATACAAAAAACGTATAGGTACATTCGGCCGCAAAACACATTCAAAAGTTCAAAACAACTGAACACTGAACGCGCTAATTGTCGTTGTCATCACGACGAGAACAAAATAAACTTCACGTACAAACGATCCTAAAAAGTTTCAGTAAGTAAGTAAATAAATTGAGAGTTCAGTTGTCTTGCACTTTTGAATGTGTTAATCGACTTATGCGGCCGACTGTACTAGCTTATGGCATGCATTTTATGCAAGTACACGTTTCCTTATCCCAAAACCCTCCTAATCCTTATCCTCCTGATAAGGAAATACTACTGATCCTTCCCCTCCTTTATCCTGCTGAGGTTGGCAACGCACCAACGGCAATCTATAGCGTTGCGTGCTTGTAGCAGCCATCTACCGTCAAATGGAACGTCAGCCTACATGTTGAGCTTTACATAAACAAGTATTCATTCTCAATCAATACTAATAATAAATCTGTAAGGGTCGGTCATGGAGTAATTTACTTTGTTTTCAGAGATATCTTGTTTATAGGCTCTATACATGATACTGAAACTAAATTGACCATTTTTAGAATTTTTTTCTGTATGTATGTATGTTCCTCTATAACTCTTAAACGAGTTAACTGATTTTCATGAAACTTGGTAGATAAACATTTAGACGTACGGGACTCAAGATAGGCTACTTTTTCTTTTTCAACGCGGACGAAGTCGCGGGCGCCAGCTAGTCTATAATAAAATCATTCGTCCTGACTATCAATGAACATTCAAAAATACTAAGTCTAGAAAGCTAAAATAATATGGAATATAGGTTTATTTTCGTAAGCATCCATTAAGAATTATTTTTTGAATCCGTGCGGATCCGGTGGCGGGTCGCTAGTGGTTAATAATAGAAGTAGATTTTCCAAATTTCAATGTGGTTTTAACTAAACGGGGTTAAGCCGGGCAGTCAGCAGCAAAACTGTGTTAATTTAAGTGTGTAACGAAATGTTTAGGGGAAGTATGGGCGAGTGAGTATCGATGAGTTCCGCGGTGGGTCCGAGCGACCCTAAACAAATATTAGTTTTAGAGTTGCGTGTAATCAATAAGCTCAAGTGTAAAATTTTAGGTAGAAGTAAGCACATTGGGTAGAGAGTAGTAGGTTTAGATTCCATGTCAGGACCTGGCGTTAGATTTGACCCTCTTAAGAGCGGGTATAAAGAGAAATAGCCAATCCTAGATTTGAATTTCATCTAAGTAAACAAAGTCTAATTTAATTAATTTTTTTAAATAGATAAATACATTATAAATGAAAGTGACGACTGTAACAGAAAACATGATATAATGAAATTTTCTCGATAGAAAAAAATCACCAAGTGAGCTCTCATCTCTATCGATTTTAGTTTTATTTTCAAAATGACACACATTACAAAGCTAAAAGTGTATCAGTAATTTCACTTCACTTATTATCTAAGGCTGTATGTAACAATTTTTAATTTGACATTGTAGTTTACGAATAATTAGTATTTAATACTTTTGGCACTTATAACATTTTTAATTGAGCGAGATGCGCTATCTTCCGTCGCATGTTGTGCGTAGTTCTACGTATTTTGTGTCACTGTCATGTCCAAGGGGCCACGCGGGTCAAATTACAAATTTTGCTTGCTTTGTACCCACTCTTAAAGCATCAAGATCGCTTCTCCAAGCAAATTGGGGATCATTTTTGCTTCGCTCCTTCAAAGGCACGAACAGTTACCATACAGTTACTAACTAGTGGGTTTATTAAGTTAAGTTAGCATGTAAAGACGTAAGGTTTTTTTTTTGTATGTAAAGATTGAATGGGGTTTAAGCTTCTCTAAATATCCGATATCGCTTCTTAGATCATCAAACCAAAAGCATTCGACTAAGTTAAGAAAAAAACTAAGATCGCTTGGATAAGATTAACATTATGGGGAAACAGGGCATTAATAATTGACCGCGAATTAAGAAGCACATGTAATAAACCTCCTCACAGAGTTCAAGTTGACTTGAATTATACAAACTTTCAAAGGTTCGCCAGACTGACAGCGAGCTGCGGTGTGCGATACCGAGAAGTGGTATGTCAGGTCACAATGCGGTTTGAGTACGGGAACTCGATTCGATACCAATACAAAGCATCAGAAAAACGAAATTCATCATCCCAATAGACAAATAGCTTGAAATCTTAGTTTTAAGTAAAATGTATAATATAAATAAAATAATTTACTTATGATGTCAATGTTCAATGTCAGAAAATCAATAAAAAAATTGAATGAATATCTCTTTATCAATAAAAAAATTGAATGAATCTTTATTAATATTGAAAATAACATTATTACATAATTTAATAAAATTAAAATGCCAATTCCGTAACGAATATTTATTAAAGTATGAAACGGCAGTATTTCTTCGTAGACCATTTTAACTTGAAACGGTAAATGCTTATGTTGACACATTACTAAATATCTACGTAATGTGATTTCTATAATCCCATAACGTATTTAGAAAATATGTGCTTAAAATATAAAAAGTAACGGCAAGTAATTATGTCATAAAAAAAGATAAATACTTGTTTATTTTAACCATATATAAAAAAACATAGTTTCTACTAATGGTACAATTGCGCACACAATTACTCCCGGCAAATGACTCCTCAGAGCTGTGTAATTTTCTCGTCCGCACCCCGTCCGGGCCTCGCATCTCGTCTAGATACACTTTTATTTTTCACTGTACTTTATTTCTGTTAGCCTCAGGACATATTCCATTAAAAGTTCCACTAATATGGTATGAAATTGAATAATTCTCAAGGATTATAATTGAAAATCAATGTTACGCAATGTAAAGAAGATTTAGAGAAGCAGTTAAAAAATTCACTGTAACTTCAGAATTTCTGATTGTGATTAATTGTGACGATACTTAAGAGAACTCAAGGTAGTGGCGGGGCACACTGCGTTTCGCAGTCATTCGCAGGCACACCTTGCAGGCCGGCGTACCTCTACTTTCGGGTACGCCAAGGTTCTGACAGGGAGCACAGGCCTCCCTGCGTTGTATAGCCGTGGCGGGGTACCGAAGTCGTGTAAAAACGTCCCCACAACCCCGCCCATCAACGGTCGCGATAGATAGAAAGTCGTTGGGTTTTAGCCGGTAGGAATCCGGCATAACCCTGCAGTGTCCCCTTCACTGCTGGGTATCCAAGAGGATTTCCCAACGTTAAAAAAAAGGCACACCTTGCAGAAGACCACAGTGTAAATAACAGCTTTTGTGTTCTGTTGTGTTTTCTAAAGTGAGTAAGGGATGCCAGAGCTCATTTCCCTGTTCCTTATCCATAATTCTACTGTAGTCGGCAGCGCAATTACAGCACCTGTGGGTTGCTTGTGTTATATAATAGGATTCAAGTGAACCGTCAGCCTGTCTATCGACCTTACCATAAAAAAGTAAAATATATTGCTGTCCTACCGTACATTATTCTGCTAAAATGCCACGCAGCAGTAGCTGTTCTGTTAACTTGGGAAAACAAATAAATACAATCGAATGAACGACACTTGGAAACAGAAATTTATTATGATTACATTAATCCAACAAAAACGATTCAATTCGTTCTGAAAAGCTATTTTGGAGCTGATATGATTAATTATCGTGCTGGAATTTATTAAAAAAAACATCCATTATCTTAAGATAAAATGATGGGTTTCGAAACAAAAAACATGATTGACATATGATTTAAATTTATATTCAAAGAAATATGACTTGTTAATTCTTTGGTTCTTTTAACCGCAACACTATTTATTTAATATAGTCATTAAATATCTTATTTATAAAATGTCAAAACGTCTAATTAACTTATATTATATTAATTAACCTAAGATAGGTTTCTAAAGAGTTTTTTTTTTATGTTTTCTCTATTGAACCCGACTTCGTCCGCGTAAATTTATGAAAGCTGCTGCCCGCGACATCGCCCGCGTAACTTTGTAAATTATATACTAAACCCTTCCTCGAGAACCACTCTGTCCATCGGTGAAAACAGCATAAAAATCAGTGCAGTTGCTTTTGAGTTTATCGCGAACAATAGAGACACGGCGGAGGACTTTGTTTTATAATCTATACTAATAATAAATCTGTAAGGGTTGGTGATGGAGTAAGTTACTTTGTTTTCAGAGATATCGTGTTTATAGGCTCTATACATTATACTGAAACTAAATTGACCATTTTTAGAATTTTTTTCTGTATGTATGTGTTCCTCAATAACTCTTAAATTTTCATGAAACTTAGTAGATAAACATTTAGACGTACGGGACACAGGATAGGCTAGTTTATCCTTTTCAACGCGGACGAAGTCGCGGGCACCAGCTAGTATGTAATAAAAGGTGGGAAGACAGACAATAAAATTGATGGGAGGAGGCTACCATCTCCTAATAACACAAGCTTACTTGTGTATTGTATGCTAACTTGATACTCGTAGTCATCGAAATACTACAATGGAATTTGCGTCACAAATGCCAAAGCGGCACATAAGAAGAACGCCTTTGACAGAATCATGGCGGACTCTTGCCTTCACGCGTCAAGGGTAAAAGGTAGTAACGATCAACTTCTACTATTTCATTTTAAACTCTAATAGGTTGACGTAAAGTCACATTTTCTTTAAATTACGTACTTACCTATTATTGTTTGTTTTGTTTCAAATGACAGTTCATGCTCTACGCATATGTCACTTTTAAATGTTCCATAAAATTCGTAGTGTTTTGTATGACACGCGGGTTTCATGTTGTAGTAGTTTGATGCTCGTAGTATATACTCAGATCATACAACTTGTTTGTATGATCTGAGATATAATAGGATTAGGAGAGGATTGCGAAATTAGTTTAGTCATGAAGATATGTACACCTGACATTTTTCGTACACTTGTATATATCTTTACACATATCTCTATAGTATATTAGGAAACTGTATAGCTTTTTCTAATGAATTTAATATCTACTTGCATATTTCTTCTAATTTATTTATCTTTATGACGGTTTGATTATAATGGGAGAGCATAAAAAATAAATAGGTTGGGACTGATCGAGTGTGGTCTGTGGTACAAATTAAGAGCAAATTGCTAATAAATTGAAAGTAAATAATAACGGTGGCGAACAATAATAGTGAATCCAGGAGGTACTAATTCTTATCATATTGCCTAGTTATTGGGCACTTGTTTATAAAAAAGGGCCTGAGTGGTTCCACGTCTTATATTTTTTGCATCAATTCCATGTTATAATACCTAGTAGGTATGTGAATATTAAAGAAATCATCAACAATGCATCAACATGATAAATAATTACTACTAAAATCGATAGTATGATGATACTACCAATTGTAGTATTGTGATGAATACAAGACTTTTTTAACAAACAAAAAAAATGTACAGGGTTATAAGGTTCTTTTATAAAGAAACTTCTCGAAAACAAGAATGAAAGTGTTTGATGATTTTAATTCAAATAAAACAAATTCGTTAATTATAAGAAAAGGAGTCGCGTTGTTTTTATGTTTATTATTCATCGGTATCCCTAAGTACATTTTGCTGGAATTTTAAAATTTTACTATTTTATTCATTATTCTCAAGGTCTAAGCAGATTGTGAATTTAGATCTTCAAAATATTGTATGTGAATATGCACCTACCAATCAATATTATTGAAGTTTTCAGACCGACTATAACACATTCGTATAAAAATATAACAAATACTTTTAATGTCAAAATCCTTCAGGATTATTCTTTAAAAAAAATTATTCGGTCAACGCATTTGATTCGATGAACCCGCTCTTCTTTTATGACTTGGACCACAACCGAAAACAAGTGTAAAAAGCTCGTTAATCCGACGATGACGCTCTAATTGTGAACGCATATCAAGTTCCAATTAGGATAGCGATGTAATGACATGTAATGTGGAGGTAGATTTTAAAAACTGTGCAAGTAAAC
The DNA here is from genome assembly GCA_945859745.1 of Synanthedon formicaeformis. Taxonomy (NCBI): domain Eukaryota; kingdom Metazoa; phylum Arthropoda; class Insecta; order Lepidoptera; family Sesiidae; genus Synanthedon; species Synanthedon formicaeformis. The sequence continues at coordinate 3,415,933 of OX243977.1, forward strand.
GGGACAGAAATACGTGTGCCGTCTGTGGGGGGAAAGGGTGGGGGTAAAAGCTGTAATTATGCTGCCGTAAGATTAGCCTATTGTGCTTTTAAAAGTAGGTTTGCTAAGCGCAGAGTTTGAACAAAAGGCTTTCGTTGATGTAAAGAATTGTATGACTAGACGTGCACGGTAGTGCCTAGCGCTGGTAAGTCGTAGCGCTTTTCTTAAAAAACGTTTCTTTAATGTTGTCTAAATGTATGGGATTTAAAGAAAATTGGACTAATGAAGTATGTAAATTAGCTAAAAACTAGATCGTCCTAGACTAACCCTTTCTTATAGAAAACATAAAAGCTGTCGCTTTGAAAAATACAAGTAGACTTTTATAAATTTTCTTTAAAGACTTTTTAAGCATTAATTTTGGGATCTGGAGAACGATGCGACTTGCTAGTAGAATTCATAAAATTATAAGATTTTTTAAATGTAAAAGTCGGCTAGCCTGCTGATGATCTATTTAAAGTGTAGATTAAAAACTAGGATTTATCTGAGATTACCTAATCACAAATCTGAGAAGTTTAGCAAATCTGAGAGACTCGTGCTCGTGCATAAAAGTCTTATGTTATTGTGGACCAACATTCGAGATTAAGTTTATGATTAAAAACTTTAAAATAAAATACAGTATTTATAAGCGCCTCTTTCACAAACGTCAAGTATGCCAAACTTTCATTTAAAGTGTACCGGTAACCGGGGATAATGGAGCTGATATACCTTTGTTTGTACGGTAAACGTCCCAAACATTAAATAGAAAATAATTTAAAAAAAATCGGTTATCGAATGATGCAGTAAACCGTATGCATAATTCAATATAACACAAAATGATTTCTAAAAGTAACTAATCAACATTTTACATGTAGTTTGTGAAAGAGGCCCTAAGTATATTTAATAAATCAACATAAATTAAGTGTAACTAAAATGTGTGGTGATAAAGTTAAGGATTATAATAAGCTCGTTATTATCGCTTGTTAATAATCTTTATTTGTTAACTAGACTGATAATAACTTTAAGCCGCGATAAATTAAATTAATGGTTAATTTATAGTAGTCACATTAAGAAAACAGTTTAAGGTTCACAGGATTTATAATTTATAAAATATATCTTTTCATTATTTTTGTTAAAAAAAAAACTATTTAAATTAAAAAAAAATGGACTTTCATGAGCCAACTTTATAAATATAAACAATAATAAACAGCCAGGAGTTGGTCAGCTTCTCCCAGGAAAAAAATTGATTACGTTTTATTATAAATAATATTATTAAAAAAAATCTGTAAATAGGTACCTAATCTAATCTATGTGATAGTCTTTTCCGAAGCAAAATCCGTTGCATGGTTTAGAATTCAGCAGCCATACAAATGCAGACACTGAGAGCAACATTAAATTATGCCATCTATGTAAAGAAGTAAGCTCATACTTAATACTATTTTCTTAAAATACCAGACAGGCTGTGTGGCGAAATAAAACACCTTTTGAGGGAAGACTATGTGCTATTCGTGCAGGTTTAACTCATCATTTCTCCTATCAAAGTCGGCTGAGCACACAACCGTTTATTGGAGGCGGTAACCACTAACCACCATCAAGCTGAATGTCAAATTGTCTGCTTTGTTAAAAGCTTTGTTTATTTAGGTTAATAATTATTATCTTAGATCAAAAATTTACTTCGCACAGTGAGATCATTTAAAGCAAACCTTTCATGAATAATCATAGTAAGAAATTGCAAGCTAGCAAAATAAATTGCATGTTGCGGGAGAAGCAAAAGACCCATATTAATGTTTAAAAGAAACAAGTCCTGACTTTTTTTAAGTCGAGAAAAGGTGTTGGGAATCCAAATTAGAATTTAATTTTTAAATTTACGCGTCAAACCAACCGGTAATGTTAGAGCGTAAAAAGTTTCAATACAAATACGATAACCCTGGATGCTGTTGGTCCGTTGAAACGCTATGTTTTTTTTTTCTTTTCTTTTTACAACGCCTGGGTCGTGGCGCACTGATCAGATTAGTTTGAAACCGGTTCTCGAAAACATCCCGAGGAAAAAAATACTAATAACAACAAATAACGAGGCGTTCGGACGTGGCCGCTCTAGTGACGCGCACGTGTCTTAGAGGAATTACATGTCGATAAAAATATAATATGTAGCACGAGTCATAAATAATCGATTTACAACCCGAGGCAATTGCCTGTTTGCGCAGCAACCTTGCTCCTTTTATATTCGATGCCTCTATAGAAGTTAGCGCCCTCTATAGATACCAAACTGTTATAATTATAATGGACAATAATAAATCAAAATTTATGATAAAATGACATCTGATGATTAGTTATTTCTTTGTCAAATGATGAATTTCAGAGTGAATAATTTACAGTTTTAAGTTGAATCTGTTTCAATGTACACACAAAAATATAATGTACAAAAAATTATGTAGTTATTATATTATTTAAATATATGTACATCGCTGAAGTTATATTATATATATATATATAGACAACAAGTCCAAAAACTTTAAGTCACATTAATTTAAAAATGTCTAATACACACAATATATTTTGTAAAATTTAAAAATATTAATACCTAGAGTGCGGTTTGATTTAAAAAAAAAATTTATTCCACATTAAAAAAAAAGACTACAATGTGTTTTTTTTAGATTATCGATAACGACATTGACCACCGCCCATCACTAGTGGAGGTGGAGCTCGAAATTATACGAAAATATTGTAACGATAGTGACAGATGATTATAAGCTGGCGATAAAACATACATAATTCTCACGTAATGGCGGCACGCCGGGACCCCGGTATTAAATCCCAGTTAATTCCCACCTTGCCACACGGCTAACGTAGGTAAATGGTTTCATATCACTAGAACACAGTCGAAAGATTCACTGACAACATTTGATTTTTGTTAGTTTATTGTTTAAAGATAAGTTTTTTGTATGAGTATAGTCGAAACGCTAGACGCAGATTCAAATCTCGGTCAGTTTTCATGCGTTATGATTTCATGTGTAGATTAGACACTTGTTCTAATGGTGAAAGAAAACACGGTGGAAAGCTCTAACACTCTTAAAAGACAATGTAAACCTGTCAATTATAACCCGTATCTTCATTATATATAGGCCGATATATATTCAGATACTCTTTTAGATATCATGATGTAAAGTATTCAAGAGGTTGTCGAACCTCAGAAAAATATAGATCATGGCACGTATATGTGTCGTTCATTGTAAAAGTGAACTATCTCCTTGTAACTGAATTTTAGAATAACGAGCTTTTTGCGAATCATAGTGTAAGAAAAAAAATATAAGCATTCATTCATTGTTTTCATCTATGGGATTTTAATGCAAATATTGGAGTTACTTCACTTTTATATTGAAAGTTATGACTAAATGTGATACCATTAGGCAAGAAAAGATGGTTTTAAAAATAGGAAGTTACACCACTTTTACAATGAACGACACATATATTAACCACTAACAACGTATTCACTTTTTCTATTTTATCCTTCACTACATATTATAAAACAAAGCCCTGTCTGTCTGTCTGTCCATCTTTCTGTTCGCGATAAATTCAAAAACTACTGCACCGGTTTCTCATGCTGTTTTCACCAATGGATAGAGTGGTTCTCGAGGAAGGTTTTTTTTAGTATACAATTTACAAAGTTACGCGGGCGAAGTCGCGGGCAGCAGCTAGTGTTATTATATAGAAGATAAAAGATAAGATTTATACAATGTTACTTACCAAAAACCGGGCTTAAATCTGACTTTACTGAGAGCTTGCCAGAGTATGGTTCACCAGATTTCTCCTGTAACAAGAAAAAAATAATTTATTTTAATAATTCAATACTTTTTTAAATAGATTCTTAAAATAAGGTATAATAGGGTTGATTTCACGTAAAACGAATATTAAATAGATTTTATTATTGTTATTTGTGAAATGTTTTGTTTATAGCTGTATTTATTGTCCATAGTTTTTGCTTATTTCATATTTATTGAGAAATAGCCTTTGCTCGCGACTTCACCTTTTATCGTTATAAATTAAATTTCAAAAGCAAACTTTAAAGATAACAATATATATCATCGATTTATATGAAAGATAAAATAAAAGAAAATAAAACGAGGTCATAATGGAAGTTCCATATTCCATATAATCTAATAACAAACACAAGAACGATAAACTACGGTAAGTATAATGTAATAGAACAAATCAATGTGTTTCCGCTTTGATTAATCTAAACACTGATTTCCTCTATCGGCTCCTATTGCAGACCCAATAGACCGTTTAGAATGTAGGCACCTTAGTGATATAGAGGGGTATATTCTAAAAGTCGTGCGACATTTATTTCAATGTCCATAACGTTATAAAAAAATTAAAAAGATGTTATATGTATTTGATATAATACATGCTGAAATATTTATAATGCCATTAGTATGAAGTAAAAAACATATAATAATAGTAAAAATAATAAATATTGTATGGAGAAAATATATTAATAAGTAAAATAGATCGGTCAGATAAATACTTGTCTTTCAAAATCTTTAATAATAAACACTTTAATCAGTTAGGATTTTAATGTTTAAAATAATGAAATGAGTTCCTTTAATTTTCATAATATATGGTGATAGATAACTCATAACACCGAGGAAGTCACGGGTTACTAAAAAGTAGTCTTCATCTTTTAGTAGCACATGTAAAATAAAAACATATCATGCAGGTGAAATGGCGAGCAAAATTCGTTTGTTATTATTATGTAAATGTACGTACCATTTTTGACGACACGTTTGGTTTAGTGGCTAGTAACCCTAGCTGTTAACCAAACGGTCGCGGGTTCGAATCCCGCTAGGGGCAAATGTTTTTTATGTGAACATTTTACCTTTGTACCTGAGTCATGGATGTTTGTATTTATAATATGTATGTATTTACAAAAAAAAGTAATCTATGTAGTATATCAACTGTCTGGTATCCATAATACAAGCATTACTTGCTTACTTTGAAACTAGATGGTGCTGTGTGGAATGTGTGAAGATATTCATTTATTTATTTTAAATTTGAAAATCAAAGTAAATAATATTTATGTATTGGCAAACGCTTCGAAGGTTTTAATAAAAAAAAAATTACGACGACATTGGTGTCATACATTTATTATCGTACAGAGTTGAAAATAACCCCCTGATAGTATCGTCAGTAGGAGGGTCGTAATTGGATAAGTCCGAATCAGTTTACCCCACTCGGACATGTTTACCCCCGAATCAAGGGAAACGAATTTCCCTCAATTTACGGCTTTTTATCACGTGACGCCTTTATGAGGTCGTTTATGTAAATAACACTTTTTCGAACGTCATATTTTATTTTTAGCCTTTTTAAATGGTTTTTATAATATTTAATTATCAAATCAAATGAAATACAATTTTCTGTTATTAGAATAAAATAAAAAAATATTCAATTACTGCGATAAAATTTATAGTCGATCTTAACATAAAAAAAGTGTCAATAAAAGCATTTAATCTGTGATAGAGCGCCTGATAAGCAAGTTAATTTTTTACAAATTATTTTAATTATTAACTTTTATAAAAATTTATTTTATGTTATGTTTAAACTTATGTTCAATTCTCACAATATAATATTACCCTGAAGGGTTTAGGCTAGCCCCTTAGTATAGGAAATTTCATCAAATTATATTCATGGCAGGCACATACAGTTTTAGTACAGTGTACCCTCTCTCTATTCAATATTTCAATCTTACCAAGATATGGACAAGGACATACAAACATTATCACTTACTTACACTTAGTTAAAAGTTAAAGCCACCCTCTGCGCTTGTTTAAACATTTATTACTATCTATTTATCGAAAACAAGTCGTGTTAAAAAGGTGTCTAGACTCTGAACAACTCCCACAATCAACGTCGGTGTTTAACCGACCATGCGTGTGCGTGAAAATAGGGTTGTCACAAATATTACATTATTGTTATTTGTTTAACACTATAAAATACTGGACAAAATGAACTAACTATCGTTATACAACACTTGTATAACAATAGTCACTACTAATCTCGCTTCTATTACTCAAATAGTAATGAAAGAGTTGATTACAATGTAGAATTCCTCATGCAATAATTATTGTAATTAGCTTGAAGTTTTTATCCTTGAGTTGTTAAATGTATATTTAAAACCGTCTTATGAACCACTGGAAAGAAAAGGAAGAACTGGGACAAAGGACAGCAAAATATTTTTATTGTATTTATCTCTCTCTCTCTATCTCTCTCTCTCTCTCCATGTGCCTCTTCAGTCCTGAAGGTTAGCCATCAACTTTCTGAACCGGTCCCTGTCAAGAGCCAACTGAAAGAGCTGCTCGACCGAGGCAATCCCAGTCCACTCTCGGATATTTCTGAGCCACGACTCTCCTTCGCCCAGCGCTATTGTATTATAGGTATACTGTTATTGAAAGCATGAAAAAATACACAAATCTATAGATAATTAATTAAAAAGAATACACCCCTTCACAGCCCCGCCGGATAAACTTAATCAATGACCTGGACGATAATCCTCATTTAGTCCGCAGGAGTTTTTTTTTATTATTAAATATCCTACATTAAAAAGTATGACAGAAATGTCTAAACCCTAACACAAAATGAACGACAAACGCAAGAACTAACGACTACCGGACGCAGCCCTGCTTTGTATAATCCAACCGGTATCAATTACACCTTGTCGACAGCGACAACCCTAAGTTACACGAGGAATTCTTACGACCTACGATTACATTCTTGTTACAAACTTGTTGGTGATGCGTGGTCAAAACATGTCAAATAGTCGGATGACCGGTTGCGGTAATTAATGAACCAATTTCTAATATAGTTTTGGACAATGAAATATTCGAATAAACGTAAAACTAATCACCGTCGTCTAATCGCAAACATTGTTGTCCTTAATCATAAATAATAATCATGATTTTTAAATTACATTAAATGTAACTTTAAAATGTAGTAGGTACTGGCAAGGCACAGTCAAGTAAGAGATGCCAGAGCCATGAAGATAACGAAGTGAAAATCGTAATATTAAAATTAAAAAAATAAAATTATAGTAAGATTAATTAAATAATAAGAATAACATATTACGGTTGAGTAGTAAGATGAAATTAAAAAAGTCTTTTTGATTAACAATTTATAAGAAGTGCCGTTGAAAGAAACTATGAAAAGAAAACTAACTACAGACAAAATAAAAACCGACGATATTTTGAGGCAAGATTTACATGTTTAATTCACTGTTTCAGTAAAATAATTAAAAAAACAATTGGTTTTAAAATTGTACCAACGAAATGGTAAAAACTTTCAATTTGACATTCGAACCGAACAAAGAGGAGATGAAACGATAAAACCAATTAAGAGTCCTTAAGTTCAGTTAATTAATGGTTGACATGACGTGACTTATTTAAGGACTCAGTACATTTTGAAACATTTGACGTACAGCTATGATCTATTCTTTTTTCATTGATCAAAAAGGTAAACAAACAATTCACGATATAGAACTAAACAAACAATACGAACAAATTCTAAATGAGTTAATCACTGAGTCAACTCTCTTTGATAATGCCTAATGTACAAATTCCATCTTTAAAACAGTCCAGTGACCATGGCGACGCTATATTTGTTTACGTTTTTGATTAATAGAAAAAGAATGGATCATAGCTACCTATAGTTAATGAGAATATGAACATAGGCAAAGCATGCTCATCCATTATCACAGGTTGGTGTCAACTGGACTGGACCACTGTTTGTTAAAACAGAAGCACTAATACAAGTCCTCGTACAAAGAATTACAACAAAGGTCGCGAAATTGCAATTCGTTAAATACCGATCGATAAGTTGCTGCGTGAGAGATGCTTTGCTGAAGAAAGGAAATCCTTCACAACCAGACCATTGTTTTTGTTAACACTTTGAAAAATTTGGTAATAAGTATATGTAAATTTCAATAATTTCCTGCGAACTTTTCTGTTTATAAAATTGAGATTATAAATTATAAATTTACTGTAATTTAATACTTTCAAGCTTAAATATATATGAAACTCCATTACCAAAATTACACGATAGTCTCCCAGTAAAACCTATAATTTCTTCTTATCTAATGGTATAAATTTCAACAGTTATAAGGAAAATAAGCTAGCCTGATCTCTACACATTGATCTCCTTTCTAAATAGTAGTATTTTCACTATTAGAATACTGTTTAGGAAAACTTGATTGACACCCTTAAGTCCTTGGAAAAATGCTCAAAAAGTTCGAATTTATCGAAACTATACTCTATACCCAACACAGAAAGTTCACTTTCCTCTTACATTACCAATTTTCAACACATTCATATACGTATGGATTAATAAACGATTAAAATACAAGCACGTATACAGAAATCACCTAATTAAGGAATATTTTCTTTATGTTCCAGGACTTGAAAGGACGGCTTCTAAGAACTGAAGGGGACTTGTTTTTTTTTTTACACCATTTAAGGAGACCTTTGTTACCTACAATGCAATTAAAGTTAAAAGAGTCAATTTTAATTATAACGTGTCCTATAAAATCGAAGGGCGAAGACAAATGGATGGTTGTAAAAAATAATAATAATTGCTTAGTTTCTTATTAACATTTACTTAATGAATTGTAGAAACTTCGTTGGCTTTCCGAAAGCGTAACAACAGCTTCTGTAATTAGTTCAGTTATTTCAAAGCATGAAGACTTACTTCGTCAATTGAAAATGTGCCCTAAGGCGCTCAATATTGAATCCAATATTGGATCACTCAGTCCAAATCAGTCGAGACACTAACTGAGGTAACAGGTTACGGCTATTTATATCACACTAGCTGGTGCCTGCGACTTCGTCCGCGTTCTCTATAGCCTTCCAGTACTTCTTGAGTTTAACGCGTACAATCAAACAAACAAACTCTGCAGTTTTATATAATACAGGCAGGCAGGGCGCACTACATTTCGCAGTTTTGACCATGACATGACCACCAGACCACAGTGAAATAACAGTGAAATAACAGTAAGTGTGCTGTTGTGTTTCAGTGAGTGGTAAGAACCCATTACCTTATCCCTTCATAAGCCCTTACATTCATAAGTAGCTGCTGCCCGCGACTTCGCCCGCGTAACTTTGTAAATTATATACTAAAAACCTTCCTCGAGAACCACTCTATGCATTGGTGAAAACAGCATGTAAATCGGTGCAGTAGTTTTTGAGTTTATCGCGAACAGACAGACATATTATAAAACAGTTGTTTTATAATATGTAAGGATATGAGTTTGGGATAGTGATCTTTGATTAAACTTTGTATAATGAAATTTTATAATATCTTATCTAATTTTATTTATTTATTTAGGTATTTATTTATTAGTATTGTAGAGTTTACTTGAATAACATATAGAAATAAAACAACTTTAATTTCAAAATTGAGACTTTGTAAAATTAACAATAATCCGGTTCCGCTTGACCAGTTTTTTTAAGGTACAAAAACCTAATTTGAAAACTGAATCCAATTTATTTCTTGATATAAAATTACAAAAGTATCGCAAAACTCGCAAACAAGTGTTTACCTCATACCTAATGAGCGCTTTAGTTAGGGTTGTCAACATTCATTTTTAATAATTTATATACCTATTAAAAATATATATAGGTATATTTCTAAATATAGTACATGGAATAAATTTTTCACGAATAGAGTACGTGGAAATACTTTCATCTCTCCCAGTTCGAATAGCTAATAAAGAAAGAACTGGACGAAAAATACATTGTTAAAAAGAATAATGCAATAATTATCAAGCCGAAACAGTTTTATAACACAAATAATCACTTTAACTTTATAACAAAACAAATGTTAGTACAAAATAATATTAAAAGTAAAAGGTGTCAACCCTATTGTAGTGGCGTGCAATCGATTCCCAGTACCTAATTACCGACACTGGTACGAAGACAAGTGCAATCGGCGAGTCGATTTTTTTCAAGTGTGTATTATTATTTAATAAATCAGAAAATTACTTATTACATAAGAGTCGTCAGAGAGGATAGACAACAAGCAACAAAACAATCACGTATAGAAACACAATTACGAATTTTAAGTTAAAAATACAATGGTAAAATTTAAGAAAAATCTGTAACTAGTCCTAAACTAGACTTGACAGTAACCTTAACCTAATAGAAAATAACAGTGCTTTAATGTTTCTATGCGTGTCCAAAAGTCCACGCAAAAGTCTATCTTCTCTTCGTCACGTAATATTATAATTATTCTATTTCCTTTTTATTTATCTATCTATATCTAAACATATTATATTTAGTCAGCCTTCGGTCTGTTTCTCTCCTAAACCACCCAACGGATTTTGATATGGTTTTTACTTTTACTACTAGAAAGAGCGATAGGCATACAAGGAAGGTTTGTGTAAATAATTTGCAGAAAAAAATTGCATCGTACGAAGCCGGATCGCGGGAAGGTAGGTCATTTAATAGTTTTTTTAATTTATAACTCACCACATAAAAAAAATTACCACCGACCAAGATTCAGACATTAAAGCTTTCTTCAGAAAACAAAGTCTTTTTCTATAATAGAAAATTGTTAAGGTGGAATTTGGAGAAATTTGCCAAAATTTGTTATTTTGTTAATAGGAGCAATTGTCGACTTTTTAAGACAATTTTGATATCGGCCATGGGTGCATGTGGTGTAATAAATGATCGCAACAGGCTCGTTTCTCAGAAGGGACGGACGCATTTTTTTATTTAGTACCGGCGCGCTGTTGGTCACGAATAAATGATAAATAGTTGGTAGTGGAGATCGGATGACGTCATAGTGTAAATATTTGTGCTGCGGAAACCGGATTTTTCGTACAAATTTTTGTCGCTGCATTTCCACGCTAAAATAAAAAAAAATGTTTTCCGCATCTAAAAATTGGCAAATGCTGGGAGTCAGTCGCTTTATATTTCGCTCTTGCAACTCGTGTGTATAAGCCGGTTTGTTCATTTTCCTTTTCGATTTGCTAAATATACAAAGTTAGGCAATAAAACTATATTTTTAGTCTCCATGTACGAGATAATAATAACCGATTGGGTAGAAGAGTTCCCGAATGGAGGTCACGAATTGGAAAGGGCAGCATGGGACGCCTTGCTAGTGCGAGTTTTACTCGATCATACGCGTCGAGCGCGTAAATGTCAATTTGTATAGGAATGAAGCAGCGCCATCTAGTGGTTAACGTGTACGTCTGCTTCATTCCCATACAAATTGACGTTTACGCGTTCGACGCGTTTGATCAAGTAAAACTCGCACTAGGCCCTCAGATAACTTGAAAGGCTTTGCGGGAAGCGACTGGATGCGAAGGACAGAAGACCGTGCGTGATGGCGAGCCTTGGGAGAGGCCTACATCCAGCAGTGGAGAAATGATCCAGCAACCAGATAAGCAGAATAACTATTAGTTAAAACATTTTAAATATTCACGAAGAAAATTTTTGTAAAAAAACATATTTTCTCATACATTTTATATGGAACGGTTTTCTGGGGCGGTACAACACCGGGTCAGCTACATTAGTCTTTATCTTTTATAGTATAAAAAAATCTTCCCGCTGTCTGTACCTCTGTAGAGATCTATTAAACTGCGAAACGGGTTTTAATGTGGTTTTCACTAATGGAAAGAGCCTTAAACAAGGAAGATTTCTATATATATTTAAACGCGAACGATGTCGCAGGCATCAACTAGTTTATTATAATAAAAGTCTTAACACAAAATTAACATAAAGGAAATGATTGCACATACCTAGCAACTTAAAAAAGACCTGCAAAACTCGCTAAGCATAACCGTTTAGTTAGTGCATCGGTATATATATCGAAAATAATATTACAAGCCCTGTTTGTTCACACGCAATTAGAGCTCGCCAGACTCATTAGCACATCGTTGAAGACGTGCTGACAGAACGTCTTGCATCTCTTTCACTCGTACGGCGTCGCGCCTCTGTCTCGCTCTGCGCTGATTGTGAATCTTGATTGTCTAGCCGATCCCGGATTTGTATCAAACGATTGGTGTCGAGTTTGCTTTGTAGTGTAGGTACTATTGGCTAGTTTATGACTTGATCCAGTGTTTTATTACGTTCCAGTGTTTGAAGTAAATACTTACTCGATTACTTCACAGTGTGAAACTGTAAACCACTAATGAAACAAATTCGTTCGAATCTCAGTCTGATTTTTTTTAAATGTAATATAGGGTGATAGACAGTCCGAATGTCCACTTGATCGTAGAGCTGCATATCCTAAAAGGAAGATTTGTATGAAACTCTACACAGAATAGATATGTCCTAAATTAAAATAATAATCTTAATTCCCCAAGTAAGAACTTCTAAGGATAACAACAAATACTTTAGTTCTCAAAATTGACGATAGATGTAGAGAGCGTACAACGGTATCAGTAGGTATCAGCTATCATTATCATAAAATACGAGTGAGACGTAATTTTAGTCATCTCTATGTTTTGTACAAAAAATGCTGTAATATTTTTTTAAATCGTTGTCTAAGTAACTACTCCATAGATAAATATAGACTTCAAAAACATAATTTAATAAGTCAACTATTCGATTTCTTTATTAACTTTTATTAAAGTATAACCTTTCGATTTCTTTATATTATGTACCTTTAATTTTTCGATTTCTTTATTCAGTTCAATTTATCAGCCTGTCTCTGCTCTTGGACCAAAACTGCATAAAAACAACATAAGCAGAAATCAATTTATTTCGTTTCCCATCTGAGCGTTTCCCACAGGTTCTTAAGAATATGATGGAAGGCATTAAATTTTAGCACATATTTAAGTTACATCATGCTTCAACCGAACTGACGGAACAAGGATCGCCTGACACCAAAATCCCCCATTAGAACATGCCCGGACTTATTTCAATAAGGCAGAACAACGATAATTTACAGTTATTATCCTGGCTGACCCCGCAAAACACCCACTACAACCGTGCCCGGTCCACTGTCACAAAAAACGAGCTAAAAGAAAACCCGGTATGACGAGAAAAAACTTAAAACCACCGGATTCTACTTCTCGACTTTATTGCTATAGCACTAAAGTTTAAACTCGATTGTCATGCACCGAGACGTTTAGTCGCGTCCGCTCCGAAAAAGGAGCTTTATTTCAGAAGTGAGAAAGCCTAAAGTGAATTATGGAAATGACTTTTAATATGTTAAAGTCAAATAGAGACCTTAAGCCGTACAAATAAGGTACATACTCGCTTGGGGGTGGGTTATATTTTTTTTAATGCTCGATCTCGTTTGGCAGGCGTACCTGCGCCCGCGCAGACGAGCCCTGTATTTATGGCGCCCGTCTTGTACACCGTTCGGATACCACGTGGTTCTTCGTTTCGGTATTAAAAACCTTGTTAGGATCTGTTTCCTCTCATTATCTCGTTTGAATTTACATGATTATGATTATTTTAGAGTGAGAAATAAAACAGGTAAAGTTTAATTTCTTATTTAAATTCTATTTTATTCAGATTTAATAAAAACATTTTAAACAAATGAAGCAAAAAAGCAATGGAAATATCGTAATTATTTCAAACTAACTTTTGATCCCGACTTCTTTCGCTTATCTTTGTAAAGAATGGGCTTTCTTACTGATTTATAAACTATATCACTGTAATATTTCTTAAAGTAGTTTTGACGAGACATAGATTTATGATCTACCTTCGTATGCGATAATAAAATTCTGGCTGACTAAAAAAATCTATATTTAGGTAGATGATTAAAGTTCTAAGACTGTTTGGTTTAACCCACCCACTTAATGGTTTTGAGTTTTGACTCTTTTGTAGTTGGTAACAAAAACAACTCTATGCCTTAGACAGACTTTTGTTGTTTTAGTTCTTATAAGTTAACTCAGTTCTTCGCCTTTTTTTTATTTAAGCTAAGTTCTTATTAAGTTGTCTTTAAGTAAAATATAATTATCAATTTGTGCGTATCATCTCCTAGACACAAGAAATAGTGTCCACAGACACATGGATTTTTTGACCGTAACGTCACATGAGAAAAAAAAACCAAAAGGGACAGGAAGAAAGGGCAGTTAACTAGATGATTAATAGCGTACAATTTTAAGAATCGTAATCTATTATCGTTTCTTGTTATGTTACATAATTGACAATTAAGACAAATTGGCATTTTTAATTGGGTCGTTTCTAAAACTTGTAGATCGTACGAGTATTTTTTAAAGTTACGCGGACGGAGTCGCGTGCAACAGCTGGTTTATAATAAACTTTAAAAAAAATCATATATTTATGAAACTTTATGCACTTGACTCTAAATTTAATTCAGATAACCTACGACGAGTTGATCTCCAGTTAATGTCTATAAAAGTTAAACAATAGTGAAGTTTTCGATCTTTAGCGAACTCAAGTAAAGTTAAGCACCTTACAATCTCTGTTCAGTCTCCGAAGAAGTCAAACTGGGGTTCTTCGAATTTCAAATTCAATTCATGCCTTTGTGGCTTTACATTACAGATTCTTCAAAGTAAAGAGAAAAAAAATAGATAATTGTTGTGGCTACAATAGCACCGGATGGGTTTACGGTGATTTTCTTTGTTTAGATTAAAAATTATTCGGCAAAAGGCATATGAGGACATGACAAGTATGTGGGAAGTTTTCTACTACATTCATACAAACATACTGGCTGGTCATAAATTACAAGCCTAACTCATTGTTAGTCTAACCAATAAGTCTCTGATCAATCACGAAAACCACTAAAGACGAATAGTGAATTTGGACAGATTATAATTTGTTTAAAGTAGTTAAAAGGCACAGTAATAAAGTTTATTGGGAATTTACATTTTAAGTGGGAAGTTTTATATGAAACAGTATCCTATCTATACCTAAATCAAAAACCCTGTGAGGATGAACATGGATGTTTTCTTGTTGAACGGATTTTGATCAAACTTTACATTAACACAATATATGTAGTTTATACATCGGAATTACTAATTAATTTGACGACACGTTTTGTCTAGTGGCTAGTAACCCTATTTGTTAACCAAACGGTCGCGAGTTCGAATCCCGCTAGGGGCGAAAGTTTATTGTGTTAACATTTTACCTTTGTACCTGAATCATGGATGTTTTGTATTTACAAAAAAAGTAATTTATGTAGTATACGAGTATCAACTGTCTGGTATCCATAATACAAGCATAAGTTGCTTACTGTGGAACTAGATGGTACTGTGTGAAAATATTTATTATTTATTTATTTATTATTATTAAGTCGCAGGTATAAGTTAGTTTAGTTACAAATTGATTTAGTAAGGTTTCTTTGATAATAAATAATTAATGTTATAAAAACAAAATGAACGCAAAATTAAAAACAGCTTTAAAAATTATGTCAGCCCTTATTCTATTTAACAAAAAGTAACTGAAAAATTCTTCTTCTAATGGTGCCACTACTCTACTAAGAAGATTGGCGACCATAATGGCCACCTTAACCTTGGAAGTTGCTGCACGAAGGCGGAAGCGAGTGCTCATACCAAACCATTCTCTTAAATCCTCAACCAGGATGTCTTTACTTTTTTCTTGGAAAGAAATTAAAAGATTAAAAATTACTTATCTTTCAATCAATTTAAATCCCACCTCTATTCTGTTGGTACACCAACAAAAAGCTCAAAGTGGTTAAATATTGTGCTTTTCAAAGATACGCCAGACATGCGCAGGCGTCACCGAGATAAGCCTTATTGCACAGATTGTGGTTTTAAAAAAACGTGGCGACCGTCTCAAGGCACATTCGGGTAATACAATTTATCTTGGGGAGATTGGAAACTTGATGGGGTCTTAAAGCTTTCAAAGAATTTTTCCTTTCACTCAATAAATACAATTTATTTACTATGTAGGTACTTAGTTAGTTAATCATTAGATAATACAGGAACTACAGATATCTATGATCTATATTATATTGTGTGCAAGACGACTAATAAAAATATATTTAAATTTAAAGTTGGTTTTTCGCACAAAATAAAATTGTGCGAGACGACTAAGTACTAAACCGTTTTATAAGTATCTACTCTGTGTTCGATAATTATTAAGTTCAATCAATTGTATCGTTTCTACGCTATCGTTGTGTATTTTTTTTAATGTTAGAAAATTAGTTTATTATATGGCCGAAAAATCTTATCATATAAGCATTTATAAAGAAAAAAAATGGGTTCATTCGAGGTTCAAACAAAAAATAATGTAGGTACAACTAGAAGCCCTTTTCTCAAGTAGCAAATAGCTTACAAGTGGTCGGCTTTGGGTTAAAAATTAAATAATTACTCTGAAGTGGGTCACCCGTTAAACACTCTCCCTACGATTCTTGACTGACATAATCATGCACGTTTAGAACCACTCGTTGCCATGAAATACAACTGTTTTCACCATAATTGTAACAATTTAAGGCATACCAGTAAAATGTGGTTAGATTATGATAAATGAGTTGTAAAAATTTACATAGAATAAATGATTTAACCACTTGAATGACAAGGCAATTAGTCTTATCATTTCAAAACGCAATGAGTACGCTTGAGCCTTCTCAACTGGCTAAGTTAGGTTCCAAGTTACGTCCCTGAGCCAATAAGTTTAGTCATCACAGCGATACAAGTTGCTAAGATCGGTCGGACGAGAAAATGTAGCTTCGTAATTAGCAAAAAAAAGCAGAATTCGATTCTCTCATTGATCTATGTCTCGGATTTAGATTTTACAATAAATAATACATATATTTTCAGGTAATAACAACAAAATAAAATAAACGCGACATACAAAAGACTAGCGGGTCAAACATGCACTTTTTCGTAGTTCAAAAACTATAATGAACTAACTATAACAAGTTAAAATAATCAGCTCAGTTGTCTGTAATATAAAAATAAATTAATACAATTGTTTGTTTCTCATCATTACATAAAAGTTATTCAGATTTCGGATTATTATTGCAAATACTATGTATAAATTAATGTTACCTATACTTTTTTGATTAAGATCATGTCATTGGTGTGATTGTGAAAGGGGTCAAAAGAGATTTTATTATCTCTTTATATACGAGGGGGTATCGTATATAAAAAAGATTATCGTACGTATTTAGTGGGTCACGACATTAACAAGTTTGAGAAATGATGTTCCAAGGTTCCAAGATAACATTCCTAACGACAGTTGCTATTTTTAACTTTAATTTAATTCTAATATAATGTGTAAGTAAATATTTACTAATACTGGTGAAAAATGGATGGAGATGAAACTGAGAGTTGTGTTGAAGCATTATTATGCAAAAATTCAAGACAATATGTATTGTAATCTTTAGCTTTTAATTACTAACATAAAAAAGGAACCCCCAGTAGTTGGGGGATCAAAAATAGTGTACACCTATAACATCTTCTAAAGAAAACCTGTCACTTCAAAGGAAACCTATAAAATTCCTACCAAAACAGTATGGGACGATGCAAAACAAACAAAAGAATGTACAACTACACCACATTTCGTGTTTCTGTCACTTCAATCTCTATTACAACTTGCATAAAGGTAAAAATTGCTTGTACAAACGTATAGGTATTGTAAGGTTAAAAAAACTTGTTCGTTGTTCGTTAGGGTGCATGACTGGCAATCGAATAACATCACGATATTATGGCGATTATAACACTCGAAAGTTTGGATGTGGCATTTTTATATGAAGATTTTTTAAGAGATAAAATACTTAAGGAAATTTCAAATTCATTCACAAGTAAACATACAAAAAGTATTGTAGAAGCAGTGTAAAATTTAATACTTGAATCTGCCTTGAATAGGGAAGGTTAGTTTACTTTTCTAACTAATAAGGCTTGTGTTTTATAAGTTGCATACTTTATTCATTATAGGTAATAACAGGAAATGATTAAAATGTTTCGCCTTTGAGTGTTTACTTAGTTAATTGGAATTAAAGAGAATTTATGTAAATAACACGCAAAATAGGTACATAATAGATAACTAAATAGAAAATTGTGTTTTTTTTTTGGGGTTTTGAGATCGAATAAAGTTTGTCAGTCTCACTGGCAATAATTGCCTGTGATTCCTTACTTTTAGACGTGTAGATAGATGTCTCAAAAATACACTAGTTCTTACCACATCCAAATTGTTATGAATCTATGAGCACTCATCCTCGCTCGCTTTGAGTGAGTGATTACAATTTAAGTAAATATCTTTCTATATCGTTCTGTATCTTATGCAATGTCATTGCGTCTATCTATATACTATACAGACATATCGGATTTTGAAAAAGGAACAAACAGAATAATTGAATAACATAAAATTTTAGATAACAGGTAAACATTATCTACCTTTTTTTTATTGAAATTTATGGTATGATTTTTTTTAAATTTTATTGCTTTAATTTACTATTGAGGTACAGTCTTAATTTTTTATTACTGTATTAGGTATACTATACTATAAAACTCTTGTGTAAATATTTTTTTATGTTTTTCGGCCTTTTTTCTAGTAATCGCTATTTGCTTTACAAAAAAAAATCAAAATGACTTTTTTTACTTGAATTTAAGCAACTTTAGAAACAAGTTTATGGAAAACAATCATTTTGTGATTCTAAATAAAGTTCTTATTCTTAAGTTCTATTTTTTATTTGAATGTTGAAAAAAAATCATATATTTTTAAATACATCTCTCCGTTTGTTTCCTTCGGCTAATCATTAAAATTATACTTACTAAAACGATTTTTATGGAACTTTCATTAAAAGCTAAGAGGACTATTCATAGAAAATCTATCTCAATTTTCCTTAAAATTTCTGTATCTTTTCCTGTATCCATTATACTTGAAAGCTTACGATTCGAATTTTATTGTCAAACGAGCGTGTTGCAACCTCAGATTTTTTAATAATCTGAGGTTGCAACCTAAAACCAAAAATATTAATGTTCATATAAATGTATATTCCGCTGGAAGACATGGTTTATTCACGATGAACCACTACCTGGTGGGATAGTGTTGGTGTGGATATACAAACACGGAACATTCCTAAGTACGGTCAACACAGTTATTTACACAGCTACTGGTGTTGGCCACACGCGAGCCGACACTAGCTCACTCTTCGAGCAAATATTCGTTTCTTTCCACAGATTTTTTGGTAGCGTCAACAAAAGCATCAATAAATTAATCATAACAATATACAACAATAACAATAGTAATAATGGCAGGGAAAAGTGCACCGCGTAATACGAGTATCATATAACAGAATGCATGTTGTATTTCGGTGCGTGAATGAGAGATTTCAAAGTACATTCCCCTTGTCCCTTATTCTTTATCTTACTCAGAGTCGGCAATGCATTTGGAAATCCTTCTAGACATGCACGACCATCATAAGTATCAGTTTAAATCAATATTCTTTATTGCATCTATAGGATCACATTTATATTATGCAGGTAATTTGTTGCCACAGATAATTTTTTTAGGTATCTATTAAAATACCTAAAAAAATATTTGTCTTAATACGAAAATAAGATTAATTTACCCATAACCAGAGTTAGAGTTCATCCACATTGGTTGAAATTCGACTGTTCAATCTGACTGAAAAAAAAAACTGTTTGTAAAATTGATAACATTAAAGCTACTAAAAAAAATTTAGACAAAAATGAGAACAAAAAGGGACAGCCTATTTTTACATTAGGTACGCACGTAATATTAGTATTACTAAATAAAATACAAAATAAAATTTTATTTGCTTATTAGTTATTATTTAAAGTTTTATTTGCTGTCGGTACTGCGTACGCGCAGTGCCCTCCGGCGTTTTTGTGTGGCATCACGCATAGCTTTTATTTTCCCTGTTAGCGGTCGACTTGTTAGCTCGCCCGAACTTTAGTCACAAAACTTCTTGTTAGTACAATTTAGAATATATTTTTTTAATATTTGAATAGGGAAGTCCTTACTTTATCAATGGCAAAGTTTAACGTGGTATCTAAGGGATCGGAAACTATTTTTAATATTAAAATTAAGAAATTTCGTAATAAACTATGTCAGATATACGAGTAAATGCAAAAAAAATGCATCCCTGAGCAGTTGAGGGCGCGTCGTTATTTTTATAATGAAAGTAACACTGAATCATTTAAATATTTAAACATGTAGGTAAAGTATGTTTGCTAAAAAACGGTTTTAATTTTTTTAGATAAATAAATATAAATTTTAATGTATTTTTATTACTATACCAATTCTAATGATTCAACTGCATACCTATAATAGGTATTAGATATATTACGTGGACGTATTAGCGTCACGTGGGTGGTCCCTTGACGCAAATCCTACAATACGTGCAATGTAGTCAACGACTATTGAAATTATTATCACAATGGGGACTTACAAAAATACTATTTCTCCTGCAACTTAATTTGACATAAAATATGATAGTATTATGTGACGTACTTGACATAAATTATAAAATATTAGGTACCTATGTCATAAAAACAAACACTAACATTTTTCAGCAATGTCGTCTTCAAAATGAGTGGTCTTCTAAATTTAAATTAAATCTGATAGGTTTTATCTGAATTTGTTTAGGCGCAATTTTTTATTACTTAGAATAGATTTTCTAAGATTTAATTATACATTCGTAATTTTATTAGAAAATGAAATTTTAATTTGATAATTCGAAGTATTCGAAAACGTTTTTTTATTAAATAATTTTTTGTACAAATTTAATGATAAATTAATTTTTAAACAACTGTAACCCCTCAAATTAATAAGTGTGCACCCTTTCGTTTTGCCCCCAAATACTCATAACACACCCCGATTATTAGTAAAGTATTATCCGTAACTGGCAACACTAATCGGTCATTAGCGAGTTCCGGCGCGGTGTGGGGTTGCTATAATCGCAACGAATATGTAATCGTTGTGGGAACTGTGTACATTAATAACAATACAATTTGTAATGGAGCCATAAGTTAGGCAATAAAAATGTATGTGTGTGTGATTTAAAATTGAAATAATCGTATTTTTTTATAGAACTATTTTGAAATACAGTCCTATTTTAAGCTTCATCTAACAATTTTATCAAAATCGTTGGATAACTAGCGACCCACCCCGGTTTTGCATGGATGCAACATCCATATGTAGGGTACACGAATTCTCCTATAATAATAGTTTATGGCATTTCCCTTTAATGAAACCTGCATTAAATAAAAATCCGTTGCGTGGTTTTAAGAAGCGGAGAAACAGACAGAAGCAGACAGTTTATTTTATTTTATAATAATACTAGAGACCCGCTCCCGGTTTCGCCTAGGAAAAACTTAACTAGGTTTTATTATTTATATATAAAAAATCCATCTAATTGATGGTGAAAACCGCATCAAAATCCGCAGTACGGTTGCAAAGCGAAGCGACTTCAAATTATTCTATGTAAAGATCACCTACGACTTTCATGATCGGTTCAGTAGTTAAAGAGTGAAAATTTAAAACACAAACTTATACTTTCATTGATTAATTATAATACATATTTGGTATAATTAGTGAGTGTTATTTTAACGATAAAGTATGTGCATAAAGTATGTATACAAATTAAAATACTGGCCAGGTAGACATGAATCGAAGTGAAACAATTAAAACATCGAACTGGAGTTCCATTTTCGAATTGTTGGCGTTCGATTGGCCGCCGAGTGATTCTCGGGGTTGTAATGGGTAATATTATATGGAATGAGCTTTTTTATAACTAAACCGAAGGGCAGAACTGGTTTCGATTCCTTTTACGCCTGCTTCATTTTTATTGTAGTTTGGCTTTTTATTTCACATTATTATTATATTACGACACGTTTTTCGACCTTCGACGTGCACTTTAAAATTCAACTTTTATGACGTTTCCCTGTTAAAATTAATACCTACGTTCGCGACCACTTAGAAAGAAATTATCGTGGCTAAGGAAATTTTTATTTTCTTCTCCTTTGGTACATAATAATATTTACACAGTATTTTTTTTGTGCAACCCAGGGTAACAATGAGCAGTAAAATCAATTTGTGCAGAGACTGAAGCGAGTCATAAATGCTCTTTCGACCTAATGGTCTTGACCGTGGTCGGATTGTGGAGCACTACAGAAAATAAAACTATATTTTAAAAGCTATGGCAGTCCGCCGTAAAATTAAAAAGACAAATTATTGGACGTCTTCGTGGAAGCCAGCCTTTGTTATCTCACAAGTGTTTTTCAAGAGTTCTGTTTATCTTCCTCGCCACTCGCACTAGCGAAGATCGCGTATTCATTTCTCTTTCTATCTCGTTAGCGAGAAAGGCGTTCTAACAGGGCGTAACAGACGCTTCCACGGTTACGTAATTCTGACACTTTCAGCTTTCATAACAAGGTCCGTTGTTGTATAAAGGATTCAGTTTACGGTTTATCGAGACGAATTCCTTAAAGGGCGTAACTGTTACTGCTCGCATAGCGTGATATCGATTTATGGCGCACGGAATAGACGTTCATTTTGCTTAATTGGCGCCCGTTCGATAGGTCGTATGTTTCGACACGGTTGGGTTTTTTCATCTACCTTTACTCGGGTGTCGCTCAATCAAAAACGAGTTCTAACACGTACACTTTGAATTCGAAATCGAATGGTAAGTGAAATTTAAATTTTAGAAGCATTAACATAATGATCATCGTACGCGTTTGATGGAGCAGGTGTGGTGTATATCGGTTTATTCTCGGTTTTTATTATGAAAAAATCTCGTTATGTTTCAAGTAAGTTTACGAGATTACACACCGTGAGTGGGACTGGATAATTTTTTGGTAATTAGTCGAAACGAAATGCGGCCGGACGGAATCGTCGTATTGTCAAGATCATTGAACCGTCAACACTTTTATTATGCTGCGTATAGTATACACACTAATTGATTCGTAAGTGATTATTGGTTAATGAATTGATATTAATTAATTAATAATCACTAAATAATATGTAGTTCATAGTAATTTTACACTAAAACTTTTAAATACCTTGCTTATGGAGTATTAGTTGTTTGCACTTAATTTATTATTGCATTATTGCTTATTATGCAACTATTAATGCATTTATTGCTTATATTTGCAAATACCAAATATCACCATTTCAATGAATTTTTTTTTATTAAAAATAGTAAAAATGCAATATGGCATCATAGTTAATACCCTGATTAAGTAAAGGTTGTGTTCATTTGGTTATTTTGGTAAAAATTGTGTTCCGTCCGTTTGAGGTCAGTCTCAAGTAAACAATCAAATGATCTTATTTTTGAGAATAAAATTCTTTATAAACCGAAATGTCTTTTTTGCTTGCTAATAAGTATAGACAATGATTATACTTATTATTATTTATGGATTAGTATCTCGTGTCATTGTCTATTTGTCTTTAGATAATATATTTAATTGAAATATTTATTTATTTCAAAATGACCACTTTTATCAAAATCAAAACAATTACTCTGCTGACTGTACAAAGATTAATAGAAGCGATAAATCTTCATCATTTCACGTTCGGGTTATCGTTTTAAAAGTTCTCAGGTGAATAGTTCTAAAACTTTCACTGAGCTCGTGAAGTGTTGTAATAAAACCTTTTAATATAGGCGATAAAAACGATCGACCTATATTTCATTTTGGATATTAGAAAGCAGGACCACTCAAGGCCTGATTTATTCATTAGGCAGTACGCAACTGCCTAGGCTGTCTTGTATTGGCTTACTCCGCGTCTAGAGAAATAAATTTTGAACTTAATTTAAGTCAAAGATTTAAATCGAAAGATGCGGCGTAATCTCCTCGCGCCATACTAAAAACACACCGAAAATTCTTAACAATGGGTTGGGCGCAGGCGCTCAACCCAACTACAACTGCACGCCAGCTACAGTGAGTGACGGTCGCTTGTTGAGAGCGTTGCTATCGTCACAGTCACGTTTGAAGTAAGGAATGTGTTGTCTGTGTTTAAAAGTGTGTTTAGACAAAGGTGTATTTTATACTTTTGTCTTTAGTATAATGTATGTTGTATTTTGTAATACACTTTCGCTAGTAATGCCGCATCTCTCGATTTAAATCTTTGATTTAAGTAGTGGCAGAGCACACTGCATGTCGCAGTTTTTTTAACTTCTTTGTAATTTTTTATAACTCTATAATTATGACGAATCTAGTTTAGGACGACTTGACGAAAATCAAACAATACTACTTCGGTCTTATATTATTCTTTGAAATTAGACGTAGGTTAGAGAGTATCACTCGGCAACTAACCAAATTGGTTTTCAAGCGCAAAAATTACAAGTTACATTTGAAATAAACGACTAGTAACATTTGACCTGTGTAACGTTAACGAATCCCCCTCAACGTTCATTGCTTGAAAGAGATCAGGGAGCGTGTGAGGTCTTATTAAAATGGACACTCTTCTTATTAGTGTTGCGTTACATATAAATTCTAGCGTCTCGTATGACCCTTATGAAACGTCGCTCTCTGTAACAGTATTCCTTTGTAAATATTTTTGTTAATGTGTGAGTTAATGTTCCCATTTCTGACAATAAATAATTACAAATTACCTACAAAGCTATATTCATCGTGTACTAGTAATATTACAATTTTACTATAATAGAACATTGATACAGTATAACAATGAACCAACAGTTTCAACAACTTCGTTTTCTGCTATGTATAACATCGATGGCTATTAGGTATTAGAAACAGACTTTTAGAATTCACTAATATAAGTAATTTTGTATGTAAATGGATGTACGAATTTTAAAGAAAATCTAATACAGTTATTAAATTATATTAGACTAGCGATCCGCTCTTGGCTTCACACGAGTTTAATTTAAAAAAAATCCTTTCTTAGCGATGCTGACCTTACAAAATATACTTTATGTTCTAAATTTAAATTCAGCTTTCCAGACTTTATACATATGTTCCACATTTAACCTTTTTCAACTTAGTAGTTTTAATTGAGCGTTGATAGTCAGGTTAGTAAGTATAGATTAATTTACAAATTCAAAAAAATCCAGATTTCATGTTTGTTTTTTACCTATTATTTCAATAGATAACTCGCTCACAATAGGTGGGTTCTGTGCCGTTAGTCACCTAATCTACCATGAAGTGGACTATCAGGCTGTCTGCCATCTTCAACATAAAATTATAATTATAATAATTGAATCAAAGAACGCTACGGCAAATTGAAATATTAAATCGAAACGATTAGAATGAGCGTTAGCCAACACTACTTGATCCCTCGTGTGATATTCGAGAAACAAACAAAAGAAGAGAGATAACATTTGTTCGAGTTGAGAAGTACATGAGTCAACGGGTCGGGCGCGCGAGCGATGTTTGTTTTAGCGCGGGAATGATTGTTAAGAACGCGTTCTTAAATTAAAAATTTCAAATTTCCTCTTCAAACATTCCTTCAGCACTTTATGTATCAAAATGCAAGTCTTAGTTCTTAACGCTCCGTTAGGTCAGATTTGAACTAAGTATTGCAAAAATAATGGGATGTGGCTGTGTATTTTACTTTACGTCTACGTTACGAGTAATATTTTCATTGAACTTATTATATGTACCTACCATCAAACTACTACAACATGGAACACGCGTGCCATACAAAACACTACGAATTTTATGGAACATTTAAAAGTGACATATGCGTAGAGCATTAACTGTCATTTAAAACAAAACAAACATAATAATAAGTTCGTAATTTAAAGAAAATGTGACTTTACGTCAACCCATTAGAGTTTAAAATGAAATAGTAGAAGTTGATCGTTACAACTTTTTACCATTGACGCGTGAAGGCAAGAGTCCGCCATGATTCTTTCAAAGGCGTTCTTTTTATGTGCCGCTTTGGCATTTGTGACGCAAATTCCATTGTAGTATTTCGATGGTACCTACCTATTATATCCAACGAATCCAAAAAAATCTTTGATGCTTTAGCTTTCGACTTTTGTATTTAAATTTTGGATGTAGATGATAGATATGAACCTACAGATTTTGTTATCATCAGTATTCTTAATTGCCTCCCACTATGGTAGCAAAATTAAAGACGTAATCACATCAAAAAAATTTCTATATATATATCTTATAGCAGACGAAACCGCAGGCTAAGCTAATTATAATCGCATTCGTTGTACCTACATATTATTAGAATTTGCTTAAGTAAGTAATGTTACAATTAACACAAAAATTACGAATTACTTTAGGCATTTAGTCATTGTTTCGATTGCAGCATCTCTAGACCGGCTGATAAAGAAGTGATGACAAGTGAATTAAATAGAGATAAGTCTGGCATTCAACAAAAATGCCGACTCGAGTTACATTAGAAACTTCAAGATTAGAACGGAAGCTAAATATTTAAAGAATTTAACCGCTTTTCTGATAAAAAGTTGAAACCCTATTTAGATAAAATATGTTGTGTCATCGTTTGTGAGATTTTGTTTTAACCATGATTGTGTTAAAAATATGTATTTTCTGCTTGACCTCTTATAATTTATAAACCGTTTATTTTATAATTTTAAAATTATTGAAACCTAATATTCAAGATGTAGGGAAATAAGAAATATTATATCACTAGCTGGTGCCCGCGACTTCGTCCGCGTTGAAAAAGAAAAATGTAGCCTATCCTGTGTCCCGCGTACGTCTAATTGTTTATGTACCAAGTTTCATGAAAATCAGTTAATTCGTTTAAGAGTTATGTAGGAACATACATACTTACATACATACAGAAAAAATTCTAAAAATGGTCAATTTAGTTTCAGTATGATGTATAGAGCCTATAAACACGATATCTCTGAAAACAAAGTAACTTACTCCATGACCAACCCTTACAGATTTATTATTAGTATTGATTGATATGGGGATTGTATTACTAAATGGGTAAATTGATTTTTCGTCGTCTTTCGTCAGCATTTCGTACCCGTGACAATTTGTGAAAAAATGTCAAGTTGGTTTGTAGTTAATTTGTTTGCATACCCTTAAAAAACTCGAGATTGGATAACTAGTTATATCGATTTTAATTAAGTTTTCACATAAAATATGGAGAGAGATAAACGGAGAAAGTTTGCAAATATAAAAATTGCATCGGAGGCGAAGACGGGAGCTATTCCTTATATTAGACTAAAATAAGGAATATTTTTACTTTGAATTTTAAACCCCTAGAAACAATCTTAAAAAAAATCTTTTAATAGTCTTTAGTGTACCAGAAGTAAATTTGATAGATAAGTTCCCGAGTGTATGCTCGGTGCCGGTTTACGCTCACATAAATCGCTCCAGCTCGTCAATTATGCGTACTATAGTTATTTTGGGACGTTTAATTGCTTTGCCCACGCGCAGTCGACATGTCCGCGATACATACGGCTTTTTAACGACCAATCAGGAACGGCTAAACGTTAGCATATTAAATTTTTCGTTCCCTCAACTTTTTAAAATTAACAGAAAATTGTTGAATTGTTGGTTGGATTTTTTATAGAATTTCTTCAAGTGAACTCCTGGCGGAGATTGTCATAGTTATGGATCGACCTTGTAAACTCGACAAATAAAGTGCTTTTTTACCCTAAGCTTGAACATTCTTTGTATGTTGCAGAATGATAAGGTCTGTTTCCCTTTGAAAATTCAAAGTGACAATTTCTATTGCTATCTTTGTCATTAATCGTGCATGACTAATGTCATGCACATTAATTTTATTTGAATTAATTTTATTACAGACTAGCTGGCGCCCGCGACTTCGTCCGCGTTGAAAAGGGAAAAGTAGCCTATCCTGTGTCCCTACGTCTAAATGTTTATCTACCAAGTTTCATAAATTAATTAATAGTTGGTATGACTGAGTAAGCAAGCATACAAATAAATTGCCTATTTCTTCAATAATTATTTTAACACCAAAAACTACATGGATACTGGCACGTAAGCAAAGCCGCATTTAACTCTATATCGACTTTATATGCATGCTAAAATTAAAATATACAAATTGCAATCACATTAAAATGTAAAATAAACCAATTTATTCAAATCGTATTAATTTTATCTACGAATAACCATTTGATTTTTAATGTATGTAGATTTATAAATAAACAACCTGTCTAATCTAGTCTTTTATATGCTGTTTAGTGGAGTTCACTACGTAACAATAATAATAATAGATAAAATAGAATAATAACAGAAAATAGTTGTTATTAGGTCTGCGATATTATTATACATTATTTGTTATTAACTGTTCTAAACAAAATTGTTATTTCAGTAATATATTCGGCATTCTAACAACGGTGTGACAGAGTCTGCACCCTTCCATTCGAAGGTAAGTAAAGCCCTAGGCAACACAAACAACGTCATACTGCAAAAATAACTGCAAGTGCACTGCGACCTTGATAGCATAAGGGAGAACAGCATCCCTTACAAACTCACCGACGGTGTAAGGTAAGGGAGTAGTTCTATCGCCAGGGGCCCTAGCCAATATGCAAACGCTTCGTTGCGTACTTCGGAAACGAAGAGAGAACGACAAGAGAAAACTTTGTAATTGGTCAAAATTTTATTTTGACAACCAATCACCATAGCGTTCTCTCTTCGTTTCCGAAGTACGCAACGAAGCGTTTGCATCTTGGCTATCTTGGCTAGAGCCCAGTTAATGTTAAGCAGTGTGTCCCTTGAATAGCACAAATCGCTGTTACAGCAAATTAGACAACAAATTCACGAAATACCCAAATGACTACTACACAAAGTTAAAAAAATAGTTCAGTATACTTAACATAGATTAAGCAATTCGTTACTAACGACATTCTATCAAAGTTTATGTAACTTAGATTAGAAACTTACATAAAATATTTGGATACATTCTACACACGTGTCTTAAATTCATGTTGATATGAATCTACAGTAGGAGTATTTTAAATCAAATTCGTGGCAAAAACGCGAAAAAATTAATGAATTTAATTATTTTTTTAATGAATTGACAACGACATTTAATTTCAAACAAGCTCTAATGGACTGCATTTTTTATACAGAACTACACGCTTCGCCCGGGTTCAAAATAAAAACTCTCATATCTTTTAAGTTGGACCAAATTACACATAGTTACGAAGTTTTATCAAAATCGGTTCAGTAGTTTAGGAGTTCACTTGCGTCTAACAACGTGACACGTAATTTTTATATATAGTTAGTTATAGAGATTTTAAATTAGGCAAGGAGTACCTTAGTTAAAATTTTCTAGGCACTACAAGATTTCAAAACTGAAACCTTCTAAATTATCAGTTTTTCTTTAATTACACACTTTTTAAATTAATATTTTATTAAATTAACGCTTCGGTTAGTGAAGAAAAAAAATATAAACATAAAAAATCACTTTATTGAATTCAATTTAAGCACGCTGTATATGCCCAAACACTTTTAATATTGACATGGAAGAGGGAATCGTAATCCTATACGATAACATCAAATCAGTCAAAATGTCATAGATATAAAACACACAATACTTTGCAGTGTAGTAACTAGCAGTTAAACAGGCCTGTGCTACTGAACATTCTCTTCTGTGGGCTTAGGGCCGATAAGGTATCTGGTGCTGATAGTACATTATTGATTCGTTGATAACGGATACACTTTCTACCGGTTCAGATTTTTATGTTGTAACATTTAGTTGTTAAAAGTACACTATGATCAAAGAGTACAAAGTAATTTTGTCTGAAATAAATTTTTATGTACTTGTTGTCAGACGAGTTGACGGTTCAGACTTGATGGTAGGTGGCTACCGTCGCCTGTAACATAAGCAACTTCATAGGGGCTGCAAGCAGCAAGTAGCCTGCCGACCATAAGATTAATGATAGGGATTAACTAGGAAGCGAAAGGGGCAATGGCATCTCTTACTGTTATTTCACTGTGGTCCTTATACTTCTATAAGGGACCACTGTGAAATAACAGTGTGAATAACATAAGGGGATGGTTACGGCAATCAGACGGGCTGCCCAAATCAAAGATTTAAATCACAGATGCGCTCTGTGCTTCTGAAAACTGTCCACGTAATATTATGTCTGTATGCAACGTGAACCGCTCACTGCTTTCTACAAGCGACTGAGGCGGGAAGAGTGAGCTCACTCTTCCCAATGATGACACATTTTCGGCCGCCTGAAATATGGCAAAGGCTGTGCCTGGCAAAGGCTGGCAAAATCTGTGATTGAAATCTTTGGCCCAAGTGACAATGCAATGACTGGTTGCATATAGTAATCTAAAGATGCAATTTGCACCACTGAACAAGCACTGTTCAGTTTCTACATTTCATTTAACTATTTATATGTAGTTTATCTGTACATAAAATAAATAAATAGACTAGCCGCGCTGCTTGAGTTGAATAGCACGTATTATATGAATAACCTTGAAGTGTTTGTAATCTTATCAGAGTTTATTTTAGATAAGAATTAGCTCTAACCAGGATATATAATTAAAACACTAAATCAAATATAATTAATTTATCAATTCATAACAGCCACAACATTAGGCCAAGAATGAAATGCCAAGATTTACAAGTAACTATGTACAAACGGAAAGACGTGGTCATAAAGGAGCTCAAATGACTGCACACAGGCGCACTAAACTTGCATAACTAATGCATTCGCGAAGGTGAAGTTTATGCAAGCCGTCCTAGAACACGCAGCACCTGGAAGAGTCAACTTTAACTACATAATGGAGTTATTTGACTAAATTACAACAAAAAATAACAAATTGTTCATAATAAATAATGAGTGTTTCTGCTTTCAGAAATGTGTTAGTAATAAAATGTATAATAAACTATTTTACACGCTTGAAGAAATGTAAAAAAGACGTTAAATAAAATATACAATAAAGTATAATACCTAGAATGCCGCCTTAGGTTTTTTCGTGGGGAATGTTTTTATACGCACTTATAAAAACATTTTCAATGAAAATCCTTTTTATGGAAAACTGTCATTCGGAATGTGTTATTTTCTTATCATTCCTTATCCTTACATAGTTAGTAAAATTTAAAGTCGCTTTCCATGTCTGTCTGTCTGTATATCCATTAACTCCTCCTAAACCATGCAATGGATTTCGATGCGATTTTTACCATCAGTTAGATAATTTTTAACGAAAGTTTTATACATATATAATAAAATCTAATTAAGTTTTTATTTAAGTAGAAAAAAACAATATTTGCAACCAAGCCGTGGCAACTTGTCTGTCTGTTCGTTAACTACTACTAAAACAACCAACGGATTTTGATAAGGTTTTCACTAATGGAAACGAGGAATAACAGAAGGGGACAGCGACTTTTTCTTATGATAGGTCAAAGTTTTGATAATTAATTGCGATCAATATGAATCAAAAATGTTAAGCAGCCACATCCAGAACTTTAATTCTGTGAAACATCTATGCAGGCCAATGCAACGGCCCACGTTCAAACAAACAGACTCCATGGATCGTAATTAGGAAGTATGTATGTATTCACGCCCACAAACGTCTAGATATGGCTCGTGAAATTAATAACGACTATAGTACAAAAGCTGCTGTTGAATCGTTGATTATTTTAATTGTAGTTGCACTGGGACCTTGTAGAAAATTGTATTGCTTTTAAAGGAAAATTAACCTCATACCTTTACCTAGTTCATCATCCCACTACTCTTAAATATGTTAATGTTTACCACCTTATTTTACTAAGCCATTATTATGAGCTTTTTAATTTCATGTATGAATCAATACTAATAATAAATCTGTAAGGGTTGGTCATGGAGTAAGTTACTTTGTTTTCAGAGATATCGTGTTTATAGGCTCTATACATGATACTGAAACTAAATTGACGATTTTTACAATTTTTTTCTGTATGTATGTAAGTATGTATGTTCCTCCATAACTCTTAAACGAATTAAGTGATTTTCATGAAACTTGGTAGATAAACATTTAGACGTACAGAACACAGGATAGGCTTTAATATTAGTACTTACCTATACATATCGTGATTAAACCACTATTAACATCTTTTAAATCCTATGAAGTCTATCCAAGCATTGCATAAACTACTCTAATTAACTGAATATACTTCAAGGCTGAATTAATACAGGATTTGTAATTCGTTGGGAACGGTTTGTATAATAAATTATTCAATTATTTCGCGTTTAAACGACAAAGTCACGCGTGCAGATGAAAGGCCAATGTCTCTCGGAAATATAATTTCACGTCACTTTAATAATTATTGCGGAAAGGTCTCTGGAGTAAATAATAATAAAAAAATTGTGTATGAATTAATTATATTATGAGTGATTTTGTCAAATATTTAACCGATATAATATTTAATCTCGTTTAAAATATATGAGTTTATTATATTTATATGAGTAATATTTTATTTAGCATTGAGCCTTTTATTGTTTCAAATATTGTTAAAAATATTTTAACACATATCCATATTTGTTTTTCTTTTCTATGTAAGACAGACTGACGGTTCACTTGATGGTAAGTGACTATCGTCGCCCACACAAGCAATGGCACAGGTTCTGCAAACGCGTTGCCGATAAGATTAGGAGGAGATAGGAAAATGGGCTCTGACATCTCTTACTCATACACCGAAACACAACAGCACAGAGGCGGTTATTTCACAGTGGTTTTCTGTAAGGGGCCACCCCGCCATCCCCTTACAGATGGGCTGTCCTATTTTTGACTGCAAAACACAGTGTGCCATGCCACTACTATTGGCATATATTTTGTTGGGATTATACATCATATTATTTGTTAAGCGCATTTTTCAAAGAAACAGAAAAGCAACTTGTGAAAGAAGATTGTATCTTTGTTTTGAGTTAGATTGTGTTATTGAGGTCTTGGTCGAGAAAGGACATTTTATCATGCACAAAAAAGTTACTGTTCCCGAGGGATCATCCAAAAATAAATTTTTAACGACTGACAAAAATGTATCTTAAGAGTTTTATAAGATTTTTTATATGTTTTTTTTTCTTAGATTTTTTAACACCTAAGAAATCGCGAGCAAAAGCATTATTATAATATAATATAAAGAGCAACCATCACGTTACATTTTTCACGTTATAAGAGATTGTAATTAGGTCTATTACCTATAGGAAAGCCTTATTATTGAATTTCGGGCCACATAAAAACAGTTTTGTTTTTTCATATCTTCAGTCTTCGGAAGCTACAATCTAGCTATCCCAATAAGCTATCTTGACACACCAGGAAGCTTAGAAAGGAAAAACTAAGAACATTAAAGGGAAACTTGTTTTGTAACTTGAGACTTTTTTGCGACAGTATTCTAGAGTTTGATTAGCAATGATTGTAGAAAATGAAATAGAACTGACTAAGGCTGACAAGATTAAATTAAAATACTCTAGCTGTGACTCAAAATTGGTTCAAATTTGGTCGAGAATTTAGAATAAAAATACAAGTAGTATAAAAGCCAAAGTGTGCGAAACAGCGACTAAAAATATATTTAATTTTAAAGTCACTTCTTCGCACAATTCGTACGAAACAAAATTGTGCGAAACCGCTACTAAACCATTTGATAGCGCTCCTCTCAGGAAGTGACAACTTTTTAACTATGTACAATACAATACGCCATTAATAAAGGTTTTATTGAATAGTTAATGAATAAATATTTGAACACAAAAAAAAAGTTTAAAAAAGTCCAGCTATTGTTAAACCAGCGCACAAAAAAATTGCTATACACACAAAAAAATCTTCCATATTCTTATAAGGGATAGATTCCAACCAGATCAGACCAAAAACATTTTTAATTTTTAAATTTCAAACTGAAATTCTGACTTTAAAGTTTCTATTATTATTCTATTGAAAATGACAGATTTTCATGTAACTAATTCATGTATTATAATGTAATTAACAGATTTTAAGATAAGCAATTTTTAATTTTTAGAACAAATTTTTAGACGAATTTTAGAAACATTGCGTACAGGCAAACACACTAAAGCAAGTTTAATGTCTAATGAAATCAAACATTTCCGTACGCATAACATTTAGTTATTGTTATTTTTAAGGTTAATTCATTTTAATTAGATTATAATTTTTCAAATGAGAACTCCAGTTTCCATACTGTTTAAAACACACTCGTAGGGTCCAAACAACGCTAACCTTACCAAGAACCGAGTAACAGATCAAGTCTCAACATGGCCGACGGAAGCGGATGGAGTGAGACAAGCCCGCCTTGTTCGCTAAATATAGATCGAATTCAGTAACGGGGAACGGTGCGATATTACTGAAATGTTCACTTCAACTTCTTGTTTTTTAAAAGTGGACATCAGAATAATAAAGTACCTATTCGGTTATAAGTAAACTATCTTTGTGCCAATATGTGTGACAACGAGTCGAGTATAGATTCTGTTTGCAATTGTACATGCAAAAACAAAACACAGAACTAGGCAAAATGCGTCTGTCATTTTGTGTTTAGGGTGTTATGCGTTTTAGTATCTTTAAGTTTTAGACATATTACGCGGTAGGCATATTGCGATGTAGGCAACATTACAAACTAGTCAAATTGCGTTCTAGACCGTCTGAGACCCACCCATATAAAACACTCTTTTTATTCCATAAAAGTCATTTAGAATATTACATTTATGTGTATGTGTGTCTTCAAATGTTATGTCGAGTTGTTAAATAGGCTGTTCGCTGAACGTTTTACTTCTTTGAACTGTAGCTATAACAACTTATGAATGGAAGTAAAGAAATAAGAATAAGTAAAGAAAGTAAAGAAGTAGTTAAAATAAATTTACAAGTAAC
Organism: Synanthedon formicaeformis; assembly: GCA_945859745.1. Taxonomy (NCBI): domain Eukaryota; kingdom Metazoa; phylum Arthropoda; class Insecta; order Lepidoptera; family Sesiidae; genus Synanthedon; species Synanthedon formicaeformis. The sequence continues at coordinate 3,450,623 of OX243977.1, forward strand.
TATTAGAAGAGAAGACAGAACCAAAAGCATAGTTTTGATAAAAAGGTTATTTGTGATATTAAAAGATTTATGGCGGTTTTAAAGGGTCTTTTGGGATTTTTTTGACACCAATGATGTCCATGTCTTTTGTAGAGATAAGAGACAATAGGCAAAACATACAAAGAAATAATGTTTCTAAATATTCTATATCTAAATATTGTGATACAATTTTTTTTATTTTATTTTTTTTCGTTTTGATTAGGCTTCGGAGTCTCCTGATACAAGGGTACATTGTATTGTTTATATATAACTGAGGTGCCCCTACAATGAAAAATTCTAGGTTCACAGACGGTAGTTCAAATTTTATAAAGAAAGTCCATAACAATACAAAATGAATCTTAATACGTAATTTGACGCAATACCGCTGACCACAAAGGAAATGGGCAAGCGATTTAACTTCTGTAGACAATGCACATAAATATTCCGCGTGAATTACACTAGCCAGACTCTCATTCCACTGTAATTTACTACAAATTACTAATTCGCAGATAAAATTTGGTACATAGTTCAATTAGGTACTCTACGTTCAGATTAATTGTCTACATTAACTAGCAGTTCTGCCACAAGGACAGAGTCGAAGACAAAGATTGTAGGTTGTTGTAGCTATGTATAAGTGGGTTGGGGATGAGACTTAAAGCAGCAGAGCATGGGAGCAGGAAGAGATACATACCACAAAGGACTAAAAAGAAGTTTCGTATAAGAGAACAAGTAGCGAAGTGAATGAATCTACAAAAACCACTATAAACAATAGTGAAATTAGGTATAAATAAGTGTTATGTCTATTTATTCAAAAGATCAGGAAAATTTAAGGACATCGGTAACTAAAAGCTATTTAATGAAAAAATCTAAATCAGGTACAATAATCAAATTAGAAAAATAGAATCAGAATGGCAGCAGAAGTTGAAACATAAAAAGAGCCCAAACAATTTAGAAGAATTTATTCAATTATAAATCGCATAGGTACTCGAACATAGTGAATTCAACAAACAAACAAACACGGTTATACAAAGACCAAGTAGGCGTAAAAGCAACGAAACCAATTCTCGGACAAACGAAAACTGTAATCTTGAGAAATCGAAACTGGAAAGAAACGATACAAAGACTCATTGTAATAACATCACGTACGATAATCGTAGCTATTATGACATACACAGCAAAATTGCACCTAACTATAATCCAATATTTATATGTTCCGTGACTTGGTTTGTAACAAAACACTTTTGTCTCTTTCACACGAGTGTATTTACATTAAGGAGTAAAGGTGACGGGTGAATAAATATGTAAGGTGTTTGCAGTATAGCCTCTCGGGTCGACAGGTAAGTTTTGTGGACAAAGCATTGCTGGGTTTGATGTTTTATTATGAGAAATATTCGGATGCAGGTAGGTTTCGAGAGTTATTGTAATGCAACGAATAGAATTTTCGGAAATACTACAACAATGCCTTTATAATTTATTTGGACGCTTTGGAGAATTCGTCTTTTTTTTCTATTTTGGGTACGTTTCGTTGCGGTTTTTGTTTGTTTTACGGACAATTTGCGATTTCTAAGACGTTTCTATCGTAACGCGATTGTTATCAACTTTATTTGTGACCGTATCTTTTGTGTTAAATTAAGCGCTTGACTCATTTATAGTGCGATGTTAATCTGAGCGTGTGGATCGGACATAATAAGGTCAATTACCGAGTTCCCTTATGAATATTAATTTTGTGACACGTATTCGAAGATGGTAACACTTAATGTAGTGGTTTACAACATTTTTATGGGATTAATTTTATATCAAGTCGTCCAATCTCAAATGAGGACTATGAAAAATGCAAGATTGGATTTATTAAACGAAAACATACAAAAGCAGTTTATATATGCAAATATAATAAATTACACTAAGTAGAAATTGATGGTTACTTAGTATTAGATGTACATAAAATTTTAAAAAAGTCTGGTCCTTCGAGCCGGATGATGAAATAAGAAATAATATCAAGTATTTCAATTATTCATCATCCGTTAAGAAAATGACGATAATCACTAAAAATCACTACCTAAAAGTTATAACAAATTCTAATAGAATCTCATGACAAAAAATTTAAAATAAAGTTATAGATGATATTTTTTATGGAATCACTCGAGTACTTATTTTGTTATTCTTATTTTATTTCCATGTTGCCAATACACGTAATTGTATTTTTAAAATTACTTAAAAATAAATTGTAAGTTATCTCACTTCACAAAACTACACCCCAATCAAGCTAAAAATGAGTGTTTTACTAAAGATTTGGGCTTCGGTGTGATTCTTCAACATACTAGTGTTCATTTCACAGGAACACCCCGGAGACTTGCTGAAAATTTTATCAAAATTGGTTCAGCGGTTTTGGAGTTTATAGGAGACATACATATACACATCGACTTTTATATTAAGAAAGAAGAAGATGCACACGCATACCTCGCTTATGAAATAGTACTTATTCCATTAAAAAAAACTTCGATAGGCGTAAATAACGTAATGCATTTGTATTAAAATCAAAATGTAGATCTTAAACAAGCAAAAGGAATAAATAAAATTTTCTATTAATTCAAACTCTTATGACAATGGTCACAAAGTTCACAATTAATGGTTTTGTGAGATTAATAGCAAAATTTTGGCTTGCGCATCATGGGCGTACGGAACCCATTGTGAGGCCAAATACATGGAATATGTTGAAAAGGAACCCACCTACCTGAATGCGACACCTGCTGATGCATTGATAGAAATCTGTGGTACTCAAAGTGCAGGAGAGAGTTTAAAACCTTATTTTTTTGAAAATTGTGAAACTTTTTATCTATCCTGTGAACAAGCTTGTGGAATCTGTGTTAATTTTTTTGTCTTTTCCTATATTTTTGTTTTTATTTCTGTTTGTGTCCCAAAATTAATAAAATAAAAAGATACCGTGTCGTCAAAGTTCTCTGAATACCATAATACATAATTCGTTGTTCGATGTTATTTATTTATAGTATCAAGTTATGTTATTTATAGTTATTAATACGTTATTATGTTGCCCAATTTACTAGTTTTGCCATAACATCTAAAAGTTAGCAAAAAGTGTGTCAAAATACACAAATTAATGCGTATTTGCATATTTAATCAATTTTGATGTAGCTCGAATACCGGAAAGTGTTTTACATATTTTTCTTATTGTCAAATACATGTGATGCGGCAAGATTTTCATTATAATGCCAAAAGTATATCAACACTGATTTTTTTAAAAACACCTAAAAAGTTTGAGAACCTCTGGTCTCAAGATAAAATAACCGAAAAACTACAAATTGAGGCGCCGCGTGAAACTTTTTAACCTATTAATTTTAAAGGACACAGAACACATTTATTGAACGGACCACCTAGGAAAGTAGTCTAGTAGGTATCACGTAGTAAACTGATGCCATTCTTTTTTGTTCTACGATCGAATTACATACATAGACTTTGCAGGAGACAGATGCTAATTTGATGATAAAAGCTAATTAATATAAGCGTACAACGCAGATGTTCAATAATGAATTTCACATAAAGAGCCTATTATTGCATAGTGACATCGATGTCATTAGCATATTTTACGTACTGTTGCAGATAGTATGTTGTTCAACGTTTTAAAAATTGATAAAATATATGAATAATGCTTAAATTATTTGATATACATACTTCTTAATATCTAAGAAATCACAATCAATAAGTGGCAAAAGGGTATTATTACTGATATAATAAATGCAAAAGTACTAACCTCACTCTCAGTCCAATCTATAAGACTAGACTTCTCCTCAAGTAGGTTCTCGGAACTTCGTTTCTCGTCTTCCCCATCACCTTCGTCCTTGAAGACCTTCACCTCATCCGTTGAGCCCAGGTCATCACCCCCCGAGCTCGCCGCAGAACTCGTATGCGCGTGCGGCATTTTCAAGACCCTAGGGCCCCTACTTCCATTATCCAACACTAGAACCCACTATCTGTCATCCATGACTCACTGAACTACTATCACCCCAGAAAGCGGTCCTTCAAGCCGGATTCTTGGTCCTTCGAGCCGGATTATCATTTATGTTTCGCTCGCACTTACACTAATTTAGGCAGTTTTACTTATTTATAATGAGATCACAGATAACTTTTGTCAAGTTGCACTTAATTTGCTAAGTTGGGGATGTCCCGTTGAATATCCTGATTGATTGTATCTGTAATGAAAAAAGAAAACAATTAATTACAATTAAACACGTCAATTTGACACCGAAGATCTTTCAAATTGTATGCAAAGATACAACCACAGTTCGCATTATGACCTCGCAGAGATATATTATTTCGATGATTATGCCCATTAGATACACCCAACATTGGTTTCTGTCACCAATGGGCTGAAGTTTTTCGATGCGCAAGTAAAACAGCGAATAAATAAAAGTTACATTTGCGATCTTAATACTAAGAGAATAAGGTGTAATCTCATCAATCAATACTAATAATAAATCTGTAAGTGTAGGTATTGTATATGTATATATGTTCCTCCATAACTCTTAAACGGATTAACTGATTTTTATGAAACTTGGTAGATAAACATTTAGACGTACCGGACACAGGATAGGCTACTTTTTTTTTTTCAACGCGGACGAAGTCGCGGGCGCCAGCTAGTTCAGAATATAATCGGACCTAGATGGTCATTTTCCTAACGCATCACGAAGCAAGGTGCGGTCTGCCAGTCGTTTTATAATGGCGATTTTCTTATGATAATATGTCGAGACTCGTCTTCTAAGTGAGCATTGAGGGGTCCATTAAAAAACGTGCGTAAGGATAATAAAATTAATCCAATATTTATGCCAGAAACGAAATAATGTATTATGTTTCCGCGCAAGAACAATACATATTTTGTTTCTTGGTTTATCCTCGTCCAATTGTTAACTATGACAAAATCTACACTAAACAAAATTGTGCTGTAAAATATGAAATTTCATTTTACGGAAACGGAATTATGACCATTAAAAGTTATGGGTTATGTATTGTCTCTCTTTGTCCAAAGTTTCATCTAAATGACACATTCACTCACATTACTAGAAGTTGATTTTAATGTATAAAACTTATTCGATTGATTAACTTTTAAGAAAGATCGATTGCGTTCTGGACGTAGGACATGTGAACATAACCTAGATAAACCAATCCCAATGGACAACGACCCCGGTAGGGTACGTTGGCGTCGTCATACTTAGCAACCGCAAAAAAGTCATAGGCAATAGATGGCGATAAAGCTCAATTTGTAAGAAAGAGCTCTGTAGCGTCTCTTATACACGCTCATGAACTGGTTTCCATGACTGGTATCATAGGTGGAATTTGATAGAATTAAAGTACATATTTTAGCATATTATATTGTCTAACTCCCGTTAGACGTGCTTAGTTATATTAAATAAATATCGTAATTGTATTGCATGTTACACATTTTACACAAATTTAAAGTGATACACAATTTCTCACTCTATTTAGTAATGGATGTTGCACAAATGTAAAATATAATATCTTCTGGGTCACGAGGTCTATTCAAGATTACCTGAATGACCTCTTGGCCTAGGGCCAAGTGTTGAACTCTTTGGAATATGACATTGAGTAGGAACATGAATCATTATGTGTAGAAAGAACATTTCTGCCTCTGATAACCAAGTTGAATGAGTTCCTCCCATTCAATTTTAAAGACGAAAAAGTACGAAATCTATCAAAATACTTCTAGTCCCATGACTGAAATTATTGAGTGTCGGTAACTAGTTATTTTTAATAACTCACAATGCATTTCCTTCAAAAATTATCAATACTTATAACATAGTTTGTCCAGATTGAATGCACCATAAAATACTAGGTCTAGAAAGCTGAAATTTAATTTGGAACATTGGTTTATTTTGTTTGTATTTGATTTTTGTAAATACGAAACACTATAAAAATTATTTATAAAGAGCCTAACTACAACTTTTTTAATAATAGTAAAATTAAAGCATCCGCGACTAGAAAACGTTTGCAACATTGTGGAGGGTGATATAAATCCGGAACGATTTGAGATAGTTCACGATAAAAATAAATGAGCCTCATAATAAATCCATACAAGTCCCACGACCGGTATCATAACTATTATCATACTTGATCGCGCTCATTCGCCCAACGTATGCGCTTGCGCCGGTGTGTACTGTGTACGCGGCGTGCATTTGTCATAGCGTGGTATGCTGGAGGTGTGAACCGACGAATGAATAATGTCCGACACGCCTGAAGAGAGTTATGCATGTCAATGATAAAGTTGCGGACTTATAAACTGTGTTGAGATTTGCATTGTACAAATAGAATATCATAGATATTGCATTTCATGAACAGTCTTTACTTTGGTCGGAGTCATTATCAGTGACGTCACACAAGCATAATAAATCAAACGCCTCGAGGGGTCAACTGTCTAAACACGGACTATAATGTCACGGTTATTCAGCGCGGAGAGGGCTAAGCTCTCTGTCAGAACCTCAGCGTACCCCAATGTGGAGGTACGCCGGTCATACGACGTGTGACAGGCCACTAGCCCCTAGCCTAGTTATGTATTTTTATTGCACAATGTTATTCGTGTTTCATGATAATAATATGTCTCAATAATATAGAAGTCCCTCAGCCTGTGATGGAGCTTGTTACATAAATAATGTACATACGTGACACAATCCATATATAAATATACCTGTGTACCTACGTGACAAAATCCATAATCATCGGTAAAAGACTTTCAGCAACCGACATTGGTTCGTGGAAAATATACAAGTTCAAATTGCAATGAGCGAATCACATTGCTTGCAAAACAAATAGTTACCCGAGAAAGAAAGTTGATATGCACTGAAAAAACGTTTCAATAAATAAATAAATCATATTTAAGTCTAGTATGAAAATAAGTTATGTCTATTTTATTTTGTTAATAGTACCTACTGAATAAAAGTTAGTTTTATGTTTTTCCGTGAATTACATCCTATAAAATATTGTACGTACTATAAAATATTGGGTTGTATTTTTGTATTAACAATAGCTACCATTTTCTAAAAGGTAGTAACTACTCTAAAAAAAAATAGTATCTAAGTAAATTGTTCAACTGATTTATAAAAAAAACGAAGCCAAGTTCATACTTATGTAATTAATCAAAAATCATACACATTTGGAGGCAGGAAACAGCTCACTTCCTTTGTGTAAGATAACACTTATCAAGAATATATTTCAATTTCTTTACTTTTAATCGAGGTTATGTTTCGGCTGGACAAGGCAGGATGACTTCAGATGTCTTTGAAGATTGTACAACTATGAACCTTTGGGCAAAGTTTGTGCAACTTGGGCGATGCTTTTGATATTACGCAACGGTAGATAAATCAATCAAATGGATCATTAGCCTGTCTGGCCTTTACATAGAAGAAGAAGAAAAAAAATAGGATATGCAGGTTTCTTGATGAAGTTTTTCTTCAGCGTTAAGCAAGTTAAAGCCAAAACATATTGTGTTTGAAGTGAAGATTAGTTATTTTTACGGTATTTCGAGCCAATAGCGTATCATTGCTTTTGTGATTTTATTGCTATTTATCTATGTAAATTTGTAAAAATCCATAATTTACTTTTTTTTATTTTTATTTTTCATAACTATTTATTTCCCAAGAAATTTTAATTACACCACTTCTCGTTTCCCCCAGTTTTCATTGCCACCAGGAAGCTCTAATTCATATTATCTCAAGTCATAAAAAGTCCAACAAAGATACGACAAAGAACATTTAAACTAATTATCGTCATAAACAAACATATTTTGAACCAATTCGTTCGTTTGCAATCGGTTCTTAGTAAACTAGGTAATTAGTTCATTAAGTAACTTAATTAGAATTAATAACAATATTTAGAAATTAATTAAATATAGTTATTTATTGTCTATAATTATTTAATTTGATCACTATTTTTGCTAAATATTTTAATATTTTAACTCTTAGTTCCAAAGAGCTTCTGTTTCTGTGATTTATAAACAAGCATTTAATGGTTATAAATATTGTTTTAAATAGGTATTTAAAAAAATTTAAGAATTTGTTTGTATCTAAAAACAACGCAGGCCAGGAATTTGATCTGTTGACTGTTTGACTAGTTTTTCATTCCTGTAAATAAGTCTATATTTTAATTATCTTCTACTTTTTCGCCCACCATCCTTCAGTTTATGGGCCCAGCATGCTTCCATTGCTATTTTGTTTAAGTATAGGTCTGTTTTCAAAAGAAATATGTATTTAAAAATATATATAAATTACCTACTTATTAATGGGACTTGAGAACCGTAAAAAGTAATTACGATTTTATGGACAGCAATAAATATTTATAATATTTTAAAATAATTTATGTAGTGAAGTGGAGTTTAAATGGCAGAGCGCCGTTTTTTTGTAATGTGGTCTTGTTCAAGTTATAAATTAGACAAGAGAAAAGTATGCAATTTTATTTAACCATTGAAAATAATTTTGAGCATTAGTTATTAACTACTATTCGAAAAAAAGAGTATACCAAACAAAGAGATGGTAAATTTCTTAAGTCTGAAATGTCCACCTCACAAAACGGTAACCAGAACTACGATTATGGAAGGGATTTTAAAACTGTTTTCGAATAACTAACTATTCATATTTCATACTTTACTAATAGTTACTATAAATATGAAAATTACTCTGTCTGTCTGTTACCTTTTCACGCTTTAACTACTCAACCGATTATCATGAAACACGCATACACGTTGTCAGGGATATAGGAAAGGACATAGGGTACCTTTCATCCAGAAAAAAAGTACTACAGTTCACAATGAATCCTCTAAAATAAAATAAAAAACTAACGCCTTGCCAAAATGTTATAACAACAAGAGGTCAAGCGTTATGTTTCTTATATTTTTCTAAGCGAACGAAGTCGAGGGCACCAGCTAGTAATTATATCAATACTAACTAATAATCAATCTGTAAGTGTAGGTACTAACTATGTTCCTTCATAACTCTTAAACGAATTAACTGATTTTCATGAAACTTGGTAGATAAACATTTAGACATACAGGACACAGGATAGGCTACTTTTTTCTTTTTCAACGCGGACGAAGTCGCGGGCACCAGCTAGTAATTATATATTATACATTTTGCCTGAATTCTTTGGTTGCAGAATTCTATTCTATTAATTCCACGAATATAATTTTATTATTCGTTTAATTTAACCAAGGAGATCCACTACTGTTCCGTGATACTGTGTTTGAGTACGTGCTACGGAACTCAACACTCGCGTACAATCTGCGCATTATGGTGTTGTTTATAATATGATGGTTTGATGTCTGACGCTTATAATCGTATGCAAACAATTGAAGACCCGAGTGGATGAAGGTGTAATTGTCGCATTTTTGGGTTTTTTCGTTTTTTTTTTTTTGCATTGATGAAGGTAATATGTCCTTATGAATGGTTACAGACCTTAAGATCGTCGATTTAAGACATTTTTGGAAAATAAAAAGTTGAAAAAGGTGTTACAGTACAGTTAATTTTAAAAAGCAAAGAGTGCATAAAATTTTACTTTTGTCAATGGAATAGGAAGCTATGTTCAGTTTTTTTAAAATTAAATAATAGAAATGTTTAATTGCTATCATACCATTAATATTTTAGGTTGTTTACACAACTTTGCATTATAAATTAGTACAAAAATCAGTTCCGTGGCGACTTATCTCAAAAATTAAAAGTAAAACTTTAACCTTGATTTATTCAAAATTGGAATTATGCGACATAGTTACTACCTCCATCCACTCACATCTTCAATTATAACTATTGAATTAATAATTGAATATCATATGGCTGCCGAAGTACGACTATGTCTACAACCTACACACGTGAATAGGTATTATATCGGTGAGTAATACCTATCTTACTAATATTTAAAAAAAAACGAATAAATATGTCAAGATTTGTATGGTTTGTTACTTTTTCACGCCAAAATTACTGAACGGATTTTGATGAAACTTTACAGTGATGTAGTTTGTACTTCGGAATAATACATAGGTTATAAATTTATTTATAAATCTACACAGATGAAGTTACACGCTAACGGTAGTCTATAATGATATTATAAAGAGAAAAGATTTGTATTTTTGTTTGTTTTGAATAAACTCAAAAACTACGGGACAAATATTAAAAATTCTCTCACCTAACTATCGAAAGCTGATGTAGCTCACCTGTGGACCGATCAGCAATAACATAGGCTATATTTTATAATGTTACGCGGGCGATGTTGCGTGCAACAGCTAGTAATAAATAATTTTATTTTAATAACGGGCTCGTCATACACCCCACACTAAGGATTATTTACAAAGGAAGTGGATTTCCAATGTGTCTTCAAGTTCATACAATAAAGTCAAAAACATCGGAGACATCGCTCCATAAATAGAATATAAAGCGAAACATTAAACTGACGTTAAACAGAGAAACGACGATTGGTTATATATTTTAAGATGAATGTCACAGATTCACTCATATTCAGTGAAGTAACAGAATTTGCAGTTCAAAATGTATATTAAGAAAAAGTAATATTTAAACTTACTTAAGTGTCGTAAGGAAATGTTAACTTTAGAAAGTTAAATTATTTAAGGGAAGTTAATAGTCCTATTGAGAGTTTAAACACTGTTGTTTTCACAAATATCAAGCAGTTTAGGTTATAATGTACCTGAGACTTGCGTTAAACGGAAATTACGATCTTGGCTCGAGTTAAACCATAAATATTGATTATTTATAATAATTTTATAAAATATGTCTAAGTTTACAATATTCATTTTTCAAATAACACTAAAATACAAAATAAAATATATACAAAAATAAGTTTCTATGCACTTGCTAGACAATTAAATAATAACTTTCAGTTATAATATAAGACTGGCCTTAAACAAATCATTGAATTAATGTATAGAACTATAGACAAAATATATATTAAAAATGTAATTCTTCAATAATCTCAATCGCGATATAATAAAAAGGAAGCACAGTTATTTACCTAACTGTGTTAATAAAATTTCTGATTGTTAAGTTCTATCTAATGATATTAAATAACTTGAGTGACGGTAGTTACTAAGAAATGATAAGCGTTTATTCGTTCGACTAACCGGCCTGTGGTATATGCGTTCTGATTGGTTTAAATACAAGCGCGATTCATATTACGTATTCATGTGTGAGTGATTCACCCAACTTGTCATTTAGCAGTTCACCTACTATATTTGACGCACCGTTACTGTGGCCTTTTGTAATGGGATATGTATGGTATCGCTTTTTACTGCACATTTTACGATTGTGCCGTTTAAGCCGATTGGACGGTGTGAACATTTTCAAACTATCTTCAGTTAGCGATGGCAACGTCGCAATATGATATTGAAATCTGAGGTTATTAACAGAAAATCTACAGATATTTGTAGGATGACGACTGTCAATATGATGGTAGGCTACCATCACCTTTGAACACAAACAATACCAATCCCGATAGAATACAGGGGACAGGGTCTAGGAATGGGCTCTGGAATCCCTTACGCAAAGAAATAATTCAAATTTGCTTATTTCACTAACTATACCTACCTATGGTTTATTGACAACTAGCTGGCGTCCGCGACTTCGTCCGCGTTGAAAAAGAAAAAAGTAGCCTATCATGTGTCCTGTACGTCTAAATTTTTATCTGCCAAGTTTCATGAAAATCAGTTAATTCGTTTACGAGTTATTGAGGAACATACATACATACATATGTACATACAATACCTACACTTACAGATTTATTATTAGTATTGATTAGCCCATGAAATTTATCATTCCCTTGGAAACTCCCAAGGAAACGAGTAGGAATAATACATACGCATAGTTTATAGGATATAAATACTCCGTAGTTAAGTTAAATATTATACTGTTGAGGAGTCTAACTAATTCTGGACAAGAATGAAAATGCAATCAAAGTGAAATAAGTTTTTAACATAATGCTGGCTAAGCCAGCACTAAACGTTTATTACATATAGATTTCCATCCATTAAATGAAGCGAGTCCACTTTGCATTTAAAGTATGCAAATTTTAGACGCATGCGCACACAGTTCCGCATGTGTTAGGCTGCACGTGTGCAGTGAAACTTAAATTATAGATGCTAAATGTGTCACTTCAATTCTAGTCTATGATCTTAGAGAAAAAATAAGATTCAATTTACTGCACAAAAAAATACTTTTATACATTATTCCAATTGGACATAGCCTATCTATGCTATACTCGCAGATAATGCAGCTTTCTTTAGGTGTAAGAATTTTTTTCTTTATAATATTAGTATAGATTATACTGAATCCCTAGTTATAGGTTAAGTAGATCTAGTACACAGTAATGGTATTGTAGTAAATAAGTACATAGTAAGTAGTTACTACTAAAAAATATTTTTACTGCTGAAGATACTTCCAGTGATGAGCAGAGAGTAGACATTAAAAATTATATACCCATAAGGTATATTATGGAAACTTTTAAGGTTATAGACATAGTTAAAGTCCACCTCGACAAACAGTTATAAGCAATAAAAATGTAACAGTGGAGAAGTAACACTATGCATTGGTCCATCCGACAGCGAGGCAGTTAAAATGCAAATTAGCGAAGCATTCTACTTAACCATACCTTGGTTTATATAATGGAACACGATTTAACTAACACCAAGACTAGCAAGCCGCCCCCGGCTTCTCACGGAATTGATATTTTCAAAAGTCCGCCAAAAATCCTTACTTAGCATCCGGCTTACGTTATAATAAAAATAAAACCTATTTTTTAAATTTCCATTTTCTAAACTAAGTGGTTTTGGCTGTTAGTCAGAACAAACAATTTATACTCGTAAGCGCCTCTTTCACCATCTGTCAAGTAGGCTGTCATTTAAAGTCACCGGTAACCGGGGATAATAGAGCTGATATAGTTACCGTTTGTACTGTAAAAGTCCCAAACATTGAAAAGAAAATAATAATAAAAAATCGCCTATCGAATGATGCAGTAAATCGAGTGTATATTGAATAAAACAGAAAATTATTTCTAAAAGTAACTAATCTACACTTTACTTGTAGTTGGTGAAAGAGGCCCTTAGTACAGATAACCTGCTACTTTGGGATTCAACTATGATTTCTGTTTAAAAAAAATCTTCCACCTATGATCTATTCTTTTTCTATTGATCAAAAACATAAACAAATATAGCGTCGCCATGGTCACTGGACTGTTTTAAAGATGGAATTTGTACATTAGGCATTATCAAAGAGAGTTGACTCAGTGATTAACTCATTTAGAATTTGTTCGTGTTGTTTGTTTAGTTCTATATCCTGATTTGTTTGTTTACCTTTTTGATCATTGAAAAAAGAATACACTATAGCTCTAACAATCAAACACGACGTTGGCGTGTCTCTTACAAAAGGAAGAATGAAAACATTGCGTAGAAACGCATTCCCTACCTACGCAATCGTTTTTGATGCTTTTTCTGCGTCGCTTGTTGTACAAAAGGCACGTGGAACAACCCTAATTAGTGCTAGCGTACTTCTTTCTTTTAGACTCAAGGATTTCGGCTGTGACGCCTCGTCCTAGCTTTCTAGCTGGGGTCGGTAAGTGTAGGCTTATGAAGCTCGTCTACGCACCCCCTCACCCATCCTAGACTAGACCAAAAGTAGTGGGATGGGGCTACACCGTACGCACATCTATCGTTGTGTTAAAGTAAGTGCGTGTTCTTTGAGCACGCTAATCTCGAGATGTAAGTGAGTGAGCATGAAAACTTGGATATGAGCATTTTTTTCTCTGAGTGAATAATAGCGTTTTATACACACCATCTGATCATTTTATGTTCTGAATTAAAAAATGTTTTTGAAAACCTTTTTTTAAGATTTGCTCTGCCTTGTCCTACAAGAATTTTTGTAGTTTAGTTAGACAGTGAAATTTTGACTAAAATACAATTATTTTAAACTATATAATATTAAGTGTGAAAGCTTTATAATTAAGGCGAATTACAAAAATCTAAAAATTTAGATTATTAATTAACAATATTTTCATTAAATCTAAACTACTTATGTATGTACTAATGTACAATTTGTGTATCAGATGTCAGCAGAAGTAAGCCGTGCAAGCGTTTAATATCGTTTAAAAAAAAACGAAATTTCTCTGTCATCATAATTTTATATGGAACATGTTATAATTTAGCATTATGGAAAAAAATTGTCTGCTTTATTTGGAGTAAAAACACTCCAAATTAGTATTTAAAAATTCTTCAGCAGAACATCCGTTACGGCACAGTTAAATTTTAAATTTAAAAAATCCCCCCCTCAGCGCGTCAAATCGGGTGGTAATTAAGCGAAGATTTTTGAACTTCTGTCCAACAAAAACATAGAGAAACACGTGTTAACTTTTTCAAATCATCGACAATGACGGTCGTTTAGTGTCATATTACGATTCGGTGACATTTATGTGAGGGGTCAACGCAATTTGCGTTCTAAAAGGCTTATACATAGAGTTTGTAACGCCTTGGCAACTAACAGAGGTCAATGTAGTCCGATTTCGTAAGAACACAGAGGCATGTGACGGTATCGAGTTTCGTTTGTTCAAATTTGCGATGACTAGCAAAGGTTTTTGTTCTATATAATGATTTGTCAGCAAACCAGAGCAAACCATATTAAGCAACTAGGTAACTATAATCTCAGCTTATTATGGTTATGCACTAATTAGTTATAGTATGAAGTTGGAACTTTTCAAATTTCCTAGCAAAAAGAGAGGTTTACTGTAGTTTTAAGCAATAGAAAACAGGGTTCACCGAAATCCGATATTTATAATAAATTTATATCAAAATATTCGATGAAAAATAATAATTTAAAAATTCCTTTTAAATACTCAGTTCCTTTTCCTTTAATTTGTCTTAATAATTATTTTCATTACAATTTCGAAATTATAAAATTTCGCAATTTATAAAATATGCAATTTCTATATTGTAGTTTTTTGCTAAGATAAAAATATCAATTAAAATCCTCATAAAAATCAAATAACATTATATAATCCTGAATATATAATCGTGAAACACAATTAAAATACAAATATTAACAGAATGATACATGAGCAACATGTGAAATGCATGGTTTTAAAAAATAATAATTTTTAATGTAACAATGCATTTAATTTAATACATTTACATTTATAAAAATGCAGTATTATTTGTCAAAATTATTCATTTGAAGAGTTCACATTCAAGATATTTCTTTCAACGTAGCTGGCAACATTCCAAAATAACACAGTGGATAATAAATGGAGATGTAAAATTAATGTATCATGTAACTATTTATAATTTCATGAGTATTTTGGCTAATAGTATTTTAGTATTTTAAAGTCTTTTGTTCTGTCTAGACTTATTTTTTATAACTTGCTGCATTTTGTTTTAAAAATAGTTCCACAGTAACTATTGTAAGGAGTAGGCTAACTAAACCAGAAAAAAGCATCTAAATGTTTCCCATGACTTTGTCAAACTACCTTTTTTTATCTCTGTCAACCTCAGATTAGTAAAACTGTTTTACTAATTTGAGCAGTCCACTTATCTCAGCTGTAGGACGTCCACTATTGGACATAGGCCTCCCCTATAAATACCACTATAATAAAAATGTTGTTAAAATTTCAGAAATAACTCTGCTATGTTATAAAGCACTGTTAGTGATTTGGAGACAATATGCATATGAAATCCAATATTTAATCAATATTTCTTACTCTCAAATGTACCTAACAGACAACCGCCTACATGGGCGCGGCGTCCTTCACAAGCGCCGCCTATAAGACCATAAAGGCTCTGCTTAAAAGCCAGTCACTGGTCTAGCCACCGGAGCTATAAATTACCTATGATTCAAATTAGTTCTCCGAAAACTATTGAAGTAGTTATTGAAACGTAAGACAAGATCTCGAATTTGAGTGGTACATAACTACATCGAAATACTACAATGGAATTTGCGTCACAAATGCCAAAGCGGCACATAAAAAGAACGCCTTTGACAGAATCATGGCGGACTCTTGCCTTCACGCGTCAATGGTAAAAGGTAGTAACAATCAACTTCTACTATTTAATTTTATACTCTAATGGGTTGACGTAAAGTCACATTTTCTTTAAATTACGTACCTTATTATGTATTATGTTTGTTTTGTTTTAAATGACAGTTCATGCTCTACGCATATGTCACTTTTAAATGTTCCATAAAATTCGTAGTGTTTTGTATGGCACGCGTGTTCCATGTTGTAGTAGTTTGATGGGTACATAAGAAGCTATTATGATAAGACTAGTTTATGTTAGCGTGTACGTCCATTTCTGTATAACTACCTGACAATTTTTATGCAAAATTTCACGGTTATCGTTTGAGCAATGAGGGCGTAAAATCGTAACAAACAAACAATGTCACTATCGCATTTATTGTTTAAAATATGGAGACAATTAGAAATTATGAAGACGCGTGCCTCTGAGGGTTCAATAACTTTATCAGCTATCAGATGGCTGCTGGAAAAAATTGCATTGTTCGCTTATAATTTTTTCAATTATTTTTTTCTTTTCCATATAGGTACATCCTATAATTTAAAGGTACTCTCGTGCGCAAACTGGAGTTACTGATTTAATAATTACAGCCATGATTTGGTATTGTACAATTATGGCGTATGTTACTAATTAGGACATTAATATTGGAATAGCTAATTACACTAATTGTTGAACTCATGACTGCATAATACCGACGATAGCCATCACCGGCTATCGAGTGGACTGTCAGCCTGTCTGAAGATTTTTATTAAGAAAAACTTTGCAACTCAAATTTTATTTCGTGTAATGTGCAATTATGTGACGTGATGTAATGTGTGTGTGTGTGTGTGTCTAGATGTGTACCTATTCAACGACTGTTGGAAATTTGATGTTTGTATGTTTAATAATAATAACTATAATAGTGAAAACACGGTGAGGTTTTCCACAAAAATTAAATGAAAACATAAGTTAGCATAAGTTAGCATCATTAAGTCTCATTAAAAATATGACGTGGTACTAAGCACGTAATTTATTTCAAGTAATTATTCCTTCCTTTAAGTGGCATCTTAAAGTAAGCCTGTCTATGACTTGACTACGCTTAGCGTTAAGGCTCAGAGATGAATCATAAAACAAATCATACACATATATAATTATTTTTATTATCTTTTTAAGAAAACCCCGCCAATTCACACCACATTTGTTGGCAGCCTATTTAAATCCAGTAGCGACCAATTATGGACCTCAACGCGGCCCTCACACTAACAAACGAGTGATAATCTTGCCAAATAAAAAGCGCCACAGACAATAAAGCAACATTACGAGGCGGAGAGGACGTTTCAATTTGGCCGAACTATAAAATCATTACCGTACCCGACCTTAAGGTAAACGAACGGTGTTTTTTGTTCTAGACTTTATTGTTTTATTGGTAAGACAGGAATTCGAACGTGGAAGGGATTATTGGTAGGCAAGAACCGGTTGTTGAGATGCGTGAGCTCGTTGGGCAAAGCGATTATTATTATCGTATATTCGCTGTATAAAGCTACGGAATTCGGGGGGATGACTGCGAATACGAGTTGGGAAAATATAGGTTTTCGATGAAGCAGTAAAAGTTTAAGAAGCTTTTATGTACAGTTACTATTATACAAACTACATGTTAACTTAAGACCGTGACTCCACAATATTGCGTTCGCGTTCTGGAAGGAGGTTTCTTCTGAAAGATACCTTCTTACAGAACACCACAGTGGGATATTGAGTAGAGGATGCCTAAGATCACTTTTCTACTTTCCCCTTATCTCTTACTCTATCCTAATTCCTTCCTAGTTGTTTACTGTGTGACTGGCGATCTGCCCCTGGCTTTGCACGGAGTTGAAATTTTCAAAAATCCTTTGTCAGCGAATACCTACTTTCGTTATAAAATGTTCCAAATTTCAGTTTTCTAGACTTAGTAGGTAGATTTGGCTGTGCGTTATCAGGCAGTTCGGACAAACGATTTTACAAATACACTAGCTGTTTCCTGCAACTTCGTCCGCGTTCAAAATGTTATTAGCCTAAAGCCTTTCTCGATAAATGGACTATCCAACACAAAAAGAATTTTTCGATTCGAACCGGTAGTTCCTGAGATTAACGCGTTCAACCAAACAAACAAACTCTCCAGATAGTTCAAAATGTTATTAGCCTAAAGCCTTTCTCGGTAAATGGACTATCCAACACAAAAAGAATTTTTCGATTCGAACCGGTAGTTCCTGAGATTAATGCGTTCAACCAAACAAACAAACAAACTCTCCAGATAGTTCAAAATGTTATTAGCCTAAAGCCTTTCTCGATAAATGGACTATCCAACACAAAAAGAATTTTTCGATTCGAACCGGTAGTTCCTGAGATTAACGCGTTCAACCAAACAAACAAACTCTCCAGATAGATACATGTATGGTTCCATTTCGATGTCTCTTGCGTTCAGCTTCAGAGCGATCAGAGCGAAATATTGACCAACAAAGCGTAGTAAGAAGAGTATGAACTTAATTAAAGAAGAATATGAAGTGGGTGGAGATGTAGAATAAGTCATTATTTCAATATAGTCATTAAATATAACATCAATAGACTAGGCTTAATGCTAGGCTAGCATTAACACTAACATTGTTTCAATTAAAATAGTTACTTAATTTGATAAGGCGTTTTCAATTTAATAAATTGAAATCTTATCTTGAATATCTTCTGGACAAAATGTCGTCCATTAGTTGACATTAAGATTATTCATAAAAACATGTGTAATTGAACTAAAAAAAAACAACCAATGAGATGTCTGGTCAACAATAACTTAATGCTGGTAACATGTCAAAAGCGAAGAGCGATATTAGTTAAGCAGTTAAAATTTTTAACAGGCAAATCTAATCTAATAGAAACTGTTTTTCAGTAGATAGTTATTCGTTGCAAAAAATATTCGAGAACCGCGTACTTTTTATACAGTGCTCATTTTTGAAATCGGAGATATTTGGTTGCGAAACGAACTTATACCTATCATAGAGGCTCGTAGAGTACAGTATTATTAATAATAATACAATAATAATAATAGTTAATTACACTGTTTAAATAACTGTCATATAAAAATAACTATATACCACGTTAAACTGTTAACGAATTGAAAATTAACAACAATTGTCTCATTAATAAATGATTTGATGGAACAGAAGATAAGATATTTACTTAAACCCTTTCCTAAATAAAAACACGAGATGTCACTGTGAGCTCATAGTCTTATAGCGTTGTCCGGAAAAGTTTTTGACTTGGGCCATACGACAAAAGCCGGGTGCAATGTCGTGTCGTCAGCGTCACTCAGCGTGTCGCTCACACACACATCTAATTATTGTTATTGCGCCCATGTGGGTTTGCCTTTACTCTAACAAAATTAATATATTGTTTTACATCTCCATAGTTTTGACGCGAAAAATATCGCTAGCTTTTTTTAATTTAGAAATGTTATGTGTTATACTTGTTTTAAAAGTAAGCCTTTATTAAATTAATTACGGCATTTGTGACAAGTTAATTCTGTTGTATAATATCTATTTTAGTACATCTCTCAGTAAATTCGATGTTCTGTGGTACCGTACTGATTAGTTATAGTTATAGTAATGTCAATTGGTGACGTCATCAGTTGGATGTAAAATTTAATTAGTTTACCGTTGACATAAATCTATTCAGTATTTTAGTATTATTTTAGTTTATTACGTGACCTGACATTCAAGCTCTTCAGATTAAATTGTGCTTTTCCATCTGAATTTAAAAAACATGTATAATTTCAATGCCTGCTGGTTTTACAATAATATTTGAACACAATACAATAAACCAGAAAAAGCACAAGTGCTTGAAACCTACGACCGAATAAGCACTTTGGTTTTTGTCAGTGTGAAACAGCAGTGGAAGAAGACGCCATTTTTCTTATGCTTACTTTTTCTTTAAAATTACTAGAAATAGGAAGACTAAGCAAAAAAGACTAATTCATGAACCAAACATCTGTAGAGTTAGTTTATTGTAAAATCAACTTTATAGTCTAACAAAAAGTAATTACTTTAACAAAGTTTAAAAAAGTTACCATTCTCGATTATGCTTCAACGCGGCTAGGGTTGCCGATTGTTTTTTTAAGAAAAACGAAATAAATATGAAATAACTAGAGTTGCAAACTTTTAATAAAATATAACATGGAAAGTAAACAATACACACGAAAAGCACCAATGTTTCTTGACTTTAATATCATTTTTTATAAATATACTAACACACAGTTCTTTTTTCTAATAAACGTATTTTATGATTAATGTGTTCCAAGCCTCTAGCTAAATTAGTCCTTTAAACATTTAGCCTGACAGAAAAATAATGGTTTAACACAAACGACTGTAATTTTTAAGAAAATATATATTTCATAGGAGTATCATTAAAAAAAAAAGACATTAAGTGTGTTTTTATATTAAAATACGTGTAGAGGAATTGACTGCATGCATTGTAAATTTGAAAAATGTCTGCATTTCCAAAAATTACAAAAGTACAATTTTTATATTAAAAAGTATGATCTAAATTCTACACTACAATATAGAATTAGTTACTGCAAATAAATAGACAAATTAAATGTAAAACAATATAAAACTTATCCCCCCCCCAATACAAACCTGTGCTACATTATTTATTAAATCCTAATACTTTGAGAAAAGTGTGCAACCCTAATTAATAAAACATTCAATGACAGATGATTCATGACAATAAAAGAAGTTAAATTTTTCGACAAGTTGACAGCCCTAACGGCAACCAGTTTAACCAACTTTGTAACGCATTAAAATTACTTTTTAAATGGCAAATGTAATGTAATACATAATTAATATAGCGTACTTTTTATTATGATAAATAATTGCAATTAAAATCTATATAGGGAACGTTTTTGCAATCGTCACCGCGTGAGTTCAAAACGCGGCATTCACTCCATAGAGAATACTTTGTTTTTATAATTTCAAAATAGGCAATGGTCAAGTTATTTTAGGGATAATTATTCATTCTTAATTAACAATGTAGTTATGTGTATAAATGTCTTCAGTTTGACTTGCAAATAATTATAATGAAATGTAACTTTCATTGGCTTTAAAACGGTTTTAAATAACTTAATAATACCTACTCAATTATAAAAGGATATATATATATATATATTGAAAAATTGACATTTTACAAACAAGTAGATAAAAGTTCTCAAAAAATATGCATAAAATATAAAAATTATTAGATTACATTCAGAATGTAATTAGATCCTAGGTATATTTATTACATGCATATTACCTATGTTATCTGCTAACTTCTTCATATGCAATATCAATATTAAATGCACCTTTCAAAGTAGTAATTTTTCAAATAGGTACTTTTCAATTTTTTTTTATTTATTTATAATTTTAACTACTTTAAGGGCTAATATATATAAAATAAAATGTAAAAATAATAACACTAAAAACCACTGAGGTTTAATCTCATACAATTTTAAAAAATTTCTTTAACTTAAATTTAATATTTTTAATCGATATATTGTTACATAGGCTGTTGATAAGGTGTGGGATAATGTAAGCGGTAGTCCTTTGGCCGCTTATTTATAAAATATATAAAAAAATGTATAAAATAAAAATTTATACGAGGTAACTAGTTGTTGAATGTGAAATCTTCCGCAAAACTTTATAAAAAATAGCTTACTAACGGCCTGTTCCTGGCTTCGCACTGATGCAAATTATATAATATACCAAAACCTTCCTCGAGAACCACAGACACCAGACAGACAGAGAGAGGCGGCGGAGGGCTTTATTTTATAGTTAATAGGGATGTAGTGATGTTACTCACTGAACATAACTTTGAATAAATGAAAGAATTTTTAAATTCATTCCTAAGTAGTTTTGACTTTATTCATTATATAAAAAAATTATAAAAATGTTCTCTTTATAACAATATTAGTATCTAGATTTAATAATATAAATTGCAATGTGAGAAAACAAAAAAAAATAGGCTATGTTACAATATCAATATTTTTATCGCTTCACCTTCGCATTCTTGTGACGTATCGTGCATTATCTTTAATGCCAAATCTTTCTTCAAGTCATTACACTGTATTTCATTTACAAGGACAAAAAGATAGTTATTAGAACACTGTGCCCTTCATAAAAAAAGCAAAAAATATTGGCGTCAACTTTTGTTCTAGACTTGTTGCAAATTATAGCAAATCTATTTTAATACTGTCATTTACAAATATTAAGTAAATGACATATTATATTTAAATGTGATCTCTGTTTGTCCTTTAGAATAATACCGTTTTTATAAATGTTTATTAAAATAACATACTAGCTAGCTTTTGCCTCGACATGCCCCCCCCCCTTTTTTTTAAGTGTTAAAATATTTTTCCAATCTTTATCGGTCATACATTTTTATCAGGCGTTGATTTTTTTATTTCTAGATATTTTGTGTCTCTCTTCAAAGTTGTAACGTTTGAGTAGGTTTATGGAATAATAGTTATATAATATCTTTTCGGGCACATTACAATAGTTATTTATTGAGCTGGAGCCTAAGTAACCTGTTAGGTTACTAAACTAGGTTACTAACTCTTGCTTTAAAATTTTTTCTAAATAATATACCACTAATTTTCTCTGTGAGTTCAAAGTGAGAAGTAATACTGAAAAACATGTTTAGCGCCACCTAGCGTCACACATCACATTTCTAAGCAACTGATTGATATTATGCCCAATTATACTTAGTGACGACAATAATGCATTATGTATGTACGATTGAGGCCGAATTCTATTCTAAATACTATTCCAAGTATATGACCGGTGCTTACATGACATAACCTACGCCCAGAACAACAAAGCGCTGAGTTGATCACAATTTGAATACGTGTGCAGTGTAACAATCGTAAATCGAGGTGAATTACCATTGATACTCGCTGTTCTTAAAAAGGGAATGGAATAAAATAATGTTTCAATGCAATTTGTTAACCAAAAAAGGGTTCATTATAATCAGATTGAAATTTAATAACTAGCTTGACAAAATGCAATAATTTCAAGACTGAAAAGGTATAAAAATATTACGTCAGGTAACACATTATGTGCATAATGTTAAAAAATAAAATTCTTCTTTATTAAATATAATACATATTTAAAAAAAAGTCGCTGTCTGTCTGTAGACTGCCTCATCCGAAGCCAGGGGAAGGTCACTAGTACAACATAATTATAATAAAACGTAGTCCTCCTCTATCTGTGTCTTTTTCTAACTAAAACATTCATCGGATTTTGATACGGTTTTCACTAATAGAAAGAGCGATAAACGAGGAAGATCGTGATGGATCGATCAATAGTAATTCATGAACAGAAAAAATAAAAATCAAACCCGGCAAGTTGTTTATAAATGTATTTTTAACTGCAATTATGCAAAGTGGAACTCATGTTTTGGGAATCCACAGGTGTTGGTCCAAATGAAAATAATTTCTAATCTACCTTATTAACACTAAATTTTATATTCATTAAAAAAATCCCATGCCATAACTAGGTGCTGAAAGTGTACTACCAATCTTATATTAAATCTGTAAGTGTAGGTATTGTATGTCATGTATGTTTCAAAATAACTCTTAAACGAATTATCTGATTTTCAAGAAACTTGGTAACTAGATAAACATTTAGACGTACAGGACACAGGATAGGCTACTTTTTTCTTTTTCAACGCGGACGAAGTCGCAGGCACCAGCTAGTAAGTAATATAAAGGATTAGGAGGCGATAGGTAAATGGACTGTGGCATTTCTTACTCACTCAGATTCACAGCATAGATAGTTACTGGTATTCAACGGAAGTCTTCTGTAAGGGTTGGGGCCAGAAAAGCAGCCCAAATTATGACCGGGAGACGTCTAAGTGAAACTGTAAGATCGATTTGAAATCGAATTACTATGGTATGAGTGAGAAGTCGAATTGCTCTGTATGCTGCGTGTGCGCATTGAACGACACGAACGCATTAACATTCTCAACTCTCGCGCAGGTTCTCATAGCGCGGCGCACGCTTTTATAGCAGGCTCCGTAAACGAGAATGTGCTTTATGTTTTCTTTATCATTATTTTTTTAAAGAAAAAACATTACCAATTTTTTCATCATTATTTTTAAAGTAACTATAATATTACTTTATTAAATTCAGTAGAAATTAGGTCAAAGCTGTGTCCCTTTACCCTTGGTCTAGCTAGATGCATTACCTTGCTGGATACTTACTTAATAGCTGAAGATTTTTTTTAAATATTAATTTTTAATGTCACACATTCAGGATCTATACGTACATATTTAGATACTAATATTAAGAGAGAAGATTTGTATGTTTGTAATAAAAACTACTAACTAAACCGATTTTAAATTTTCTTTCACCTAATAGAGAGCTAATATACCTACATTATGTGAGTAACAGGCCATAACCCATTTTATAAAAAAAAAAATTAGGCGGGCGAAGTCGCCTGCAACAGCTAATATAAAATGAAGTAGGTCTGTATCTAGTTAACGGATTTTGATAATATGAAGAATAATATGAACTTTTATCTAAAAGCTATTATAAAATCGCTGATTTATTTAAGCGACAATAGTCTGAGCTCATTCTAGGTAGGAATGTAAGTTTGTGTATAATTAATTGAAATAATTGTAATTTATATGTTTATTATTATATTAAAGATGACAAAAAGAATGGTATTACTGAGTTTCTTCTCAGGATCGTCATCTTCATGGCTTTTTTTCCGAAACCCTGGTAAAATGTAAATTTACAATGACAATCAAAAGAGTTTCTCGAAGAAACCTATTTGATGTAGGTATAAATACGAGTATTTTGATTTTAATACGGTTTGGTGTAGTTAGTAAATAAGTTCTATATTGTATACCTATATTGCTAAGTATATCTTAAAACGTGCGAGCCGCATTTCGGTATGAATGTATCAAATAACTAATTCTTACTTAAATAAATTTAAAAAAAAAAAAAACAAGAAAAAACCCCACTTAATTAGATAGGTTTCAAGTTCATGAAAATTTATAGTTTGTGAGTTATTCTGTCTATAAATGGTTTGAGAAGACGAGTCGGCGTTACTTACAGGTGGTTGGACGCATTTTAATTGATTCCAAGTTGGAATTATTGTAATTCCTACTGACCACAAAAGAAAAAGCTCCGAGACAAATATTGATAAATGTAATGGCTATAGGTTTTTTGTTGTCTCTATCCTAATAAATTACAAATAGGTCTTTAAACGTGCAAATGCACCTGCTGATCATAACGACATTCTGCCTACCTATACATAGTTATCGCTGTTTAAAAACTAAAGGGGCACAAATCAAAATTACACTTTTTACAGGAGAGCTAATCGAAAAAAAAATTTTTTTTGTCTATTTTTTTCTTATTAGATATAGTTAACTATATCAAATATATGCATATTATGCATCGTTAGAAGCGTATTTTTAAGTAGCATTAAATTTTTAAATTACTTTTATAATAAACTGAATACTAGAAGAGATATAAGCATATAAGTTACTTAATATATAAAAAAATGTTCAAAATACACTAAATATGGAATAAAACAACCGTAAGTCTTTTTGCAACATACAATATGAAGGATTGTAATTGTATTTTTGCAATAGAAACATTTTTGGATTTTTTTTGTTTTATGGCCCTTTAGTTTTTAAGTCCTCCGCCGCATTTGTCTGTCTGTCTGTTCGCGATAAACTCAAATCTACTGCTCCAAGTTTCATGCTGTTTTCACCAATGGATAGAGTGGTTCTCCAGGAAGGTATATTATTTACAAAGTTATGCAGACGAAGTTATCCAGCTAGTTCTAACTAATATTATAAATGCGAGGGTTAGTCTGTTTGCTCGTTACGCTTCCACGCCTTAATTACTCAACTGATCATCATGAAATATTGCACACATCGCCAAGAATACATAAAAGGAAAGGAAAATTTTCAATTTAGGCACGTATCTAAATAGGTTTGCAATTAGGTATTAAAAAATGAAAATTTTAAATGTAAAAAAAAAACTCAACTCATAAAACAGCTATACCTACATAACGGTAACCTTTTTAAAAATAGAAAATGTTTGTTATATAGTTTTATAATTTATGATACTAGAGACAAAGGAACCTTTTTTTTTTTGTTTCTCAAATAGGTAGTCATGGCCATAGAATTAGAAACTGTTATTATTCCTACTTCTATGGCACGTTACGTTATCATTTTTTTGGGTTTACTAGTTTACTATAGTTAGGTATTATTCAAAAACTTTATTATTATATTAGGTACTTAAATAATGAATGATTTTCGTAAATTTCAAAAGGAACAAAATTAAAAGTATTATAACGATATTAACACCAGCGTTTTAACCTAAAGGTTAAGTATGATTTTTTTGTATTAATCGTCTTTTCATTACAAAATGTCGAAATAGAAATGCACCATTTTGTTTGTTGTTTGCAGTTGTTTGTATTCTTTTTAAACTTTTTAATATTTTGTTGTCTACTATCGAAATTGCAATACGATAAGATTAAAATGAATAATTGTCCCATAAATATGGTCGATAACCCTAGAGGCTTTCCGCTTAGACGAAGTTATTATTACAAATTGAAATTATTCAGATTTTAACAGTCGCATTCTATATATATTCTATATATACCTACATAAACCTTAAAAAAAAACCTTGTTTTTTCTAGGTTCATTACCTACATATTGCCACTAACATATTGTAAAACAAAGTTCTCCGCCGCGTCTGTCTGTCTATTCGCGATAAACTCAAAAAATAGTTACTGCACCTATTTTCATACTGTTTTCACCAATGTATAGTGGTTCTCGAGGAAGGAAGGTCTCGTGTAAAGCGGGAACAGGCTGCTAGTAAAATATAAAGTCTCTGTACACCTCTGATAGTTTCTCCTCTAACTTCTTCTAAACCACTCAACGGATTTTAACACGGTTTTCACTAATAGAAAGGGCGATAAACTAGGAAAGTTTGTGCATAAAATTTATAGAAAAAAAATTGTCCGTACGAAGACAGGAGCGGGTCGCTATTGCACTATAAATCACAGAGATGCATCGCGATAAGTATCCTAAGAAAAGTTGATTCGGAACGAACAGTCACACAAATGGAAATACACAAAACAAAGTTCAAGCCCGTCCGATCAGTCCACCGGCGGTGAAGGCGATAACATTTAATTACACATTATAAATTACTCGACACACTTCTAGAGACACTGATAACAGTGGCCCGACGGCTTCAAATGCATATAAAACTATCGTAAGAATAAGCAACAACGGATGTGACTCGAGACGCGTGCTATGTTTACGTAAACCGAGATACCTACTTGGTAAATAACCATGAAAGCAATGTTTTTTTTTTGTGTTTTAACACTTTCAAAAAGCACGCGACATAAATCTATGTTGTAGAATAAACATAAATATTTTGCGTGTGATCTCGTTGGCTAAATTGCGGGCCAGTGACCCGTTTTAAAACACTGATGGGCCATAATTAATCGGTCAGCACATACCTAAACACGAGCATGGCGCACTCCAAGCCGTTAACTCCAAAACATGTTCAAAAAACGCACACAGATTTTGAAAACACAACACCCACGTTACATTCTCGTTATCACACACTGTCGTCGCTTATTATTGCACACGCGTTGCACGTAATATTGTACACTGGTCATTATTTTGTTTATCGCCGGCAATTTTTGGTTGGTTTGCGGCAAAGCGAGCGCAATACGTGCCGCGATCGGCCGACTGCCGAAGTGTACTGCACACAACAATGGCGCGTCGCGCGCGAGAACGAACTTGCGCGCACACTGACGTAGAATCGCACTCACACTACGAGAGCAGAAACGTGTACGGATGCGCGCGTATAAAAAACTAGCGATCGGTATGCAGACGTTCGGTTTGAGCAGGTCCTCGGCTTGACGCTGTTTTCGTCTGCGGTCCAGGGTTCCCGGAATTCAGCTCGGGATCTCCACGCGTTTTCTAAATATTACAAATTCATATTGAATTTAGAAAACGCTCTCGACTTATTTTTCACTGTTTAAATTTAATTGTGTTTACATTATGAACATACCTACTTACGTGGGTACATAAAGTTTATTGTACTGTACATAACTTATTTAATAGTTTTGGCTTTTACAGTCTAGATAAAGGCATATTATTGAAATGCAATACTAATTAGATTTTATCTAACCTAAGTCTAGAAATAAGTTATAATTTGGAATAGGAAAAAAAGTCATAATTAGTGCGAAGCCGGGGGCGGGTTTCTAGTTTAATATGAAACCTATAACTTATATTAAAAAAATATTTTTATTTAATTATGTACCTACTCAAAAGCTGCTATATAAATTTTGAGCACCGCAGTTGATGCAGTGCTAATGTTGACCCCTGCTAATATTTGTTTTGAATATGTTAAAAAATACTAACTGAAACCCTTTAACTTAATAATAAATTTAGTACTAGTGGATACAAAGAAGTTCACTTCATCTTTACAGCATTTAATATTCCCTTTGTATTTTATTCAAGTGAGTTAAGTACGGTGGATTGCCTAATTTATATTTAAACAAAAATGTACATATTTAAATTATTTTCCCTGGAACTGTTCTTAATAATTATCATAGAAATAAACACTTTAAAAAAAATAACGCAGGTTTTGAGTCTTTAAAAATATCAAGGGGGTTATATACTTAGGTACTTAAAATTCACTTTTATTCAATGTTATATCCCGTTTGATATGTTTTTTTAAACACATAATATATGTATAATTTTAAAAATATAAATAAGTTCCATTTAATAAGTTCGGAAGCACGAAATAATAATAATAAATAATTTAGGTATACAGTGAACACAATGTTTAAAGATAACACAGATTTCTGGGAAACGTTCGGAGTGTGGCAACATTAAAAACAAAAGAACGGCAGTCAGCGAACCTTGAGTGGGCAGGCGATACGATTCGAGCCTGCGCCCGAGTCAGCGCGCCATGTTGTCGGGCGGCGAGAGAAGGACAGCGCTCTACATCAATGTCGCCTTCTCGCTCGCACGCTTGTTAGCGTTTATTGCGTGTCCTAACTATACTCGTCACCGAGTTTACCACACACCCACATGCGCGTATATTGTTATCTTCACAAAATTTATAACAAGCAAGTCCGATTTCGTCTCGAACGGACACTCCTAAATTCTTTGCGGAAGGATTTAATCTTTTTTCCTCGCTAACGCCTTTGCCTGCGGCTGAATAAAATTACAATGCCCGATAGTTTGTTTTGTGCGATTCGGTTTGTTATTTTGGCAACATTGGGTGTGAGCGGGTGTTGATTGCCTATTTATGAATGAAATACCTACATGAATGGATAGCTACGGTTGGTAACACGTAATGTAATGTTTTTCAAGAAATTGCCTCTTTAGCGTGAATTATTTTACATACCTAGGTAGTTTTATTAAGATTTTAAAAACTAAACTTTATGCCCCTAAGCGTAGAGTCAAAATTTAAATCAAGTTTGAGTCAACTGAGCCGCTTGAGTTAAAATTTCAATAGCTTTAATAAAATTAGTAATTTCTTAATTAGCAATGTTTAAATTAAAAGTAACAGACAGTTGTATGCCCTATTTTAAAAAACATAAAATACTAACACTGCCTTCACTTTTTATTTATGAGGTTGTAGTATATGTAAAAGCGAACCCTATCTTATTTAGACGAGTTTCAGAGCACAGTAAAAGAGCCCAAAGAGATCCAAATAGACTGTGTATTCGCAAAGCACACACAGCTCTTATGCACAAAAGTGTTTTTTGTCTAGCACCAGTTATTTATAACAAGATCCCAAACAATATTAAGCAGCTCAATATTAATTTATTTAAGAAGAAAATGAAAGAATTACTAGTTGATAAATGCTACTACGATTTAAAAGATTTTATGTCCGATAGCTTAGTGGATAGTGGTGATTAATTGGTGGATAGTGGTGATTAATTAGTGGATAGTGGTGATTTGTTATGTAGTGTTCCTAAAATATTTGCACACCCTAAAGGGTAGAATGTAGCGAGCCTGATTCATTATAAAACCATTAAATTGTAATTACCTATATTCAGCAAATAAAATTATTATTATTATTATTATTATTAACACTTCATTTCTTGGTCCATCCCTTCCTTAAATCTTTCTATGATCTTGCACCTACAGTACCTATGGCGTTGATTGTGTTATAGGCGACGCCGACGGTGGTACGTCAGCCTGTCTGTCGACATTTAAATTAAAAATAAAAAAAAAACCATAATAATATGTATTTGTATATATGTATATACAATTATACATAGTCGTTATGCTAGACTACAAAATATGAATAGATTTTTTTTATTATTCAAAAAATATTTTTTTACTTTTCGTTAATTTTTTAATAGGCAAGTACCTACCTACTCTTTACTGTGTTTCTTTCTTAAAATTAAAACCATAATGTGCATATATATAAAATATCATTTCTTATTTTAATTCGTTCGTTTTTTATGACAGTTCAAAAATATAAATCAGATTGCAGTATTTTTTATTATTTTTGAGGTAAAAGTATTAAGAGTACCAAAAACACAAAATCAGGTGATTTTATTGTCCCATAACAAAAAGTTCGTTTATCCGAATCCGAACGGTAATAAATATAAGTAAGGCTAGTCAAACATGGGAGCCCAATAAATCATTGGAAATTATCAAATGTAAAAAAAAAAATTATATTTACTTTGTGAAGATTACTATTTCACGTAAAAACGGCTGAATGCTGAATGGGTCTGACCGATGGGTTTGAAAATGACTATAAAACACACATAATATCAGAGCTATGGTTATGTACATGTGAAAAGTTTTTGTTTCATCAAAATCGATGCAGTATTTCCGAAGTTATTGACACCGAAACTTCGGTCGCTATTCAAATTTTCAAGTTCGCCCGTGCTAAGTGGATGACGTCACAAGGGCCGATGCTAGACGCAAGTTCATAGTAAAAAGATAGATTTGTATTTTGTAATTAATTAACTCAAAAACTACTGGACCGATTTTAAAAATTCTTTCACCTATAGAAAGCTACGTTATCAGCGAATAATATAGGCCATATTTTATAAAGTTACGCGGGCGAAGTCGCGTGCAACAGCTGGTAACATTATAGAGAGAGTAGATTTCTATTTTTGTTTACGAGTATAATGATTAAACTTAAAAACTACTAGACCGATTTTAAAAATTATTTCTCTTATAGAAAGCTACGTTATCAGCGAGTAACTCAAGCCATATTTTATAAAGTTGCGCAGACGAAGTCGCATGAAAACAGCATGTTGATTATAAATACTAAAAATATTCTTAAAATGATTCTTGAGCGGGACTTACGACAAAGATTTCCTCAATACTTTCTGAAGTTATCGGGTTCAGAATATCTTAATGAAGTAGGTATCTTGCGGGTCAGTTCTTTTTGTCTACGTTTCTGTACTACAGATCATTCATTTGTTTTAACTGTCTCTCGACACAAAATGTAAATGTACGTTTTGTTGTATCAGCTAGGTTGCGGTTTGCAACTTTACTTGCAACTTTGCTTTGCAAGCATATACTTGGTTGTAAGTCATCCTCATATCATAAAGAGTGTAATAGGTATTTTTGTTAGTATACTAGGCAGGTAAGTATATTTTTATAGGGAGAAAAGTGACGATGTCTTACACACACTAAAATAAAATACGTGTGTGACGGGCTTCATGGTCATCCACTTTTTATGTCTTTTCGTATCCATTGGCACTTGGAAAAATAATTTAGAAGGTGTGTGGATGGTTGAATTTGTACATAATATATAGGCACTATATATAGGCACTATATATTATGTACAAATTATTAGTATCTTTTATTATTATTATTATTATTAGTATTTATTATATGGCAAAAGTAACGGTCATTATTTAAATTTTCAAATGCTCCGGCGCCACTGACCTATAATAAGCACTGGACTTTTTGTACCATTTTGAATTTTTTTTAAATTTTGACGTATTTTTATTACGAACCTGATAACTTCAGAAAGTATTGAGGAAATTTTTGTCGTAAGTCCCGCTCAAGAATCATTTTAAGAATATTTTTATAATTTATAATCAACTTGCTGTTTTCACGCGACTTCGTCCCCGTAATTTTATAGTCTATGTTAATAGCCTATGTTACTCGCTGATAATGTAGTTTTCTATGGGTGAAAGAATTTTTAAAATCGGTCTAGTAGTTTTTAAGTTTATTCATTACAAACAAAAATAGAAATTTACTCTCTTTATAATATTACCAGCTGTTGCACGCGACTTCGCTCGCGTAACTTTATAAAATATAGCCTATGTTATTCGCTGATAACGTAGCTTTTTATAGGTGAAAGAATTTTTAAAATCGGTCCAGTAGTTTTTGAGTTAATAAATTACAAACAAAAATAGAAATCTACTCTCTTTATGATATTACCAGCTGTTGCACGCGACTTCGCCCGCGTAACTTTATAAAATATACCCAATGTTATTCGCTAATAACGTAGCTTTTTATAGGTGAAAGAATTTTTAAAATCGGTCCAGTAGTTTTTGAGTTAATAAATTACAAACAAAAATAGAAATCTACTCTCTTTATGATATTACCAGCTGTTGCACGCGACTTCGCCCGCGTAACTTTATAAAATATACCCAATGTTATTCGCTAATAACGTAGCTTTTTATAGGTGAAAGAATTTTTAAAATCGGTCCAGTAGTTTTTGAGTTAATAAATTACAAACAAAAATAGAAATCTACTCTCTTTATGATATTACCAGCTGTTGCACGCGACTTCGCCCGCGTAACTTTATAAAATATACCCAATGTTATTCGCTAATAACGTAGCTTTTTATAGGTGAAAGAATTTTTAAAATCGGTCCAGTAGTTTTTGAGTTAAACATACAAATCTCTCTTTCTTGCATCTAGAATAGGCCCTTGTGACGTCATCAACGTTCGTAAGTAGTATTAAAAAATTTGGGTGGCGCGCGTACTTTGAACGCTTATAACTCGGTCATTTTTTAAGATATCAAAAAAATAAAAACACTGCCGTATTTGTCTAGTGAGCTATATTTGGGGGATATCATTAACTAAAATCGATGGTCAGACTCATTGAGAAGAAATTTGGCAAACAGATAGTTCATTGCCTGGATTGTAATATTATTATAATTAATTATAAATATAATCTTATTAATATTTAGAATATAAAAAAAAACGCTTTTACTTATTTGTTTTGTTTTAATATGAAACTGTCTAGAATAATTAATTACATAAAAGAATAATACAATATTTAATAATGTAACATATGGGACCAGTTGCCTGAAAATAAATGAATTTTAATTTAATTTGAATACAGTTGAATGTTCATATTTCAAAAGATGTATTTCTTGTTTTGTATTTATTGCGTATGAAGTGGCGCCATCTCTACATGAAAAAGGTTAGGTGTATTCGAATAAATATCCTAATCAGAAGACAGATGTCACTGCTATAAGTAAGTCAGAACAATATTCATTTTTTTATGATTTTTATTATCATTATTTTTAATAAAATGATTAATAAACGTACATTACTGTAACATAGCTAAAGAGTTTTTTTTTTTGGAAGAACGAGTTAAGCTTTGGATCTACCGGTAAGAAATAAAAAAATCTAATGAGATGAGATGCCGCGTATAGGGACAACAACTATAACTAGACGAGATACAAACATAACATTATTAGTCAATTTAAATTAAGCAGCAGATGAAACTGTGAAACACAGCTAGTATTGTAATTTATAAGAGTATTTCTTGAAATATATTGCTTCTGCCATCTCTTGGTTGCGATTGTAAACTGTTGACGTTTTTACAAATGTTTAAAGAGTTTACAAGAGAATGCAGCAGATGGCGTAGAATAAATACATTAACACGAATTTTATAATTAATCTTCCATATAATGGGGGATAAATTATTTTTTTGTATTTTTGTTTCTTTGCTTATAATATATTTGTAATAGATGAACTCAATTTTTTTTTAAAAATTCATTCACCTTTAGAAAGCGACGTTATCAGCGAGTAACATAGGCTAAAATATGTTATTTTTTTTTAAATTTAGAGAACCCTCCTACGACATGGTATCAAAATTTGCCTATAAAAGTCATTATTTGCCGTGCGCTGCGAAAACTATTGATAATAGAAAAAACTTTGAGAAGTTCAATTCTATAGTTGACCCAGCCGGTAATCGAACCCGGGACCCCTAACACAGAATGTTAAGGCACGCACCATAACCACTTATCCAACGGGCTCGTCGTAACCACAATTTCTTCCTTCGTTCAGAGCATTTCTTTCCTTCCACCTAGCTGGCTCATTATGATTACCCGAAGTGGCGAATATATTCAATCTTGGGTTTCCTCATGATTCGCATCACTTTCTGGAGCACATAATGTAATATGTGCCTTTATATTATACGCATATACATAAGCAACATAAGCCATACTGCAGGGACGAAGGGGCGAACAGTCGTTGCAGCTTTATATAATCTTCTTTTATAAATAAAAATAAATCCCTATGTGTTGCTATGCGCAAAACTCGAGAACGGCTGGACCGTTTTTAATTCTGTCTTCACTCGTGGATAGAGGGATAACCAGGGAAGGTTTTTACGTAAAAAAAATGCACCCTAGGCGAAGCACGGAACGGGTCGCTAGTATCTTTATAATTATGTCAAACTGTAGTGACCAACTTCTATTATATAGGTATTGTAGAACTATAAATACTAATGTTTTTTTTCTGAAGTATCATCATTTTTTTTATTATAGATGGGTTTGCTCTTGGCCAACATTCAGCTCTGTAGCGAAAATGACTCCTATGATGGAGCGAGCTCACCCAGAAGATGCTCACCCAAATTGAAAGGATTTGGATTATACAGCTCAGAAATACAGACGCCAGCCGGGAGTTCCAAAACTTGGCAGCGAGACCATAAGACGTCCGCCGTCCCCGGCCATAGGGCGGCGCAGGCCACTCGATGCTCAACACCAAGCAGCCCACACCGACCAGTTTCGTCGTTCGCAGCGGGCAATCAGCAAGGGGCTTCCACTGAGGCCCCTATACCTCTACTCTACGGCACAACCTACCGCAGAGGCGGAGGCTGCTCCACCCTGTTAGAAAAATTTGCCCGCTGCGGCCTCGAAAATCGGAGCCCGCTTAGAGCCCTTCGCGTTGGTGGGTCTTCTTAGCTCCCCACGGCGGTCCGATTGGTCAAGCGGTTGCCGGGCCAACGGCCTCCGCGACCGCCCAGACCGCCATGGGTTGAACCCCCCACCACGTCAAGGTCATGACCCACCTAGGGGGGGAGTCAGAAGCAGGCCTGGTTCCATCGTCGACTCGCGGCCACTTATCATGTCGTTTGTCGATAGTGTAGCGACCCTTATCAGCGTAGGGTGGGCGTCCTACGCTGCGCTTACTGGTTCGTGGCCTCTACTCAAGATATTCAATCTTCCGGCCGTTGGCTCTTCTTACTATGTGTCCTACCCACTGCCATTTCAATTTTCAACTTACTGATCCTGGTACTGATTACTGGTAATTTCGTTCGTCTACGGATCTCTTCTATATCTCGTTTGAGCTTTCTTATGTGGCCCATAGTTAAAGACCTCGTTTCAGCTCCGTATGTCATCACTGTTGCCACACATTGGTCGACAACTTTTGTTTTAAGGCACTGAGAAGTTATGGACGAGAAAATGCCTCAGAGCTTTCTTTGGGAAGCCTGCCCATCCGAGCTGTATTCGACGATCGACCTCCTTCTCAAAGTTTGCTCTAGGTAATTTGACTCTTTGTCCAGTAGATGTAACTACTTCGAGAGTTGAATTCTAACTATTACGGGACGGAACCGGAAACGGTTTCTTAGAGTAAATATTTTCCATCTTACTACATTGGTTAATTATATTTAGTGTAAATAATACTAAGTTTTTGATTTTGTGAAAACCAAACGCAGTGTACGCAGTCTAGAGTCAGAACTGCTTTTTTTAGTTCGGACTTTAACGTCGAGCTTTTCAAGTTTGAAGGTCTTCAACCGGTAGCGGAAACAACTTATTTATCTTATCATCAATAAATTAATACTAATAATTAATCTGTAAGTGTGGGTATTGTATGTACGTATGTTCCTCCATAACTATTAGACAAATTAACTGATTTTCATGAAACTTGGTAGATAAACATTTAGACGTACAGGACACAGGATAGGCTACTTTTTCCTTTTTCAACGCGGACGAACTCGCGGGCACCAGCTAGTATATTATAGAACTATTATACTATGATTTTTCCTGAAGTATAAGGGAAGTGAATATTTTCCAACTTACTACATAGGTTTAAGTGTTATTTAGTGTAAGTAATACTAAGTTCCTTGTGAGACTGCGGTTAACATTTCGAGTGCGCGTGCCTCGCGACCGAGTTTGAAAGTGAAGTGGGTCCGGCTACATGACCAGGGGCGTACAACCTTTGGCGCACTAACCAATTGCTAGAAAATTGTTTTATTTACTGGAAATGTCAAAACTATTACTCCCATATAGTTATACTGTTGAGTGAAAATATTTACTTAACTGACTTGATTTAAGTGGAATGAAATAATTCATAACAACGATGTTTATAAGACGACTTCGAAGTCCAAAGTTTTCTTGATCTACAGTAGGTCTGAATTCTTCTAAAGTACCTACTCTGGTTGATGGATCTGCGCATTTTTTCGTGGTTATGAAGGCGGAAGCAGTTTACTTTGAAATGAAAATAGTATTTATCGAAACTATGTTACTCCCTGACAATGTAGCTTCCCAACAGTGAAAGAATTTTTCAAATCGATCCTCTAGTTTTGGAGCCTATTCAATTCAAACAAACAAACAAACAAAACTTTCCTCTTTATAATATTAGTATAGCTGGGTTTGCTCTAGCCTTGTTGCAAAGACGAGATAGTGACCGATGATGGAGAGAGCTCATTCAGAAGATGCGTATTCACTCGAACTCTGAAAAGATTTAGGTCCTATAATTGACGTATAATTTCATCATAGCAGGATTCAATATTCTGACATACCACAGCCATTTCATTGATCGAGTGGTTAAGGCCTTATCGCTCTGACTCAAGGGTTGTGGGTTAAATTCCCAACAGGACCAACTTATGTAAATAAAACTTTTCAAAGTTGGCTCTGCTTTGTATCAGGCAAGTAGTGGCTGGGCACACTACGTTTTACAGTCATTTGGGTAGCCTATCGGCATTAACCTCCCTTACAGAAGATCACAGTGAAATAACAGCAGTGAATAAGGGATGGAACAGTCGCCCATCCTTATCCCTTGTCCTTAATCCTAGTTAAGGAACGCAATTGCAACACTAGACTTGTAGCATTGCTTGTGTTATAGGCGACGTACCATCAAGTGGAACGTCAGCCTGTCTGACAAAATGTTACATAAAAATTTTTTTTAGATTACCGCCTCATATAACCACGATTCCTCATGTACAAGCAAAGCAAAGGCAAGCTAATTTTACTTTTGAGATCTAAATTAACTGTACATCTGTACAGATAGTGGGAGTGCTTGCTGTGGGATAACTTTTGTAGTGAAATATTAATAGCTGAGTTGAAATATGATTTCAATATAACCACGTAACTAACGAAAAATAGTTTGCAAGAACTTTCACGACGGCAAGACGGTGTGACAGGAACAGTCAGTCGCTTTGCTTGCGTGAACGTCTCAGTCAAGCGCCGCTATCGCAACACTACAGACCACGATATCCAATCAAAACGTCGCACGCGACCCGGAGCGCGAAATTCAAAACTTTAAAATGCAAGAGTAGTCTGTATTCTTTGACAAAACTCAATACACTCTTCTGTGCACTGTGCTGTGTATTCAAATTTGGAATCAAACCGTAACATTTTCGGTTATGGTTTATTAATTCCCTTCAAGTGTTCAGTGGAAATGCTCCAGCCTAGATTGTTACGTGCAAGTGTCAAAATGTGTGCTACAAGGAACTGTGTTTGGAGGCTTTCGGGTATCTTCGTGTGTATCGCTTTTGCTCTGTGCACGACTCTTGTTTCATGTCAAGGTGAGTTGCATTTTTAGTACGGCAAAATGTCAATTTTTTTTTCTCACAGGTCACGAACCAAGCGAAAAAAATACTCTATTTCACTTTTATAAATAGAACGAATAAAAAGTGAAACCAGCCAGTATTTTTTTTTGCAATACTAAAATAATGTTGAGCCTGCAATCAACCGTCTTTGTTAAAGACATCAACGCGCGCGGCTAAAGTTCGTGAAGTTTGATTTATTACACAAGTACTTACCTAGTTTAAGTGCGATATCTTTGATAGAAGTATTAAAATATAATATATTGTATATTAATATATCTAATCTATATATCTTATTATAAAAAAAGAAAGTCCTTTTAGTTACATACACCATAAATTCGAGAACGGTAGATACACCCCCAATAGTAAAATGACCATTAAAACAACAGAAATATTCACAAAACACATGAAGAAAATTTATATTCTCATATATTTTGTATTGAACGGGTTTTTATTTTGAGGCGATCCGAATTACACCGATGTTCTTATTAAGAAATCACGATGTTTCTTATTTATAAATTAACTAACTGGTAGTTAATTTATAAATAAGAAACATCGTATTTTTAAATGTAATAAAAAAATTACTAAGTAATAGTTAAGTTATAAAAATATTAGTAGATTTATATGTTACTAGTAGCCCGTTACCGGCTTCGTCCGGATTAAAAAAAAAAAAACTATCCTAATATCTTTTAAGTTGGACCAAATTACACAGTTACGAAGTTTTATCGAAATCGCGGTTCACTAGTTTAGGAGTTCATTGGCGTGACATGTAATTATATATATATATATATATATATATATATATATATATATATATATATATATATATATATATATATATATATATATATATATATATATATATATATATATATATATATATATAGAGATTAATATGTTTTTATTTTGTATTTTTTAAAACATTTCCAATAAGGAATACACAAAATTTTAAACTAATTAATTTTTGAATTCAGCTTCTACTCCAGTTTTCGTCCGCAATTTTTTTCGTTGATCTAACTCAAGTATAAAACTATATTTCTATACAATTTCATCAATTATCGGTTTAGTATTTTTTTACGTGAAAGAAAGAGTAACAATATACATCCTTACATCTTAAAGAACTTACGTATTTATAATATTAGCGGGCTTCATAAAAAATTCCGCAATGTTACAATATTCACATGATTCATTAATGTCAAGGATATTGATGAAAGTATTATAATCATTCATAACCGGATCGCGTGTTGATGAATCCTAATTACCAAAAACGTGGGTCGATATATGTATATTTTTAATGTGTGGCAATCCTAGTGAGTTACTTGTACACAGACATGTTTAAAATGAGATATCATAATTATATAAAAGCTAATGACTTGATTTCTTAATGTCAAAGTTTCAAAGATCCTAAATGCTAACCTGATGTAAATATTTCTTCAGTAAAGTACTGGTCTGCTGTGTATTTCATTGTAAAATGTATTGGAAGAACATGTAGATATATTGTTATCAATCATCAATCATCATCAATACTAATAATAAATCTGTAAGGGTTGGTCATGGAGTAAGTTACTTAGTTTTCAGAGATATCGTGTTTATAGGCTCTATACATGATACCTACTGAAAATAAATTGACCTGAACTAAACTAAGTATGTATGTTCCTCAATAACTCTTAAACGAATCAACTGATTTTCATAAAATTTGGTAGATAAACATTTAGACGTACAGGACATAGGATAGGCTACTTTTTTTCTTTTTCAACGCGGATGAAGTCGCGGGCACCAGCTAGTTTATTATATTAGTAAGGATTAAGGATGACTTCTGCCTTCTCTTTCATGCAAGTACGGAAATATGCAAATGAACTTAATAAACTTAAAATTTATTTAAACAATAAACTTTCAATTAATGCTATCATTTATTTCATAAAACATGATTAGTTATAATTATTTATCAAAAAGCCATAATTGAAGCAAGAGTCAACATTCCTCAAGTGAAATTGGAACGTGCTACCATATCGTTGGCTCGCCTGCCCAAAACAGAATCTTAATATTTAAAACTTTACCGTTTATAGGTAGTGAAAGTTAGTTTTTATTAGTACGCACAGTTCAAGTCGATGCCCTGGAGACATTTGTCACATAAGGTGCGACTTGTGCCGATCCCATCTTTGTATATCTCTCCATAAAATAGTAAAGAAACTTGTAGCTAACGGTTTGATATGACAAAAAAAAATTAAAAAAAGAATATAGAGTAACATGGGGTAAAAAATGTAACATAGGAAAACAGGATAAAAAAACTTGTATTGGGTATCTACTATCTATACTAATATTATAGAGGAAAGATTAGATTGTTTGTTTGTATTGAATAGGCTCCGAAACTAGTGGACCGATTTGAAAAATTCTTTTACCATTAGAAGCCGACATCATCCCTGATTAACATAGGCTACTTTTTACCGCGGGAAAATGCTTCATTCCTAAGGGAAAACGGGTAATAGGACAACAGGTAGTAAGAATTATCCTTCCGTACTTATCTTTTTCACATAACTTCTAAACGGCTGAACGGATTGGGTTGAAATTTTATATGGGTACTTCGATGGTTTCCTGGATGATTTAAAAATACAATTGGACCCGGTAGGTGGCGCTGCTGTCGGTATGTCAACTACTAAACCGCTTGGCCGATTGGGTTGAAAATTTGTTTGTGTTCACAGACACGAATGTATTATCAATACTAATAATAAATCTGTAAGTGTATAGGTATTGTATGTACACGTATGTGTATGTTCCTCCATAGCTCTTAAACGAATTAACTGATATTCATGAAACTTGGTAGATAAACATTTAGACGTACAGGACACAGGATAGGCTACTTTTTTTCTTTTTCAACGCGGACAAAGTCGCGGGCGCCAGCTAGTAACATATAAAACCTAAACTTTGTACCATTTTTTTATAAATGTCAATGACTTGCATATATAGATATTTCACAGTACAACTTTTAGATCAAAGTGATTCTAAAGAGGCGGTGTCTTTTCAACATGATTATGTATCGTATGTATATTGTGGAACAGTTCAAATTTATTTGATGCCATCAAATTGCATAAGAAGTGAGTGGTCAAGTATCTAAATGTCATTCCACAAGTAGCATAAACTGTTAAATATATTACACGCAAAATTATTAATTAAATGTCAGCGACTCAGCGTCTGCCTTGTAATGAAATCATTACATAGGTTATAATTATATCATTATATTTCAAAGAACGCAGTGCTGCATCCAAAATATGGTCTTTTAAAGGGGGCATGTAAAAACAGGGTGTTATAAGTTTGACGTGCTACTGTGTGTCTGTCTGTGGGATCGTAGTTTTTTTTTAATAATAGTTTTGTACAATTGTAACTTTGTGACGTTTAAAAATGACTTTTAAATGACATTTATTGTAATATTTTAATTTCTTTACATTATCTTATAAAGTCGCTT
This sequence comes from Synanthedon formicaeformis, assembly GCA_945859745.1. Lineage (NCBI taxonomy): Eukaryota > Metazoa > Arthropoda > Insecta > Lepidoptera > Sesiidae > Synanthedon > Synanthedon formicaeformis. Next base: position 3,492,241 of record OX243977.1, read on the forward strand.
TCCGCTTCTGTCTATTTCTTCGCTAACTTCTTCTAAACCAGCCAAGGGATTTTAATACTGTTTTCACTGATAGAAAGAGCGATGGATAAGGAAGGTTTGTGTAAGTATAAAATTTTCAGAAAAAAAAGACATCCAAACGAAGCCGGGAGCACGCTATCACTAGTATCTATATTTATATAAATAAAAATGAATCGCTAAGCGCAAAAATCGAGAACAGCTGAACCAATACGGCTAATTTTATTTTTCAAACTAGCTGGCACCCGCGACTTCGTCCGCGTTAAAAATGAAAAAAGTAGCCTATCCTGTGTCCTGTACGTCTAAATGTTTATCTACCAAGTTTCATGAAAATCAGTTATTTCGTTAGAGTTATGGAATAACATACATACACTTACAGATTTATTAGTATTGATGATATCTATCGAAGTGCGCGGAAAATTCTAATTAAGGGAAATATTTTGATTTAAAAATTGGACATCCGTGCGAAGCTAGGGGAGGGTCGCTGGTATGTAGACATCTGATTTTAACGAAACTTCATTCAAACATTTACATACCGTTGTCATCTCAGCCACTGTTATCCGTTACTCTTCCATCGTGTAATCACACATTAACTGTTCACAAAAGTGGGACGACGATTAATGAGTTGACGGCGATGACTTGCCGACAAACACAATCATATCTTCATTTTGAAATGACATTTAAATCTTACAACAATAGTATGTAATAGAGAAAGAATATGGCTTTTTAGGTAGCGTTATTTTTGAACCTGAGTGTAATTTTTGAACCTATAGTCTGCGATTCTGTTAAGCAAGATGGTGTTAAAATGGAGCCAGCTACCCAATTTTATAAAATATTAGCTGGTGCCCGCGACTTCGTCCGCGTTGAATGATGAAAAGTACCCTATGTCCTTTCTGGTGTCCCAGACAACGTGTATGCAAAATTTGATGGTGATCAGTTCGGTTTTTTTGCGTGTAAGCGTAACAAACAAACAAACTCACATTCACATTTATAATATTAGTAAGGATGTTACTCTCTGATAATATACATAGCTTCCCAACAGTGAAAGAATTTTTCAATCAAATCTTCCTCTTTGTAATAATCTGCAATTGAGATTATTCTGCAAATTATCATTCTCAATTTATTCTGCAAATTATGTAAACAAGCCTTTCTTCGTTTATTATTCTTTTCATTAGTGAAAATTGTGTCAAAATCCATTGGGTGATTTAGAAGTTAGCGGAGAAATTGACAGAGACGGACAGAAACAGATACTTAACACAGATAATATAATAACTCTTTTTGACAAAAATTAAACCGACTTCAAACCGTCTCATGGTCTTTTCTCATGGATGCCATTGGACCAAATTAAAGTGGGATCACACGGGAAGCACCAGTTTTCAAATAAAAAAAGAATCACCAAAATCGATTTACCCAGTCAAAAGTTATTAGGTAACAAACATAAAAAAAAATACAATCGAATTGAGAACCTTCTCCTTTTTTGGAAGTCGGTTGAAAATATCACTCGATACTTTCATATGTTGTTAACCTATTAATTTTATTCATTAAACTAAACGATACAACGTTATTGAAATTGTTTCATAAATTCCTCACAAAGTAGAACTTTATTGAGAGTTATAGGTGTCAGTGTTAGCGGTAACTGCGGTAAAATGGCCCAAAATGTAGGTACAGGCCAATTAATCTAAATGGGTTCGTAAAGTCAAATCTGAACCCATAAGATATACGAAAATTTGTTCTTAGGAATTAAGGCTTTGATTTTTCAAATAAAAAAAACTGCATTGACTTTTTTAAATTACGCTCATATGCAACCAGGAATTGAACCCGGTCGAATTACCGTAGTTGTTAGTGTAGGTAATAAGGAAAGGAATTAATTTTGCCGTGGAACCTTGTATATAAATAATATACAGAAATACAGAAATAATTGGTAAAATGTTATTATAATTTAAAATTAATTTTCCATTTGCATTTTAAAAATGGGATCACTTTCACCTGATCACATGACATTTGGCTGTTACGTTATAATACTTGATTAAGGGATGCCAGGGATGTAAGAACCTTATCCCATATTCTTACCTTCTCATTTATTTTTCAACCGACTTCCAAAAAAGGAGAAGATTCTCAATTCAACTGTTATTATTTTAATGTTTGTTACCTCAGAACTTTCGACTGGGTGAAGAGATTTTGATGATTCTTTTTTTATTTGAAAGATGGTGCTTCCCGTGTGTCCGGTGGAAAACCATGAGAAAACGGTTTGAAGTCGGTTTTTTTGTTAAAAAGAGTTATTTATCGTATTAAAATCGGCAGCACAGGTACATATCTCATAGCGTTGCTTGAATTATGGTCATAACCATCTATTTATCAAGTGGACCGTCAGCTTGTCTGTTGATATTTACATTAAAAAATCTGATCTAATTTATTTTACTCACTGTTGCACTTTGCACTTCTCAATTGAATCTCACCTTGAATCTTTTAACATAAGATTGTTTTTACTCACATACTTTTTTTATAACTACTCCATTGACATTACTGTCAACATCCGCCCGCTAGAAATGGTGCCCAACCCTTATACACCGTATTGAAACCTGTACCTTAGTAGGTCACTCGACTGGGCAGGTCTCGCTTGACACTTCTCTTGCGGATGTTAAGATTAATATTTATTACTTATTATTATGGAACGCAATTAAATAATTATGTTAACACTTTTCTCGTTAGAAAAAAAAATTCGTGGTGATTTATATGCGTAGAATGTACACCGTAGGCTTCACATGGATGCGGATGCATTTTTTTTTTGAAAATTATGTACACAAACCTTTCTGGTTTAATTAATTCACATTCTTTTTAATTGATTCACACAAAATATTCACGTAAAACAAACAAAATATTAACGTAAATAACCGTGTCCAAGACACGGTTACATCCTATTTTTTTAAGTATTACTTCTGTTTATGCTAAAAATCTGTTTAAATCTTCAGTTTTGAGGGAATTTCTGTGCATCAAAATAGTCATAATGATCAAATCCGTGAGAGAAATAGAGACACTGACAAAAAAGCTAGCTAAAGCTGACCTCTAAACACACACGCGCTAGATTATCATTATCATGTACTGACTCAGTTTTACTGTGCTTAGATGAGTTATTTGAGATCTTTCGTAATCCTTAAAAATATAAGTAATATATGTAAGGATTCCATTGATCCTAGAAAGTAAAGATGCGGCCATTCGAACATTTGCTTCGAGCGCATTTGGTACAGAAAAAAACTACCGCCATCTATTAGAACTTTAAGATACTACTTCCTTTACTTCTACAGCTCTGGTACATGGGCCGGTCTCTGTGTCTCAGTAACTAAGCTGTCTGGTGTCACTTTCCGATTTTGACACCGGCGCGTCGGTGCCACGTACTAGGAGCGTTAGCCTTGTCCTTACGAAGTAATATTATAATGTCAATGAAGGATCCTTACATTCTTTATTAGTGGTAGGGCACAATGCGTTTTGCTGTCATTTGGGCAGCCCGTGTGGCAACAGTAACCACTGCCTTACAGAAGACCACCATGAAATAACAGCACGTGTGCTGTTGTGTTTCAGTGAGTGAGTAAAGGATGCCAGAGCCCACTTTTCTATTTTCAATCTCTAAAATCACTACATTTATAAAACAAAGTTGTCTGTCTGTCTATCTGTCTGTCTGTTCGCGAAAAAACTACTGCACCAATTTTCATGCTGTTTTCACCAATGGATAGAGTGATTCTCGAGAAAGGTTTTAGTAATTTACAAAGTTATGGGGGCGAAGTCGCGGGCAGCAGCTAGTCCTAAATAATAGGAAGCGCACTTGTACCATCTGTGGTGTTGCTTGTGTTATTGGCGACGGTAGCTACATACCATTAAGTGGACCGTCAGCTTGTCTGCCGACCTTACCATAAAAAAAGAAAAATCCATGTAGTCTTTATTTGTAAAATAAAAGTAATTAAGATAAAGATCAATTCGCGAATGAATTTCGTACTATTCGATAATACGAATCAAATGAACCCATTGTTTCATAACAATTTCGAAATGGTTGTCCATCAAGAGCGCATCTTCCTAATGTGTACGTGGCTTTACTTTGGTTACTTTCACAATCTTCGAAAGGTCAAACGAGTTTGTGTGTGCGTGTGTGCCAGTTGTGAATGTGTGCGTAGATGCGTCTGCGCATCAATGTTATCGACTTTCTAATTTTTCGGTTTGTTTGACCGTTTACCCATACAAGTATTAATTACAATTATAAATATGAAAGTTAATTAAGTGCATTGTTCTATGTTAAGGTCGGCAGAAAAGCTGACGGTCCACTAGATGGTATGTGGCTACCGTCACCTATAACACAAGGATCAAGGATAAGGGATTTGGAAGCCTATAATACTATACCTATAAAACTGTATTCCTAACAGCCAAAACTACCATAGAAAGCTGAAATTTTCAACATATTATGTTAAGCAAAATAACATTAAGCATTACCTAAGAAAATATATTTGATAATTTCAACTCATAGCCGGAAGCGAAATAGTATAAATGAGTTTTATCGCCCTTATGTCGTTAGGCGAGCGTAGCCACCTATTATCGAGTAACTAGAAGATTAAAAATATCCAACTTTGTACTAATAAATTAACTATGTGACTATCCTATAGAGTGCCATACATTATAATAAACTAGACAAAACAAATTGAATAAAATCAAATAAATCAATTTTTCAGTCCTCGGCGAATAATCGGCTTAGACATTATATCTAGACAAAATTATTTACGTGCATAGAGCCAATTAAAATTGATACAATCGAGTCATATGTAATGAAATCACTAAGGAATTTATATTAAATTAAATTAAAATAATATGTGTCAAGCACTTTTGCACTCCTCTGTACATTCGCCTACTTTAAATCGCGGTCATAGTTCAGGAGCTAAAAAAGTTTCGTCCCATTGTGCTTTGTTGTATACTATTATTAGGACATGCATACACGCGACAAATACAAGTTATGTGTCGCTATTGTGACATAATCAACAATACACTTACTTTTTCTATTATAGTTATGTCATTCACAGGTTAATATATTCTATTTAAGTTACCAATACTAACATTGTAAGTGCGAAATTGATTTTTCCACTTAAGGCGCTTGGTATTATTCGTTTTATGTTAGAAAAACAAAAAAAAACACTAACCAGCCATTTATATTATATATCATGTGTGCCGAAACATGTCTATCTGTCGAAAAAATTAACTTACTTCCTTACAATTACTAATTTATCGACCTTAAATGCTCTAGCCTCGATAGATTAAAATAAAACATGTAAGTAAAACTTGTCGCGTAACATTCACAAAAATCGATTTATACAGGAATCGAATTGAGTTTATTTCCTGTTCACCTTAATTTTTGATAATATCGAATAACACTCACTTCTCCATTTCGAATACTCTCAAGTATATATACGATTTGTCTCTAATTCGACACGTGTGTCCCTTTAAATTGTGGTACTAAAATATGTATTTAAATTTGGATTGTCAAAAACGCTCTATAAGGGCCGGTGCACATTGGAGGAAGGCATGGCAAAGTATTTAAAGTTTTTCATAGAATTTTAAACTTTAAGGCCTTTATATAATTCAAATTTCATTATAATTATACATTGTAATTCAATGTACATAGAAATTCATTGGAATTATTTTATACTTGTACTTTTCCAAACTTAAAAATGTCTAAGTAATTCTGTCTGTCTGTCTGCCGGTTACCTTTCACGCCTTTACTACCTACACAAACGATCATTATGAAATTTTGCATACGTTGTCAGGGATACAATAAAGAACATACGGTACCTATCATCCAGAAAAAAAAAATGTCTGAAGGAATCGTCTAAAAAAGTATGTGTGTCAGCTCCGAAGCACGACTGGAGTTTACTCTTTACGAACGATAAATAAATAATTTAATAAATATATTATTTAAGACATATTAATAAAATATAATATATGTATTATTATTATTATTATTTTTAAGATTGTAATACTTTATTCTGTTTCAAATTAAATGAATACATTAACAAAGAGTAGTTTTAAGTAGATGTGATTATATTATATTAATTAATATGTATTGAAGCATATTGTAGCCTGTAACGCGTAACGTGTGACACGTGACATTTGATTTTATTCCCATAAATTTTCATACAAAAATACAATTCCGGGCTTATATATAAAAATCGATTCTTAAGGAGAGTCCAAAATATAAAAAATTTTGGCGTCTCCGGCTAGGCTATATATTACTCATAAATGTTTTGTGTTTGTTTTTAATTTTTCAATGCGGACGAAGCCGCAGGCACCAGCTAGTAAATAATAATTGGCGAAGGTAGGTATTTGCTTCCGTATTCCGTAAACTCACAATGTCACAATAAACACGGCCTTGACCACAACAAATGAATTTTAATTATTTCTCGCTCTTGTGTTCTATTTTGAAAAGGTTACAATAACTGGGGCTTAATTTATTGCCCATTAAATTGTTGCTAACTAACTCTGCTAGTAAATGTTTTATTATATTAATATATTTCACTTGGTATTTGGCACACAGACTTATTTGCAATATCCATACTAATGTTTAAACTTTATCAAATTAATAATAAAAAAATTAAAAATTATATACTGGGGTAGGAATCATACTTAATAGTCCTCTGACAAAACGTGTCCACAAACTTCATTGCAATAGAATCCCTTAGCTAGAATATTGTTAGTGACGTTTGTGATGACTTAACTTATTAACTACCAGAGGGCCTAGTGAGTTTTAGGGCCTCTCACAAACTACATGTAAAGTGTTGATTAGTTACTTTTAGAAATCATTTTCTGTTATATTGAATTATGCACTCGGTTTACTGCATCATTCGATAGCCGATTTTTTTTAAATTATTTTCTATTTAATATTTGGGACGTTTAGCGTACAAACAAAGGTATAACAGCTCCATTATCCCCGGTTACCGGTGACTTTAAATGACAGTTTGGCCTATTTGACGTTTGAGAAACAGGCGCTTACTCTATTAAACGCGTCGAACGCGTAAATGTCAATTTGTATGGGAATGAAGCAGCGCCACCTGTTGGCTAACGTGTACCGCTGCTTCATTCCCATACAAATTGACGTTTACGTTTGATAGAGTAAAACTCACATTAGGCCCTCTGTAGTAAGAAATAAAAAATTCGAGTTTAATAATATGTAACAGACTGTACATTATGCTAGAGGGCGAGTTGTCTATTGAAATAATTGGTAAAAACCAAACATGATAACTCGCCCTTCCCGGCGAGATAAATTCGGGCGAGTTGTCCAAAGAGCGACTCCTTCAAAGAAGAAGCATCTGCTAAGAAAGAATTTAAAAAAAATTCAAACCCCGTACTAAGCCGGGGTCGTTAGTTTTATATGATTTAATATGAGTTTATTAAAACTGTAAAAAAAGTATCAAAGAAAAAAAAAACAAAATTAAAACGACGATAAGATTAAATTAATTTGAACAGTTACATTTTTTTTAAATAAAGCGCAGTGAGTTTCTTAAAATGTCGCGGAGTATTGCATGCGAATGGTTGCGCTCTTTGCACCCATTCCCACGAGTTGCCAGACTAGACTAGTCTTCACGCCCGACTGCGCGCGCGCAACAAAACCCGGTATGCGATGCTGAAACACTATTTATATTTTACTCAACCGCTTTCATATGCCTATTTCATTAAAAGCGCGTTGTTGTATTAAAACGCTTAATTAAGAAAAAATAAATTTATATTGAAATTACTATAATGAAGTGTTATATAAATATATTTTATCCCTCTAGTGAAACTAATGAAACTAATAGACGGAAAAAATCTCATCTTGTCGCAATCCCTCGTTTTCGGACCTTTATAATACCTAGGTTTGGAACTCCCTGCCGGCGTTTCCGAGCTCATATAACCCAAACATTTTCAAAGTTCGAGTGAATAGGCTTCTTCTCTGTCATAGTCCTCACTCATCCTTGCTACACAGCTGGCTGTTGGCCAAGAGCAAACCCATCTATATATATATAAAGTTGAAGAGTTTGTTTGTTTGGTTGAACGCCCTAATCTCAGGAACTAGGTACTGGGCCCGTATTCTCTATGTGTGGTTTTGCTGTGGTTATCGACTCGATGCGGTTATAGACTCGACAATTGTCTACTTTTGTATTCACTAAGCACATGTCAAAATGTCTACGACGTTTTTTCCGTAGTAATACGATGTCGATGAAGTTATTGGCGCGTTATTGTGTGGTTTTTAGTTTGACAAAGTATTATTCCCAATTTAATGTCGTCATTGGAGTCGATACGTTTTAAAAACCACAGATAGAGAATAGGCCCGCTGGTTCGAATTGAAAAATTATTTTTGTGTTGGATAGTCCATTTATCGAGGTAGGCTATGGGCTATAGAGAACGCGGACGAAGTCGCGGGCACCACCTAGTATACATATAAAGCTGAAGAGTTTGTTTGTTTGGTTGTACGCGCTAATCTCAGGAACTACTGGCTCACTACTGGTTCGTATTGAAAAATTATTTTTGTGTTGGATAGTTCGGACGAAGTGGCGGGCACCAGCTAGTCTCTAATAAAAAAAATACTTCAACAAACTTGTTGGACTCTTATAGGGTAACAAACGAATGAATGAATGAATTGGAAACAGAACACTGTTTCCAACTCATTCATTCACTAAAGAACTAAGAGGCTGGGAGTGTAAGGTGAAAGTGACATCACCTGCGCAGTGGGCGGTGAAACTTAGCCCGAAGTAGGAGCTCCGTCACTCTGGAACCCGCTTTTGGAAAAACCATACTTTTTTTAGCTCATTATAAACTACAAACGATACTAATGAATGTAGTAAAATTTATTTTTTTGTAGTTTTATTAATTACTGAGAAAACTTCATTGATAATGTTTAAACTAATAAATATTATTCATAAGACGCTGAAAGGTTTTGGAATACGTTTTAAATTGATTGTAGTTTATTGTAGTGACGAAAAAAAACATCTTTATTCCATATTATTCAAGAAATATTCAAGAAATATAAAAAAAAATCTAAAATAACGTAGTTTTGGAAAATCAAAAAACCTACTCGGTAACTACAAACGATACTTATAAATGTAGTAAAACTTATTTTTTTGTAGTTTTATTAATTACTGAGAAAACTTCATTGATAATGTTTATACTAAGAAATATTAGTCATAATGCGCTGAAAGGTTTTGGAATACATTCTAAATTGATTGTAGTTTTTTGTAGTGAAGAAAAAAAAATCTTCATTCCATATTATTTAAGAAATATTCAAGAAATATAGGATTTTTTTTTAATATAACGTAGTTTTGGAAAATCAATAAACCTGCTCGGAAACTACAAACGATACTAATAAATGTAGTAAAACTTATTTTTTTGTAGTTTTATTAATTACTGAGAAAACTTCATTGATAATGTTTATACTAAGAAATATTAGTCATAATGCGCTGAAAGGTTTTGGAATACATTCTAAATTGATTGTAGTTTTTTGTAGTGAAGAAAAAAAATCTTCATTCCATATTATTTAAGAAATATTCAAGAAATATAGGATTTTTTTTAATATAACGTAGTTATGGAAAATCTAAAAACCTGTTCGGAAACTACAAACGATACTAATAAATATAGTAAAACTTATTTTTTTGTAGTGTTATTAATTACTGAGAAAACTTCATTGATAATGTTTAAACTAAGAAATATTATTCATAATACGCTGAAAGGTTTTGGAATACGTTTTAAATTGATTGTAGTTTATTGTAGTGACGAAAAAAAAACATCTTCATTCCATGTTATTCAAGAAATAATTAAGAAATATAGGAAATTTTTTAAAATAACGTAGTTTTGGAAAATCAAAAAAACTTGCTCGGTAACTAAAAACGATACTAATAAATGTAGTAAAACTTATTTTTTTGTAGTTTTATTAATTACTGAGAAAACTTCATTGATAATGTTTATAATAAGAAATATTAGTCATAATGCGCTGAAAGGTTTTGGAATACCTTCTAAATTTATTGTAGTATTTTGTAGTGAAGAAAAAAAACATCTTCATTCCATATTATTTAAGAAATATTCAAGAAATATAAGATTTTTTTTTAAAATAACGTAGTTTTGGAAAATCAAAAAACCTGCTCGGAAACTACAAACGATACTAATAAATGTAGTAAAATTTATTTTTTTGTAGTTTTATTAATTACTGAGAAAACTTCATTGATAATGTTTATACTAAGAAATATTAGGTTTATTAGGTTTAGGTCATAATACGCTGAAAGGTTTTAGAATACGTTTTAAATTGATTGTAGTTTATTGTAGTGACGAAAAAAAAACATCTTCATTCAACTCCGTTGGTGCAGTCCAAAGCGCTTTCAAATATTTTAGTAAAGGGATCAATGAACTACCTATAAGATGGCAAAAGTGCATAGATAGCAATGGTACATACTTTGATTAAATAAATTAAAGTCAGAAATAGTTACACATAAATTTATTTAAAAATACAAAAAATAATAGTAAATAATAAAAAATAACTACTCTACTAAAAATATGTTCCAAATATTTATCTTGTCATCACGCATCGATAGTAAAAGGTAGTAACGACCAAGTTCTACTATTGATTTTAAACTCCAATGTGTTGACGTCACATTTTCTTTAAATGACAGATGTTTGATTGGTTTTAAATTACAGATGACAGTGTTGATGCTCTACGCACATTTTAAATGTTCCATAAAGTTCGTAGTGTTTTCTATGGGATGCGATTTTCTTTGTAAAAGTTCGTTGGTAGTGACAAAAAAAATAAATTTTACTACATTTATTAGTATCGTTTGTAGTTTCCGAGCAGGTTTTTTGATTTTCCAAAACTACGTTATTTTAGATTTTTTTTATATTTCTTGAATATTTCTTGAATAATATGGAATAAAGATGTTTTTTTTTCGTCACTACAATAAACTACAATCAATTTAGAACGTATTCCAAAACCTTTCAGCGCATTATGACTAATATTTCTTAGTATAAATATTATCAATGAAGTTTTCTCAGTAATTAATAAAACTACAAAAAAATAAGTTTTACTACATTTATTAGTATCGTTTGTAGTTTCCGAGCAGGTTTATTGATTTTCCAAAACTACGTTATTTAAAAAAAAAATCCTATATTTCTTGAATATTTCTTAAATAATATGGAATGAAGATTTTTTTTCTTCACTACAAAAAACTACAATCAATTTAGAATGTATTTCAAAACCTTTCAGTGCATTATGACTAATATTTCTTAGTATAAACATTATCAATGAAGTTTTCTCAGTAATTAATAAAACTACAAAAAAATAAGTTTTACTACATTTATTAGTATCGTTTGTAGTTTCCGAGCAGGTTTATTGATTTTCCAAAACTACGTTATATTAAAAAAAAATCCTATATTTCTTGAATATTTCTTAAATAATATGGAATGAAGATTTTTTTTTCTTCACTACAAAAAACTACAATCAATTTAGAATGTATTCCAAAACCTTTCAGCGCATTATGACTAATATTTCTTAGTATAAACATTATCAATGAAGTTTTCTCATTAATTAATAAAACTACAAAAAAATAAGTTTTACTACATTTATTAGTATCGTTTGTAGTTACCGAGTAGGTTTTTTGATTTTCCAAAACTACGTTATTTTAGATTTTTTTTTATATTTCTTGAATATTTCTTGAATAATATGGAATAAAGATGTTTTTTTTCGTCACTACAATAAACTACAATCAATTTAAAACGTATTCCAAAACCTTTCAGCGTATTATGAATAATATTTCTTAGTTTAAACATTATCAATGAAGTTTTCTCGGTAATTAATAAAACTACAAAAAAATAAATTTTACTACATTCATTAGTATCGTTTGTAGTTTATAATGAGCTAAAAAAAGTATGGTTTTTCCAAAAGCGGGTTCCAGGGTGACGGAGCTCGAAGTAGGCCCTTGCGAATTTCGTTTGAGGACGCACAAATCGATTTTGTGGCACCATTTATTTACGTTCATGTGAAAAAGTACACTTCAAAATTAGATTTTGATGTGTGAAATTCGCGAGTAATTTGATTGGTTATTTCGCTGCTTAAAAACTAAAGAGCCATAAAACAAAAAAAATCCAAAAATGTTTTTATTTAAAAAATACAATCACAATCCTTCATATTTTATGTTGCAAAAAGAGTTATGGTTGTTTTTTAATATTTAGTATATTTTAATTATTTTTTATATATTCAAAAGTAACTTATATGATTATATCTCTTCTAATATTCAGTTTATTATAAAAGTACTTAAAACTTTTAATGCTACTTAAAAATACGCTTCTAACGATGTATTTGATATATATCTAATAAGAAAACAATAGACAAAAAATATTTTTTTCGATCATATGAAAACTCTCCTGTAAAAAGTGTAATTTTGATTTGTGGCCCTTTAGTTTTTAAGCAGCGATTTATTTTAAAAAATACAATTAAATTCCGTTTCCTATCACTTATCTCTAATCTGTTAACGACCTTTTTGGAGTTTCACTTTTCTATTTTATTCTATACTAGCTGGCGCCCGCGACTTCGTCCGCGTTAAAAAAGAAAAAGTAGTCTATCTTGTGTCCCGTACGTCTAAATGTTTATCTACCAAGTTTCATGTAAATCAGTTAATTCGTTTAAGAGTTATAGAGGAACATACATACATACATACATATATACATACAAAAAAAAAATTCTAAAAATCGCCAATTTAGATTCAGTATCATGTATAGAGCCTATAAACACGATATCTCTGAAAACATAGTAACTTACTCCATGACCAACCCTTACAGATTTATTATTAGTATTGATGACTAGTACCGCGTAACTATAAAATATTGCCTAGTTGATAATAATATCTTCCCAACACTGAAAGAATTTTTCAAATAGGTCAAGTAGTTTCTTATCTTTCCTTTTTATAATATTACTATAGACAAACATACAAATCTTTTCTCTTTATAATATTAGTATAGATTATAAATAGCGAATTAAAGCCATTAACCTTAATTCTATATTAGGTTTACACAATAATTAAAATTTATTTTTTCTATCGTTTCAGGTATGGCCACTTTTACTTCTTGACATTTGGCGAGTATACGAATAGTGGTGATTAACAAATTTTCTGTGACACAATGTCAAAAGTTCCACTTCACACAAGAATCTTCAACGCAATGGACCTTGAGGTTCCTTGACCCGCTCACGAAATACATTAATCTCTTTTTTTATGGATAAGCTTGGATGTTTCGTTACATTTTGCCTCATAATTTAAGAGAAAGTGTACTCTTCGAAGACCAATTACTAAATATTGAGGACATTAAATATAAATATAAATAAATATCTTCACACATTCCACATAGCACCATCTAGTTGCAAAATAAGCAACTATACCTGTTCCAGTCGTTTATTTAACTTTTGACAGCTCGTGTACTAATCAAATAGTGATACCCTGATGCGTTAACTGATTCGATTTCTTTTAACAATCGATTTTATTCATGAAGAAGTTTTAATCGTAAATCGATTAAAACTTCTTCATGTTTTATTTTTGCTCAACATTTTGCATTGTTTTATAAAAATTCACAGGTGTTTAAGTTACTTTATTTTATATATAAAAATAAATCACTTATGTTAAGTTAATATTTTTATCATCTATCCAAGAATTGGTAATTAATGTTACTGAGAACTCGAGTGATAATGATTCCGGTTCATACGTAGTATGAAATGTAATCAATAGTATTACAGTACTTCAAATAGTATTACAGTACCTATTTTAGTTTTTTTTTTAATCGATTTATTTCAAAACGGTTTTTATAGTCTGTGGTCATTCATTACGAATCGCACATCACTAAGTGGGCGGTGCCCGTCCATGAAGTACGGTATTCTCTGAAGTACATTGTTTGTACCGAAAATTATTGTAAAACTTCACGTGCGTGATCTGTCAAAAGTTAAATAAACGACTGGAAGAAGTATAATGCTTGTATTATTTATGGATACCAGACAGTTGATATACTACATAGATTACTTTTTTTTGTAAATACGTACTTATAAATACAAAACATCCATGACTCAGGTACAAAGGTAAAATGTTAACAAACATTTGGCCCTAGCGGGATTCGAAGCCGCGACAGTTTGTTTAGGGTTATTAAGCCACCAGACCAAGCGTGTCGTCAAAACAGTAATTTATTTTAATCTAATAATATACAGTATAATTAATTAACATTCTAATGAGCCTAAACACTATATCTGCTGTAAGTTGTTAAGACAAGGACTAACCTCAGACCCTCAGACCGTACACAATTTTTACCGAAATGACCGCAACCTAATATACTATGAATTAAGGTGCAATATTGCGCAACAAATTTTTGTAGCTCTTCAGAGATAACCGAACAGTTAAAATTGAAAGTTTTTTCTTAAATATTGTGCAAATATGAAAAAACAAATAAAAGTAGCCGATTCAAACTTTAGTGTAGAACGTAAGTTAATTAATAAGCCTAAAATCAAAAGTAGTTGTCACGGAAAATTTTTAGTACTGTGAACAGTAAGTTTTTTTAGCAGTATTTTACTATTTTTTTTTCTCAGAAAATGGATTTTTTTTTTATAAATCTGCCCGATTCAAACTTTTCTCCATATAGTCTATTATGCACTGTATTTTTATCTAACTTGTGATTTTACTCTAAGAAGTCAAACTAGGCGACGAAAATAATGCTTTTCTGCTAAGTCCTCGCCTTAAGGAGTTGGATGACCCACAGTTTACTTGATGCTTGACATGATTCTGACATGATTTTTTACTGATATTGATATTTTATTTTATTTTAAAGCAGACGTGATCGAATTAGTTCCTATAGCTATACTTTATGAACATTATGTTCATACGTTCGAAGACGAAGGGATCTCATTAATTTCCACAGTGATTTATCGTTTATAAATTTGGTGTTACTGTTACTTTGATGGTATTTACATGGCATGGTGACCTTGACTTGATGCTGCAGTATAAAGTAGTCTGCGGGTATCAAGTACCCAACTACTTAACGATTTACAGCATATAACGTGTTTGGGCTCAAAAGAAAGCCTAGTTAGTTTATAATTTTTTTTTAGAATTAGCTTGCTATTTATCACTCAATACTAATAATAAATCTGTAAGTGTAGGTATTGGATGTATGTTCCTCTATAACTCTTAGGACCTCTTTCACGAACTACAAGTAAAGTGTTGATTAGTTACTTTTAGAAATCTTTTTTTTTATATTGAATTATGCACTCAGTTTACTGCATCATTCGATAGCCGATTTTTTTATTATTATTTTCTATTTAATGTTTGAGACGTTTACCGTACAAACAAAGGTATATCAGCTCCATTATTCCCGGTTACAGGTGACTTTAAATATCAGTTTGGCCTAATTTAGGTTTGTGAAATGTGCTTAAAGTGGCCTAATTGACGTTTGTGAAAGGCGCTTAAACGAATTAACTGAATTTTCATGAAACTTGCTAGATAAATATTTAGACGTATAGGACACAGGATAGGCTACTTTTTTCTTTTTCAACGCGAACGAAGTCGCAGGCACCAGCTAGTATAGAATAGATTAATTAATTAGTTACTTCTTAAAATTTACAACAAAGTTTGAATTAGCGTTACACTTGTACTAGTGAAAGGTTATCGCTCTGTTATCTTCGGAGGCCCAAAAGAAAGATGGCGGGCCATCATGGCCGATTACTTTCACGTTGGAGAAAGCAGTGAGCCGTTTCGTCACAATAATTTTAAATCGTCACTTGTTCGTCATGAGATGATGTCGAGGTCGTTATACGTTTTGTTAAGGCCGATGTAGACAGGTGGGATGATGGCACGATTTATGGTGAAAACGAATACACTTTGTGTCCACGACTTTATACAGATTGTTCTGGTACGAATTCTTTCTAGTACGAAAACTCCGTCACTCCGAGCGTTCTAACTAATATTATAAATACGAATTTGTTTGTTTGATTGTTACGTTTTCACGTAACATTTTTTTAAACTTGAATTACATTTACAATGTAACATAGCCTTTACTTTTACGCAACTTACCTACTGTTATTATGTTCATGGGTTGTTGATCCAAATTTTTTATAATAATGAGCTCCAATTTGTTAATAGAATTTCACTTCCGAATCTCTTTTGTTATCTCTTTAATTTTTAATTCTATAATCTAATTAAAATAATTTGTTACTACGAACATTGCGATGCGTTCCTTTCAAAATGGTTAAGGCGAGGATTTAGCAGAATAGAAATATTTTTGTCGTCTAATTTGACTTCTTAGCCTTAGCTACTTTATAGAATAATTTTATATACTATTTGTATATAACTTAGTTTTAGATATTGATTGGTATAGCCTATCCTATGTCCTGTACGTCTAAATGTTTATCTACCAAGTTTCATGAAAATCAGTTAATTCGTTTAAGAGTTATGTAGGAACATACCTACATTACATACATACATAAAATACCTACTCTTATAGATTTATATAGATAACGTATAACACAATGTTTTTAAACAACCTGGTTAAAAAAAGGTTAAAAACAAAACCCATTTATAATGAAATAATAAACCACGTGAACTGTTTCTGTATCCAATTAATTTTACACTCCGATTTAGTTTCTTAGGTGAATAAAAAAATTCATTGTCAATCGATTTGTTCGGTATCACCGCAGAACTAACTTTGTCACCTTGAACTTGTAACCTCTTTGTCTTAATTTTAAAATTACGTGGCATAATAAATATAAAATTTTCCAAATTTCTATATGGAATCCAAGATTTTTTTCTCGTGTGTCCGTCCTATTAAAAAAAAACTGTCAGTCGTATTACTGAAATATAAATTTAGATGAAAAATAAATGAGAAATAACTCTAAACGAATAGTGTATGGCTAGGATTAAATAGAAAAGATTTGGGGAAAACTGCCGTCCGACGTAAGTTCCCCCGAGATAGCCGGCGTACCTCCACCCTCGGGTACGCCGAGATTCTGAGATCGAGCGTAGCCCTCCCCACGCTGGATAGCCGTGGCGGGGCACCGATGTCGTTTCACAACGTCCCCGCGACCCCGTCCATCAACAGCTGCGCTAGAAAGTCGTTGGGTTTTAGCTGGTACGAATCCCGGCATAACCCCGCAGTGTCCCCTACACTGCCGGGTATCCAAGAGGATTTCCCAACTTTAAAGAAAAAGGATTACATACAGATTACACAGCTATAATTTTGTGCACTTTTGAATTATGTTTAAACTTTCTTCAATTAACGAAAATCTCTAAGACAGAGGTGTTCTATTGTGAAACACACAAAGGGCTCGGAACTCCCACCGACGCCGGTTCTGATAGAAAGTGGACCTACAATCTACATTGTAGTATTATGTTTGCCATTATATTATAGTAGGGGAGCCCAAGAGGGGATTTTGAGATTTACTTAATACTTTTCATCCTGGAAAATTGTAAAAACGCGTTTTATTACATGCTCATATATTTTCTCAGATACTATTTTTCATTTTTCAACACGGGCCAGCAGGTAATTTTTTTTCTCTTTTAAAAAGTCTTTCCAATTACTTTAACTAAACTTTCCTTAATTACCTACTCACATGAACCGTAACACTAAACATTGTTGTATGACGACTAAATGTTCAAATTTGAAACCAGAAACCAAGCTATAAAAACTTTTTAAAAAAGTTCTCACTCACGTAAACTTAAATCACACGAAACTGGGTAATATGTTAATTAACTGTTAATTGTGTTTATTAAGAACGTTATAATGCGTCTATTAACTTATTTATACTTGTGCGTTCACTAAAGTTTCACTATGAACACATCAGGTTTTACCTGTGAAGCAGGAAGAAAGTTGTAGGAAGATTTGCCTCCGCGTAGAGGACGCGATAGGGAAGTTCTTCTAGATATTTGAAAGTTAATTGATATATCATTTTAATATAGTCACTCGCATGTAGCCGGTAAGAGCCAGCGAACTTGCTTGCAAAGATACGAGTATATTGTATTACTAGTGACCCGCTCCCGGCTACGCCCGGGTTCAAAATAAAAGAAATCCTATCTTTTAAGTTGGGCCAAATTACACATAGTTACGAAATTTTATCAAATCGGAGTTCATCGAGAACAAACATGTGACACTTATTTTTTATAAATTGTACTAGTATATGCCCGCGACTTCGTCCGCGTCCGATCGCTACCAAACTTCACAGGATGACCCGCTGGACTAATTTGAAGGTTGTCTGAAAATTTCATCAAAATCGGAGTCCATAGGGAACAAACATACATACATAAATAGGTTTGATTCGCGATTCGGCTTGTACCTTTTTTAAAATCTACACTAGCGCTTCGCACAAATGATTTTTTAAAGAAAACTATACACGTAAAATTTCATCGTTTATCGCTCTTTACATTAGTGAAAACCGTATCAAAATCAGTTGGGTGGTATAGAAGAAGTTAGCGGAGAAACAGATAGAAGCGGACACCAACTTTATTTCCTAAACCCTAAAACCTATATATTAAGTATATAGGTTTTCAAGTATCAATACTAATAATAAATCTATAAGTGATGGTCATGGAGTAAGTTACTTTATTTTCAGAGATATCGTGTTTATAGGCTCTAAAGAAAAAAGTAGCCTATCCTGTGTCCTGTACGTCTAAATGTTTATCTACCAAGTTTCATGAAAATCAGTTAATTCGTTTAAGAGTTATGGAGGAACATACATACATACATATACATACAGAAAAAAATTCTAAAAATGGTAAATTCAGTTTCAGTATCATGTATAGAGCCTATAAACACGATATCTCTGAAAACAAAGTAACTTACTCCATGACCAATCCTTACAGATTTATTATTAGTATTGATACTTGAAAATGTAATGTATTTTTTTATTTTTTTACTCTGTATGGACTAATTTGTCTAAAATAAATAAACTTGCCTCACAAAAATTTTTGATTCTCAATAGAGATAGCCGTTACCAAGTAATATTATTTTTATGACGAGTTTCGTAAAGTTTAACGTCCGATAATACGTTACGAGAATTGGGCCACAGAGCTGCTTTCCTTGCGATTACTATGTGTTCCGTTCTGATAGGCAATGGTCAGGTCGGTTCGATTGTTTGCGACAGTTCGACGATGCGTTGTGTCTGATCGATACTCCATACTTACTTTCGAATGAGTGCAAACAGTTTCTACCTCATTCTTTCATTAACAGTATAGCCTACGTCTACCTACTGGGCATACTCGTAGGCAATGCTGGAAATACCCTTCATCATCATCATCTCGGCTGTAGGACTTCCACTGCTGAATATAGATTACATAGGCCCTATAAAATTAAAAAAGGGATGTGGCTTTCTTTTATCTGTATATTCGTGTATGCACATATGGCGTTGCTTTTGTTATAGATACGTCAGCCTACCATCAAGTGGGCCGTCAGCCTGTCTGTCAACCTTAAGATAAAAAATGGGTCAGACATTAGGAAGTGTTTTTGTTTTATACTTTATAAAGATATAATTAAAAATTTTTCAAAGTCGCTATGAATGTTTACGGAGTATGAGTTCCACGTTCGCATCTTGCATAACGCGTGTTCTCGTGTACAGAGATAGCTCTAATTGGCGTATTAGTCGATCCGAGCTAGAAACAGAAAGTGCACTCGTTATATTAAATGAATTAACTCATTGTAACAGCATCTTTTTCATTCCTTTCAAATGTCTGTCAACTACTTAATCACAGGTCAATTACAATTGCAATCTTAGTATCTTGGCCTTCGAACCTGGATGAGCACCAGTTCGGCTTCCGCACCGGTCGGTCTACGATGGACGCGGTGGCCCTCCTCAAAAGGTGGACTGAGGAGGCCACCGGCAGGGGGGAGGCTGTTGTTGCGGTGTCGCTCGACATCCGCAACGCTTTCAACAGCCTCCCTCATGAATGCATAAGGGCGGCACTCAAGTTCCATAGGGTGCCGCCCTACCTCTGCGCCCTCGTCTTCGACTACCTCTCTGATCGGGTAGTGTTGTACGAGGGCGCAAATGGGAGTGTCCACCGACGGCCAATGGTGGCTGGTGTACCCCAGGGGGCCGTTCTCGGCCCCTTATTGTGGAACCTGGGGTACAACTGGGTCCTGCGAGGCAATCTCCTTCCCAAGATGGAGGTTGTCTGCTTCGCCGACGACACGCTTGTCGCGGCGAGGGCAAAGACGTGGGAGGACGCAGCGCGGTTAGCGTCGGCCGGCACCTCTATGGTCGTCCGGCGCATCCGCCTGCTAGGATTGGAGGTGGCCCTAGATAAAACTAGGGCCATGGGCTTTCATCCCCCACGCCGCAGGATCCTTCCGGGGCTCCGTGTCCGAGTGGACGGGGTCCAGATTCCGGTCGGGATGCATATTAAGTATCTCGGCCTCACACTGGACCCCCGCTGGAGTTTCGAGGAGCACTTCAAGCTCCTCGCTCCACGGCTGACCGCAGCCGCAGCCGCACTCGGACGGCTCCTCCCGAATCAGGGAGGACCCAATTCTGCGTGCCGTCGACTTTACCACGGGGTGGTAAGGTCGATGGCACTTTACGGAGCCCCGGTCTGGGCGGAGAGTCTCACTCCCCGCACCCGGGCCCTCTTGAGGAGGCCTCAAAGGGTCATGGCGACCCGGGCCGTGCGGGCTTATCGCACGGTCAGCCACGGGGCGGCCTGCGTGCTTGCGGGCATGCTCCCGTGGGATGTCGATGCCCTGGTGCTGTCCCAGGTGCATCGGCATCGGGTCGCCGCAAGGGCCCTTGGAGAGAGACCCGTTGCCGAGGACGTGCAGCGGGTCCGGGCAGAGGCCCAGGAGAGGGCAATGGAGGATTGGAGTGAGGCTCTTCGCGAGCCTACCGCTGGCCACCGGACGATCCTCGCAGTTCATCCGGTGTTGGAGGAATGGGTGAGGCGCCGAGGAGGTGGCCTCACCTTCCGTATGGTGCAGATAATGACCGGTCACGGGTGCTTCGGTCATTATCTGCACCGTATTAAACGAGAGGAGTCGCCGCGGTGCCATCACTGCGGCGACCCAGACGATACGGCCGAGCATACGCTTGAAGTATGCTCGGCCTGGGGTCCCCAGCGTCGGGAACTAAGAGCGGCGCTGGGGGGTGGAGACGTCACACTGTCAAGCATGGTTGAAGCCATGCTTGGCAGTGTGGCCACCTGGAAAGCGGTTGCTTCCTTCTGCGAATTCGTAATGTCGCAGAAGGAGGCAGCCGAGAGGGAGCGAGAGGAAGAGGCAGGTCTCGCTTCCCTCAGACGCAGGCGGTTGGGCAGGAGAAGGCGGGCATATCAAGCCCGTCTTCAAATGTCCTAGGGGACCTGCACGCACAGCTGGCTAGATGTGTGTGCCTGCACAAGGTTCCCCTGCCTGGGGATTGCTCCGGTGTCTCCGGGCAATCCCCCATTGGCGTCAGCCTAGTCAGTAATGGCTAGGCCGCCCAGGGGGCGGATCGGAGTTGTTGCCTCGGCAGAGCCCGGTCCACCCCCGCACAAAGGGCAAGGAGGCACCGGGGAGTTTTAGTGGGTAGTGGCCGGGCCCGCTATGACTAACATAGCGCGGTGCGCCGGCTGACCCCCACATACCCCTACCGTCTAGTCAGCGGTAGGGAATCTGTAAACGGATTTCTCCTCGTCAAAAAAAAAAAAAAAAAGTATCTTGGCCTTATCATTATTTCTAATAAGGCCGTGTCCTAAAGTCAGGCGTAGCAATGTTTAGCGACATTAGCCTTGTTGGTTATTCCTTTTTTAAACTAGAAAAAAGGTAAAAATCTGAGAAGGAAAGATAAAAAAAAAAGTAAATAAACGAGTCCTACATTAATAGCATATTATGTGTAATAGTAAAAGAGCTACGAGGCTACCGCATTTTGGAATGGCTGAAATTTCAAGTATACAGAATCCATACCTGAAATTTCAGACATTTCAAAATGACGTATTACTGGGGTCTCGTAGCTCATAGTATGTAACATCTGACATCTCATTTTGGTAATAAGTATTTGTCAAGGCCTCTCTATTTTTCAATGTATCTAGGGTTCTTTTTTCTTGTCTTTTTTTGTATTCTAACTTATATAGACTCATTTCAAAAAGGTTTAGTGTAGGATCCTCATAGTTTAGTGAGCGGTATAGCGGTCAGTAACGGTTGAAAATAACGGCAGAAGCTAAAGGCAGTATACGCATATTGCCTGCGTTTCCAGACGTTGCGGTTTCCTGATAGCCGATAGGGAATTTTTTTGGAAACAATATCTTTATCTCTGATAAAACACTTAATAGTGATTGAGGTACGTTTAAAATTTTAATGACAATATATAAAAACCTTTACTTGTAGGGATATCAGTATGTTGGACGTCCAAAATGTACAACCATTCTCATTTGATAAATACCAATTCGATTTTATGATCAAACGCATCGTTTTGATGTGGTTATTACTACATTAAAATCAACTAGTGACCCGCTCTCGGTTTCGTACGTATGCCATTTTTCTTGTCTAGTTTATAGCTTATTTTGAAAAGTTTTTTTTTTAGTTTTGGTGAAAACCGTGTCTTGCCCACTTAACTAATGCGTTGTTATATAAAAATGTTAAGTTGATTTTTATACGCTTCAAAAATTCAAAAAGTTCTGCCCCGATTTTTATCCGGTTTTTACTTTTGGAGTGAGGGGTAAACGGGGAAGTTTTACATAAAATCTGCACCCCGAGTGAAGCCGGAAGCCGGTCGCTAGTGTATACATAAAATCCAATAGGTATAAGTGGCCAAAAAATGTGAATAATCATAGCTATTTGTATGAGAAGTGTTATTTTATCGACCTAATCGTTGTGAAAAATTTCTACCACTTGACCTTGATATGCGGATCGAAAGTGGACACAACCGGACACCCGGCTGCACTATTACTGTGAACATCATGCGTTTATAGTTATATGGACGTCCGCACAGAAGTTGCCAGCTTTTACTCAATCTGTTTTTTTATGAGAGAAAAACCACATTGTCATGTTTAGTTTTACGTGATTGTGTGATAATAACCTATGTAGTTCTTTGTCTTTAAGCAATTTCATCATCAATACTAATAATAAATCTGTAAAGGTTGGTGATGGAGTAAGTTACTTTGTTTTCAGAGATATCTCGTTTATAGGCTCTATACATGATACTGGAACTAAATTGGTACATATACATACATATAGAAAAAAATTCTAAAAATCGTCAATTTAGTTCCAGTATCATATATAGAGCCTATAAACACAATATCTCTGAAAACAAAGTAACTTACTCCATGACCAACCCTTACAGGTTTATTATTAGTATTTATTAGTATTGATAAAATCTTCGATCTACCTATTAGAGGCAGTCCAGGGTAGCGTCTATTCATCAGCTTCTAATTAACCTTTCGAGAATAAGGTTACAAGGGAATATTTTAACATTTCATTGTATTTATGTATGTCCAAATATATATGTATTCCAACTGGTTTTCAACTAAAACCAACATATTCGTATAAATTTATGGAAATGAAGAAGCAATTAATTTAATCAAACGACTCTCTTAAAGCCGCAACACCAATGAGAGTGAAAATATTATGTCTGTATGTGTGTTAACAATAATTTCAAAAACTACAAAACGAATTTTTATGTGGTTTTCACTTATGTAAAGAGCTTTAAATGAGGAAGGTTTAGATATAACTTTCAGTAAAAAAATCTCTGTCTATTTTTCCGCTAACTTCCTCTAAAACACCCCAATTTCAATTATTGTGACGTATGTGAGTGTAGTTTTTTGCACTTCATTAATTTTAATAAAGGTATTGGGATATTAAAAAGATAGACAAATCGCAGCGAATGGTTAAATGTAAAAAAGTACACTGGGTACTATCTGTTATAAAACAGTATTGGTTTTTGTGTACAACAAGCCTTAAGATGTTAATATTACCAAACTTGTTCTGTGAATATTTATACATTTCTGGTCAAAAGGTCATAATCTTGCGAATGCTTCTCTCAACATTCTGGTGAAGGCCATTTAGAAAGAGTCTACGTTCTCTGCGTTTAAGTAAGTAATATGTGTAAGCGGCTCATATACTTATTATTACTTAGGTGTCAATTTATATATATTTTTAAATATTAGTTAGGATCGAAAACAATCTCGTGATACACCCCATACATTTTATTCTTTCGAACTTCGTTATCGTTTTTAAAATGTTACTTTGTCTTAGGCCCCAGGACGTTGCGTTCGTCACATGCGCTTTCGCAACTTCGACCTTTCGCTACTTGTTAAATGAAAATTTGAAATGGAATTTACTTTCAACCGAACAGTCCAACAAAAAACATTACAAGATCACACTAACAGCATGCAAAATCAATAAAAACAACATTCGCTTTCCACAATGCCTCTCGATCTACGGCCGTTGACCCAACGTACGCGGAACAGAAATGGGTGTTAATTTTCTCGCATGATTTCTCTGGCACTAACAACCTTATGACGTCATCATATTCACTATTGTTCTATAGATAAAAGCTATTTAAATTTTCAATCTCAAGTAACCTTAAGGTTCGTCAGCAATGTCGAGTAGTTAAAATAATTAATTAAAATAAGGTGGCTGCCATAAAGCTATGACACAAAGATCCCGGATTTTTTTATCAGAGATGGGTTTGTTCTTGGCTAACTACTAGCTGTGTAGCAAGGATGAGGCCTATAATGGAGCGAGTTCACCCAGAAGACACCTATTCACTCGAACTTTGAATAGGTTCGTGGGTTATATGAGCTCGGGTTTTATTAATGGCAGGTTCAACTCCGGAAATAAATTTTTAAAAGTTGACTCCGATCTGGTTCTTGCAAGGCACTTTGCATA
The DNA here is from genome assembly GCA_945859745.1 of Synanthedon formicaeformis. NCBI lineage: Eukaryota > Metazoa > Arthropoda > Insecta > Lepidoptera > Sesiidae > Synanthedon > Synanthedon formicaeformis. The sequence continues at coordinate 3,517,111 of OX243977.1, forward strand.
ACGCAGTCTTTCGGGCAGTCTGCTTCTTACATAGGCAGTATCCTTCTTACAGAAGACCACTATGAATGTATGTAATTCATGTTTCATTATTGAAAAATTCAAGTCTAGTTTTGCACGGTTTTCGTCCCCTGACAGTTGTATGATTGTCCCATAACACAAGCCTATAAGTACTTTGGGGCCATACAATTTTATTAGTGTATTTAGTCTTGGATCTATCTAAGTTTAGGCTTATCTAGATTTATCTAAGTATTTATTTTAGAATGGTGTTGACATATATTCGAATTAATGAAAAGAAATACTGTCAGTATATAACTGATTCTTTCGATACAAAGAACTGATTTTGGTTATATGTGTCTTAAACATGGATTACAAACTTAACCTTCTAAGGGTCACTTTTGTATGAAGGTCGATGACTATCATGGCTGCTACACGAAAGAGGGAGCGAGTGCTCATACTAAACCATTCTCTTGAATTCTTCAACAAGAATGTCTTTCTCCTGCCTCTGCTACTATATATTAGAAAAAGAAATGAGTCGCTATTAGAAATCGAAATTTAATATTTTTTTTGTGCACAATTAGTTATTTATTATGATTATGCGTGAGAATGATTTTTTATGGTTATTCATGGTTATAACCTTAAGAGGTTGGTAATTGTCTATTAATTTTTATTTTTTATTTCCGCTTAGTTGCTTTGCGGTTGTAATTTATTTTAGGTAAATTGTTGTTGCTATGCGTTGCTATGCTTATTACTCTATGCGTTTTCGTTGATGGTTGCTTTCTATGAGCTTTCGTTTTTTCGTTTTTTTTTTTCGTTGCTGGTGAAAGGTACCCTATGTCCTTTCTGGTGTCCCAGACAATGTGTATGCAAAATTTCATGGTGATCAGTTCAGTAGTCTGTGCGTCAGACTCACATTCAACAACAAACAACAACATAACAAACAAACAAACAAACAAACAAACTCACATTCACATTTATAATATTAGTAAGGGTAGCCTATGTTACTCCCTGACAATATAGCTTCCTAAGAGTGAAATAATTTTTCAAATTGCTAGTTTTGGAGCCTATTCAATTCAAACAAACAAACAATCAAATCTTTCCTCATTATCATATAAGTATAGATTTTCTGTAATGGTCTGTAGTTACTGCTGCTACAGAGGCCGACCAATTTATAATTGTGCCCAGCACAAAACCTCATTAAAATAACAAAACCAGAGTTAACTTTAAAAAGTTTATATCTAGATAAGTCTAAAGACTGACGACACGTTTGGTCTAGTGTCTAGTAACCCTAGCTGTTAACCCAAACGGTCGCGGGTTCAAATCCCGCTAGGGGCAAATGTTTATGTGTACATTTTACCTTTGTACCTGAATCATGGATGTTTTGTATTTATATTATGTATGTATTTACAAAAAAAAGTAATCTATGTAGTATATCAACTGTCTTGTTGCATAATACAATATTGAAACTAGATGGTGCTGTGTGGAATGTGTGAAGATATTAATTTATTATTATTATTTATTACTTGTAAAGAATTCCCAAAAAAGGACATTGAATTCTTTGTCAAGTCGCACCTTCGGCAAGACAAGAACAAAATGTAATTTTACAAGAGAGCCATTTAAAGTTTTTTTGCATTCAATATCGTATTCTTTTAACAATTCTTCATCAAAAAGCTCCAGTCTTGTGAATATTTTCTAAATTAATAATGTTTTTAAGACATTTCTGCACGCACCTTCGGCAAAACAAGGGCATAACTGCACTTTTTGTAATTTTACAGGATAGCCATTTAAAGTTATTTTTTTTGCATTCAATATCGTATTCTACTGCTTTTATTTCTAGCTTTCTAGCTTTTCAACAATTCTTCATCAAATAAAGCCCATAGTCTTGTAAATATTTTTTAATTTAATGACGTTTTCAAGACATTTCTGCATATATTTTAAACTTAACTCATTTAGAAAAAGACATGAGCTATATCAAGAGAGTAAATGAACCAATCGATCAACAAACGTCGACATTAGACAATAGAAAGTCCATGGCATCCGATGACCATACGTTATTATTGCTAATGCTGCCTCTATTTCCAACCACATAAGAACTAGTTTTGCGAGTACTACTAAAAAGGATTTAGAAAGTTCCTTCTCTACTGGATATCCGGTAGTTTTCTATTTGTAAAAATCGTTGAGATTCATTTTCATTGATAATGTAATTACTGTTTTCAGACTTGTGCCAATATTGGAACAAATGTTTGACGTTGAATGATAATGTAGGTACGAGTAAGCCCAATATTTGGCAAAATTTCACTATGGTCGTCTCTTTCATAATATTAAAATGGAATTTTAATATTAAGTAACAATAATTAAATAAACAGTTCAACAATTGACTTCAGTTTTTGTAACCAAACTCCTCCGAAACGGCTTGACCGATCTTTATGAAATTTTTTGTGTATTATCTGTATCTGTAATAAATCTTAATCTGTAAGCATAGATATTGTATGTATGTATTTTCCTCCATAACTCTTAAACGAATTAACTGATTTTCATGAAACTTGGTAGATAAACATTTAGACGTACGGGACACAGGATAGGCTACTTTTTTCTTTTTCAACGCGGACGAACTCGCGGGCGCCAGATAGTACATAATAATCAGTAATGTGCCGGATCGTTAAAAATGTAGATCCGCGGATACGGATACGGATCTTTCTTCTCCCTCGGATATCCGCGGATACGGACACGGATCCGGAACATCACTAATAATAATAGATCTCTTAGCTCTCTTTATAGTAAAACTAGCGACCAGCTCCCGGCTTCACACGGGTGCAATTTTTTTCTGCCAGTTACACATAAAAACCTTCCTCGTTTAACGCTCTTTCCGTTTGTGAAAACAACATCAAAATCCGTTGAACAGTTTAAAAGATCTAAGCGTACATACGAACGGCGGGAAGCGACTTTATTTTATACTAGCTGGCGCCTGCGACTTCGTCCGCGTTGAAAAAGAAATAAGTAGCCTATCCTGTGTCCCGTACGTCTAAATGCTTATCTACCAAGTTTCATGAAAATCAGTTAATTCGTTTAAGAGTTATGGAGGAACATACATACATACAATACCTACACAGCTATTATTATAGTCTAAGATCCCACTGCTTGATCCTGCAGGTATCTGTTTTTTTGATGAAATTAATTTTAAGTAAATCTTGAGAATGTATGCAATGGATTAAGGATAGGTTGCCTTGTAAAAATTAGCCGCAATTACCTTTCAAATGACATGAAATTGACTAAAAAAACATATAGCTGCAAGTTATATTAGTGAATTAATGACATTAAAATTAATTACAGGTAATTGCGGCTAATTATTACAAGGCAACCTTTCCTTAATCCATTGCATACATTCTCAAGAATTATTTAAAATTAATTTCATCAAAAAAACAGATAAGTACATGCAGGATCAAGCAGTGGGATCTTGTACTATTAGTATTGATCATAAACCATTACCATCATAAGTTTTATTATAAAAACTGTACACAACATTAGAGAGTTCCCTTACACATGCAGTTAAGAGTAACCGGGTCGGTCGCATCCTCCTGAAACTGGACCAACATAGGTCTTATAAGGGCCTCCTTGTACTCGTACACTCGATACTGAGAATGGATAGAAATTACAATTCCTGTGACAACTAAGTAAGTAGGTTTGTGGAAGAGTTTCTTAAGTTTATAACCTAGATTATATGGGTGTCGTACATGTTATCGTCCGTATAATCATCAATCAATCATCAATCAATCAATCAATCAATACTAATAATAAATCTGTAAGTGTAGGTATTGTATGTATGTATGTTCCTCCATAACTCTTAAACGAATTAACTGATTTTCATAAAACTTGGTAGATATACATTTAAACGTACAGGACACAGGATAGGCTACTTTTTTCTTTTTCAACACGGACGAAATCGCGGGCACCAGCTAGTACTAATAATAAATCTGTAAGTATAGATATTGTATGTATGTATGTTCCTCCATAACTCTTAAACAAATTAACTGATTTTCATGAAACTTGGTATATAAATATTTAGACGTACAGGGCACAGGATAGGCTACTTTTTTCTTTTTCAACTCGGACGAACTCGCGGGCGCCAGCTAGTTATTAATATAAGTAGGTAATTTTAATGCGATAAAAAAGTTTTCTTACCTACCTTCCAGGTTAATGGCAAATGGGGAATATTTTGGGAAATGGGGAAATTGAAAAGAGAACCAAATATGTGTCATCATAAATTTGCTAGCTTTGCTTCCTATGTAATGAATGATAATTGTTGAATTAATCGATAAATGGTTTAACATAATGAATTGGAAACACACTATTTGTCTAATTCGACAGGTAATGAATAATTTATGAAAAAAAAAACATTTTAATAAATCATCACGTCGAAGAAATTTCTATTAACATATTTTTGCATCTATTACAATATTACATATTTTATTTAATTTTTTATTATTACTTTTTCTATTCCAGGTAAGATGCAGGGCAGGTTTAATAGTTTTGATGAAAATCTACACACTGGATAAGTATTTACCTACATATATTAAATATTTCGCAACAAAGTAAGTAATTTATATTTTTCGATTACAATATTTGTGTGAAAACAAACATAAAATTGACCTGATTAGATTAATAAAAATGAAGTTATAAATGATCTACAAGTAACGGTGATCTACTTCTAAAAGCATCATAAAAATAGTAGTGAATTTTTAGGGACGAGCTCAGTTGTGTCGATAAAAATTGATCTAAATTTATTTTCTTTCTAAATTTATTTTCTTAATAATGTCATTTGTTAATAATAACGTAAGAACAGATAATGAAATGTTATTATAATATATCTTTATATAATAAATAAAATTCCGACAGTATTTTGTAGATCTCAATGAAATTTTGCTTATAAGTTGTTAGAGTATATAGAAAGTTATAGGGGTGCCTTATTAAAAAAACATGTACTGTTCTCGAAAGATCATCTAAAAATACAAACAAAAAATCATTGCCTGATCAAAATGTATGATTAAATTTTTTATAAATATTTTAACGCCTAATGCCTAAACCTATTCGCAGACTCCAGTAGATACCATTCTCTTTGAATAATTCGGTACTACCAGTTCAGGTAACTAATGCCGGAAGTTATAACAGGCAGAGGTTACTGTGTCAAGATTGGACTGTTCTAATTGAACCTCAGATGCGTTCCAATAGTGGTCCATTCATAAGGCATTTAATATATCTATGTAAAGAAGTATATTTAATTAATTAACATTGAAATCTTTTGTATATTTCCCTCCATCGGATGAGGCCTTTTCTTAAAATAGGTAACAAATTTTTCGGTGAACTTAGATACCTATCAATAATTGAAATTTGAACGGACATCACTAGTCGATAGATGATAGATGATTAGGGACATTATTTTTGAAGAACTTAAATATCGATATTTAAATTTGATCGTACATCACTAGCCTAGTTTGGAACAATAGATGATCGCAGGCGCTGTACCGTGGCGGCGTAGGCGCATCGGAACTTGATTAAAGTTAATGACCACACTTTTGAAATTTTAAAATTTTCATTTCCCAATTTATATTTTCTAGAAACGTCGCTCATGTGAAAAGTGAAAATGTAGCTATTGGCGTTATCACGCTTAACACAATATCTACAATCTAGCAAGTTTCTTTAAATAGGTTTTTTAGCCGTGAAAAATTAAATAGAAAAATCTTTATCCATTTCGAATTATTAAGATTTTTTAAATATAAATCAGGTCCGCATGGGTGCAATTTTTTTTTAACTGCAAATTATATACCTTACTTGTTTAACGCTGTTTTCATTAGTGAAAACCGCATCAAAATCTACCTACAGAAAGACAGACGCGAAAAGCGACATACTTAATTCTGATTTATAACTAACCTATTTTTTTTCATCTTTGGTTTTGATTACTTAAAAAAACTTATGTATATAATGTCCAAGAAATTAAAAGACACCATTTTTTGAATATGCAGAACATGTAAAAAAATACTAAAAATATATTATTATTATTATTATTAAAATTAAGTATTAAAATATAATACTTTTGGAACTGTCCCAAAAAATATAAAACTCATTGTCACCGTACTAGTTGTCAGAGTTCTATGTGTTATGCGGTCGATCCCATGACCTAATACGGGCAATAAGCGTAAAAAAAAACACCTTTATTTCTTCTAACTCCATACGTTGCATTTGATGCTGGTATGGCAGACATAATAATTTGTCGATTAATAAACTCGCTGGGATCAATAATTTACTGAAAAATCATATTTCTTATATTCTGTAGGTACACAGATGTTTTGTAAGTTTACAATACTTTTTACAATTAACTGCAGATAAATATAATTTTTAACAACAATAAATGTACATTATTCATAAACAAAAAAAAATGTTATAATCAATTGGAATTCTAAAATGCTAAAGTGGGTAATTCTAAAGAATAGAAAGTGTTCGTGAGCGTCAACAAAAGGTTTAATCAAGGGTAATCGGAATAAATTATAATAAATGTCTGTATAAATGTATATATTTTAATATTATCTATATGTTATGTATATATTGATATAAATTATTTGATTTTAATGATTATGTAAACTGAACATGGTGTGCGGCGAAACTCTAAAGAGTTTATGTTTACACCAATATTAATTTAAAATGTAAACATTACTGTATTAATAAATAGATAAATAAAAAAAAGTCTTTATTTATTAGTACCTAGCTGTTGCATGCGGCTTCGTCCGCATAACTTGTATAATATACCTACCTATTTGTATTCTTTTTTCATCGATCAAAAAGGTAAACAAACAATTCACGATATAGAACTAAACAAACAATACGAACAAATTCTAAATGAGTTACTCACTGAGTCAACTCTCTTTGATAATGCCTAATGTGAAAATTCCATCTTTAAAAAGTCCAGTGACCATGGCGACGCTATATTTGTTTACGTTTTTTATTAATAGAAAAAGAATAGATCAGTTACTCGCTGATAATGTAATTTTCTATAAGCTTTTTTTCTATGTAGCTTTTTTAAATTTGTTTTAAAATCAGTCCAGTAATTTTTGAGTTTATTCATTCATTAGTTACAAACAAAAATAGAAATCTTTTCTCTTTATAATATTAGCATCGACTAGCGACCCGCGCCTGACTTCGCACGGATATGCAGGCCATGTCCACGACACAATCACATCCCTCCATTTTTTTTAAATTTTCTAGTTCATTATTAATTTTTACTCTTGTCATTGTTAACTGTCAATTTTAAACTTTAAAATTGGAATACCGTTGTGTAATAGTCTAGTCATAATATATAGAGAATGAATGCGTCTGTTTGTCTGACGCTTGTATAAAAATTATGTAACAGCAACTGAATATTATGCAAGTACTAGCCAGTGTCGCTGCAGTATTGAATGTCTGTAATGCAATATATAGACGTATATATAGGTTGATTATTTATCATATTATTGATATGCAAATATGGGATCATTTAAAATTACAAAAGAAACAGTGTAGTGTGATCGTAAAGGAATATTAAAAAATATAAAGTTTAAAAGTTCACTGTAGCTGTCTTGTGATTAGCTAGTAAGAATATATTAATTATTCTATACTATAATTAAACGATGGTACTTTAATAAAATGGGATGAAAATCAGGTTTCAATGTTCAAAACATTACAAAATTATGTCTTAATCTCAGACCAAATAAGAACTATAGACAGAATTTTACGTGCAAAATTAGTGAAGCCGATTTTATGAGTATGTGTGCATAGGCCGTTAACTGTATTGAGATTTTGTGTTCCACGCTACGAGTATAACCTCCATTTTCGTTTATTTTTATTGAAAACTAGCTGGTGCCCGCGACTTCGTCCGCGTTGAAAAAGAAAAAAGTAGCCTATCTTGTGTCCCGTACGTCTAAATGTTTATCTACCAAGATTCATGAAAATCAGTTAATTCGTTTAAGAGTTATGGAGGAACATACATACTTACATACATACATACATACATACATACATACAGAAAAAAATTCTAAAAATCGTCAATTTAGTTTCAGTATCGTGTATAGAGCCTATAAACACGATATCTCTAAAAACAAAGTAACTTACTCCATGACCAACCCTTACAGATTTATTATTAGTATGATTATAGGTTAATTAATAGTTTATCTGTGTATGCCTTAAAATTGCCTTGTGTTACGTATACCTGTAATTTTTTTGATTGTGCTGTTGGTGTACCTTTTAGTAAATAAAAAAAAATCAATATAATTTCTATAGTCGTATCTAAAGGTTTATATATCACACGTTGACCCGCGACTTCGTCCGCGTTGAAAAAATCAAAGATAAAATACCTAACAAAATATGTAGCGTGTAACTCCTGAATTTTTGGATCAATTTCAATATTTTCCCAAGCATTTTCAACATTTTCCTAAGCAAATTCAACATTTTTCTAAACAAATTCCTAAGGAAAATGTTGAAAATGTTGGGAAATTGTTGAAATTGCCTAGTTTTTCCCTGGCAATTTGATGAAAAGTAATTAAAAGTAAATAAACTGTTGATTAAAAGTAATTAACCAACAGTTTACTTGTAGTTGATGAAATAGGCCCTAACTAAGAGATATAAACAAAAACTTCTCCGTTTAACGCTCTTTCCTTTAGTAAAATGATAAACCGCCTCGAACGTTCCAAGTTTAAATTGAAGTTTTGGAAAAAAGAATTATCCGTTATAGGCACACTGCAAAGTGATTTGATAAGAAAACCAACCTGTACGTGCATAAAATTATACAAGATCTTGTATTTATTATGAACCGTTGAGATATCATTAAGATTGCGGTGAATGTCGTTCAGTGGCCATTTTGCAATTTGCCTTTAACGAATATTATTACATGATCATTATATTATTTTTTTATTAAAACTGAACACAGACTGCTTAGAGAATAGACCCAAATCCCCGCCTGGTTAAATAATAGTACAGTCAGGGTAAGAAAAGTTTCGTCACCTTAAAGTGGACATTTGCATTTGCCTTGCACCAGGGCAATAAAGATCAGTCATGCCTAAATTTCATTTCAAACATCTGTCAGTTGTCTTCTTAATATTTTAGTTTCAAAAGGTACTAAGAGTTTACCACTTGATAAAGGAATACATTTGAAAACTGATGAAGTTTTTCGTACCCTGAATCTATAAAAAATATAATAGTACATAGCCTGGTGCAGGTGCTCACGGGGCATGAAAACAAAAAGGAACAATATAAAATATTTCATTCACATTTTTCTGTTTCCATTTAAAAATTCCATATACAAATCGAAACGTATGAAGTATATATATATTCTCGAAAACTGAACATGATGGGAATGGTTTGGAGGTTAATGGCCTTGCAAATGTGGGCTTTGCGATGCGCGTGCGCCTTGGAAGAAGTAAACAGTGCGAGGCGTTGTTTGTTTGTTGTTTTTTGGTCATTTTACCGGTTCATAATAGTACAGGATTGTTTTCTCAACCAAGAGACGAATGGACATGAACAATTTTGTAATGTAAATTTATGAAGTACAATTATAAAAAATCCTTCAGGCAAATGACAGTTATGTACATTCAAATTGTGGTCCAAAGTTGCCACTTGTACAGAGAATTGCATATTCATCAGATGTCTTTGAACTGTTACATTAATTAGTAGAACCAAGCTAGAGGTGTTTGCATTCCGAGCCAAATTGGACACGAATAAATTGTAATGGCAATTGCGTAGGACTCGATATAATCGGCTAAAATTTACAATATTTTTAAATATAGGGATGCAATGAAATTATAAATTCAGACGATTTTTTCAGTATACGACTATTGTCGAACAAGAGAAGTATTTTCATTACAGCTAGAGACTGCCAAATGAATTATGATAAGTTATTCAAAAAGGCTGTGAGGACGTATAATATGCATATGCATAATGAATATATATTTTTTATTAAAAATGGGTTTGCTCTTGACCAGCATCCAGCCGTGTCGCAAAGACGAGGCTTTCAAGGTCTTTCAAAATCTTTTCAAGGTTCAAGGTTCTTTTCAAGCTATTCACTCGAACCCTAAAAAGATTTGGTCTATATGGACTCGGAACCACAGAAGCTGGCAGGGAGTTCCAATCCTTGGCAGTGCTCATTGTAAAGGATGTCTTAAAACGTTTTGTTCTATAAAGCTTTGTCCTAGATGTCTTGCTTGTTGGCCTAAAGCAAACTTATTTTTAATAAAAAAAAAGAAGGATTTTGACAAGATGAAGATGGTACTCAGCCGTACGTCTGAATGTCCGATGGAAGAAAGGAGATGGCGTTATGAGCTCGTGCAGTTTCAGAGCACACTCTTCGAAGTTCATCTTATAGAAGACACATAGACAGACAACTTTGCGTCCATGTGCCTGGCTTACAAAAACAAATTAGGAAAGTAGTAGCTAAATTGTCGTAGCTATGGCTCGTGTAGATTGATCTAGGAATCCCAATAGGATAAGCGATAAGGATGGAGTTAAATAGCCACTGGTCTTACTTCATGGTAGTCTTTTGTCAAGAGCTGGTTACGACCGCCATTTTGGTTGCCGAATTTATGACTGTCACTACTAAAACACACATTATCAAGCCATAGTAAAGTAAACGCAGGAGTAGACTTTACGAAATCTATGTCTGTACTAAGCTCAAAATTTTTAAACCAATTACAAGTTGGAATCGACTGTACATAAACTAATATAAAACAGAAGTCAACCTTGAAACTGTTTTTAAATTACAATGTACTATTAAATACAAGATAGACACTAAATTGATATGCATTTGTTAATCGGTCTTTGATTGTATTACTGTGACACAAATGTTGGCCACCAATCAGATAGTAATTATGGAGACACAAAATGAATATGACATTTTATAATCGGTCTTGTATCACAATTTAAGTCAAATATTTGTGTATTTGTGACATAAAATTGTTGGCTGCCAATCAAATAGTAATTATGGCCCTTTTTTGGTGCATATTATGCGAGACATTAAATCAGCAGTAGCGAAGTAGAAAGAGTAGAATAATAGGAGTGGTCATATCTGTCATGTAGCGGATAGGATGTAGGGAGAGGATATCCAACATTGGTTAGGCTGACCAGCTTAGGTTTGACCTAAGCTTAGGTATTATACCAATAGTTATAGAAGAAGTTGATAGAAGAACGTAGTTACACTTGAAGTTAGGTTACTACTATCGCCTATAAACTTTAATAACATTGAGCGCCTCTTTCACAAACGTCAAGTAGGCCAAACTGTCATTTAAAGTCACCGGTAACCGGGGATAATGGAGCTGATATACCTTTATTTGTACGGTAAACGTCCCAAACATTAAATAGAAAATAATTTGAAAAAAAATCGGCTATCGAATGATGCAGTAAACCGAGTGCATAATTCAATATAACAGAAAATGATTTCTAAAAGTAACTAATCAACACTTTACATGTACTTTGTGAAAGAGGCCCTAAGTAACATCAAATAGGAAATGACTTCATCGTATGACTTCGGAAAATAATGGTTTCTTAATCTGTTTATAACATGGAGTATAACGTAGAGAATTACTAATGAAATATTTCGTTATATTCTCAACAAAGCAAATCAGGAAGATGATATAGCTGACTGCTTTTAAAAACATAATAGTTTTAACTAAATCTAGGACAAAGAACAGTTGAGTTACCATCTGTATACCTTGTGCGACGCCTACAACTAATTCTGTTTCTGTAAAGTGGTATCTTTATGTAAAACATACTGTTACTTGTATGGACTATTGGAACTGGTTTTAAATGTTGCTTTTTAGTCCCCAGTTTGTATTTGGCACTAGAGAAGTATAAGTTTTGAAATAATATAAGTTCTATCGAGGAGCAGGCGTTCTATGAGGGTGCGCTCTTATTATTCAACCTATGTATTCAACCTTAACTATTCAATCTAAGAGCATAAATAAGCAAAATGTTGTAGAAATGGCTATTATAGCTAATGTAACGTTATTTGATTGATGGAGCTGCTTGGAATTCATGGCTGTTCATTCATTCATATATACTTCCAATGAGCACATAATATGAGACTTCTTGATCAGGAGATCTACTATATGAATGGTAATTTAGAAAGAAAAAAAGAAAGAAAGAGTTCGGTTGTGTCTTGGTGAGTCATCCCTTAGGATACCAGAGCCTATTTCCCTATCCTAATCTTCAATCCCACTATGGTCGGCAGAGCATTTGCAACACCTGTGGCGTTGCTTGAGTTAGGCATAGGCGACGGTAGCCACCTGCCATCACGTGGACCGTCAGCCTGTCTGTCATAATATAAAAAAAATATATAAGAACAGCCCTTGTTTTAAAAAATATATATCTTGTTGAGCTGAATTCATTTTCATATATAATGATTACATATATTATATTCATGGAATTCATACAGTTTCATGTGTGAGTCAGTACAAACCGAATTTGAACCTTAAACATTGTTGGTGCCTTCAGAGATGGCATCATCACGCACAACTAAAAGTATTTTTGGATCTCGATTCGGACTTTTATTTTTTCTGGTCACGTCTTTTTTTTCTTTATTTATCGAAGTGGATAACGTCATCTTATGTTGCCATTTGTTACTTAAAATATTTAGTCAATTTATCTAATTTTTTTTGTTTTTTTTTTTTTTTATTTGTTGTTAATTTGTGGCTTTAAGGAAGCGATTGGATTTATGTTGTTATGTAACACATTCCAACGGTTTTGTTGTAATTTTTTTTGTGTGTTATGTGAAACAAAAAAACAGTTTGTCTGGATTTTTTGTACAGCCTTAAATTTTATAATTAAGTATGAGGTGATATTGGAACGACTTTGCGTAGGGGTTATATAAGATGTTATCTTATTTGGATATTTTTTTTATTTTTTGTTCCATTTTGAGCATTCTTTTCTGTGACCATAAATCATGCAGTCCGTCCGTATGGTGACAGTAACCACTTCTTTACAGAATAAAACTATTGTACCAGAGCCCCATCTTCTAATTGACAGCACAATAAATTCCTTCTTTACTAACACAAGCATTGCTTGTGTTAGTAAACCATGGCCGACTACCATCAATTGGACTGTCTGTTTAGCTGCCACCTTTTAAAATAGGTGAAATAGCTATATGACAGTTCCAATAGAGATTATCGCTCTTAATTCAATGCCATTGTAATTTTTGTTAAAAAAAAATTGTATGTGTCAGCTCAGATAATTTTGACTACTCCCATAAATTTTCACGGGCTTATAATATATTATATGCAAATCGTTTCTTAAGGAGTAAACCCAAAAAGTATACCTATGTAAAAGTTTAATATATGGAGTTGGAGACTAATGCACTAAGTATACGAGTCCAGAACACACATATATAATTATGTTAAATTTACAAAAGATACTAGAGCCTTACTAAAGATATCTTTTAGATCTACTATAGTAAACACTTGTAATCAAAATTAGAATCTAAACGACTTTAGTTACGTGTTATTAAAAGTTAGTTGGTATAATATCTGCTATTTTTTTTGTTAATGTCTTAATTTTGTTTCAAATTAAAATTAATAATGTCAATATTAGTTTAGACTTCGATTAGACTTCACAATAACGTCTGAAATAATAACGTAATAGCAATAACTTCATGTAATAAAGTTTTGTCTAACGATTATTGTCAATACTTTATTTCAACACGAAACTCGGAGTTCTTTTGTCTGTGTGTTTCTTGACGTAAACAAGTCGTGATTTCGATAACCTTTGTTAAATATTGTATAATGTCTGTAATAATGATTTGTGTTGTGATGTTAAACTTATTTTGGGTTGTCATTTCAAAATGATTTGTCTTTTAAAAGAATAAAATCTCAAAAACTGACAACAAAATAAAATCAGGGGAAGTAATTCGTGTAGTTTTGAAAATTGGTACAGTTATACCTTGCGGTATCCAGATGACATGAAGTCCTCAAGGGTGGGGACTGTGCTGAGTGTGTAGGGAGGGGAGGGAGGAGAAGGAGGAGGAGGAGAGGGTTTCGAAGGTTCTTTTTTATTCAGGTTTTTGCTCATATCGCAAATATCTACGAATAGCATTATGATTACTTCTGACACATGTTTCTACATTATTATACGAGATATTAAAACTTTCTACAAAGGTTATGTTCATTTTTACTCTACGAATAGTACTTTAAGAGCCATGTAAGTTAATAGTTAAGTTTGGGAGTTATTTTGGGAAAATGTGAATTTAGTAGTTCTTCTAGTGGCTCTATCACCACTAGCAAATATTCTTGTCAAGCCTGGAAAAAGAAAAGTGAAAACCAAGATATTTTCGACACAGGAACTCTTTATGCTGTCTTTCTTTATGATTGCATGGCTTAATTTTTTTTTCAATTCCGGAAAAATAAAGGTTATAAGATTTTCTTATCTTTCTCTTCTGTTTTTCCTTGAAGAATGCAGTATCTTTCGCCCCTCAGTATTGCAGATTATACTAAGTGTATAATACTATTCCAATTCTAAAGCATTGCGTGTTTGTTTGGCATAATTTAGTATCATTATTACGGCTGAATTTGCTTAGGAAATTGACCTATGATTACGAGTAAATATAGTAAAATAAACCTTGCCTAATATATATTGTGCCTAGCAATCTACCAGTAGTATTGTGTTGATAGTGAAAGTATTGCGAACAGAGAGATGAGTCGTGAATGTACTATTAAATGCATTTAGCTTGAGGCCCTAACGAGAAAGTGCCACTTTGGCGAACTCCGATACAATCTACCTACACTGAGGAATTTCTACAAGCAATAATAATTTTTTGCTCTTTTATTACCGATGAGATAGAGTAATTTACTTGTAACTCGATCAATGAATTATGAAATTATGAATTACTAGCTGGTCCAGCCTTTTTTTACGACTCATTCTATCGTGGCCATTGATGGACGGGGTCGTGGGGACGTTACTACACGACTTCGGTGTCCACGGCTATCCAACGCGGGGAGCCTGTACTTCCTGTCAGAACCTCGGCGTACCCAAAAATGGAGGTACGCCGGCCTACTCGGGGGACCTTACGACGGGCGGCAGGCTCCCCCAAGACCACCGCCCCGGTCCCGGTTAGAGTGGAAGGCAGCGGATATAGACTACCCGCCTGCGCCCGAGCCTTCTGCGGCGGATTGGCTGGGAGAGGGGATCCTCTTCCCGCTGCCTTTCCGCCGCTTCCTTGCGCGACATAACGCACAGAACGTGAGCATCGCCTGCCACGCAAGGTCACTTCGGTTGGCATCGATTTCTCTGCTCTGCCCATTCGGGGCGTTCCGCCAAAGTGTGCTGCGCAGTGTCAACCACGTAGCCATAATGGTGGTAGCTGGTCCAGCTCGTCCACGTTGAAAAAGAAAAAAGTAGCCTATCCTGTGTCCTGTACGTCGAAACGTTTATCTACCAAGTTTCATGAAAATCAGTTAATTCGTTTAAGAGTTATGGAGGAACATACATATTATTAGTATTGATGAGTGAATTATCAGCTTATAATTTATTAAAAAAACTAGCTGTGCCCGCAACTTCGTACGTGTGGTTTTCGTACACTTGCTACAATACATCAAAACCGCATTGAAATCGATGTGATGCCAGACAGATACACAGACACACACGTCAAACATTTATACCACCACGTTTTTGCGTCAGACGTATACAAACTAGCTTTATTAATTATATTACAAACTAGCTGTTGCACGCGACTTCTGTTACTGAAAATATATAACTTTCTATGGGTGAAAGAATTTTTAAAATCGGTCCAGTAGTTTTGGAGTTTATTCATTACAAACATACAATGAATACTCACTTATAATATTAGTATAGATAAGTCGACTGGAATAATGTTATACCCACCGTGGATATAACATAATGGCAAAGCCTTATTACAGCAAAACCAACCTCTATTCGTCTGTGCAATGCAAGGCGGCCAGGGATTTTATATCGAATCTGGGAGTTATGGACTTTTCACTCACAGCCTTAATGCGTCTACAATAGGTCTCGCCTTATACATTTTATATTCCTACATTTTTAGTCGAGTATAACAGAATCATGATAAGTATGGTGTCATTTTTACGCTCGGCGATGCACGAGAGCGATGCTAACGACCGATCTGCGCGTGCACCGATACAAGACCGATTATGACTCGACATTGTATGGTCCAAGTTGGAAGATGTTGCGTCTATCAAACTAGAATAAATTACCATAAAGTTCATAAGTTCGCCTATATAATTTATTTTCTATAACTATTGGTATAATATAGATAACTGAGATTGAAGTCATGATCTTAAGTAAGAATTAAAATTAAAATATAGAAATAAAATAAAATAAAGCAATTAAAATGTAAGTTAAGATTTTAGGATATCTTAGACGTGGACAACATGATATTTACAAATTGGCCTTAAAATTAACTGTCATTTACAATGTCTACTTCTGTTTATATAACTCAATTTTTTGGCTAATACCAAATTCTAGGGGAATTTCTAATGTATTCTTTTTTGGTGTTTCCGTAGTACTTATGAACTATCTATTTATTTGTCTCCCCTAAACATGATAATTTTATTATTTCTGCAGTATACATTAAAATACAAGACACAAAAAATATAAAAATTAAAGAGAAAATGGCTCCTAAGTCCAGATACATAAGCCCAGATAAGTGATTCTAATTTATTTGTCGTGAGATGTTCTTTTTATATTTTTTCTAATTTTCTATAACCTAGTCTTAAACACCGGTTTCAAATATAGGTAGATCGCTTGAAGATTTCCTTGAAACTCGCTATCGCTTATGACTTGAATTGATCTCATGCGTGATATTTGCCACGCGATTGCGTAGCGCGTCATCGTTTGGTATCTACATTGCAAAACTGCACAGTTTCATAGTGTGTTGTAAATAAAAAACCTTCGTATCTGACACTAAATTGTCGTGTCGGCTGATGACACATCGAAGAAAGTTATTTTTGAGCACTACCACTTGGTGTTAAAGTTGCATTTTGTTCATCACAGATACATCCAAATTGACATAGTTAAACACTTACTTCGACACACAATCGCGTAAAATACTTACGAAAGTTCTGCGGTGTTCAAATTACATAAATTACTAGCTGGTGCCCGCGACTTCGACCGCGTTGAATAATAAAAGATATAACGCCTGAGAAAATATTTCTTATAAAAATCTTTTATATTGCTTGGAGAATTAAAAAAGAGAGTTTTCAGTTTGTTATCAGTTCTACCGAGTTCCAATTGTTTAGTACCTACATCCCTACTTTCTATGTTGACCTAAAGGACACAAAGTGACGGAATGCATTTAAATGCGAGGCACATTGAATCGGACATCGGACATACATTTTATTTAGGTTAGAATGCCACTGACAAATTAATGTCATTTCAATATTCAATTATTACAATCGCGTCCAAGGAACCATTCCTTCGAATATACCCAAAGAGAGGTCGACCTTCACCCATCAGACTGTTTACCAGACGAAAAGTATATTTTATCAATTGTTATCTATGAGAAAATAAATCGCGAATGTGTTGCCTTTTAAAATATACTTAATAAAAAAAAATGATAGTTATTGTAAAAATTACTGTACCCTGTATTGTTATCAATGAAGTAAAAAGGTAGAGTTGAGGAAACTTATATTATTATTATTATTTTAAATATTAATATTTAACAAAATTCTTTATTGTTGTTTCAGGTACATTTGAACGAACGCTGAATTTCATTAACAACAATGAAAGGTTTAAGTATAACTAACTCCAATCTTGTTAATTTATTCAGCACTAACGATAGCATAAACAATGCTTTTAATGCCTTCAAAAATAAACAATGCTATCGCTAGTACTGAATAAATTAATCTGCAAATTAAGTATATATACAATTTTTCCTCGTTGACAACTTTTTCCATTAGTCCATAGTGTATGTCTCTACAGTTTTATCGTCAGAAATCGGATGTTTGTTCTGGATCCAATTTGATGGAACCAAAATGTACTAGATCTGGCTCGAAGGACCGAAATGTCTGGGATCGTACTTGAACGTTTTGATCTGATGCGGTTTTTATCAATGGATATTGGATAGCCAGATTTGTACTGGCTTGTCATAGTAAATCTTATTTAATCTGAGGCTTTAAACTAAGACAATTCGGTCGTAAACAGAGTTCCTTACGGAACACAGAATTCCACCTAAATTGGTACAATCTTGACGATAGAATATATTACATTAAAAAGGTACTTATAAATTAAATGTTGTCTAATTAATTCAGTTAGCAAACCAATAAAACAGCCTACCTAAACAAATTCCAATCAACTGGACAACCTTGCAAGGTAAAACGGGCTACGATATCACCTTGATATTTTGAGTGGCTTTCCTTCTTTGTAATATTTATTATATATTGCATATTCGCTATATTGTTTTATTTAAAATTGGTTTAATAAATATAGGTTTAAAGCAAAATAAAATCTATATTAGCATACTAATATATCTTTACCAATATAATCTTAGTAAACATAGTACACTTATATTAAGACCTAGCTGGTGCCCGCGACTTCTATAGCCTATAGCCTTCCTCGATAAATGGACTATCCAACACAAAAAGAACACAAAAAACACAAAAAGAAATTCGAACTAGTAGTTCCTCAGATTAGCGGGTACAAACTCTTCAGCTTTTTATATTGGTATATAGATAATGGTTCTTCTTCTGCCAGATGTTCGCAAACACTTATTAGCGAACGGTACAAAACATTATCGCTGACCATGTTGCGGATATCGCGTGAAATCGGACTTTTATAAACGCCAGGTAATGGTAAATGATGCTGCATTCCGTCCTGACATAGGTACTGGAATAAGATTGGTACAGTCGAGCGCACAAGTTTCATACTTTTTATTTATATACTTTTACATATTATATTATTTATATATGCCAGTATCAGTAATTGGACGTCCACTTCTGGACATAGGCCTTCCCAATAATTTTCCAATAGGAACGGTCATAAGTCGACTGTCCACCTAATCCTACGATACACTTGCCCAGGCCGAGGGGTCGGAAGGTTCTCCACTCGAGGCCCCAGCGGCCCAAAGCTCTCCGTACTATGTGTCCTGCCCATTGCTATTTCAACTTACTGATTCGAATGGTTATGTCGGTAACTTTCGTACGTCTTCGGATCTCCTCAATTCTGATTCGATTTCGCAGTGTACATAGCTTGTTAAGCAACATTGAGCTTTCTCAGAAGGCCTTCGAGACCACTTCTCAGCGCGGTTTTAGTTCCGTCAGCGCAGATTAACAATAATAATTTTATGTCACACATGTGTCCATTGCTTTTAAAAATTATAAACTATACTATTATGTTAAATTTACACACCTACATATTACACAAATAAAAAAAATCTAAATACATAAATAAAAATTAACTGACGCATTGGGCAGTCCACCTGCCCAGCGATTATTAACCAGATACAGTATATTTTCTAGACGACTGTACTTACTACAAAAACGCTTCAACCAATAAATCTACTAAATCGATAAGTGCCGACAAACTAAGTAGTTTCTAAACGATTTAACGAGCTTTTAATGGTTGCAACACTACTGAAGAGTAGTCTATATTTATGAGCTTTCATTATTATTACATTTTCTACTGAGATAATGTAATTATTATTAACTCATCATCAAAGCGAAAGCGTCAGAGATTGAACAAATTTTGGACATCTCTTAAGACAGGGACTAAGCTCAAAACTTATTTTAAATGCTAAGTACGCTAGACAGGCTAACAATCCACTTGATGGTAGGTGGCTACCGTCCCCTAGGATTAAGCGTTTAGGTTAAACGTTAACCCTAACCAATCATCGAACGGGCTCTTCAACTATTAATAATATGTACAAACAAATTAACAAAAGGAAAGGAACCTAACGACCTGTGACTGTACCTACATATTAAGTGTAATATTGCATAGTTTTTTTTTTATAACTTCTCTTAGAAACAATTAACGTCTATAAGCCGCCGGTTACTTGCACTTGTCTTTATACTGTAATATAGATCTGTTAGCTGTAACAGAACTCAACAATTTTTATTGTCTACCATAATCTAATTCCATAACAAAGCAATTAAAAGAAACATAACACCACGTTACGTGACGTTACGAAGTTACCGTTACGTGCAGTTAACTTCGGTTAAACACTGGCATTAGCTTCAATATATCTATTAAGTCAGTTAAAGTCGAATTGAAATCTTAATTTGAGAAAGGTATTTGTATGAAACAAGTAGAAAACATATCTAGATTATATTGTATACTAGTATTTGCCCGCAACTATCTACACTAATCTGAAGATTGTCTGAAAGTTTCATCAAAATGGGTTCAGCGGTTTTAGAGTCTATAGGAGACATACGGAGACATACATACAGACATCGCCTTATATTAAGAAAGTTTCTTCAGTGTGACTTGTAAATATTTCTACAGAAACATGGCTTTCGTTGGTTTTTTGAAAACTACTTTTTTTTGTTCTAACAAGTTTATTATCTTTTATAACGTAGTGTCAATTGTTTATTATACTCAAGTCTTCAGTGGTTGATAGTAATAATCTATATACTCTTATATTATAGAAGAGTTTTTGTTTGGTTGAACGCGCTAATTTCAGGAACTACTTGTTCCAATTGAAAAATTATTTTTGTGTTGGATAGTTCATTTATCGATAAAGCCTTTTTAGGCTATCAATCATCAATACTAATAATAAATCTGTAAGGGTTGGTCATGGAGTAAGTTACTTTGTTTTCAAAAATATCTTGTTTAAAGGCTCTATACATGATACTGAAACAAAATCGACGATTTTTAGAATTTTTTCTGTTCCTCCATAAATCTTAAAAGAATTAACTGATTTTCATGAAATTTGGTACATAAACATTTAGACGTACAGGACACAGGATAGGCTACTTTTTTCTTTTTTAACGAGGACAAAGTCGCGGGCAGCAGCTAATTGTTAATAATTGATATTATGTTACTATAGCGTCCAATAACTGTTCAGGAAATGCGTAGTCCCAGATAGAAAGTAAGGCCGCTTCGAGGTCGCACCTATAGTTAATAATATTTACCTACCTTGCCAACATTCGTTTCATTTTGTGTTCTTTGCTGATAGCGATTGAATTATTTTAATAAACAATCACTTACGATAACTTATGGCAAACACATTTTCAGACCTGGATCTAGGTCTTACAGGTTTACTTTTTTTTTATTTGAAAAAAATTCTCATTTTAATATTATACTAATACTAATTACTTTAGGTTCATTGTACTTTAAATGCAAAAGTTTAAAATATATTTCAAATGACATAAACGACACAGTATTACTCCCATATTGTATTAGTAATTTTTTTCTAATTGTTCTGGTTACAAAACTTTTAAATTAAATATTATATACAAAACTTTACAATACAAACTTGCAATAAATTGTCTGATTTTTAAGGTTTAATAGATGGAATTTGAAATTGTAATAAAAAAATTAAAAAAAAATATTCAGACTTCGTCTAAGACATAAAAAAATTTAACCTATATCCATCTTGAAATTCTATGCTGAACTATTTATGTTTTCTGTGATATTGATGAAAGATTTTTAATCTTTATGATGTAAGTATATACATACATGTAAAGAACACCACTACTTCATAGTGTTGTCTTTAGTTTGAATTTGCCGCCTTTTTTTAAATTTAAATTTACCGCGTTACCTGCCTAACTATATTTTCACGACTGACCACTATAAAATAAAATAATGTTTGGGTATTATTAAAAACGAAACAAATGTGTGAGCTAGAAACAACAAACGTTCAAAATAAGTTATAATTATAAAGAGACATACTAAAGGCTTTGAATGTTGTTTCTCTCGTTTTTACAGGTTAGTAAATTATATAAACTTTTCATAATAATATTGTTATTGATCAAATTGTCAACATATTTTGTAAATAAACTCTCGTTTTTACAGAAACGCAGTCTCGCCTTTATTGTTTTTTATTTGAGTTTTCCAACTACGAGTATAAAGAAACATTATAAAACAACATTCTCCGCAAAAATTTGACAAAACATGGAAAAGTTGAGATTTGATTTTGCTGTGAAACAATCAGCAGATGGAAAATCAAACATCATATGCATTACTTCAATAGCTACCCCTGATGGAAAGATTTTTGGAATACCGGCCGAGTACCAATCTGCAAATCAACACCAAGAAATTATAAATACTCCAAACTATGCTAAGGTAAGAAAGTCATTAAATAAAAGACATAGTTCAAGAAAAATATGGATAACTTTGACAGAGAATATATCTAAAATATATTTGGATGAAGAACAAAACTTACAGTTTAATGATTTTTACCTGGAAGAAATTTTGGAAAAATCAAATAATGCTGAATCTGTATCTACTGGCTCAAGCTCAACATTGGAAAATCTGTTAATGAAATTCCTTGAAGATAAACAAACAAAATCTGAAACTCAAAATTTAGGAAAAATTGCAAAAGATTTTATGATTGAGAAATTCACTGGCAGAAACTCAAATGCTCACCAGTGGATAAAGGATTTTAATAATGAATGTAAACGATTCCAAATTGAGGAAGACAAACAGAAAATAGAAATTTTAAGAAATTTTTTGGAATACTCCAGTGTAGATTGGTACAGCTGCATGCTAATGAAACATACAGTGGAATCAGAATGGAATAAATGGGAAGAAAATTTTTGTCAGACATTTGCTAACAAAGGATGGTCACCCATTAGATATGCTCTTGGCTTCAAATATCAATCAGGTTCGTTACTTGAGTATGCTCTAAAAAAAGAAAAATTGTTGCTGGAAGAAAGGAAATCAATCGACACTGGGACACTTATGGACCTTATAGAATTTGGATTACCTAATTATGTGGCTGATAAAATTGACAGAGAAACTTTACAAGGAACAGAAGATCTTTACAATGAAATCGGAAGGTTGGAATATCTTGTTCAGAAAAATAAATACGATAAAAAAAGTATTATTTATTCGGACACAAAATCCAAGAAAAATATTGAAGAGAAAAAACTATGCCAAATCTGTGTCAACAAAAAGAAAGGGAAACGTTACCATCCTGAGGAAAATTGCTGGTTTAAAGAGAAAAATCAAAAAGAAGTTGTGAAAACAGTAAATAACTCAGAATTGGAAGTTGAACTAAATGAAAAGAATCCAAAAAACTAGAAGTGCCACCATTAATAAAAGTCAAGTTGCTATTAAATGATACTTTAAAAATTTCTGGAATTTATGACTCCGGGTCAAATGTGTCATTAATAAATGCAAAATTATTGAAGATACAACCAAAAGAAGTTAAAAGTGATGTACAAATGGTAAACTTGAAGACTATTAATGGTGAGAAGAAAACAAAAGGTATGGTAACACTGAAAATAAAAATCTACAATATTGAAAAAATTATGGATATTTTTGTTGTAGACAATATAAATTTTAATTACGATTTTCTAATTGGTTTGGACTGTATAAAAAATTTCAAATTAATACAAAATGAAGAATTAAAGGTCATTCAATGTAACGATTCAAAAGAAAACAGAGAAATCTCAAAAGAAGAGAATAAAAATAACAAAAACTACCCACGAAATGATACCTCCAATTTAACAAATGTCAAAATTCCTGATGTACTAGGTGACAAAAATGAAGAATTTTTTATACACTCTGAGGTATCAAATCAAGAAACTAAACACTTAAACAAATATGAAATAAATTTCAATGAACATATCAACCAGGATGGATTTGAAATAGTAATAAACCATTTAGATTTATATCAACAATCAGAAATTGATAAATTGATAGAAAAATATAAACCAGTTTTCGCTAAGGATAAATATGACGTCGGTACTGTACGTGATTATGAAGCTCATATTGACTTAATATCGGATAAATACTGTTGCAAACGTCCATACAGATGTACGGCTGAAGATAGAAGAGAAATAGAAAACCAAATATCAATACTATTACAGAAGAATTTAATTGAGGAATCGTATAGTCCATTTGCTGCTCCAGTAACTCTTGCATACAAAAAAGAAGATGAAAAAAAAACAAGGTTATGTATAGATTTCAGAGAATTGAACAAAATCGTCGTTCCTCAATCACAACCTTTTCCATTGATTGAGGATTTAATGGTGAAAACTGTAAATTGTAATTATTTTTCTACTCTTGACATAAATTCAGCGTTCTGGTCTATTCCTTTGAAAATTCAAGATAGATACAAAACTGCATTCGTTACACAAGAAGGCCATTTTCAATGGACGTGTCTCCCTTTCGGACTAAAGACTGCACCAGCCATTTTCCAAAGAATACTAAGCAACATCATAAGAAAATACAAACTCTCCAGTTTTGCAGTGAATTTTATAGATGACATCTTAATTTTTTCGAAAACTTTTGAGGAACATATACTACATTTATCAACTTTACTAGAGGCAATACTATCAGAAGGCTTTAGACTGAAATTTTCAAAATGTACTTTTGCAAGTAATTACGCCAAATATTTAGGTCACATTATAGAAAATAATTCGGTCAGACCTCTGAAAGATTATTTAACAGCTGTCAAAAACTTTCCAGTTCCAGAAACAAAAAAGAATATACGTCAATTCCTAGGCAAAATAAATTTTTATCATAAATTTGTACCACACAGAGCAATTATCCTGGACCCATTACACAATCTATTACGGAAAGATGTGAAATTCATATGGTCTACAGAATGTCAGGATTCATTTAATCAAATAAAAACATTGTTATGTTCTGAACCAATTCTGAAAATCTTTGACCCTGAACTGCCAATAAATATTTACACGGATGCTAGTATCAAAGGTTTGGGAGCGGTATTGAAACATGAAGATGAAAATGGAGATAGTAGGCCAGTTGCCTACTTTTCAAAAAAATTAACTGAGGCTCAGAAAAAGAAAAAAGCAATATATTTGGAAGAGGCTGTTAAATATTGGCAGCACTGGCTTATGGGAAAACAATTTATAGTATATTCGGATCATAAACCCTTAGAAAATATGAACATCAAAGCTAGAACTGATGAGGAACTAGGGGATTTGATGTATTATTTATCCCAATATAACTTTAAAATAAAATATAATCCAGGAAAATCGAACCAAGAAGCAGACTGTTTAAGCAGAAACCCAGTTCTGGAACCTTATGAAAATACTGACGACTTTTTACAAGTAGTAAATTTATTAAGCCTAGAAGATATAAAAAATGACCAACACACAAATCTAGACCTACAAAATGGAAAAGCTATATTGGAGCATGAAATTTACTACAAAAAGAATAAAGGAAAGAAGAAAATCATACTATCAGAAGACCTTAGCAAAACTCTTATAAAATGTGTCCACGATACATACTGCCACATTGGAAGAACCCAGATTACAAATAAAATAACACCATTCTACACAGCAAAGAATATAATTGCAAACATTAAACAAATTTGTGATGAATGTGAAATTTGCATAAAAAATAAATCAAGGAGAAAACCAAAATACGGTTTAATGTCACATTTAGGTCCAGCAACACGCCCATTTGAAATTATATCTATCGATACCATTGGAGGCTTTGGAGGGTCACGGTCAACAAAAAAATACTTACATCTTCTAGTGGATCATTTCACAAGATATGCTTATATTTCCACATCAAAAAATCAAAGCACTAGTGATTTTATCAAACTATTAAAAAATGTGACACAAAGCTACAGTATTGATATGCTATTAACGGACCAATATCCTGGCATAAATTCTAAAGAATTTAAAGAATTTCTAAAAAAGGAAAATATAAGAATAATCTTCACTGCTGTGGACGCACCATTTTCAAATGGACTTAATGAAAGGCTAAACCAAACTTTAGTCAATAAGATAAGATGTAAAATAAATGAAAATTATAATAAAACAGCATGGACTACTATTGCAAAGCAATGTGTAGAAAAATATAATGAAACAGAACATACTGTTACGAAGTTTGCTCCAAAATACCTTCTAGAAGGCGAAAACGTGAATATTCTACCACTCGAATTGAAATCAAGATATACAAAAGAAGATCTGAAAAGAGATAGGAAACTAGCCCTTGAAAACACAATAAAATCACACAACTATAATAAAAATATATACGACTTGCATAGAGAAGAACATAAATTTGAAGTAGGAGACAGAGTCTACGTGGAAAATGGCAATCGACTAAATAGAAAGAAAATGGATGAATTAAGAATTGGACCATACAAAATTCTGAAGAAGATTTCCAATTCAATTTATGAAGTTGATGTCGGACATAAGAAAGCAGAATCAAACCTTTACCACATTACAAAACTCTCTCCAGTGTTTGTAAGAAAATGAACAATTGCTTACATTGTCACTTACAATTGTTCCTATCTGAGGGGGGGGGGGGGGAGATGTAAAGAACACCACTACTTCATAGTGTTGTCTTTAGTTTGAATTTGCCGCCTTTTTTTAAATTTAAATTTACCGCGTTACCTGCCTAACTATATTTTCACGACTGACCACTATAAAATAAAATAATGTTTGGGTATTATTAAAAACGAAACAAATGTGTGAGCTAGAAACAACAAACGTTCAAAATAAGTTATAATTATAAAGAGACATACTAAAGGCTTTGAATGTTGTTTCTCTCGTTTTTACAGGTTAGTAAATTATATAAACTTTTCATAATAATATTGTTATTGATCAAATTGTCAACATATTTTGTAAATAAACTCTCGTTTTTACAGAAACGCAGTCTCGCCTTTATTGTTTTTTATTTGAGTTTTCCAACTACGAGTATAAAGAAACATTATATACATAATATGTTTATAGATATAGATTTAGCTAAAAGATATAGATGTGGATGGTACAGATATAGATTATTTAGCTTTATATCACTACATTAATTTTCACTATTATTTGACACCAGACCTCAAATATCTTTAATTACTTACCTATAACTTTGCAATTAACAATGTGTCTTTTCATTGATTTTAATTCGTTGATTTCCTGTCCAAAGAAGTTCATTGTCATCCACATTCAAGTAGACATATCTAGCTGTGGGAAGTAGCTCTTGTTGACATTTGGGGACAAATACATCGCGGCATATCGTACCTATGAAATATTTGCATTATACACGCGCTGTACTGTATTGAGACGTGGGATCTCGGTCAAGCCCGTGGGATTCAATTTTTTTTACCTTATACATAAGACTGGCTGCACTTGAAATTCCTGAGAAGATTAAATTCAGTCTTCCTTAGAAAATCAAAACTTATTTGAGAACTAGCTGGTGCCCGCGACTTTGTCCGCGTTGAATAAGAAAAAAAGTAGCCTATCCTATGTCGTACGTCTAAATGTATATCTACCAAGTTCATGAAAAATCAGTTAATTCGTTTAAGAGTTATGGAGGAACATACATACTTACATACATACAGAAAAAAAATCTAAAAATGGTCAATTTAGTTTGAGTATCATGTATAGAGCCTGTAAACACGATATCTCTGAAAACAAAGTAAATTACTCCATGACCGACCCTAACAGATTTATTATTAGTATTGATTAAATAGCTAATGCCCGCGATCGCGTTCGTTTTTTGAAAATCCAAAATCCAACATTTTCCCAGGATAAAAAGTATCCTATATGTCAATCCGAGTAAACTATCTGTGTACCAAAATTCTAACAAATTCGTTAAGTCCTTTCCGAGATTTGCGTGTACAAACGCACAGACAAACACAAAAAATAAAAAATAAACTATTTTTTTGACCGCGTTAACGTAAAACATAAAAAACGTAAACTCACGTAAAGCGTGAATTGACAGATCGAGTTGATGTGTATAAACATATGTAGATATTAATATAAATCATGAAAATATGACATAGGAAAATCTAGAGCTGTGTATGTACGTGTGCAAGCCAAGTAACTCTCACTAAAAAGCCTTGGTCGTTTCTGAAACATCCAAATTAAAATAAAATGTCGCAACACCAATACAAAAGTAGATATTACGTGCAAAAACATTTTTGCAATTATTTCCGAACAATCAAAACGTAAAAGAAATACAGTTGCAAAAGTTATAGGCGCATAAGTTTTGACAGTTATTTAAAAAAAAAATGTAATTCATACAATTTTATTCACTGACGCTTCCTGATTTAAAAACAAAAATGAAAGATTGAGAAGGTTTTTATCCATGACCACAAATGCAAAGGAAATATTAAAGTAATGGAAAAGTTTAAAAATATTAGGCCAAATTGATTAAAAAAATGCTACTGTGCTCGCGTTTGACTGTTTGTGAGAAGAAGTGAGAGAGAGGGAGAGAGAGAGGGAGAGAGAGAGAGAGAGAGAGAGAAGGAGATAGAGGGGGAGGGAGAGAGAGACGGAGGGAGATATAAGAAGTAGGATAATGTCATTGTACATATTTATAAAGAGAAAACTCAATGCGACATAGAAAACCCATCTTTGTGAATACTAAACCAAATCCTAATAAGAAATCGGAAAATAGTATGTTTGGATGTTTGTTACTCAATCTCGCAAAAACGGCTGAACAGATATAGATGAAATTTGACACACATACAGTTTATTACCTGGATTAACAAATACATTACTTTTGCTCTGGAAAAACGTTTAGGTTACTGTGGGATTTCCAAAAAACGAAAAGAAATGTATTGTCATATTAATATTCTTGTCATGGCGCAGTAGCTATAAAACACATGGTGGCCACACAAAGAAAAAGTGACAAAGATTTTATCAAGATAAACTATATTATGTCGACTCATTAGTCTCATTTACAGTTATTAGAGTCATAACTATATTAATGATATCTATTATAAAGAAATAGACAATTAATACTCAGTTTTATTAAGCAGTAATGAGATTATGAAATGAAATGAGATGAGAAGAATTACATTTATATGATTTTATTGCTGGTGTATAAAATTAAATGCTGTGAGAAACAAATATATAAACAGTTGCATTTTGTTATACTCGTATTGTAAAGGGTGGCAGACGGTCCTTTTTATGGTGGCAAGGGGGGTGCTGCATTTATTATGTTTTTAAGATTGACACGTTTGGTCTAGTGGCTAGTAACCCTAGCTGTTAACCAAACGGTCGCGGGTTCGATCCCGCTAAGGGCAAATGTTATGTGTTAACATTTTACCTTTGTACCTGAGTCATGGATGTTTTTTTTGTATTTATAATGTGTATGTATTTACAAAAAAAAAAAAATAATAATCTATGTAATATATCAACTGTCTGGTATTCATAATACAAGCGTTAGTGTAGAACTAGATGGTGCTGTGTGGAATGTGTGAAGATATTTATTTATTTATTTACTACCTGGCGCCCGCGACTTCGTCCGCGTTGAAAAAGAAAAAAGTAGCCTATCCTGTGTCCTGTACGTCTAATTGTTTATCTACCAAGTTTCATGAAAATCAGTTAATTCGTTAAGAGTTATGGAGGAACTTACATACATACATACAGAAAAAAAATCTAAAAATGATTAATTTAGTTTCAGTATCATATAGAGCCTATAAACACAATATCTCTGAAAACAAAGTAACTTACTTGATGACCAACCCTTACAGATTTATTATTAGTATTAATTAGTATTGATGATTTGAGATTAAATATTATAGTATTATATATACACCCTTGATTTTCATTTAATTTAATTATTATGCGCAGTCAACTCCATCTGTTGACAGCATTTGTATAATCCTACGCCGTGTAGACGTGATAACGCCGCAGGGCAAGAGAAAACAACCTGTCCCGTGCCCAATTCGAATTGAGAACCTGTTTCGCGCGCTTTTTGCTTTTCGCCCGACCTCGATTCAAAATGGCGGTCACCGTGAACCTTTTTGTTGAATTTCCGCTTTTCAAATTCACTTTCGATTGCCAACCGTAAAAGTATTTACGTGACGTTTTTTATCAGCTCACTACATTTTGTGAATGAACCAAATAATCTCAATGCTTGCCTTCTATTTTTATTGCTTTTTATTTTTAGAAAATAATTAAATATCTCAAACTCTCATTGCTTTTTATACAGTGAATTGGACGAACTCACAATAATGAAACATTTATTCGGATGTGTGAATCCTGACTGACTATCAATGCACAGCCAAAAATATTAATTCTAGAGCCGATAATTAGGAACATAGGTTTACCTATTTTATAAAATACTAGCTGGTGCCCGCGACTTCTCCCGCGTAATTTGTAAATTATATACTAAAACCTTCCTCGAGAACCATTCTATCCATTGGTGAAAACAGCATGAAATTCGGTGCAGTAGTTTTTGAGTTTATCGCGAACAGACAGACAGACATACGCGGCGTAGGACTTAGTTTTATAATACTCGTATGTAAGGATAAGGATAAGGAAGTAAGCAACTGCTCGCTTTGAAAGATGGCATCCTTACTGTGGATTAGGGAATGAACTCTGGTATCCCTTATAAAGTGCGAATGACATTCGTGCATTTGAACACGCGTGCCATACAAAACACAACGAATTTTATGGAACATTTAAAAGTGACATATGCGTAGAGCATGAACTGTCATTTATAACAAAACAAACATAATAATAAGTACGTAATTTGAAGAAAATGTGACTTTACGTCAACCCATTAGAGTTTAAAATGAAATAGTAGAAGTTGATCGTTACTACCTTTTACCATTGACGCGTGTAGGCAAGAGTCCGCCATGATTCTGTCAAAGGCGTTCTTTTTATGTGCCGCTTTGGCATTTGTGACGCAAATTCCATTGTAGTATTTCGATGGACCTGACGGACTAGGATTAGAAAAAAAAATTGCGTGTGTCAGCTCCGACACAGGACTGGAGTTTACTCCTTACGAACGATTATAGAATTTAAATTTTCACAATTCGAATACGCCGAAAGCACAACATTGTTCTTGTTTTAAAAAATATTGTGTGGATGGCGCAATATCTCTGAAACTTCAGATATTCTAAAATAGTAAAAAAAAATCGTTTTGCGTTATGTTATGCGTTCTAACATAACTATAATGCATTCGTGTGACAATTCTGATTTTACTATATATAATAATAATATATATAATATGTATATGTAAATAGACAAGATATTTCCACGTTGTTATTTAACAGCTTTTACAGTGGTCTGTATTGCTAGACGACGTCATATAGTTCGAACTTACAATACATAAATACCCTGAAGACTTGTTTAATGGGATACAATATTAATTTGTACCTATTAGGTATTTTGTTAAAAGTTAAATACCAATTTAAATTCCGGCCCTCCTTGGAATTTTAAAGCAAATAGATTGCAACCAGCAAAGTGCTGGCTTCGGGCATTTATAGTGGAATTAAATTCGACATTTATTAATGTGCAATCACTGTACCTTCATAAGTAATGGACTACATTATGTTCTTTTAAATACCGCGCATTCAATCACTTTTTCAAAATTTTTGATGAAATTCTTCGGTCGGATAAACCGCACCTTCAATCACTTTTGAAATTTTTTGATAAAATTCTTCGCTGGGATATACCGCGTCCTGTATTTGCATAATTTGCATATATTTTTATCTAGATACATATTTTCTTACGCGATAAGTGTCAAACTTGAATTTTATTGTAATTATTAGTTCTGTACTTATTCGCTAGATGGCGCGGCTCTGCGAACAAAATCCGGTCAATGATATTATATTATACTCCTATGTTTGAGTTCAAGTAGTTGTCTCGAGAGTGAAATTGCTGTTTTTCGATGTACACAAACGCCCAACCCACTAACCGGTTCTCTGAGTAAGCAGAATATATTATTATATTATGACAAATATTTGATAGTACAAATCCACACCAACACACCTTTTTTAACGTTGGGAAATTCTAATAGAAACCCAGCAGTTGGGGGACAATGTGGGGTGCAGGACTTCTATGGTAGGGGAGCCCAAGAGAGGATTTTTGGATTTACTCGAGCGCGTCAGATATTGCCAATGTATATTCCCCACGTGTCTCCGATAACGGATATGTATTAATCTGACGGTTTTGTTGGTGGGGTTGGCGGGGGTGGGGGTAAAATTTTAAATACAACTCGAGCGCGTCAGATTTTCATACAGACGGTTCAGCCTAAATTCCTGATCGTGCTGATTCTTAATCTGACGATTATATGGAGGATTTTTTAAAATACAGCGCCTAAAAAATTTTGAACGCCTGTAGACGCTTACCCCACCGCTGAAATTAAAAACTTCATATAACCTTTTTTTCTTCTTACCATGCAATCTTCAAAGTCCAATAGGTCCCCACGACGCTTGAGTGACTACACATTTAGCATCGTGGGCTCCCTAACCATACCGGCTAAACTCCAACGACTTTCTATAGCGCGGCCGTAAACAGGTGGGGTCACGGGAACGTTATGACACGGCTTCGGTGCCCTGCCACGGCTATCCAGCGCTGGGAGCGCTACGCTCCCTGTCGGAACTTTGGCGTACCTGAAAGTGGAGGTACGCAGACCATCTCGACCTCACGACGGTCCTCACGATGGGCGGTAGTCTCCCTAAGACTACCGCCCAACACACCTCATACTAATTTTTCTTCAGGGCTTTCTATGGGTCGCATATTAAGACGTTTTAAGGCTTTTTTAGACAATGACTAACCTCAGACCGAAATCAATTTTCACCAAAATGAGCCCCACCCTCTTCAGAATTAAGGACAATGTTGCACAAAAAATTTTTTTTAGCTTCTCGGAGATAATCGAACACAATATATAAAATGGGAATGTTTTTCTTAAATATTGTGTAAAATTTGAAAAAAAAAAAGGAATAGTAAGAGTAGCCGATCAAAAATTTAGTACAGAACTTAATGTTACTTAAGTTATCGATGATTTTTTTTATACTTTTTAAGGTTTTTTGGGCAGTAATTTACAATTTTTTTTTTCTCAGAAATTTGTACGTAGAAACATTATAATTAATGATCCAAAGATTATGTAATAAAGGTAATAACTTAGAGGCATCGCAAATGTAAAAGCTGATAGTCATTAAGACACCTTTAAGCCCTAGAATAAAAATAAAAAAAACTTTCAAAAGACAAATTAGTTATTCTCTACAAGAGCGCGTCCGTTCGGTTTTTCCTGAATTTAAATTTCGAACTCGTCTGAGAAGGCGTGTGTCGTGTGTTTTAAAATTCTTTTTCTAAAGTTATAAACTTTCTTAAATGTTCAATAAATAGACGCGCTACGCTTTCTTGTGAACATGGTCAATGTTGATCAAAATCTCAAGGAGTTTTTGATAATTTTCAAATAGGTATACCATTCATACCTAAATAATGATCTGTATCTACTTTACTAGGTGTTGTCCGCGACTTTGTCCGCGTTCGATCGCTACCAAACTTCACAGGGTTACCCGATGGACTAGATATACATACATAGAATATACATACATAAATACATACATACACACACACATTGCCTTTTATATAATATAGATGTTACTCGCTGATAACGTAGCTTTCTATAGATGAAAGACTTTTCAAAATCAGCACAGTAGTTTTTGAATTAATTCTATAAAATCTTACAAATATTCTCTCTTTATAATATTAGCATATATTAATAGGATTACTTTTAAAAATATAGATTTTTTAAATTATTAATCCTTATCCTTTATCTGGGAAAGAGAGATTGAATCTGACAAATCTCACTCAAACTTTCCTTGCATATTATAAAACAAAGTCCTTCTCCGCGTATAGTTTGCGATAAACTCAAAAACTACTGCACCGATTTTCGTGCTGTTTTTCCCAATAGATAGAGTTGGTTCTCGAGGAAAGTTTTAGTATATAATTTACAAAGTTACGCGGGCGAAGTCGCGAGCGGCAGCTAGTACTCAATAAAATTGTAGTAAATTTTCAAAAAGAATCTCTCACGGACGATCTTCTAAACTAACAATGACAGAGAGCGAGCAACTGTATCTAATTGCTCGCATACGTAACAGATGTGGGTAAAGTAATAGAAAATTATGGTAATAAAAAAATAATTTGGTAAGCAAAAATATTTATAGTTATTTTGCGTAATTTTTAAAGTTAACAAACCGATGTGTTTGATAAAGACTTCGTTGGTCATTATTTCTGACTAGCAACCCGCATCGGGGTTTGCATGGATGCAATTTTCTTTGAAAATTATATTATATAATCAAACCTTTCTTATATAC
Organism: Synanthedon formicaeformis; assembly: GCA_945859745.1. Classification (NCBI taxonomy): domain Eukaryota; kingdom Metazoa; phylum Arthropoda; class Insecta; order Lepidoptera; family Sesiidae; genus Synanthedon; species Synanthedon formicaeformis. Next base: position 3,551,282 of record OX243977.1, read on the forward strand.
AAAAGTTATCGTTCTTTCCTCGAGATACTACAATGGAATTTGCGTCACAAATGCCAAAGCGACACATAATAAGAACGCCTTTGACAGAATCATGGCGGACACTTGCCTTGGCAATGGTAAATGGCGTCAATGGTCAAACTTCTACTATTCATTTTGAACTACAATGTGTTGACGTTACGTCACAACAATACATTTTGACAGATGACAGAGTTCATGCTCTATGCATATGTCACTTTTAAATGTTCCATAAAGTTCGTAGTGTTTTGTTTGGCACGCGAATTCCATGTTGTAGTAGTTTGATGGTTCTTTCCATAAGTGAAAACCGTATCCAACTCAACGTGTTGTTTAGAAGAAGTTAAGAGGAGAAGCAGATAGAAGTGGACAGCGCCACTATTGATATTTTTGTGTTTTTTTTTTGTAAAATAAAGTAATATTTACCATTAATAATGTTTATAATAGTAAAAATATACATATAATAGTTATAATAGTTATAATAGTAGCTACATTTAGGCTAGCTAGATGTTTAAAAGGAGACATTTCCCAAAAACCAACTACGAAATGGTGAAGAAAAATTCCTTTCTCTTATTAGTTTCAAATAGTTACGAAAATGGAATAAATGGCTTTTCTTTAGTCTATTTTCATGAGTAGCGTGGTTATCAATACTAATAATAAATCTGTAAGGGTTGGTCATGGAGTAATTTACTTTGTTTTCAGAGATATCGTGTTTATAGGCTCTGTACATGATACTGAAACTAAATTGACGATTTTTAGAATTTTTTTCTGTATGTATGTATGTCTGTTCCTTGATAACTCTTAAACGAATTAACTGATTTTCATGAAACTTTGTATATAAACATTTAGACGTACGGGACACAGGATAGGCTACTTTTTCTTTTTCAACGCAGACGAAGTCGCGGGCGCCAGCTAGTCAAGTGATAAATTTGATTTTTATTCTGGGATTCGAACTTGGGTACACATGAACGGGCTCCCCAAAAACCGACAATCAATCAAACATATTATAGTCAAGTAAGTAACTTCATAAGTTGTATTATGTATCCGTGTGAATTACTTGAAATGGGAATATTTTTTTAAACGCAAACTTTCACTCGGATGTCGCTTTCGTCGGGGTCACCGTGTGACTGGCCTTACGCCTTCAGAATAGATTTGAATTTGGAATGCGAATTTTCTTTTTTTTATTGTCTCCTTGGAATGCTGTCAATTTGAACTTGTCATCTATTTGGCTTAGTCATAGAGAATAAAGGTGGAGAATTAACTTATATGGGTATTAAACATCAAACTACTACAACATGAAACACTACGAATTTTATGGAACATTTAAGTGACATTTGCGTAGAGCATAAACTGTCATTTAAAACAAAACAAACTAAGTACGTAATTTAAAGAAAATGTCACTTTTTGTCAACCCATTAGAGTTTAAAATGAAATAGTAGAAGTTGATCGTTACTACCTTTTACCATTGACGCGTGAAGGCAAGAGTTCGCCATGATTCTGTCAAAGGCGTTCTTTTTATGTGCCGCTTTGGTATTTGTGACGCAAATTCCATTGTAGTATTTCGATGGTATTAAACATGTAAAACTGAAAAACTTTAAAGTTATTAGTGGGTCATAAATTTCATACTAATAACCCTAATACTCGTAATATTATAAATGCGAAAGTTTGTATGTTTGGATGTTTGTTACTAATTGGCTTTGGGTGAAATTTGGCACACAGATAGCTTATTACTAAACCGACTACATATTTGTATTTATTTTCTAAAACAAACAATTTTTACATCGTTATTTTCACTTCGAAACGCTATTTCCAGCTTTCTGGAAGTTTTCGACAGATTTTTATCAGATCTCGACGTTTTTATTTTATTTATGTATTTTTATTTCTAAATGTATCTTTTGAATCATTTATATAGCGCCATTTTTTTTCAATACCCGAATTTCCCGTGCTGGCATTAGCCCCTATAGTGCCCCTAGTGTAAATCCTACCATATACATACATACATACTTCATTAATTACTATTTACTATACCAATTTAATAGCGTTAAAAGATTGGCAGACACATCAAGTGTATTATATGTAAATACGAACACCATAGCCTTATTTCCCATAACGGGCCATTGTTCACACCATTATGGGGTCGGTAGAGTAGCAACACTGACCTAGCTTATAAGACAATATTAAAATAGTGGACATGCCTCTTAAATGCTTTTATATTTTTATTTCCTAAATGCTATAATTTAATTTAAGTCCTTTAAGGCTACATTTTATTTATGTTTTTGTACTTACCCTTAAACTTGTTAAAGCCTTAAAACGTATTGAAACATTTTTGCATTATAACACAGCCTTTTTAATGAGTTTAAAGTTTTGTTTGAAACCAGAAAAGGGCACAGGGCATCTTTCACCTAGAAAAAAGTATTGTTCTTGAGGGATCATAAAAAAAAATATGAGCCATAAAGATCGAACATGAAAACAACATCTAAGATTGAACGCTAAAGGCGCTAATGAAAACTTTCTTAAAAATTTTCTTTGTGCAGCTTGGACATATTAAATTACAATATTTTCATACATGGTCAACGCTACGTCAATATTTCAACAAATAGAATATTTACTTACTTAATTTGCTGTTAGATATACGAATTTAATTTTGAAAATGTGAAAGGGAGCTGAAAGTATATGTTTACAAAACACTCCCTTGGTTCTGATTTTGTATACAATCTAGACAAAAATATGTAAATAAAAAACAATGTACGTTTAGTGTTCACTAAATATTAATTATTTACGTTTGCTGTCAATATTTAAGTGGATTTTTTTTATCAAAATCATAATTTAAAATAGGCTAAACGAATTCCGTCCATTCATTCAATGTTGAAGACGCGTTCATTGTCGATACAGGAACGTGATTTAACCTTGTAACGTGGTGTGTTTTACTAATTGTATGTTTATTTTTTTAAAGAAATATAATGCGATATGAGTGCATAGTATTATTTAATGTAGGACATTAGTTATAGTTTAATAATACTAAATTAAGAAGCCATGTCTATCTTTCAATATAGGTAAGATAGTTGCGATCCGCCCTAGGCTTCCACCGGTTATTTTTTTTTTCTGCAAATTATATTATATATTACATAAAACTTTCTCGTTTATATATCTTTGCATTAGTCAAAATCGTATCAAGATTCGTTGGGTGGTTAAAGAACAATTTAGCGGAGAAATATATAGAATCAGAGTTATCTTTATTTTATAATATCTATTATAGATAGGGGATATATCTATAGACATAGACAGATATATAGATATTTTATGGAGGCTTCGTCTAAGGTACTTTAAAAGTATCTCGTTTTATACCTTTGTATACTTAGTATTATCATATATTATAGATGTTCTAGATTGAAAAAGTTATTGAAAATCTTCAACATTTAACAGTGATTTAGTTAGCCTTGACGAATATTATTTATCTACTTGACATTTAAATTCGCTATAATCATAAATATTTGTATACTTGATGAGTTATGTCATTCCATTGAATATGTTACTAGGAGTGGCATCAAAACGAGATTTTTTTTAGATATTAGTTTTCAACTATAAATAGAACTGTAATGGGTTACGCATGATTTTAATTGTAATATAAAGTTAATTGCGTAATCAGACAACGATAGAACAATTCTGGTATCTATTTGGCTAATCTGTACTACCTAATCAATATCATCATCAATCAATATTAATAATAAATCTGTAAGGGTTAATTGGTCATGGAGTGGTCATGAGAGTCATTTTTTTTGTTTGCCTTTTTGTACTTATGTTTTCTCTCAGCTTCAATATTATGTATTCTGTAGTCTAGTCTTGTAACTTAATAAGTAATTTAGTGCAAACTTTGCTAATTTATGTTTTTCTTGTATGTATGTGTATCGAGATATTGTATATGTTTCCCTAATATAATAATAAAAAATAATAAAAAAAAATGTTTTGTACCAGTAATAAATGTGTATAATGTATATCGAGATATTGTATGTTTCCCTAATATAATTTAAAAAAAAATGTTTTGAACCAGTAATAAATCAAAAAAAGTTTCATTCGTGCAATGAAATATAAATGTGTATAATGTATATCGAGATATTGTATGTTTCCCTAATATAATTTAAAAAAAAATGTTTTGAACCAGTAATAAATCAAAAAAAGTTTCATTCGTGCAATGAAATATAAATGTGTATAATGTATATCGAGATATTGTATGTTTCCCTAATATAATTTAAAAAAAAATGTTTTGTAATAAATAAAAAAAAATTTCATTCGTGCAATGAAATTACAACGTAATGCTAATGTTCAATAAAAACAAGTAGTACAAATCATTCAGTATCATACATTTTGATGAGGCGCTGCGCTGGCTTCATTGAACATTCGGAAGCATTTACTTCCTCACCTTCACGGTACGTTGCCGCCGCCCATTGCATAACACATGATATAAGTTATTTGCAACCATAATTACTTTTTCTAAAGATAGGAGGCCATTTGTGAGATTTTTTTTGATTAAACTAGTTCGGACACTCGACTAGTCTATTGTTTGGTTGAAATGATTTATTTAAAATGTATATTTTTAATGAGTTGGTGGCAGTTAATATTTTAGTGTTTAAGTACCAACTTTTCTGTAGAAATTTTTGTAAAAAAATATCCGATACATTATTGTATTTACGATCTATCTAGATTTATGTTTACGAAAATATATCCTAAAAGTAAAGAGCGATCAATTTTTTAAATATTATTCTTTCACTGTTGTAGTAGTTTGATGTTTCACTGCAAGTAAAGTGGGTCATTAACTTCAATTATTTTGCTACCTAACTTATTCCATTATTCGCGAATCAAATAATTTAATTTGCTATCAAACGAGACATTGAACCTTACATAATCGTGAAATATATAAAAAAAAAAGACTGATATCATTGACAATTGACACGTGTGAGGTCAAAACTGGAATACAGTCGGTACTCTGAGCTTTCATAGAGGTGAAATAAAATAGACATGGCATTCGATTATTGTTATATTATATATATATTTTTGTTTTTATTTTTACTCAAGATGGGTTTCCCTTGGCCTGGACAACCGGTTTCTGTAAATACACGCTAAAACGGCGGAACAGATTTGGATAAAACTTGGCACACAGATATCTTATTCTCTGGATAACATATAGGATACTTTTTATTCTGAAAAAAATTTATGTTCCCGAGGGATCGTCTAAAAATATAAACAATTGGGCGTCACTGTCGTCACAACAAAATGTGTCGTAATAATATTTTCTTAGGTGTTATATTTTTTACTTTCAAACGCAGACGAAGTCACGGATCAGCTGGTTAGTAATATTAGTAGGACACACGATGGTGGTCTTTTTCCCAAGAAACATTTAAAAATTCGATTCCACAAGGTTCGTACTGTGAAGAAAGCATCTTCTCTCACTGACTACTAGTAATTAAAACAATATTACCGTTGATGAAATATTATTGAAAGACATTTCATCAAACGAGCCTTAACGAAGGAGGATTTTCTAGGGAATGTCCGTTCTGTACATTGTTTAGTCTATTCTTATTAAGATCATGACCCAAAATAGGTAGAAAATATCCCGAACCAGTAATACCAGTAGTTTGCATAATGTTCATTTTGAAATCTAAATCTGCCTATATAAAAGGTAAAAGAAAAGATCAATAATTCTTACTTTAACCACAGTTAACTGTAATATTTTTGTTTGTACCTCAATGTGGTTAAAAATATCTTATGTGCCTACCTTTATTCATTTTTTTTTTTCAACCGACTTTCAAAAAAGCAGGAGGTTCTCAATTCTACTGTATTTTTTTTATGTTTGTTACCTCAGAACAGAAGGTGAATCTATTTTTAAGATTCGTTTTTAATTTGAAAGCTGGTGCTTCCCGTGTGGTCCCATTTCAATTTGGTCCAGTTCTGACAATGGCATCCATGAGAAAACGGTTTGAAGTCAGTTTATTTTTTATTATAAAAGAGTTATTAAATGTCTATAATATAAGCTTAACATAGATAACCTAACATAGACATTTATAAATACTATGTCAACTCCTAAGTTTATCTGAGAGCGTCTCATCTTAAAAGCCCGTCATTGCATAAATGTAACAAAAAAAATAACATCATGTTTTCAATTTTACTCTCAACAAACCCTTCACAAGTGACCTAGAAATAAAACGTTCACTTTCTGAAACACCAAAACGCGGAAAAGTTCCGAGTATCAGCCAGCGACGAATAGTGAGATATTCGCACAGAAATCTTCCCACGATTATTATAGTAGCAGTCCCACCGATTACCAGCGGGTATCACGCTGTTGCTGATGGCACATAACTCGAATTGTTACAACATGCAATGTCGCAAGATTCATTCACTTACATCTTACATATTCTGTGAAGATCAGTGGCGGACTTGCACATTTGTCGCCAATAGGCTATTCAAAATTTTCCGTCCCTACTGACCCCTGCAATTCGATACCCTAAGTTCATATAATCATAATTGGGATTCTGAAAAAAAAAAAAAAACTGATGTAATAAAGGTACTCCAATTTAGTCACAGTATTGGCTTCCGAGAGGAGCGCGGGTCTGGGTCACTTGTATAATTTTTTTTTATTTCTTATAATCATAATTGGGATTCTGAAAAAAAAAAAAAAAAAACTGATGTAATAAGGTACTCGAACTTAGTCACAGTATCGGCTCCCGAGAGAAACGCGGGTCTGAGTCACTTGTATATTTTTTTTTTCTTATATTCATAATTATATGAAAAAAAAAAACTGATGTAATAAGGTACTCCAATTTAGTCACAGTATCGGCTCCCGAGAGGAACGCGGGTCTGGGTCACTTGTATAATTATTTTTTTCTATTTCATATAATCATAATTATATGAAAAAAAAAACTGATGTAATAAGGTACTCCAATTTAGTCACAGTATCGGCTCCCGAGAGGAACGCGGGTCTGGGTCACTTGTATAATTATTTTTTCTATTTCATATAATCATAATTATATGAAAAAAAAAACTGATGTAATAAGGTACTCCAATTTAGTCACAGTATCGGCTCCCGAGAGGAACGCGGGTCTAGGTCACTTGTATAATTATTTTTTCTATTTCATATAATCATAATTATATGAAAAAAAAAAACTGATGTAATAAGGTACTCCAATTTAGTCACAGTATCGGCTCCCGAGAGGAACGCGGGTCTGGGTCACTTGTATAATTATTTTTTCTATTTCATATAATCATAATTACATGAAAAAAAAAACTGATGTAATAAGGTACTCCAATTTAGTCACAGTATCGGCTCCCGAGAGGAACGCGGGTCTGGTTCACTTGTATAATTATTTTTTTCTATTTCATATAATCATAATTATATGAAAAAAAAAACTGATGTAATAAGGTACTCCAACTTAGTCACAGTATTGGCTCCCGAGAGGAACGCGGGTCTGGGTCACTTGTATAATAATATTTTTTTATCTCTCTAAGGAAAAATATATTTTTTGGCCAAATTTGACGCCCCCTAAAATCTTCCGCCCTAGTCTCCAGCCTACTCAGCCTTCTGGTAATTATTGCTAATAAGAATGACTTAATGGAAACAGGTGCCTTCAAATTTCATGGAAAATGAAGAAAATTAGAAATTTTACCACGGCTGCTAACAATGGTGTAGTTTGAGGCTGAATAGGGCGTAGTTGAGGATCTCTATATTATGAGTTAGCGCCTTACCTCACCGGGACGCCAAGGCCACGTGGCCGACGACGTGGCCAACAATTTATATTGAAATGTATGGCAGATAAAGCACTTGGCGACGGCTTGGAAGCGTCGCTAGTTTGGAAGCGTGGCCACGAACGTCGGCGCTCTGCGTGGAGACTGGAGACTCTGGCGACGCGACGACGTCGCCAGTAAAATGTATGCGAGTAAACTGCGTCTCACTCAGTGTCCAAACCGGTGGCCAAGACTGTAGCACGCGTGTTCTATGTTTAAATTTTGTGTATTTTTATAGTAAAAAGAATGAGTTTCGATACCGAAGGTTCATTGTTGAAATACAAAAGAGTCCATTCTATATACGAAAACTAAGAGAACTGACTGACATATGGTAACCAAGACGCCACTGGCCACTCAATTTGGCGACCGTGGGTAGCCACACCTACGTCGCCAGCGACGTGGCCGTGGCGTCCCGGTGAGGTAGCGGTCTTAGTGTGCACAAAAGGGGTAAATAATTCTTTTTGTAAATAACGTGCATACGTCAAAAGCGGTCAGACGCGGAAATCGATCTCAAATTATGCTATGTAAAGATTTATTTAGATAAAAATGGTACAGCGAAAAATTTCAATAGTAACACATCCCGGATTTAACAAACGTTTCAAGTAAGTACCACCATTAAAAACGTTGCGAATGACTGCAAGTTTGCTGCAAGTGCATTGACTCAGGGCTCGGCTGTCACGTCACCCACTGACACAGTTTCCGTCTCTGTCACTCGTCAGCCATCCCTATGCGTCTGTCCTCTTCGCGCGCAAGAGTTTTTGTACGACACTTTTCCTCCCATAAAAGTTGGAAACCAGTTCCATATGGTCCTAGACGCGTTAGGATATGTGCTACTTTGATAATGGTTACATACTTCTAAGTAAAATTTATAAGTGTGTGTAAGACTGAATGTTTGTTTGTTGCTTGAAATGAAGCATATACTCGTAGGTGGCCAATTTAATTCTGTAGTTAAGAGTGCGTATAAAGCAAACAAAATTTGTAATTTCACCCGCGTGGCCCCTTGGACATGACAGTGACACAAAATACGTAGAACTACGCACAACATGCGACGGAAGATAGCGCAACTCGCTCAATAAAAATGTTATAAGTGCCAAAAGTATTAAATATTAATTATTCGTAAACTACAATGTCAAATGAAAAATTGATACATACAGCCTTAGATAATATGTGAAGTGAAATTACTGATACACTTTTAGCTTTGTAATGTGTGTCATTTTGAAAATAAAACTAAAATCGACGTAAATGAGAGTTCACTTGGTGATTTTTTTCTATTGAGATTTCATTATATTATGTTTTCTGTCCGAGTCTTCACTTTCATTTATAATGTATTTATCTATTTTGAAAAAGTTTTTAAATTGGACTTTGTTTACTTAGATAAAATTCAAATCTAGGATTGGCTATTTCTCTTTATACGCGCTCTTAAAGAACGTGTAATAGACGTCAAATTAATCCGAATATGGGCAAACAGGGGAAATAATTTGTGTAGTTTTGAAAATTGGTACAATAACTATACCTTACGACAAAGATTTAAATCGAGAGATGCGGCATTACTAGAGAAAGTGTGTTACAAAATACAACATACATTATACTAAAGACAAAAGTATAAAATACATATACCTTTGTCTAAACACACTTTTAAATACAGACAACACATTCCTTACTTCAAACGTGACTGTGACGATAGCGACGCTCTCAACAAGCGACCGTCACTCACTGTAGCTGGCGTGCAACTGTAGTTGGGTTGAGCGCCTGCGCCCAACCCATTGTTAAGAATTTTCGGTGTGTTTTTAGTATGGCGCGAGGAGATTACGCCGCATCTTTCGATTTAAATCTTTGCCTTACGATATCAAGATGAACATACAATTCAAATTTTATTAATTTTATAAAGACTGGGTTATAAGGTAAAGGTTCAATTTTCAATTGCTAGATTGCGAGCTTGAAAAAGTTTGTTGAAAAAGTTGAATTTTTTTGCTATAATAGTAAAATCTTTTGTCCTATCAACGCACAGCTAAAACTCATAAGTCTGAAAAGCTGAAATTCGGAAAATACGTTTATTTTATAACGTAAGTATCAGCTAAGATAGGATTTTTGAAAATTTATAGTCCATGTGAAGCCAGGTAGCTATTTATTGATATAAATACAGAGGTTCATGTTGTGTTTTTAAGTATAACTTATAGTCTCGTCTGTGACAGTCCTTTATGCATTTTGTTATCCTATGGCGTTGCTTGTGTCAATAGACTAAGGTAACCAGCTGCTATGAAGTGTACATGTCAGCTTGCCTGCTCACTTTTACATTAAAAAAAAAACGACAACAAGACAAGCTTTTGTTTGACTCAACTTTCACCATAAATTAATGTTAAAACCTGTGAACTAGCAAACATTTTTGAACATTTTATGAATCATCCCACCAGTGATGTGAAAATGTTAATAAATAATCTTCTTTTAGACAAAACCTGTTACATACCATAAGTATATTAAAGAAAACAATTCCATGAAAATATAAAACTTAATTACGCATACAATCGACCAAACTAATGAGTTCACACGCTCTCTTTTTGAAAATTACAATGTAAAGACTTCTTTCATACATCAATTTTTATGTCAAGGCTAAGAATTTTTTACATATAATTTAATTCGTATCAATAAAATTGTCTGGGAAATATTGGATCTGTACGCATATCGCTGCTTAAAAACTAAAGGGCCATAAAACAAAAAAATCCAAAAATGTTTTATTGCAAAAATACAATCATAATCCTTCATATCATATGTTGCAAAAAGACTTATGGTTATTCAAAAGTAACTTATATGCTTATATCTCCTCTAGTATTTAGTTTATTATACTTAAAAATAAAAATAAAAATACGCTTCTAACGATGTATAATTTGCATATATGTGATATATATATAATAAGAAAAAAATAGACAAAAAATAATTTAATTTTTTTTCTATTAGCTCTCCTGTAAAAAAGAGTAATTTTGATTTGTGGCCGTTTAGCATTGCCGACTTAGCTGAAAAGCATTATTTTCGTCGCCTAGTTTGACTTCTTAAAGTAAAATTACAAGTTAGAGAAAAATACAGTGCATAATAGACTATATGGAAAAAAGTTTGAATCGGGCAGAATTAAAAAAAAAAATCCATTTTCCGAGAAAAAAAATTAGTAAAATACTGCTAAAAAAAACTTACTGTTCACAGTACTAAATATTTTCCGTGACAATACTTTTGTTTTTAGGCTTATTAATTAACTTACGGTCTACACTATACACTTTTTCATATTTTACACAATATTTAAGAAAAACCTTCTAATTTTAACTCTGTTCGGTTATCTCCGAAGAGCTACAAAAATTTGTTGCGCAATATTGCACCTTAATCCATAGGATATTAGGTTGCGGTCATTCCGGTAAAAATTGTGTTCGGTCTGAGGTTAGTCCTTGTCTTAAGCAGCGATATAATAATTCACTAGCCGTTCCCCGTGGTTTTCCCCGGTACATGCTGTGTATTTCGGTTCTTCGTAATTGATTGTAACATCGACTCAAAATATGCCAAAAAAGTGTAAGTAACTCAATACATAAAATAGTTTAAATATTTACATATTATCCAACTTATTGCAGCGCAATGAGCAAGTTATGAAAAAGGAAATTGTAAATTTGTATGAGGTAATAAACTTAAAGAATTTATGTAAATGAAATGGAGACAAGTAATTAACTTGTATTGCTCAAGGCGAGTTTTCTATTTTATGTATTGTTTATGTAATTTTTAGAATAGACTGTGCTCTATACTTAAAACATGTCATTTTTATTAAAATGTACTATATGCATGTATTGTATGCATTTTTATTAAAATGTATTATATAAAATGTATTTTTTTATTATATATTAAATATATTAAAAAATATGTACATATTTTCTTTCATTTACAAGTATCCTATCTCTTTATTTTCTCACAGGAAATGTTGATTTTTTTGTATTAATTAATATGTCGGTTAATAGGTGTAAATAAATGTAAAACATGATGAACAAGGTCCTTTGCTCATACAAGTTAAGTGTTGCACCCGACTTCGCTCGCGTAACTATAAAATATAGCTATTCTATACTTAGGTGAAAGAATTTTCAAAATCGGTCCAGAGTTTTTTCATTATAAACATACAAATCTTCTCTCATTATAAAATTAAGTATAGAATTAAAATGTGTCATGCATATTTCAAGGCACTTAGATACTATGTCAGTGTGTTGATTAAATATTTGAAATGCCACCTTCAAAACTGTGTGACACAAATTAAACGTAGAGTCATTCTGTAACAATATAAGTTCGGTCAATTAATAAGATAATTGGATCTGTAACGGAGCAATTCAATGGGATATCGGTCTCGAAGGACCAAAAATACTTATAATTATAAAAATAAGTACTATCTTCAGTGATATATAGTGATATACAGTGTCCATCAGCTTACTATAAAAAAAAATTAGGCATCTATCACAATAATTCATGACATTATAATTAAAAACCTCGTGCTACTCGGCGTTAGGTAAAAAATTAAAAAAAAATCATAACTCGGAAAATACGAAAAATCGCAGAACATACATGGGGGTGATTCGGATACCCCTTGAGGTCCTCTACCTCTTAGATTTTTTACATCACTACTTCTTGGGACACCCTGTATAAAAAATTAGCTACCGTATATTTGTGTTCACAAAACTCGGAAACTAGCCGATGGATATTATTTAACATTTATCCAATTTCATAAATCATAAAGTCGGGGGTGTATGGTAACTACATATTCAAAAATATAATAACTGATATTAAAAAATAAAAAATAAAATAAAAAAAAAATACTACAGAATATCCCAACAAATTACTATGCAGCGTGCATCAAACAAGAGTTTCCGTGCTCCTTATAATCGATTCGGTGTCAGTGAAAACTGTTGGTTCCGATTTAGCTTGAACTGCTCCGTTTTCCAATTAGAAGACCCTAGTGTTTATATTTATAATCAACTGGCTGCTGCCCGCGACTTCGCCCGCGTAACTTTGTATATTATATACTAAAACCTTCCTCGAGAACCACTCTATCCATTGGTGAAAACTTTTAAGTTTATCGCGAACAGACAGACAGACAGACGTAAAAATACAAAATACAAATGCCTGGGCATTGTTTGATCCTTTCATATACATATACTACTACGAGTATAAACTTGTAGGAGACCGGAATGGGACGTCCATAGGCGACGACGACTCCAACAACTCGAACTCAGCAGCTTTGTAATTAATGGCATTAGAGAAGAAACAAAAATACAGGCATTGATACTGTTAGAGGTTTTTACTTCTCTTACTCAAACTTTACATGGTCATCTTGTTTTGACAGTTCGTTTTTTATGCCCTCACTTAAAACTAGTCTGTGTTGCACGACACAGGACAATAGCGTTCGGTCAATCGCCACACCACCCCCCCACGGAGAGGGACAAGTTAGTCCCTGAATGTTTTAAATTTAACGCGCCTACCGGAACGCGTGGTGTAAGGCGGCTTAGGGGGGTCGAAAGTTGAAGTGGCGGTTGAAGTTGGGGGTTGAAGGTTCCGCTGATTGTCGGAAGTCCTGTAGGGGTCCGTTTGTTCGATGAAAGCGGGCTTGACCCTGTCGATGCTAACTGCAACCTCCCTGTTCTTGATAAGGATCGTCAAAGTTTTACCGTCAGGAGACCTGTTGCAAATTCTGAAGGGCCCTGAATAGGGTGGTTGCAGGGGTCGACGGACTGCGTCTTCGCGCAGGTAGACGTGGGAAGAGCTGGCGAGATCTTTAAAAATGAAGGTGGTAGGTTCACTATGTCGTGATGCAGCGACAGGTCGGATATTCGACATGTGCCGGCTCAGCGAGACGACGAAATCGGCTGGGTCTTTGATGTTCCCAGAGCTGGGTGAGGGTACTAGTAGTTCGCCAGGAAGCCGCAGAGTTTCGCCATAAAGCATCTCGGCAACCGAAGCTTTGAGGTCTTGTTTAAAAACGGACCGCATGCCTAGGAGTACAATAGGCAGGGCGCTCAACCACTCGCCACCATGGCACATGATAGCAGCCTTTAATTGGCGGTGAACGCGTTCGATCATGCCATTGGCCTGGGGATGATAGGCGGTGGTTCGAATGCGTTTTGTGGCGAACGTCTGCATTAGGCGATGGAATAGATCGGACTCGAATTGGGTGCCTTGATCTGTTGTTATGATTGAAGGCACCCCAAAGCGAGAGATCCACTCCCTAACTAAAGTTTCGGCCACCTCCTCGGCCGTGATTGTATGCATAGGCCAAACTTCTGGCCACCTGGAAACCCTGTCTATTGCGGTTAGACAATACCGGTAGCCTTTGCATGGAGGCAGGGGGCCAATGATGTCGATGTGGACATGCATAAAACGGCCTGAGGGGGTGCCGAAATTACCTAGGGGAGCGGTGTTGTGTCTCGTAACCTTGGAGCGCTGACACGCATCACAGGTGCGGGCCCACTCCTTACAGTCTTTGTTGATAGACGGCCAAACGTAGCGGTCGGATAAAAGGCGGGTGGTGGCTTGAATGCCAGGGTGGCTTAAACCGTGTAGTTTTTTGAAAACCACGTATCGCAATTCCTGCGGGACGTAAGGTCGTGGTTTACCGGTAGCGATATCGCAGTATAGTGAGATGCCGGTGCCAGGGACGCTAACTTTGGATAGTTTGAGGCTGGAATTTCCCGAGATTAATGTGGTCAATTCCCTGTCTGAATCCTGTGATTTTACGAGAGCCTCGTACTCCTGCTCGAGCGAAATTTCGTCAACACGAGACATTGCATCGGCAACCACGTTATCTTCGCCCTTAATGTATTTGATATCAGTTGTAAACTGACTGATGAACGATAGTTGGTTGAGCTGTGCGGGCGGGAGCTTTTCGCGGCGCTGTAAGAAAGCGTACAGTAAGGGTTTGTGGTCCGTATAAATGGTGGCATGTTGCACCTCGAGAATGTATCTAAAGTGCTGTACGGCCTCGTAAACAGCCAAGAGTTCGCGGTAATAAGCAGGCCACTCAGACTGCTTAGAGGTCAGTTTTTTGCTGAAGAATGCAAGAGGTAACCATTTTCCGCCGATGTGCTGCTGAAGACACGCGCCAATGTGCAAACTTGACGCATCGGTGAATAAACCGAGCGGTGCGTCAGCGATAGCGTGATGTAGCAGTGTCGCCTTAGACAGGCTCCTCTTACACTCCTCAAACTGCTGCAGTAGCTCGGGAGTCCAAAGGTATGGTTTCCGTCCCTTGCTATTAGCTGCGACTAAAGCTTGGATGAGTGGAGCCTGAAATTGGGCGGCATGGGGAATAAAACGGCGATAATAGTTTAACATGCCGAGAAATCTCCTCATACCTTGTACGGTTTCTGGAGGAGGAAAATCCAGTAGGGCTTTGATACGCTCCTGGGGAGGACTAGTGCCATCGGCACTTATACGATATCCCAAGAAGGTGACCTCGCCGACGCCAAGGATGCATTTAGACGGGTTAATGACGACACCGTAATCCTGAAGGCGCTTAAATAGTTTTCTAAGGTGTTCCTTGTGAAGAGTTTCACTGGGCGAGAAAACTAGGATGTCATCGATGTATGGAAAGCAGAAATCGAGGCCCCGTGTCACCTCGTCGATAAAACGCTGGAATGTTTGGCCAGCGTTGCGTAGACCGAAGGTCATGAAGGGAAATTCGAAGAGGCCAAACGGGGTAACGATGGCTGTCTTCGAAATATCGTCTTCGAACACGGGTATTTGGTGGTATGCTTTAACGAGGTCCAGAGTACTGAACACCTTTGACCCAGTGAGGTTATTTGCGAAGTCGTTGATATGGCGCACCGGGTACTTGTCTGGTACAGTCCTGGCGTTAAGTGCGCGATAATCCCCGCAAGGACGCCAGGTATTGTCTTTTTTAATGGTCATGTGTAAGGGAGAAGACCATGCACTTTTAGAAGGTCTTGCCGTGCCACAACTCACCATGTCCTCGAACTCCTTCTTAGCGGAATTTAATTTCTGTGGTGCTAAGCGGCGAGGTCGGCAAGACACAGGAGGTCCTTCAGTAGTCTTAATAAAATGCACAGTGTTATGCTTAATAACCCTTGGTAAACCAGGTGGTCGCGTTAAATCCGGAAACTCGGTGACGATGGAAGCGAAGGGAGAACTTCCGGCTACCACAGTCTTAACACTCGGTTGCTTTATATAAGTTGTGGAGCCGATACTGCATAACCCGGTTATATTGTCAACTAGCTTTTTATGGCGGCAGTCTGGCAGTAGGTGATAATGTGCCAAAAAATCGGCGCCTATTATTGCTCTCTCAACATCAGCAACTACGAACTGCCATGTGAAATTGCGTCGCAGCCCTAAGTTAAGGTTCAAGGTGATGGTACCGAAAGTTCTGATGTTACTACCATTAGCCGCCGTGAGTGCGTAGTCGGTGTCTTCATGTCGACGAGCCGACGATTGAACCCAGCGGTGTGGAAAACAGCACAGATCAGAGCCGGTGTCAATGAGAAATTGACGTTTGGTCACCTGGTCAGTAACAAACAGGCGGCGGCTTGAAGGTAAGCAATCAGTTGCCGCCGCTACTGATTGCCTCTTTGGTTTTCCGAATTCCAGCTGCAAGGCGATACACACTTCTGGGCATGTGAGTCAAAACGTTTGTGGTACCAGCAATGTTTGCTTGCTGACTGAGGGCGTGGCGACGGGCTACGTGTAGTGAATCTGCTTCTAGAGCGACTGCGGTCTTTCACGGCCATAGCTTGTACGATCTTTGTAAGTTCGGCTACCTGCAAGGCGAGTGCTTGTACACTGTCAGGAGGGTTGGTAGAAGTAGAGCATACAGCATGGGAACGCCCAGTAAGCTCGACTACTCTATCAGCGAGTTCTGCCAATTTTTCCAATGACAGGTCTGCAGAAGGAGCAAGTACCACCTGGATTTCCTGAGGGAGGCGTCTCAACCAAAGTTGTCTTAAGAGACTTTGGTCAGTAAGGGTAGATCCAGCTAGGGACTTCAAATGGCGAAGGAATTGCGACGGCTTTCTGTCGCCGAGTTCCTCGTCACTCAGCAATTGACTGATTTTTTGAGATTCTGAAATAGATAGCCTGCTTATCAGTTCTGACTTCAGTGTAGGGTATTGCTTGCCCTTTTCCAATGGTCGGGTAATGATGTCTTCAACTTCCCCAGCTAGTTTGTGGTCTAGCTGGCCAACGACATAATTATATTTAGTTGAGTCGGAAACTATACCAGCGATTTCGAAATTGGCCTCTACCTGAGCGAACCATACAGCGGGCTTGTCAGGCCAAAACGGAGGGAGTTTAACCGAAACTTTACAGGCTTCATTAGGTTTAGTAGTAGCTCCTATTCGGGACTCTAAGTCAGCCTTCTCGGCCAGCGCCCGTTCTAATTCCTCCTTTAGCGTTTTAAGTTGGGCCTCTGCCATGATATTAGTAAAATAAAAGGGTAAAAAACATGCACATAAATAAGCCCCGCCAAATATAAAACAATGCCCACACCCAAATATTAAAGCGTACCAGAATAGGGCTCTTTCTAGTGTGATGTTACAGAATAGTCCCTCTCTGTATGAAGGTGGTGTGAGATCGAATTAGTAAATGCAAGAACGCTGACTTAAATGTGTAAAAAAAAAAATCTAAATAACACAAACATATACATCCATGCACATAGCAGAATAAGAATTATTATTGAGTTCTGAATTGTGCCACCATGCAAAATTATTTTGATTGGAACAAAATAAAAATAAAATATAATAAATAGGTAATGAGTTATTACAATAGTTAGTAGCTTGTGTGATTTGTAATGATTTGCTTACTTACTACAAAAAATAATTAATAGGTAGCATAAATTGGCCATAACTTATTAAACTAAGACTAAGGTTATTATTAACACTTTGTACATTGATGTTCAGCACGAGCTCGACACAGGAACGCCAAGATTTAACCCAAAATGAGTATGTAGGTTTAAACCGTACACCACTGTTACACCTTGTTTGTGTGAGAAGCGATTACCTCGGTTAGCGAATATGCGGATGCAAACGCGCAGTGCACAAAATGTATTCACTCACGGAAAAAAAATAATGCAGCACAAATATGTTCAAGAAATGGATGCGGTTTGACTTGAACAATGAACTTGAACGAACTTTTGAGGCTTCGAGAGTTCCAGGAAGTATCGCCCAGGAGGTTGCGTGTTCGATCACGTCGGCGGTCATCAGTGTAGGAGACCGGAATGGGACGTCCATAGGCGACGACGACTCCAACAACTCGAACTCAGCAGCTTTGTAATTAATGGCATTAGAGAAGAAACAAAAATACAGGCATTGATACTGTAAGAGGTTTTTACTTCTCTTACTCAAACTTTACATGGTCATCTTGTTTTGACAGTTCGTTTTTTATGCCCTCACTTAAAACTAGTCTGTGTTGCACGACACAGGACAATAGCGTTCGGTCAATCGCCACAAACTGATACATTTTGTAATGGGAGCCTGAGGGACAGCGCGGACCGACGGAGTGGCGGCGAAGTGACTAATGAGTTATCATTTGAAAATCGACTTTAGTTACTTCAGCATGAGATTGAAAGTGGTATAATAATAAAAAATACTCTCGCGTCGGTAAGCGCGGTCGAGCGGCGCTCGGTGAATCTTCAGCTAAAGAAACTAAAGACGATTTCCAAATGATAGCTCATTAGTCTCTTCGCCGCCACTCCGTTGGTCCGCGCTGACCCGACGGCTTCGAGATGGCCGGCGTACCTCCACTTTCAGGTACGCCGAGGTTCTGACAGGGAGCGTAGCCCTCCCCACGCTGCATAGCCGCGGCGGGGCACCGATGTAGTGTCACAATGTCCCCGCGACCCCGTCCATCAACAGCTGCGCTAGAAAGTCGTTGGGTTTTAGCTGGTACGAATCCGGCATAACGACACAGTGTCCCCTACACTGCCAGGTATCCAAGAGGACTTCCCAACGTTAAAAAAAATGGTCTGCTTTGATTTTAGAAATGTTTTCAAAGCTCGGGTGTACTAAAATTATTTATTCCTTCTTTTTTTAATGCTAATGTCGACAGTACATGTGGCGTTGCTCGTGTTTTAGGCGACGGTAGCCACCTACCAGCAAGTGGATCGTCAGCGTGTTTGTCAACTTTAACATAAAAAATGAAGAAAAATTAACGTTACAATGAATTGAAGTATTTTTACGATCTTTGATTACACAGTTGATGATTCTTTAATTAACTGGTTTTACTGCTATAAGCCCTTTAACTATTTAGAACTACTCTTAAGTCTCTAAAAAATGAAAGCAAGCCACCAGAGCAGTGAAGCAGTAGGAAGCATTAAAAGAAACCGCTCATTGCGCACGCGCAGTGCATAACGTCCGCTTTGGATTGACATCGCCAAAGAGGGCAAACTCATGACACTATTATATGACTAACATATTTTAATACCTTCTACTAGCTTTTACCCGCGACTTCGTCTGCTCTCCTCTCTACATTTAGAGCTGGGCTAATCTGAAAATTGAAAATTTCGACAAAATCGATTTTGCGCGTACGCGTAAATTTTATCAGTCAAGAATTTTATTAGAACTAAAAAAAATAATAATAGTAACAAGCTTTAAGAAGCTTTAATTTGATCAATATTATTATAGAGTTTTCTTTGATTTATTATGTAATAGCTGGTGTCCGCGACTTCGTCCGCGTTGAACGATGAAAGGTACCCTATGTCCTTTCTGGTGTCCCAGACAACGTATGCAAAATTTCATGATGATCGGTTCGGTAGTTTTTGCGTGAAAGCGTAACAAACAAACAAACAAATCACATTCATATTTATAATATTAGTAAGGATAAGGATTCATAGAAAATTAGCAAACCGACTCCGGCTTAGCACGGCGAATGTGTATTTTATCCTCTTCATAAGATCCTTTCACGGACTTTTGCAATCTTTGCAAAAAAAAAAAATTAATACATAATTGGTCTGTCGTTCTTGAGTTTTTCGCTTACAAACATTTTCAGAAATTATATATTTTTATTTCTAATATTCTTTTTATTTTTAAATATTATATAGAACGACTAACCGCACATGGTATTGAATAAGTCAAGTTAAGAAGAGTGCTCAAAGAAAACATTATCTAATACATATACTCCAAAAATTAATACCTACCTGATGATGGCAGCTGCCCTGGTTGTGACTTCTGTGAACATAACATAGCCTATCTATAATATAACATTATATTGACTTGTTTGTTACCATACTTTGTTTTCAAATGTATTCTACGCAAAGACAAAATAACATTAGGACTGTGTCGCCACAAGCCGTTACGTTACTCATTATTTCGTTTCCTCACTTTTTAGATAACAAAAGTTAATGATGAGAAAACAACACTCAATAACGGAATTCATGTACATTTTGTACTATTGTTCTTTTATAGGCGCTTCAATGTGCTGGCTTTTGAATTTAGAATCAGTATTTTCAATGGAGAAGATATATGACGATACGTTTGGTCCAGTGGCTCCTCTTCTTTATCTTCTTCCTTCTTATCTTATTTTATCTTTTTTTCTTTGTCTTTTTTTCTTACACTTGAACTTTCTTACTCATTGAAGAAATTCTGAAGGAAGTTTCCGAAACCTGAGTCTGAAGAGTCCTACCATTTCGTTAGTGGAACATGTTTTCATACAAATAGATTTAGATTTAGAAAATTTATATTTATGTATGTTTTCATACATAAATATAAATTGGGTAAGCTACTTCACAGTGGACACTCAAAAATGTATGTATATCATACATATTTAATAAAACCATTTAAGCATATTGCATAAGCACATGTGCTTAACATGCTATTCTTTATCTATTTAGTCTATGCTATGTAGTCAATGAGGTCCAAAATATAAAAGTAGATAATAATTTTGTACACCTATTAAAATTTGCTTATTACATAATGACAGGTATTAAGCCGCCTTCACATGACCTTGCTGACACTTTCTAAGACATCTGGGTCGACACGAGAGCAGTTTACGAAACTGTATCGATTTGGATACAATAACTCCTTTCTACTTGAGCGGTGATGATAGCCAAGGATATTTTTATCTATACATTTATAAAAAAAACTTAAACGAGCCGTGTCTGTAAAATAAATTTAAATAATAATAATAATAATGTAATTATAAACGTTGTCTAATATGTTTTTTATTATTATTCTCTTAAATTCTTATTTTTTTTTGCAATATATCTAAACATAAAAATAAAACAATAAATATCATAGAAAACTCAAAACTAGTTTGCCACAGGTAGCGAGGCAATTCCCAAGCTACCGGTGGTTAGGGCTGCAGTGTGAGGAACCTCCTGACCTTGTCGCTGTCTGTCGCTTCTGCCATGAGGCAGAAGAAACACCAATACATATCCTGTGCGAGTGTGGCCCCTTAATGCACAAGCGCAGTCACATCCTAGGAAGCCACATAATGGGTTGTGAAAATGTAAAGAATGCCTCTATCAAAAAAGTACTACAGTTTCTCAACGTGGTAGGTATAGGTAGAGAGCTTTAGTTTACGTGGCGATCACAATATTTCAGCAATGGACGAAGTGATACTGGTTCTCTAGCAGACAGAAATAGCCACTAGCAGATAATAATAATAATAATAATCTGTCCCTTGACCCAGCCATTTAGCGTGAGCCTCTTGAGTTGATGGTCGAGGCTCTTCCCTATAAGACCGTTTGCCGACACGATTATAAGGCGTCCCTTATCGTCATATAGACATCCCACAGAGACTTCGGTCATGTCGTGAGCCAAGTCTAGGACAGGACTAGGACAGGACTAGGACTAGGACAGGACTAGGACAGGACTAGGACAGGACTAGGACAGGACTAGGACAGGACTAGGACAGGACTAGGACAGGACTAGGACAGGACTAGGACAGGACTAGGACAGGACTAGGACAGGACTAGGACAGGGCTAGGACAGGACTAGCACAGGACTAGCACAGGACTAGCACAGGACTAGGACAGGACTAGGACAGGACTAGGACAGGACTAGGACAGGACTAGGACAGGACTAGGACAGGACTAGGACAGGACTAGGACAGGACTAGGACAGGACTAGGACAGGACTAGGACAGGACTAGGACAGGACTAGGACAGGACTAGGACAGGACTAGGACAGGACTAGGACAGGACTAGGACAGGACTAGGACAGGACTAGGACAGGACTAGGACAGGACTAGGACAGGACTAGGACAGGACTAGGACAGGACTAGGACAGGACTAGGACAGGACTAGGACAGGACTAGGACAGGACTAGGACAGGACTAGGACAGGACTAGGACAGGACTAGGACAGGACTAGGACAGGACTAGGACAGGACTAGGACAGGACTAGGACAGGACTAGGACAGGACTAGGACAGGACTAGGACAGGACTAGGACAGGACTAGGACAGGACTAGGACAGGACTAGGACAGGACTAGGACAGGACTAGGACAGGACTAGGACAGGACTAGGACAGGACTAGGACAGGACTAGGACAGGACTAGGACAGGACTAGGACAGGACTAGGACAGGACTAGGACAGGACTAGGACAGGACTAGGACAGGACTAGGACAGGACTAGGACAGGACTAGGACAGGACTAGGACAGGACTAGGACAGGACTAGGACAGGACTAGGACAGGACTAGGACAGGACTAGGACAGGACTAGGACAGGATAGGACCTGAGACTAGGACAGCGATGTCAACAAGTATCGTCCGGCGCTTGCATCGGTCAAGAACCACGATGTGAGGCTTATTGGTGACAAACAATTACTGTCCGTGATTATGGAGCAATCCCAGTAGAGCTATGGAGCGATCCTAATAGAGCTAGATGGAGCGATCGCAGTAGAGCTATGGAGCGATCCCAGTAGAGTTATTGTGATTATTATTATTGTGATCTATAATTATTGTATTTGTTTCTTAAATAAAGTTATTAAAACTTAATATCCGTTTAATTTGATTACATTTGTACGTTCAGTTATAACAAATCTTCAACTTTCAAGGTTGTCAACAACAGTGTCGGTCAAGACAAGTTCTCGGTCCGGGTGGCTTTTAAGATTGGCATTGGTAGGTAAATGAGTTACGTGTGGGCTTAAACAATAAGTTCCTGTTCACGTCTTTTTATAGGATAATTACTTACCTATTAATTTCGCTCGATTATCTAATTCAATTCAATCATTTATTGCAAAACCATAATTTATAGATATATGTTACAAAATTTATAAAGACCAGTGTTATGGACCCTGGATGGACCCCACCAATGGATAGAGTGGTTCTCGAAGAAGGTTTTGGTATATAATTTGCATCCGTGCGAAGCGGTGAACAGGCCGCTAGTTTAAATTAAAATTTAAATAATAAATACATTTGTTATTTCGTAGAACCTTTACATTATCAATAAAATATTCATTAGTGTTATAATAACATTTACTTTTTAGTTTTTTTTAAATTTTATTGTAAATATGATATCGTTGTTTTCATTTTTCAACATATATATATGTTTAACATTATAATTCGACAATGTTGGAAATTCTGCAAAGATTTCAATCTATAATAATAAATTACGAGTCACAACTGATGTTCCTTGGTTTGTCATCAATGACAAATTTCTTAATACACTAGTTGGCGCCCGCGACTTCGTCCGCGTTGAAAAAGAAAAAAGTAGCCTATCTTGTGTCCTGTACGTCTTAATGTTTATCTACCAAGTTTCATGAAAATCAGTTGATTCGTTTAAGAGTTATGGAGGGACATACATACTTACATACATACATACAGAAAAAAATTGTAAAAATGGTCAATTTTGTTTCAGTATCATGTATAGAGCCTATAAACACGATATCTCTGAAAACAAAGTAACTTACTCCATGACCAACCCTTACAGATTTATTATTAGTATTGATGACACTAACTTTATTATTTTTTGTTACAGATGTAAATAACGAATCAATAGAAGCGTCTAGGATAAAAAGAGAAGGCGTACCGGAAAACAGGGGTGAGTTGAAAAACCATGTTTCGTTCTCACTAATAAAATCTTTTGTAAAATGCATCTTTAAATCTAAGATTGATATTTCTCTGCTTGATTTATCTATTTATTTTAATTATATTGTATGATTTCGTATGATGACTTTGCACACTCGATACTTTTTGCATTCATATAAAACTAGTCCGCGACTTCGTATGCGTTGAAAAATAAAAGAATATTTAGCCTAGAAGTCTGAAATTATATTCTATATATTGTAAAATATATTTTTTTAAATCGGATGAGTAGTTTTGAAAATTACCTACTACGTAAATCAAAGATAATTACATGCACACTTTACCTCTTTATAATATTATATACTCTTTATAATACTCCCGCCCCGCGGCAGGTGAAATTTTCAAAAATACTTTATGCTATATAAATTTTGAATAAAATTAATTTTCTCATACATTAGTGTGAAATGGGTTTTTATTCTAAGGCGGTACGAAGTTCGCCGGGTCAGCTTCTTAGGTATTAAATGGAAGAAGAAAAAATTAAATGGTCGATTATAAAAATAAATAATATTAAAACAAAAGGATTATATTTTATTTATTAAAATAATTGTCTCAAATTAATTTTTAAAATAATTTTACAGGCGTTTTTTTGTTTTGTAAAATTTTTTGCTTCTTAGTATCGAATGTGCAAAGAATTTTATAATATTTTTATATAATTCTTGTTCTACTGTTTCTATAGATATTGTTAAACTGCTAAAGCTATTCTAAACTTTCATTTTAACTTTCCCTACGTATTTAACTTTCTATATCACCTACCTATGTATCGAATGTATTGTATTGATTTTAAATGAATGGTGATACTCTGGTAGTCTTTTTATAATAATATATTGTTTGTTCTTTTCTATCTTTGACTTCATAAGTACATATATGTCATAAGTATTTACAAAGAACTGCAATACGAATAAATCTGTACTTGATTTTATTATAAATTTTTGATCAAAAATAGGTAAAGCTTATGACATAAATTTAGTTCTGCAACGAAGAATAAATCACACTTAATAATAATAAATTGTATATTATGAAAAAGGTTCAAATATAACGAGTGTAACTATCCATAAAATACTACTTTCTTAATTAAAATAGTACTAAATAGTACTACTAATAGTGATAGTAGTTAAATAGAACTAGTTAGTGTAACACAAATATTTAAGTATACACAAAAAAAATTCGAATTAATTTTCGAAAAGTTTTTTCAACGATTAAAAGTAAATTATCAAAAGTTAATTTTTTTTAAACTACTGGCTAGAGTTTCTTTCAGAGCATAAAAATATATTTGAGTGCACTAAGATACAACTTGAATTCATATTACCTTCTGAGCTTTCGACTCATTCTTATGGAGTCAAAGAAAGAAAATTACACGTAATAAAGTTTTAGGAATGTTTTGTGAATACCTAAGTATGCCATATTGTTCTATAAGATCATAATCGTCAGCTTATTTTTAAACCTATACTTAGTGCTAACAGAAATTTCTGAGCATGCACAAACAAAACCGCAACTAATTCACATCTTGTCGGTTCTTCATCGTTGTATACCAACAAAATACACAAGAAGCCAATGTAATAAACACAGCTTTTATGATGTAACCAACAGTTTGAATTGTTGCGGTTTTAGAATAGGGAATATGCATAATTTTTTTTTTCAAAAGCTCGGCAAATTACACAATACTAATAAGCTAATGAAAGTGAAAATTATTGACTTTGATCTTGACTTGATTAGAGTGATATTTTTTTTTTCTAAATAAATTATAAATTATATCATTATTTTTACAACATAAACAATATATGAAAGAATATATAGATAAAAAATTAATCATATGATACACATGAATGTAGTATTTCTGAATTAAAATATTTACAATTTAAAAAAAAAAGAAATTGATTTCATTCGATTACGATGATTTAATACTTCAAGCATATTCCCTATTGTATGACAGTTTTGTGAAAATTCTTTCCTATTAGTTATCTTATCTTTATCTATTTGTATTGTATTAATTGTATGTTTTTCTTTCTCTTTCAAATCTAATCCGGTCGTGGTCGACATCTCAACCTCAAATGGACTTGTATTATAATCCGCACCTCCATCTGCAATCCTATGTACGACTCGACTGCGATCCATGACTGAACAAAAACTGATGACGTAATTCAGACTTGACTGTGCTTCTTGTAAACGATCAGAAGAAAAACGACTACCATACTAGAGTAGGGAGATACCACAGCGTGAAGCCTCTCATCGGTTTACTTACATCCACTGCTCGCACATTCATCCAGGATGGTGTTACTACGGAATTTGCTACACAAATTCTGGGCACTACTCTGGACAATGGTCGCATATATGCTCAACTTCTCACCAAATCATCCCTTGTTTTATACAATAAACCAAATAATGTAGAGGATGTTATTGTGAAACCATCGCGGATACACTCCGCTTTCGACGGCGAATGGAACGTCAAGCAAGATTTAGGCTTCATTGACCCACATAAGTTTGTTCTTAAAAATACTGATTACTTGGCTCCGAGTAGTAAAATGGAAATAGTTTATGCTAGTAAACCCCCAAACGAAAACATAAAATACTGGAGTCCGCCTACTTCACCTGATAACCAGGCTGACAATCAAATTTTTGAAGAGTTAACTGCGCGTAGAGTACAACCTGTTAAAGAGATACCTAGATATGTTCAAAATGAAGCCTTCAACTATCTTGACGGTCCAGTCTTAGATAACGATAAGAAATACGAATATGTTGTAAAACCTTCCATTTTAGAAAATGTTAATATATTGCATCGTCAAAATAAAAAACACGAATCCATCACAGAACCTGCTAAAGCAGATTCTCGTGAGAAAGACGAGGCAGTAAACGAGACAAACATTGTTAAAGTTAAGCCTAATTACGATTTGCCAACATTTACTATAAAAAATGAGTTTTCACCTATATTTTATTATATCGATAACGTTGAGTCACGCAATTCACACCAGCCTCAACAACAAACGAAACTTCCGAAAAAATTGTTTGGGCAAAAAAGCGAACCGAGACCAAAGAAAACATTTACTTATGCTGGATTTGCTGATTTTACGACTGTAGTTGGTGACACTGTAATAATATTTACACCTAACACTGAAAAACCTCGAGCACAAAACCACGATGAAGTAAATGTATTACCATCCGCTAAGAGAGTAGATAAATTGGCCACTAAAATTACCTTCCTTGCTGCTGATATTCCCGTTGCGACATCTACATTTAAAGCTCACGAAGTTAATAGTGCAACTAAACATTTGGTTCAATCGAGTGACGAGAATAGGTCAGAAAAAGCTTTATATAATGATGAAGAAAATCTTAAAAAAGTACTTTATGAAGTTGATGATAAAGTCGCAGATCCGATTAGTGTGCAATACAACAATGGATTTGATTTTAATTTGGATGTTATTCAACCATCTGAATCTGTTGATACAACTACAGAAAATACAAGATATACAGAGAACTTAGAAGTGCTTCCAATTAAAGAATACAAACCACAGGCTACGGAACCGTTGTCTACTCTTGTACCTTCTGCCACTATAATTGATGAATCTTCTGAATCAGTTGTGACAGAAAACAATATTGAGGAAACGTTTATGGATTCTGAAGAAGAATCAGAAAATACAGCTGCCGAAGTAACGGAAAGAACCGGGTTATCGGAAGAAGATGAAGAGGAAATTACAACGGAATCAGAACAAGATGTTGTAACGACTACAGAAAGTGGACACAGTGAAGAATTATCTGAAGAAATTGAGTCAACTACAGAATTAAGACACGACATCCATGAAGAAGTTATTTGTTCTAATGGTCTTGAAACTCAATCAACAATGACGACTGCTTATAAAACATTAACATATTTGACAACGTATTTCATACCTTTAGAAAGTACAGAAACTACTACTTCGGTTAAGTCAAATGTAGTCGTTGAAAGTGACGTCGGATATCTAACCAATTATGTATGTAAAACTGATACTGACATTGAGCCTACATCAGTTTTATCCATTGATATTAAATCTTCTATTCAAAGCAATTTGGAGGGGCCGGAAACCTCACCTGAAGAAACTCTTACTGAAACACCATTACAACAACAAGTAGTAGAAGAAAGTTCTAATACTACCCCGAAAGAAAGTGGAACATTAACAACTATACAAAATGACGATAAAACCATTCCAGCCATTAATGAACGTGTAAAATCAGACGAAGAAGAAGGTGAATCAACAACCACTAGTACTACTTCTACTACCACTACAGAACGTACTACTACAACACAAAGCCATGTAGAAGTATCCGTAAATACAGAACAATCAACTACACCTACAGAAAACCCGACTTCTATCGAAGATGAAAATATAGATAGCCATGAAAATGAGATAGATCTTATTTACAAAACACTCTACACTACATATACCTATTTTACTACTTTCTTTGGCGATCAAACATCAAGTGTATCCAGTCATACATCCGTTGTGACGAACGTTATTACGTCAACCATAGATATTGGAAAGTTAGATCCATCACTACTTGGCGCTTTTGATGAAGATGAAATTGCACCTACTGGTGTAGGTATAGGCCGTCCAACTGAAACTCTAGCACTTAACAGTATAATTGATTTATTTAAGAACAAAGATGTAATTGAATCTGTAGAATCAGATACACAATACAGTTCACAAACACCTACACCAGCTTTAGATGAAGATACCGCGGCAAGTATAAAACCAGATGCGGTTAAAACTTATTTTACCACATACACATTCTTCACGACAATATACGTTGGTACCGATGCAAATGTATGTAGCAGAAGTGAGGTTTACACAAATTATGTGGGCCCTGAAGAACTAATACCAACGAAGAGCAATCCTTTGACTAGTGAAAGCACTCGAGCACAATTTGATTTTAAAAATTGTAAACAAATTAAAAGAGCACCACCAGCAATTTCTGAAGATTCTTCTTCGATGGAAAGTAGCATTAGTATGGAAGAAAATGGTCATCAATCAGGTGAAGTTACTAAAAATGATCAAAGCACACCACAACCGACTCCTGTAGAGGTAGACATGTTGTTTAGTGTTGAATCCAATCCACTCGAAGATGAAAGTACTTATGTTACAGACGTTAAGTCTTCATCTTCTAAAGGCGAAAGGAAATTTATAGATAACAATAACATTTTAGATGATCAAATCAGTTCTGAAAGTAATATAGACGAAATAATGCCATCACCTACACTACTTTTACAAACAAGTTATACCACATTCACTTATTTTACAACGATGTATATTGGAAAAGATTCTAGCAAAGTTAAAAGTCGTTTAGAAACCATCACTAATGTTGTCACAGAAACAATAACGCCAAAGAAGGAACCCGAAGAAGAATCAAACTTACCCATTACATATTATACAACTTTCACCTACTGGACTACACTTTACAAAGATAAATCAACAACCATCACAAGCCGTGAAGAAATTGTCTCTAATGTAGTAACACCTGTGGTTCAAGCAATTGCAACTGTTAGTCCTATAGATACAACTCCCATTGATATTGATAGTGAACTCCCTCCGAAAGACTTAGAAGTGGAAATAAAACCATCCTTAGTTAATGATAATTTAGAGCAAGATGATGGTAAAGCCACTTTCTATACAACCTATACTTACTTTACAACATTCTATGCTGGTAACACATCTCAGATTAAAAGCAGTTTAGAAACAGTTACCAATATAGTTGACAACACAAAAGTCACAGAAGACAATCAAATTGGAAGAAAAGTTCCCAGTGGTGCTGCAGATAAAAATCTTATTCAAGATACTGGAAAACCACAAGTAGTACCAGCTATCGTTAAGGAAGAAATTCAACCAACTAAATTACCAGACGTTTCCGCAATACCATCGGTTCTTATAGGAACATACATTGATAATCTATTTGCTCAAGTGAAACCAGAAGATAGTAGCACGCCAACATCGAATTCAGAGCAAAAGGTATTATTCTCTCAAGTCGCCGTTATATCAGGAGACTCAACAGTAGTTACTAATGATAATAAAACGCTAAATACTGAATCAAGTACTGCTTCTACAACAACAACAACAACCACAACCACTGAAGGTTCCCTTATAAGTCCAACGCCAGAAGTTATTGAAAGTTCAGTCGCCGAACCAGAAGTCACAACTGAACAGAAACTAGAGTCTGAAGAGGAAGAGAATATTACGACTAGAAAGAAATCTCGTCTAAGTTATACAAGTAAGAAGAATTCAAATACTCCGTTGATTATACCTTTTGCCTCCAGAAATAGACCAACTTTTACTCCAAAACGTGTACTATTACCCAGTAGCGCAACAACTGTTACAAGAGCAGATTTTACTCCGACAATTACTGCTACGCCGACTTTGAAATCAATAAGGCCATCTGGATTTGGTGGAAACAGGAAACAATCAGCTTTCCCTGGGTCTTCTAGCTCAGGAAGAAGATTCTCAGGTCGTAGCTCTACTAATTTATCAGGAAACGTACCATCAGCATCGAGAGCCGGTAGCTTTGCAAGAGGAAGTATACAGCCAACATCTAGAAGAACTGGTTTTAGGTCAAGTTCTATAAGAAGCAATAGCTTAGATTTTGCAAGTAGATCAGCTATACCGAGAATAAGACCTACAGCAACATCACGACTAAGAGGTGGAAGACAATCAGCTTCAATAACATTCCCTCCACCAGAAAATAATGAACCTGAAACTCTAGCTACCAACCAGGAAGATGATTCTACCGAAATTTTGGAAGAAGTAACAGAAGCTCCACTTAGAACCACTAACAATCCTTTACTAAGATTTAGAAGACCACCAATCGCTAGACAACCAGGTACTGCTATTATACCCAGAAGTACAACCCCTTCGCCTAGAAGACCTGTAACTACACGAGGTCGAACTACCACCACAACTAAGCGAACTACAGCTCGCACTACCGTTAATCCTCTCCTGGCATTACGTAGGCAAAGACCAAATGCTCTATTTCCACGGAGAAACCTATTCAAGCAACCGGAACCAGAACCAGAGGAAGAAATTCAAGACAATGAACAAGATGTAGAGGACAGTCAAGAAATTTTGGAAGGAGAAGAGTTTGAGGAAGATAATGATTACGACTCCTCAGATAGAAAAGAACAACAGGTTACTACACCTCAACCGAAAAAACCGAACTTTGTTCAAATAAGACCATTTAGAACTAGACGTTTTCGGCGACAAGCAGATTTTGGTAACAGAAAATATAAGAATTTCCGCCGACCTGGACTCAAACCAGTCACATCACGACGTTCTGACCCAGAACCCGAAACGGAAGCACCGACACAAGCCCCACCAAAAAGAACTAGTAATCGATTTAGTTCGCGTAGTTCTCTCAACACAAGAAACAATGAGAGGACTACATCTGCTCCAAAAGTACAATCTAAGAAACCCTTCATAGTTAGAGGAGAAAGTCGTACTACAACTACGTCTGCACCTTCTTATAGAAGAAATAAGTCAAGAGCGCCATCCAGAACAACAACATTGTCAACTAGACCCAAAGCTCCGAGACTTACTAATAAGAATTCTCAATCAGATAGATCTCGAACAAGTACAGCTCGATCATCTACTGGAAGATCACGTACCCGTACAACGACGAGCAGAGCTTCTGGCAGAAGAGGTTCGTTTGAAAATTTTAGTGGTGAAAGACAGAACTATAACAACATTTTAAATGATGGTAAAGTCACAGTCACCCATCACATACCAACGGAGGTTACTATTCCCGTGGTGAATGGAAAAATAACAGAGTACAAAAATGTTTTGACCGCTAAGCCTAGCATAGAAACTTTACTACAAAATCAAGTTACAACTACAGTTGGACCTGTTGGAAACGCACAATTAGTTATTGCGTCTGAATCAACAGAATTGGCCGAGAATGGAGCTACAAAAATTATTAAGTTTATTTTACATGAAACTCCTACCACGACTGTAATATTTACTCCGACCACTATTAGGGGTAGAAGAACATCTTACTCGCACGTTTTGCCTAGCACCGTTTACAATGTGGAACCAGTCACTCAAACAGTTGCACCGGAGCTGAACGCCAATGTGCCTCTAGCAAATCTGTTGCTTTCTCAACTTCTCTTAGGTAATCAGCAACCCGCGATCAACCCTCTCCTAGCATTACAAGGACAGGGCTTGTTACCGCAACAACCCATAGTACAAACTCCCGTAACGGAATTCAAAACTAGAACTACAACATACGTCACAACAGTAACTGATGCTAGAGAAACAGTTTTACCTATTACTTTCAAAGGAAAAGCCATATTGACAACAATAGTCGATCCCACAACGAATGTCATTACAGCTACCGAATTTGTTACTGATACAGTCGTAACAACTCCTACTGCGTTGGCTCCGCCCCCTCAATTGAACTCGTTGCTTCTTCCTCTACTTCTACAACAACAACAACAGCAACAGCAGCAGCAGGCATTAACATTGCAAACTCCAAACGCTTTGGCTGGTTTAGCCCAACCGGATTTGAATCAATTACAAAATAATGATATTTACAGTAATAGCCCTAAACCAAACATATTGTCTGATTTAACTAGCAACGAAGACTTTGCTGAAGATGATATCGACAGTAGGGAAGATCTGCCTCCTCCGCCGCCACCTTCTCGTCAGAAAAATAGACCTAGAGCGCCTAAGCCCGCACCGCCAAAACTTACAAGTGTGGTGACGCTGTACGTATCTGGACGACATCCTGGTGAATTCAGTACAGTGTTGTCGACTGTTGTCACTGATGACACACAAACAGTGCGAAAACGCGAAGCTATCTATTTTGAGGATGTAAATATATTGCCTTCATTACTGCCGTCAGTCGATGAGCTTATTAGTTCGCAAAATGAAATAACTAACGATGTACCTGAAAAATATTTAGACAGTTCCGAAGAACATTTTGGAACACAAAGCTTAGAGAGCATAGTAGGAGAGTTAAGCGAACACATTAATTTTGACACATCACCAACTTATGTCGTTAAATTAGCGAATCCCTCAGTTATAAGCGATCAAAAACAGAAATCAATCGATGATGTGTCGTGAATAAAATATGAATGATAGTTGTAAAAAGTGTGTATGTGTTAGTTATTTATTTACATTGTATTATAGAACGTTAACTATGAATAGTGCCTTATAGTTGTAATGATTTTATAAGTTTTAAGAAAGAAAAATACTCTTTTTGTACTTGATTAGTTTAACAATGAATTTCTTAAGTTCACCAAATATACGCTAATTTGTTACCAATGGGAATGTGATGGTAATCGCAAATTTATCGGTTCAGGTGAATTCCTAAGAATGTATTTCTTAATTTAGATTTTGTAAGCTTGTATTGTAATTCTTGTTCTCCTTGCTTACGCCTGTACATAGCAAATACGACTTAAAAGTCTTAAGAATAAATGTCCATTTCGAATTTATCTTTATTTTATTTTAAACCTTTTGTTCATATTTAAAATTTTCTTCAAAAAACAGAATGAAATTCTATTTACTTTTAACCCTAAATATTTATCCCATAAATGATACATATCAATACCAAGCAGTTTTTAAAATTTTGATAATGAGTTTTTTCATATACTTTTCATTTTACAGCTAGTTTAAATTTTCCTATACTTATGACTGGCTTGAATAGGTATAGATTGGAATTTTGTAATTTAAAGAAGATTTATACTACTCTTGTTGGCGTAAACTTGATTTCATTTAGTGTCGGTAATCTTACCTGCTACATGAAAACATACAAACTTTAGCTTTTTATACTAATAGTATTAATAACAGTATTTGACTATATAATTTGACGGCGACTACTGACTGTTTACTTGAAGAAAAGACTTGGATAGCACTACTACAGCGGACGGTTCCATTTCCACCACAACATCCTGCGTCCACATGTTACCTGAGGTGAGTTATTAACATTTAGGAACTTATATTAATAATACATCTATGTACACATGTAGATATGTTCGGTTCGTCAAAATTTTGACGTACAATTTAAAACGCAATCAAAGAACTTATTTAGAAAATTAACTTTTTATTTATGTTCACATGTAGATATGTTCGGTTCGTCAAAATTTTGACGTACAAGTTAAAACGTAATCAAAAGACTTATTTAGAAAATTAAGTTTTTATTTATCTTCACATGTAGATATGGTCGTTTCGTCAAAATTTTGACATACAAGTTAAAACGTAACCAAAGGACTTATTTAGAAAATTAACTTTTTATTTATGTTCACATGTAGATATGGTCGGTTCGTCAAAATTTTGACGTACAAGTTAAAACGTAACCAAAGAACTTATTTAGAAAATTAACTTTTTATTTATGTTCACATGTAGATATGTTCGGTTCGTCAAAACTTTGACGTACAAGTTAAAACGTAACCAAAGGACTTATTTAGAAAATTAACTTTTTAGCGCGTTAACTATTTGTTAAATGCTAATTTAGTGTTTATGGGCTACACATTTGTTATCTATGTAAATATTATAGCAAAACAATTTTCTGTTGGAATCTTTTATATAATAAAAATATTCGTTAAGCCTATAGTTTTGATATGTTTTCAAATTAATTTTATTTAGATAAAATACATACTTAGCCTCCAGCGACTATATTTTTTATCAAAGCTGAAGTCTAACTTTGGGGTAGAAGATTTACTAGTGACGATGAATGTTTTTGCTCATGTTAAAAATATCCAAAAAGTGTGTAGAGGCACACGGAGACTATATTGAAAAATAAATATTATGTACTTTATATTACTTTATGTGCCTGCTTTTTTTTTTCGGGCTGAAAACTTTTGGACTCTCCATGTCCTTCAGTTTATGATGTAGAGATTCTGTAATTCGGCTTCATGTGTCTGTGACTTTCTGGCAGTTCGAATGATTTTTTTTGTACGTAAATTAAAATTAAAATATAACCTCGTCTATTTAAATTAAAATATAACCGAAGGGGGTGAAAAATCACAGAGTACTTCACATATTATGCTCCGCCAGGAAAAAGCAACAGAAATTATGCACTATCTAAATAGTACACTAGTACTCGTATGTAATGATTTAAGTAGGTATTTAAAGGTCATTTAATCGTAAATTTAAGTAGCCAAAGGTGGTTGGATTAATATTGTGTCATTATTTGACCTCAGACTAAATAAGAATTAAAGATAGAAATTTGCGGACAAATAGTGAAGCCGATTTTATAAACATTTATACGTAGGCCGTTTAGTGTATTGATATGTATTTTGAATTCCAAAATTTTTGTTTATTTTTATTGAAAATATTGGTGACCAAGTTTAGTTACGCGTGAAATGTAATTCCATCCTACTTTTTATTTTTTAAAGACTGATTTTTAGACCCTTCCATTACGCAATTCAGCATTAAATATTTTTAATAAGGCAAGGCGATTGCATTTGTGTACAGGCTTCATTCTACCTTCCGCAGGGCTCTATCTTTGGTTCATATTTTATCTATGTGACACTTTAATGTAGTTAACCTAACCTAATGCACATATGAATGTTTTTTTTTTGCACCAAAATTTGCAGATTTCCCCATCGTATGCTGTAGAAACGCTTCTTTGTAAATATGTACGCGAATGAATGCGTTTGTATATAACGGGAAGTAAAGTAGTTAGAATGTTGGTACTTGGTAAGTAGTTTTTTTATAGCCAAATATAAAAGATGACACTGCTTCAGGTACTTAGTTAAATTTGTTTCAAAATGCAATTTTCACTTTTTGAAAACGCCACAAGGCTATTCCGTTATACAATGCTTATCATAAGAGTTGCTATCTATAATATGCAAGCAGATTTATAACCATTGTCTTTTTCTACAAAGTTCGGCAGACAGGCTGACTTGATTGTATGGTGTCCACTTGATAGTAAGTTACTACATTCACCTATTAACTCAAGTTTTTTTAAAATGTAATGATTGTCAGACAGGCTAATGGTCTAATGGTAACTAGATGGCAGGTGGCTACCGTCGCCTATAACACGAGTAATGCCATAGGTGTTCCAAGTGCACCGTCGACCATTGTATGAACGGATAGGGAAACGGGCTCTGGCATCACATACTCCTCACTTATCAAAACAACAACAACAACAACAATTACTAAAACAACAAGTTGTTGTTTTGGTAACAAAAAGTGCTGTTATTTGACGGTGTTAACAGACATAATTTATGATTAGATAGATAGATAATAGTTTAATCAATAGTGATAGATAAGTGATAGGCACTTAAAGATTATTTTTTCATCTTCATCTTCAGCCTTCAATACAAATGCCATAGTGTATGACAATACTCCATGGACGCCGGGACGAGAGGCTGACGGAGATCGCGCTTTATCTGAAGATGATGACAGAAAACTAAAGAATCTGGCAACGAGGATACTGTCGAATGGAGTAGAAGTGTTGGTGAAGGACAAGAGTGCAAATAATAAACTGGAACAGGTAATACTTATTGATATTCTAAAATATACTTTGTAACGAATTTGAATTCGGAATTTTTGTAATTTCACCTTTCATTAAAAGATTTACTTTACTAGTCTTATCTCTATATATAAAAATTTCGTGTAACATTGTTTGACACCAATGAACTCCTAAATTACTGAACCTATTTTGATAAAACTTCGTAACTAAGTATGTGTAATTTGGTCCAACTTAAAAGATATGATAGGTTTATTTTGAATCCGGGCGAAGCCGGGAGCGTGTAGCAGGTTCTTTAAAAAAAATGAAACATACTTTGTGGTTTTAGCATTAATTTTTTTCAATTATACTTAGTTTTATAATATAATCAAATATTTTATAACAACTGACTATATTTATAGTAAATGTAATTTCTATATTATTATTACAGATTTCGAAGATATTTTATCCCAAAATCGAATTTGTGTTTTACGTTAACATTTATTTCCTCAGCGTAAATTTAAATTTTTGTCATCATCACATCATGCATCGACGCCATCGCCAAAGTCACTTCTCTCGTCGGCAGTGGCAACTGTTGTCAACCGTCAACATATGAGCGCCATGTTTCCATTGCATCAACTCATGAGACACAATTACATCATCAAGACATGCATGACCACTTACACTTACTTGACGACAGTAGTACAAAACAAGAGAAGTGCTGTATCGACGTTCGAGACCATTGTTTCAGTCGTCACCACAGAATCTCTCTCGAATATCTTCCCATCTGAAGTCATAACTGATTTAAAACCGACAAAAGTAAGAAATTACTCATTTGGGAGACCCCGGTGACCTTCCGAATGTCGAATGGAGATATCCTAAAAGAACCGACTCAAAGTCTCTCTAGTTAATTCCCTTACCAAGTAACATAATGTCATCCAATCGTCCATATTGAACTAATTTGCTTATAAACACCATTCTAATACTCAAACACTCTACATCACATTCAAATACACCTGGTTCATATTAACTTAATTATAAAGTAATTATAGTTTGGTATTATTCTAATATTAGTATTTTATTAAATTACTAATATTAAATTAATGGTTATGATTCGCGTGCTGTTTAATAGTTTAAATTTAATACTTATATATGGTACAAGTAAGCAAATAGTAATAAGTTTATAGAGGTGAATATTTCTATTAAATGAATGAAAACTAAATTATATTATTTTTGGGTTTTCAGACTAAATACATGGAAGTGAAAACGATCCAGCCATCAGTACAAAGTAATTTATACCAAAGTAGTTTGTCAAAAATTGACAAAAGAATAGATGAAGATCACCACAACTTTGACTTAATACAACCTTCTGAAAGTGAACACTCTCCGTGCTCCTCTTCTTGTTCCTGTAGTCATACAAAGACTGAAGGTTTGAAAACTAAATACACCCACGTAAATCCTTCAATGTCGATGCCATCAAAATATGCAATGAAAACTCCCACATATGGTGCTACAAAATTAGATTTGAGACCAACTAATAAAGTAACTTATGACAAAAATACGCAATATCCTTACGAGTATGAAATAAATTCTCAAGTAGCACCAACCGACAAAATTGTGGAAAAATACACAGAAGTTATTAGCGATTATTCAGATGAAAAAGACACAAACTCAGTTGAAGAAAGTGAGTTGTTAACAAATGAACAAGCACCAAGTCCTCCTAAAACAAATAAAATTACAGCATCAAATCCCGACAAGGCAAAACCTGAGAAACCCCCGAAACCAACGAAAAACAAAGTCGTCGCTGATTTGCTAAAACTTGGAAGTTTAAGTATTAAAGGATTATCACAATTGGCGCCTGTAATAGAAAAGATGACTGGCGGTTTCATAAAACGTCAAGATTCAAATAAAACAATAAGTTCTACACTTAGACCAGTGACAAAATTGACACCTTATATCGTAAATAAAAGAGTTGACAGTGAAATGGAGCCAAAACAGAGTAATTTTCCTATTTATATACCCGTAGATGATATGGACACCTCAGAGTCACAAACTATTTTTACAAACGCTACTTTGCACCAGAATTTAGCGTGGGCAACCGAACATAAACAGCCAAAAGCACATATGGTGCCTCCTAAATTTATACACGAGAGTCCACTCGTGAACGGTGGTATTCCCATTAGTCCAGGAGAAATTATTAATGCAAATTCCGATGTAATAGTTGGAAAACCAGCTGTAGGTGGACCTTTAACTTTGTCTGCTAGTGGAATAAAACTGCACAACCCAGTAAACCCTCCACCTATAGACAGTTTTGTTTCCGGCAATGAACATTATTTAGTCCATGAAAAACCTTTAAATGATCAATCTATTACAACAACTAAAATTGACGATTCATTTGATTTAAGACCTCCTAATGTACCAAAACTCAAGCCCAATGCAAATACTAGGCCTTCTGTATCCAGTTTATCCTTTAATCGCGAACACCATGTGTCTCCATTAGTCAATAAAAATCCCTCACGACCTCAACCAACGATGGAAATACCTGATGAACAACTAATGAAAACTGAACACATGAAGTCAAACGCTCTTTTATCTAATCACGGCAGGCCAGCATTCTTAGATTACATTCCGTCATTTGGTAAACCAAATTCTACTCCGTACAAACATCATGTGGACTTTAGACCATTTAAGGAAGAAAATAAAGATTATGAGGCGTCAGACAATAGTCCTAGTTCTTCAGAAATTGTCAGTACTCATGTAAGAGCAGATGGGACTCCAGAATCAATAAGCAAACCGTTTTTGGTAGATATACAGCCATCTAGAGTTGCAAATGTCATTATACCTCATGGCAGTGCTACAGCTTTAGTTTTTGCAGGTTCATCGGAACCTCACAAAACTGGTGATTATGTCGATGATCCTTTACCATATCCTGAACCGGGGTACTTTGGAAGTTTTAGTATTGATGCACCACAAATGACTAATGTGCATAACGTTGCACCAAGTAACAATAAGCAGTTTAGTAAACCGGGCCTGTATCGACCGTCGCCAGAGGGTAGTAAGCCCATGTCACCACCACATAAAGATCAAACAATTCGAAATGATTTAAAATCAAAATGGACTGAAAACAAACGTCCTGTTGATCTAAGCAAAATTCCGCCACCTACCAGTAATCAGGAAACTCATCTACAAGTAGGCCCTCATATAACAGCCTACAATCCAGAAATTTATAATCCTAGCAACGGCAACTTTGATAAATACAATCTATTAAGAGGAGAAGACAAACATAAAGACGGAAAGAACGTAATAGATAAGGAGTATGAAAATTATCTGGCTGTTCCTCCACCACCACCACCGAAAATGCATTTTAATACGGAATATGAGAAAAATAAGAACAAGCATCAACGACCTATTATTCATACGAAACCTGTACAAGACATGAAAGTGTTTTTGAATATTCAGCATCCTGTACCTAAACCGAACAAAGAACAGTTACCACCAAAGGTCACATCTGAGATTTATTTCGCAACTCAGGATCCCAACAGTAAAGCTACACCGACTTATACAATACATATGCCCCCAACGCAACAAGCATATGAGAATTCATTTAGAGAACAAGTTAATAATCATAACTATAGGCTTACTAATACAAATAATAATTATTCGAAAAATAAAAGCCCTTTCTCCACAGTTGCATCACCAAGCATATCAAATACAATGCCTAATAAGGTAAATGACAAGGATAACAGTTACACGGTAACGTTAAATACTGCTACTAATGTAGTAAGCAATAACGATATTGGCCAAGTGGTTGGATCAAGTCTTCCTATATCAATAGGCAGTTCATCGAATACTGGACAAATGAATACAGACATACCTATAGGAACTAATTTCGCTATTAGAGTCGAAGATGGAACTTCTGTCTTTGAAAATTATAACCCACAAGCTAAACGCGATCCTCCAGTTGTTTACGACGAAGATGGTCTTGTATCTGAAGCTAATCTAGGAGATAATCGGTGGAATACAACTTCTGCTAATAAAGTAAGCATAAAGCCTCATAACACAACAAGGTATAACTATAATCAGAACCAATATTACTCTTCAATTGCTCATAAAGACGTAAGCCCTTCAATGGCACCATCGCTTAACAGTCACGCAAATTTCCCTATGATAAATGACTATTCTACTCCTGCCAATGTATTTGATGATATTAAACCTGTGACTGAATATATAGACGAAGTAAAATCAGATCAAAAGAGACCAGCTAAGTTAATACCTGATGTACCAACTAACTCGCATGGATGGTATTCTAGTGGCCCAATTAATGAAGATATATTTAAAAACATTAATAATATTAAGGTTGAGGCAACGACCAGAAAAGTGATTCCACTGTCACATGATTTCAACAGAGACTTACTACCAGATTTCGGCGAGAAAATCTCAAGTGCTGGTAAGCCTCCTACAGAATTTTGGACACAAAATCCGTTTACATCTCTTTCTAATCACGGTAAACCATTTTCAAAACCACAAGACATTGGAAAACCTTTCACGAAACCGCCCAAAATTAAGGAAACTTTCTCTAGTGTTTCGCCAATAACGACTAAGCCTTTTAATTCAAATTACATACCATCTAATTTAGGGGTAATCAAACAACCTGTATATGACATACCTGTTAGAGATAATAGTGACGAAACCACTACTACTAAAGTTACTAGTTCAACTACAGAAAATATAAAACCGGTATACGAAAACTCTGAAGAAGTTTACGATGGAGAAGAAGAATCAAATAGCTACTCTGAAAGTGAAAGTGAAGTTAGTTTGGAGTCAATGAGGGTTCCTGTTGTTACTTCTTCAAACGAAAAGGAAAGCGACAAACAATCAATAAAAAAGGAACATCTTCCGAAAAATGACATATTTGTAGCTACACCTGAACATAAGGATGAGAACGTACAACTAATACATTTCAATCCAGGTACCCAAACAGAAAAACCTTTTGGTACGAACAATAAAACGAAAACGTTCCAATCTAATACTATAAAACCTATATACGAACATAATAGTTATATGAAACCTAGACCTTTTACTATTAACACGTTGACAACACTAGATCATCAGTTACAACAGCCGCATTGGCAAATAAATCAACTAATGGTAAATGGAACAAATGCGTCCTACGAAGAAAATCTCGAATTGAACATTGGCGAAGAAATGAGTACAACTTCAACTACGAAAGCTAAACCGTCATCAACACAAAGGACACCATATCGATCTACGCCCAGTCATAAATATAAGAAACCGCAACGACCAGTTTTTTCTGTGTATAATAGCACGAAGCAATTAAATATCTCTAACATAATCACTTCGACTATACACATAAATGATAAGAAACCTTTGATTATACAAGAAGTTACAGAAAAGTCAACCGCTTTGCCGACATTTACAATCACTACTAATCTAGACTTAAATAGTTCCTCAAGTGAAATTCTTGACCTGTCTCCACCTCCACCAACAATGGATTATAACTTCAAACCTTCAACTAATGACGAAATGATAATGGGAATGAGTCCGCCTCCACCAAGAATTCCACCAGGAAATAGACACCCAACATGGACTGCACCCACACAAAGACCAGTTTTACCAATAAGAACTCCTATACCACCATACAGAACAAAACCACCTAGGACTTTACCGCCAAGGGTTCCAACACAAAAACCAACGAGAAGACCAATTAGTAGAGATGATATATCTACTTACCGACCTATACATGATGTGAACAAATTCAAACGACCCATTTCTAACATAGATCAACCGTCATCGCAGCTTTTACCTCCACCAAGAAGTACACTATCAGAAATAGTTACGCCAGTTGACGAATTACCGTCATCGACTGTTCACTTTTCATCACCAAATCTAATATTCCCTACACCAACTTCGTCTGGCTGGCTTACATCATCTGGAATAGAGTTCTCTTCGAGCGTTGATTTTGGACCTACATCCATATATTTCCCGGACACATCTAAGTCATCGATATTAGGACTCACTGAAATATCATCTGAAAATTCTTACGATAATGAATCTTCCTCGGAAAGCATAGATCCGGTAGTTTCCGAAGCTCCAATTTCACATAAACATAAACCTATACTAGAATTGAAAGAAGATAGTACAGAGTCGGTTACTAAATTATCAACATCCAAAGAAGAATCAAATATTCATGATTCTATTGCAAAAGAATCTAGTCAGGAAGATACAAGCAATGAAAAAGAAAAGGTTACAATTTTAGGCAACAGAAATAGAACCCGCAAGCCTTATCCAGTACGAAATGATGTCAAAAAAGTCAGTACAAGTAAATTTGAATTGCCGTCAAAAATATCTTCCAATATAAGACCAACTAGAACTTTATCACATCCAGAAATTTTGTATCCTACAAGACATACTTCTATTAGGAAGGTTGTAAGACCGGTTTTAACAAAATCTAGCACAATCACACCAATTCAGATCATCGAAAGCTCAGAGCCTACAGTAGAAGAAGACTTTATTAGGCCAACAGAAGTTTTGAGCGAAAGTGAATTACCAAGTACAACAATTCTTGAAAAGACATCTATCCCATCGAGTATGTTATCACCAATTTTTGATGACATGACAACGATGGTAAGACCGATTCATCACAGTGGTAACGAAATAAAAATATCCGACGAAATCGTACCTACTAAAACTGAATTTAGAACTACAATTGTTACTTTAACGAAAACTTTATCTGAAGCACCTAAGACTGTGTCCAGCATAGGATATGTAAATTTAACTCATACTCTAACTGTTACGCATACAGAGACCAGCTTATTCACGTTATCAGAAGGTGCGGTAACGCAAACATTAGTCTTGACTAATACACACACGTCTACATTAGTTGATGTGGTAACAGAAATACATACTCAGGTACAACCTACAACAGTAATAGAAACGGTAACAAAACATATTCCTGTACCCAGAGTAGAACCAACGCCTGTGAAGGAGATAACAACTAAAACTATTATTCCTCTTGATGATATCTCCATGTCGCAAGAAGAAAATGATAATCTGATTATAAGAGACAGTGACACTACAGAAAATATCCAAAAAATTGAAGTGGAAGGTGAAAACGACAACGACACGTTCTTTGTAGTAATGAATAAATCCCAAAATGGAGGAAATGCTCCTCCAGTGAATGCTGATATAGACACTGGTGAATATGATGGCGTAACCAGAAACGAGCAGGTCAATAACAACGGTGTCTCACAAGTTCTGTTTGGAGAGATTCTGCTTGCTGGTGCACCTTATTTGGAAACTTCAAATGCAGCGAATCCAACAGGTAACTTAAATATTTATATTCTTGCTTCTAATGTATTAATATCACGGTAATTGATGTCTATATATTTTAGGTATAGCATATGGCAAGGAATGTCAGCCAGACTGTAAAGCATCCAGAAATGAACGGTGTCAGCGTATAGACGGAGTTATGAAGTGTGTCTGCAGACCTGGTTTCGCCAGAATGTTCCCCGATAGGCCCTGTAAACGTAAGTTAAATTTCTTTTACAATCCACAAAACATATTAATTGATCAATCTTAAATTGAAATTATTTGTAAAATTTATACTGCAGCTCCTCTAGCAAATCGAGTACACTACTTACTAAAATCTAAGAGTATTAAAACTGTTAGGGCCTCTTTCACAAACTACAAGTAATGTGTTGATCAGTTACTTTTAAAAATAATTTTCTGTTTTATTGAATTATGCACTCGGTTTAAGTACTGCATCATTCGATAGACGATTTTTTTATTAATTTTCTATTTAATGTTTGGGACATTTACCGGCTGGGAGAGGGGATCCTCTTCCCGCTGCCTTTCCGCCGAAATGACAGTTTGCCCTACTTGACGTTGGTGAAAGAGGCGCTTCGTGAAATTTTTTAGCAAAATCTCAGAGCCTCGAGTAAACAATACAATAGACAACTATATCCTGTTAACTTTAAATTTAATAAAGTTGCAATGTTTTTAATTATAGAAAAATATAACGATGTCAGAATAAACTTTATTAATATGTCGTCTGATCTACAAATGTTTTTGTGTTACAGCTACGTACACATACTCAGTCAAACTGGCTCTCCATTCACAAGGTGGTGAACGCCTTAAGTTCCAAAACGGCCTAGCAAACAATTCGAGCAACGAATACAACCAATTAGCAGTCGCTACTCACGAAGGAATTAATCGAATGGTGATGCAATCGGACTTGAGGGACGTATATCATGGAGTACATATTACT
Organism: Synanthedon formicaeformis; assembly: GCA_945859745.1. Lineage (NCBI taxonomy): Eukaryota > Metazoa > Arthropoda > Insecta > Lepidoptera > Sesiidae > Synanthedon > Synanthedon formicaeformis. The sequence goes on from OX243977.1 coordinate 3,595,801, forward strand.
GGTTTCCAACCTGTGGACATGAGAAATGACCAAGGAGAGCTGTATCAGGGTGTTATGAATGACTTCTACGTTCAGGTAAATTTTAGTTACTCATATTTATCATCATCCTATTTTAATTAATCCCTTTTTTTCGGACCAAGCACTTTAAAATATCCTTTATAATGTGCACTGCCAAGGTTTGGAACTCCCTGCCGGCATCTGTGTTTCCGAGTAGGTACATACAAACCAAATCTTTTCAAGGTTCGAGTGTATAGGCATCTTCTGCGTGAGCTCGCTCCATCATAGGCCTCATCTTCGCTACACGGCTGGATGCTGGCCAAGAGTCAAGAGCAAACCCATCTCTAATAAAAAAAAATCATCATTATATCAGGCGCAGGTCGTCCACCATGCTATGGCCATCTCCATAGTTTTCCAATAGGTTGGATAAGAAGACGCCGGCCACTCTCGACCTGCGGCCCTTATGGCGCGAAGCCCACACAAGAGTCGCGTCGCGTCGCGTCGAGGAACAGGCGCATAAGCGGCGCGCCGCCTCTAGCTTTCCTATAGAAATCAATGGTTGTGCGCCCACATACTGGAGAGGCGGCGGCGAGGCGAGGCGCAAAGAGTCGCGGCACGGGCGCGAATCGTCGCCAAGCGTCACCGAACTGGCGCGACATTTTGTTTGCGGCTGTGTTTAGACGTGGTCGTGTATTTATTAAATAAAAGTTAAATGTCAGACGATCTAGATCTAAATATAAAAATCATCGAACTTGTTTGATGTAACCCGTGTCATTATGACCAGACATGTTCCGACTATAGCAATAGAAACAAACAGGACCAAAAATGAGGTGAAATAGCGCAACAATTAAACGAAACTACTTAGTTAAGTAACACGTAAGTGATTTCTTGGTAAGTGAAGTTGACTGTGTAAAGAAAGCATAGCCGCCTCCGCCGCAACTCTTCACGCCTCGTCTTCGCCGCGACGCGCCTCGACGCGCCTCGACTTTTCATGTGGGCGTAGCGCCTATAAGATCGTCTGTCTAACTTGATGGTGTCTAAAACACACACGCACACGCGCACGCTCGCACGCACGCACACACGCACACTCACACACACTAACACAATCACGCATATATGTTTATATCTGTGTATTCGCATATGCATATAATAATATGTTTATATAATTTATATTGTTATCATTTTTTAATTAGGTACTGGCTCTTGTTTTGTACTTATAAACTTCAAGATGCCTAAACTTGTAATAGGCTATATAAAAATTTAATCTATTTTATGTATTTGTTAAATATTAAATGCTGTAAGATTAGTTATTAAATAAATAAATAAATAAATAAACTTGCCTCCACTCGAGTGAAACTCAAGTAAAACACGAGTCGAGTCCAAATCAAATAGTTTCATTTTTAGTCCCCGATACAAAAGAGAAACATTAATAATAATCATATTTTTACTTATCCTGCAGGCTTCTTAAATCAATAAACGTTTTCTGTGTGATCAGGTCTAAAATTCTCAAAAACAAAATATAATTTACCCATAACATAAACATCTCTAAAAGAATAAACTAAAATTTAATTATTGTACTTAGAAATGTTTTTCAATATATGTATTATTCTTTCTTTTTCAACCGACTTCCAAAAAAGGAGGAGGTTCTCAATTCGACTGTATTTTTTTAAAATGTTTTTTACCGATTATTCTTTTTTTATTTGAAAACTGGTGCTTCCCATGTGGTCCCATTTCAATTTGGTCCATTTCTGACAATGGCATCCATGAGAAAACGGTTTGAAGTCGGTTTTTTTTTTGTTAAAAAGAGTTATTTTATATAAGAATTATACACACAAAACAAACCTCAATTAGTGAGAACCGTAACAAAATTAGAACAGATTTAGAAGTTAGAAGACGTGTTCTCCTCATTCGGACCGCGTTCAGAATTTATTTTATAATAATGAAATATAACATATTTTTACCAGTCATATGTTAAGTACTACGTTCTAGATGGAACACTCAAGAAGCGATGAGTGTTCCAAGTGATTGGAGCTCCGACGTCCTACCCGTTCACAGTCTGTCATACGCGCTCGTAGAGATTAGGCGCGTTATTATTTTCAAAACCAATAAAAATGCCGTCTTGTGTGATGAGATATGAGATAGGTAAGTTTTATTAATATTGAAACGTTTAATAGGTTAATATTTAATTTGTTAAAACCGACGTGCTTATCGGGTCGGCCTTATTAATATTCAGTTGTCTACGACTTGACGTATTGACCTTGAAACTACTGCCGCGCCGTCCCCCGCCAACCCCCGCGCACCTTCCGCGTTGGAACATGAATTTAGCAAGAAAACGTAGGGAGTGCTCAATCTAGTACTTACTTAACATATCACTGATTTTTAAAAAATAAATATAATCTTCTCTTCTACCTTATATATTTTGATGACTTCCGATTTCTGACTATTGGCCTCTTCTAATTGTCTTAAACCAATTACAATTGAGGTTAACTATTTTTCAGCTCTCCGATAACGCCCATGAGAGTCGGTTGAAAGAAGTGATTGAGAAATATTTGAGAAACAACAACTACAGCCTCGGCGGTACTGACGTTCATGCGTCTGGTGAATTGATCGACAAACTTGCAGTTAGTGGTACGTAACTTCATCGTCTCCATTTTACTTTATCTCAATCTGTGAAATAAAAAAAGAATCGGAGGCAGTCATGAGGACTGCCGACAGAAGTGAAAATTTAAAATTGAGCGTCAAACGCATACACATACAATCGGGTATATGCCATTGATCTGAACTATAGATGCGGCGTAGCAAGCAGAAAGCCCCGAAATCTTTGGTAGTATTAAAATCATACTAGCACTAGCAAGCGACAGTGCGAATTCGTCCACTTCTCTCTCTTTCTCTCTCGTGTGGAGAATCTCGAGTGGACGAATTGTACTACTACCATTATTTACGGGCTACGCCGTGTCTATACTCCCAAATATACTTATAAAGTCTTTGGCTTAGAATAACAACGCCTAGAAACCGAGTACACGGATGAAAAGTGAGGCAACTTTTACCAAGCCGTATAAGCTTGGTAAGCGAACAGCTCGCGTCACTCGCGTCATAGTGCTCATAGTATTCAACATTTTTTGTATACATGTGTGCGTGTCGCCGAGCGTACTCATTACGTGTGGCTTACGCATACATCTATTCAATTTGTGCCTCAAACTCGCCGTCTTTTGATATGAAACTATCGTTCTAGGCGTTCTTATTCTAAGGTCTTTGGTATATGCAATGTGTTGTCGTGATTGCGTACGTAGGCAGCTGCGAGCGTATTAACTGTGAGCATTTAGCATGTTGCTGACGCGAACTCATATATTTTTTCCTTACCCAAAGTCGTATAACGCGGCTATAGAAGTTTTCACTTCAAAAAAATTGATTGATAGCGAAATGTAATGATATTAATGTATTGGAGCGGACCTTCTGCTAGTGGGACTAAATACTTATCTGAAAAAAAAAATATGTCAACTTCCCCACAGGACTATAGCCAGGTCCTGGACCATTCGAGACTTTGCAAGACCCAAATTTAGGCCACGCCCCCTTTTTATAATGTTTTGTTAAAACACTGGCACAGTGGCAGGCTGCACTACGTTGCGCAGTCACATCGTATACTCATACGATGCTAAAGCCCGTCACAAATGTATATAGCTATAATATATATTACGTTATACGTTGGTGACGTCATAGAAATACATATTCTATGACGTGTGTGCGGTCACTCCAATATTTGTATAGAAAATATATTGTAATATGCCTTGCTATAATTTATATTAATATATATTATAGCTACGTGTGTGACGGGCCTTATGCTCAAAGACCACTGTCAAAAATGTCACTGCTCTGTATGTGAATAAGGACTACTGAAACCCATTCATCTATTCTCGATTATTCCTTATTTTCTATGAATTAGCAACGATCTTTTATAACATTGGTGTTTCTTATATTAATAGTAATTTCCTATCAATTGATTCCTGCCTTTTTTTATTGAAAATAGTGAAATTTTATAAGAAATTTGTGTCTAAACTTTCCAGATTTCGATGAATGCGTCAGCAGTCAGTTCCACGACTGCTCCGAACATGCTCAATGCTTTAACTTACGTGGGACATACACGTGTAGCTGTTTGGAAGGATTCGCAGATCTTAGCGTTAATACATTGTATCCTGGACGGATCTGTTCTGGTAAGAAGATGTAAACAATTGTTTAATCTGCACTGTGTTAGGGCCGAGCGGTGCGGCAGCGGCCCGGCGCCTGAGCGGTGCCGTTGCGGCAACCTACATACAAATATCCGTAGCCCAGTCGTATTAGGATTTGACATGGAAAAAATTCCAAGCAGCAATTTTCCTTCGGGACTCGTAAGAAGGGGTCAATTATTAATAATCAATAACAATAATTATTATTAATGTTAATTATTATTGATTATTAATAATAATAATTAATTAATTAATTAACATTAATAATAATGATCATTGTTGATGAATAAGAATTGATTAATAATAAAGAACTAATCAATAATAAACGAGAATAGAATATTTAGGTTCACCCCCCACCTTTTTTTGGGTCCAAATCGAAAAATATTGATTCTAGGGAAATAGTGATAAGGACCAAAATTGTAGGAAATTTAATTCCAAACAACTTCGGTCGTAACCATTTTTCGTGTAAAATTGAAAATAAATGAGTTATTCAGTAAACAAAAATTCCCCCTTAAATTCAAGATGGCGGATGACGCAATAGGGTGAGGATCCCGAAAACCGAAATGTAGACTGCCAGTGACCCCCTCAAACGTATTCCGAAGGAAAATTACTACTTGGAATTTTTTCCATGTCATCCCTTTATTTGATCTAATTCGATTGGGCTTCCATGGCATGCTACACGATGAGGTTCGGCGACGCACCGCACGCTCGCTAGTCGAGACGAGGCGGACGGAGAAAGAAATGTTTTATATCATTTGCCTATTACCAAAATCAAAACTTATTGTTTTCACCCCTCTTTCCAGTCTTATTACCAAAAAATGTCTTAAAAGTGAGAATAAAATGTGTAACATTGTATTTTCAGCGGAGCCGGTTGGTTGTGCACTTTGCAATTATCATGGCTCCTGTTATTCAAGAGATGACCAACGCGTTCTATGCGAATGTTTCCAATGGTACGCCGGCAGCACCTGTCATATAAATCTTAAAGGTAAGGTGATAAAGGGGATAAAGGGAGTGATAAACGGGGTGATAAATCGAGTGATAAAGGGAGGGATAAAGGGAGTGATAAAGGATAATAAAGGAAGTGATAAAGGGAGAAAGACACAGGTGAAAATTATAATACACTAGAGTAAAGAAATATGCGTCATAAAGAGCTGTTCCAAATAAATGTGCATAAAAAATTACGTATTCTGGTATTGCACAGTTTTATAGCCAACATACTTCTCAAACAACACCAACCAACCATGTAAGTTTTCTAACTTGAAAAGTAGAAAATTCAAATTATGACATTTTATTAGGGAATAGAAAATAGAATGATCTCGTAATCCTATATTCTAAGACCTAAGCCGTTATAATATTGGTTTTCAGTGGTGTTAATATCTCTGGTGGTGGCCGGAGCAGTTCTGACGATAGTACTGGCAGTTTGTGCTGTGGTGGCATGTCGAAGAGCGCGACCTCCTCAGCGGTCCATCGTTGCCTGCATTCAGGGAATGCCGGGATTGCATCAGGTAATTAAAAAATGTGATCTTTATGTGACCGTAAAGAATACAGATGAACTTAACCATTGAAAAACGAAAAGTAATTCTTAGCTTTTATTATTTGGCGCAGTCGCAATTTCAGTAAATTTGACAAACATCTAAACATTTAGGGCTTAACAAGAGGTTTAGGGCGCTGTTAAGGGCCTTCCATTGCGAGCGGAGCGAACCTATTAAGGACTCCGTTTAAACTCGCATGACTAAACTGCATACTTGTGTTTCCACCATCAAATAGGCAAACGCTAGGAGTCAGCGAGCAAAAAGAGTCGTGCGAGTTAAGCGGCATTAGGCTTGTCCAGGCATTGCAGAGCTTCGGGCATGTTCCTGGAAGCTTTTAATCATGGTTTTTATGCCATCAAGCGCAAAAGAATAACTTTTTTATGTATCGTGTATCCGTAATAGTTTTTGCAGAGTTCTGAGTTTGTTTGCGGACAAAGTAGTTAGTCAAACTCTCATATTTGGGCAAAAGTGCACCAAATTAGGAATATATAGTAATGTACGTTTGTTCCTTCAGTAACTTATATTTACTTTATTTTAATAAATTCTGGTTTTAATTTTAAATTTTCATATTAAGGTAATTTTGGTTTAAATGACAGACTTTAAATATATTTTCATTAAAAATTTCAGGGTGCGATTCCCAAGCAAAGAGCTGATCGACGAGCATTGATTAACGAGCGAGCGGAATCGGGGGATGCGGCTAGTGTGCAGAATGCTTCTTTACCTTATATGCCGACTAAGGTAATACAGGTTGTCATTTCGCACCTTCGGAAATACAAGGGCATAACTGCACTTTTTAAAGTTAATTTTTATTCATTCAATATCGTATTCATCTGCTTATATTTCTTTTAAACAATTCTTTATCAAATAAGCCCCATAGTCTTGTAATTTTTTTTATTTAATAATGTTTTAAAGACATTTCTACGTATATTTTAAGTTTAACTCTTTTAAAAAAAAATGTTAGTTATGCCCTTGTCTTATCGAAGGTGCGATTTGTTTTAAGAGTTTGGTAGAATAAAAGTAAAGAAGAATAGGGGATAAGGAGGGAGCATAGAGGATGACCTTTGTACCTTTCACTCCCACACCGAAACACAATTGCATATTTATTTCATCATCATCTCAGCCGCAGGACGTCCACTGCTGGAGTTCTGCGGTGCTTATGTTTGGGCAAAACCAACACGTGTCCTTATCAGGTTGTGTGTCCACCTTATGGTGGACATCTTACTTGCCAGTCCGCGAATTCCACTCGAGAACCTTCCCAGCTGCCGTCGGCTCTCTGTACTATGTGTTCTGCCACTTCAATTTACTGATCCGATTCCTTATGTCGGTAACTGTGTTACGTATACGGATCTCGTAATTTCTGATTCGATCTCGTATTGTAACCCCGAGCATGGCACTCTAAATAGCTCCTTGAGCTTTCTTACGAGATCCAATTAAGACCACGTTACAGGCCCATATGCCATCATTGGCAACACACATTGGACGAAAACTTGCTAATCTAAAAATTTTTGGATTAATTTCATGTAGGTATAAAATTTCTTATAAACTGTTTTTATAGCGTTGCTCGTCGAGCAGTAAGCAGTGCGTAATGTCGTCGCCGCCTGCGCATGACGCGCCTCCCCCTCCCCCGCACGTGACGCACGCCCCGCACCCGGCACACGCACCGGCCGTCATGATACCCCGCGCGCGTCTTCACCCGCACCATACTGACAGGTATTATAATACTAAACGAGGAATTCTTGTATGCCACGACGATCTCGCAAACGACTAACGATTTTGACGAAAATCTAGGGTTAGGTTTTTTAGGTCTAGAAATCGATCTGCCAAAGTTTTATCTTCGAGAAAATTATTTTTTGGTAGTTTTTTTTTTAATGGAACGGTTACAAAAGTAATACATACCGCTTGCTCGTTTTCTAATATTTTGATTGTATTATTAATTATAGTATTCTTGATTTTTGTTCTATAATGTTTCAGACTTTCTTTCTTACATGTAAAAAACTAAACCTTTCATTTCGCTCGGTCGCCCAGTCTTTTTAAATGTTATTTTTTTATAATAAACTTTGGCATGACGGTACTTAGATGGGTACAGAGTCAAGTAAAAACAGACGCAATACCAAGGGGCAATGCACAAAATAGAGACAAGATTAGGAGAATGGTATATTGCATTATTTATTTACATTCCGAAACTCAACGGGTAATTCCATGGTAACTCATGTTACATTTTTACTTCCCTATTGAAACTAACAAAGCTAGCATACCATATTTATAATTATATCAACTACCCCCTTAATGGAAATTTCGTTGTTATAAAGCATAAAATGTGGGTCTCGTTTTATTTTGAATTTTCTAGGTTTAGTTTTTTTTAGTTTCAATAAAAATTGTTGGTAACTCACGTTACCTTTGGCGACATTAGCTTTTAGGCTAGTATGTACCCAATAAAAATTCTGTTCCTTTTAAATTAAATGAGAATATTAAAAATCAAATATGTTTTTATTAAATGTCTTACATATGAGATCATTAGCAAAATTAATGGTTTTAGAAACACGCATTTTTGTAAAGAATTAAATAATGGTCACTCATGTTACATGGATTTACCCCAACGACACAAGCTCAATGACATATAATTTACGCAGTGTGTAACTTTTAGAACAGATGCCTATTTATTGTTACTTTTTTCAAGTTACCATTAAACTTTATTAATTCAACTTCGTCTAATTCGAATTTAGATTTTAATTTTGTAGTTTCCGTGTGTTTAATGAGTAAACTTTATCTTAATTTCAGTCGCGATAATATCGCCAGAAAACGTAGCATGGAACTGACCAACGAGGACAAGTTAATCAGTTATTTGGAATCGGGAGCCATAATTGTCAACGATGAGGTATTTAACTGCCGTCAGGCGGGCTGCCTGAGTGTCTGCGTAATGCAGTGTGCCCTGCCACTACTTTCCAAATTCAAACTGTTGTCATTTTTTAAATGTGTAGTAAGAATGTCTAAGTATAAATAAATTGATCTTTTACAGATGCGTAGAAAGCACAGCATGGAATCCTCATACAGTGCGCAGAAGGACAGACACAATAAACAAGGTATAACTTTTCGGTTTAAAAAAACGAGAATATACGGTGCAAAATAACAAACGAACAAACTCATTTTTGCATTTATAATATTAGATAATATTAGTTGGGATGAAAGCTTAGGGGTTGAAAGAAGAGTTGGCTCCTAAGAGAGTTAAGAAATCTCTAAACATCTAAATTATAGTAATAAAAAAAAACTGTCAGTCGTAGGACTTTTTTTTAATTTTATTTTTTATAATTTTCCCCTAAAGGTTACACTACCCTCAGGAGTAGTTTATTTTCATTCATTTTTTTACAATAATTCAAAAATAGATTACAATACAATATTATCTACATTAATATTAATATTAATTATTATTATTATTATTTTTATATATGATAAAATAGCCAATTTTTATTTGAGGGTGGAGAGGGGAGTGACCCGTACCCCCTGACATAATCAAGGATCTTTTTTATCGGTATTAAATTTTTCTCATAGACTTAAAGACTTAAAAAATATAATACTAATTAAAGTTAATTATTGATTCTAAACAATGGGTAATTAATTTTACCCATATTAAACATGCGCAACGCGCTTAAAAAAAATTTCATAAAAAAAAAACATTTTCAGGAGCATTGGTTTCTGCTGGATTTAAAGTGTCAACGACAATTATTAGAACAGAGGAATCTACGCTGAAGGGAGATAGAGACGACTGTTCTTCTGTACACAAAGCAGACCTAGAAGCGGAATTGGCTAGATTCGGATCTCTTAGGAAATCCTACAGGTATGAGTTAGTATTTTGTACCTATTTTTTTTTCAATATGTTCAATAAACACAAAAAACATAAAAAGCATAGCATAATCAAATCACATATTATTATTAATATAAATAGTAAGGAATAGGTGACTGCCTTAATCAATCGTATTCTTGTAGTCAAGAAGAGCTGTCAGAGTGGACAGACGCTGAAAGAAGAATTGGAGAACTGTAAGTTCATTGTTTTTAATCTGAGACTTCTTTTTTGCTATTATAACTCTGGTATTAAAACTGTCACTGACTATCCTCTGACTGCGACTTATCTATACTATACTATATTAAAGCTGAAGAGTTTGTTTGATTGTTTGGTTGTACGCGCTAATCTCAGGAACTATGATGTTACAAAGTATATTACTGTAAAGTTTTATCAAAATCATTTCAGCAGTTTTTGTGTGAATGACTTTTAAATATCGTTACTCTTCAACTCACGCTACTCTTAATAATAATATTCAATAATCGTCAATAAAAAAATGAAATAGCGTATTTTTGCACTTATTTTCATCTCAAAAATAATCGCTGACAAAGCAGATAATATCCTCAGTCATAAACTGTGCAATCTGTCTGGCTACAGTAATCACCCGACTCATAGAAGCCCGCCTAAAAATAAAAGCTCGTGTGATATGTTTCCATTCGTAATTTCACTATCCCGTCCCTTATACTATCGAGATTTGCAGTACGTTTGCGACCTCTATGACGTTGCCTATGATGTTTATATGCGATTGTAGCCACCATTGTAAATTAATCTGTTGAATTTTATTTTAAAGTTGATTTTTTTAATGTTAAGATCAACAGACAGGTTACCGCTGATAACACAAGCAACGCCACAGGAGCTGAAGAATATAGTAGGATTAAGGATAAGGATTAGGACGGGATAGGGTAATGCTCTCTGACATCCCTTACTTACCGAAACTCATTCAACAGCACACGTGCTGTTTTTTCACGGAGCTCTCCTGTAAGGGGGTTATTACTGCAGCAAGTGCAGGAAGACGGGCTTCCCAAATGACTGCTCAACGTAGTGTGCCCTTTCTTAGCGGTTGCCAAAAATAAGCATGTTCCAAATTTGGTTAGGTCTGACTATGTTGACAGTCAGCCAGGATAAGCGATTTTAAAAGTATAGATTAAATTAGCCATAAAACAAAAATTGTAGAGGAATTTTTACATATGCATTATCTTAAACTCCATGCGTAACATTCTTTTGTGGTAGATTTGGTTCTAAGACCATATTCAGAAGGCAATTTTTTTCTAATTCCCAGTACCTTGTCAGAAGCGAGATCTGTAGGAGGAACGCTGCCAGCTAGCACAGGACGCGCGGCTTCGTCTACTCGTCTCACCCATCAGGTAACTATAATTTCTTTTCTACCACAAATATGTATCGCATTGTAGCTAGATCTTTGAATCTCAGAGCACATACGTCACCTTTAATATTCAGGAAGCAAACACGATGGCTGAACGCGACCTCGGCTCCACTTTCCTCCTGCCCCACGTGCACCTCTACAAACCTGACCTTGTGGGTATTGCTTCATTACTTTATCTACTTCATTTAACAGCTTCAAATTTACAAATTTCTCGCTTACTATTTTTTTTTAGTTTTAGTTTCAGAGGACTAATTTTCTAGTCTTCACTTTTTCTAGTAATTTTAGCGGATCATTAAATATATAGGCTGTCATGTGAATAGTGATGGATATAGGGCAGATCATGGCCTTTCAGAAAAACACTATTTGAAATCACAAAACGCACTGATTTTGATAGTTTTATAAAAAATATGAAATAAGAGACACTTTACGACTGTGTTATGCAAAACTATGATAAAAAAATGGATTTATTGAAAAAAAAAATTAATAAAAATAAAAACAGTAACTCTAAATTCTGTGGAAAAAAAACAATGAAAGCAGTTTTTATGGATACTTTACCTTTGTGTACAAGTACGTGCAAGGTTGTCCATTAGGGGCGCGTATAAAGAGAAATAGGCAATCCTAGATTTAAATTTTATCTAATTAAACAACGTCCAATTTAAAAACTTTTTCAAAATAGATAAATGCATTATAAATTAAAGCGAAGACTCGGACAGAAAACATAATATAATGAAATTTTCTCGATAGAAAAAAAGTGAACTCTCATTTCCATCAATTTTAGTTTTATTTTCAAAATGACACACATTACAAAGCTAAAAGTGTATCAGTAATTTCACTTCACAGATTATCTAATGCTTTAGGTATCAATTTTTCATTTCACATTGTAGTTTACGAATAATTAATATTTAATACTTTTGGCACTTATAACATTTTTATTGAGCGAGATGCGCTATCTTCCGTCGCATGTTGTGCGTAGTTGTATTTTTTTTATTTTATGTCTTATTTTACTTATTTTGTGTCACTATCACGTCCAAGAGGCCACGCGGGTGAAATTAAAATTTTGTTTGCTTTATACGCACTCTTAATGATGGGACAGCCTGTATATTGACACATAGTACGGAGAGCCTCGGGCCTCTGGGGCTGGAAGGTTCTTCAGTGGAGGCCACGGAACGGCAAGCGTAGCAAGTAGGACTGATACTGGCAACTGGACTAATACTGACTGGACTGGCAAGTGCATGTGGACAGATGACCAGACAAGGGCCGTGGGTTGGTGGTGGACCTAGGCTGCTTCTGACCGGTCTTTTTGGAAAATTATGAGCGTGGCTAATGTCCAGCAGTGGATGTCCAAAGGCTAAAATGATAATGATGATTGTATATTATCCATCAATAATATAGGAATTAATAGCAGGAATCATCGATACTAATAATAAATCTGTAAGGGTTGGTGATGGAGTAAGTTACTTTGTTTTCAGATATCGTGTTTATAGGCTCTATACATGATACTGAAACTAAATTGACGATTTTTAGAATTTTTTTCTGTATGTATGTATGTTAAATTTTTCATAATATGACAGTGCAGATTACCTACCTACCTATATAAAAAAAATCGAATTTCGAATAACATTATTCGATATTTGAAAAATAATTACATAATATTATGAACTGTTTTATTTTTCAGACGAGTGACGTGTCAGAGTTCGATTCTTTGTGAAGCCTGTTGCAGCCTTCACAATTTGGTCTAGAGCACATCACAATATGTACACATTTTTTGAATATTAATATACATGAATAGCAAATGAATAAATGAATCGTAAATGAATATATAATAGTAAATGAATTCTCGAGTCAAATGATAAATGAAGTTTGCTATTATGTAAAAACATAAGGCCTTTCTCGAAAATGGCTGCTGGAATGATTTATGAAGTAACTTTTGTGTCTAAACTGTATTTGTGACACAGAACAGTTAAGACTCACAAATTAATTAATCTGTGACTTCGATCCATGTTTGTTTCAATGACATTTGTGGTATGTATTTAAATCTTATTTTTAAGATATTAATATTAGTCAAAATTATGTATAGAATAATTGATTTTATTTTATTGTAGAAAGAGGTGTGATGTCATTTAAAATCGTTTTCTTACTTTATAGTTTAAATGAATGGGCCTCGTCAATTGAAAATATATGTAATATCTCGCGACTATGTCAAATATTTTATCAACTCTAAATTCTTAAATTTGAATATTCTTCAAATTTAAGAATTTAGAGTTGATAAAATATTTATCAAAAGTCAAAAGATAGCCTTATTTTCTTTTTGTTTGACTCCATTAAACCCTTTTATGATTATAATTATAGTTACTGTGTTTTCAATTCGTTAATTGGTGGATATAAGTATATAAAATGGAAAAAAATTAAATTAAACTTAAAATATATAAATTGTACATAATTTATATCAACAATTCAAATTAGGCTTTACTCTATACATATATAAACACATAATTTACAATATTAATTTTTTTCGGCGAGAACTCGTCAAGAGTGTTGACTAAAAATTTGTTGACGATACAAATGATGTCAATTGTTTATTTTTTCTAGAAACTTTTTTAAAACTATGTCTATTTTATTTTGACAAGTCGCTCTGAAATCGTTTACTGGCTAATTTGTCTGCCCTATTAATCTTATGAATAAAATTACACCTTAATATATCGAAGTGATGAAAACGAAATTTAAAAATGCCATAATATTGTATAAACATTTTTAGTTTTAAGCTCTACAATGAAGACTATTTGAACGAGAAATCGAAAACGTAGTCTAATTTTTATTTATTGAAAAAAAGATTTCTTGTTTGAAGATTTTTCATTCATCAATTATAATTATTTATGACGAGTATTTTAAAGTACCTGTTGACTTTGTGAAAAATATTGTTAGAAAACTGTAACGCGACCAATACAAAGCGTAGATGGAAGCAAAAACTTAGAAGTGGATGCACTAAGTGGATCATTTGGGCAGTAAACACCCTCTTACAGAAGAGCACCGTAAAATAACAGCATATGTGCTGTTGTGTTTCGGTGAGTGAGTAAGGGATGCCAGAGCCCATTACCCCATCCCTCCCTTATCCCTTATCCTTAATCCTTCTATGATCGGCACCTATGGCGTTATTTGTGTTATAGGCGACGGTTGCCACCTACCATCAAGTGAACTGTCAGCCTGTTTGTCGACCTTATCATAAAAAAGATAGGCAACAAGATAAAAAAACAAATGGCTCCATAAAAATAAACGCCTAAATACTTATACCCCACAAATAAAATTTCAATATCAAACATATCGATGCTTAACAACTAAAGGGCCAAAAATCAAAATTACACTTTTTACAGGAGTTAATCGAAAAAAAAATATTTTTTGTCTATTTTTTTCTTATTAGCTAATATATCAAGTATATATATGCATATTATACATCACTAGAAGCGTATTTTTAAGTAGTACTAAATGTTCTAAGTACTTTTATAATAAATTGAATACTAGAAGAGAAATAAGCATATAAGTTACTTTTAACAAAACCAACCATAAAACAACCATAAGTCTTTTTGCAACATACAGTATGAAGGATTTTGATTGTATTTTTGCAATAAAAACATTTTTGGATTATTTGTTTTATGACCCCTTAGTTTTTAAGCAGCGATATGTTAAAATAGTGTCCACAAATGTATTAAAATTTTTCATAACAACTGATTCCTTATTTTTACGTATCACGTGTATGCAAGACAGTGTCCTTTTAGCGACTGAATGAAACTGAGTTCATTGGACTCAGTATATAAAGTCCATTCGCTGATAACGAGTCACTAATCTAACTTTTTGGTTCCATCGACTATTTAAAATATGAATTAATGGTTATATGTGGTTTTACTGAACATACCTACAATATCTGTTTTTAGCAAAGACATAGGGAATATTATTAAATCCAGTAATTAAATTTATCAATGTAAATATTTTAAAATATATCCTTGTATTGTTACTAGTTAATGTACTCTTATCATTATTATAAAGCAATTTTTGTTACGTAATGTATTTCGTTGATTTTTGTATTTTTTGTTTAATAAACTATAGCGTTATTTATAAGCTGTTTTATTTTCCTTAAATATTTTCATTATACACGAGACAATGACCAACATTAAATATTAAAAATAAATATGATACATGGATTAAAAATAAATATGATCAAAACTGCTTATTGGCGAGACCTCCTATCACTTTTCTCCCATTTCGTGGATCCCATGGGATCCGAATCCTAGGATAATTCTATTGCCTGTTGCATGGGATCCCATTGTATTTTTTACCTCTCTTTGCTCTATCTCACCATCAGGTGATCCGTCAGTCTATATGATGACCTTACTGAAACTCAGCTTTTTCGCAAATATTTGCTAATCATATAGCCTTCAGAGTCGGATTTATCCGACAATTATTTTCGTGTTCATTTCGACAGAGTATATACTTATACTCATATGTGACAAATTCCTCTACTTGCTTGTAATGTTTTTTTTAAATACCATTGCGTTGTTTTCTCTTAAAAAAAATACGAGTCAAGCGCTAGGGGCATGACAACTACAAAACCAAGGGGTTAAAGGGTTAAAAAACTGCCTTAGGTAAATACACTGGACCGTAAAGAAAAAGGGTCAATTAGAAAATCTTCAATAATATCTTCAAAAGTATCTGACCTAGCTTTTATGAAATAAAGACTAAATTAAAGCTAAACTAAATAAATTTTATTTTTATTTGAGCACATTAAAATATTCTTTAATATAGACTTTATTTCATAAAGCTAGGTCAAGTATTTTTAAAGATATTGAAGGTTTTCTAACCGACCCTTTTTCTTTGCGGTTCAGTGTACCTACATAGTAGGTACGACTCACCGAGCGATGACTATATAAGTAAATACAAATAAAACAACATTTCAAATATGAGACATAGCGTTTTTATTCAATATTAAATAATTAAAGTTTGATCGATAGAATATCCAGCGTACAAATACAACGTGAAACAATTTGAATATTGCAACTTAAATCAATTTTGAAACTTAATATAGCATAGCAACTTTGACACTAGCTTAAAAATTTATTAACACCAATCATTTTAAGCACACTGACGTAAATTTAATGTAATAATTAACTATATTTTATACATAAGTATAATTATTATCAAGCATAATGTCGGGACTTTTAAGCGCTTACGAAAAATCCAATCAATCGCTTTGAAGCTGGATTGAAGCCGCTTTATGCTTTTTTCGTACAATCACAATATGTATAATATTTTTAAATTTGTTGTAATGGCTTGGAAAGAGGCGTATTGGGGCATGATTGTGTGTTTTTTTTAAGTGACTCATTTGAAGACCATTTATGATTTTCTGAGTCTTCATAACAAATATAATAACAACAATCTTCACTATTGCTTTTATATTTGTTATTGAACGATTGAAAAATTAGCATTTTAGGAAAAAATAGTCACTACGATCGACATAAATATATTTTAGCCCCAACTACCTCCATATATTGTACACAAAAAAATGAGTTAAGTGGCCAAACTGTACGAAAGGGCAAATTTAGCATAAAAGGCCCGGACATCTACTTTTATTTTCCCTCGACCATAAATTTTCTGACCTTATAGACAAAAAAATTTAAGAACTTACGACTCGCATGTAAGGTTTTACGTCGCATTTTGGAGATTTTTTTGAAGTTAACACTTTTTTCTAAAGGTGTTCGTTCGTCATTCATATAAAGTTTCATTATATCTAAATTGTTAAATTGTGTGGAAGTGAGCAAGCTGACTCATTTAGAAAACGCGTTACAGTTACATCTGATTACAAATCGCAATGATCTGCAGCCAACTATATTATTTATAATATACTTAGGTCTTAAAAAATTATTATATTACTACATAATGAAAATAATTAACTTAAAACAATAATAAATTTTCATCCAATAAATCAAATACGCAAAAGAAATAAATCCTTACTAGATGTTAATAATAATAAAAACGAGCAATAACAATAATAGATTGTCGCCAAAACTTTCTAAGATAAAATCATATACAAATGGTTTAATTTAAACAAATCCTATGAAATTAAGTCATGATCCAGTGAAGTCTTAAGGATAAGATAAAAATTCTTACTTAGCATAAATTTCCTAAGCTTACATACAAATACCACCCTGATCTTATCTGACTTCATTTTCATCTCCCAACGAATATCTATTACCCTTAAAATGATTTAAAATATTGATTTCAATTCTATTACTTAAGAAACAATTCCGATACCTAACACTTTGTTGGTCTCAACTTCCATTAACATCTAAATCTCCATACACAACTAGGTACATCCCCAAACTCTTAAGAATTCTCTCAGATCTCAGAAATCACTAAATGCTTTGTACACACCAATTAATAATTTCAAAATAACAAAATTAATATACATTACCTGTGGTTAAATTAACAATAATATACACATTTTGTTTATACCTAGTTTTTGAGTATTTTAAATTCACCCATATAGTTGGCTGCAGATTAAGTACAGCTAACTTAGACTATATTTTGTATCCCTATCTATCTACTTATAAGAAATTGTGCATAATCGTCAAAGTAGACATCCTCTTCATTTGTTACGAGAGGTTTCCATTTTTCCATCTCCGAAACTTCACCAAATATCAAAACGTCTATTACCAAAACTTCTAAGTACATTGTATTCATACAAAATGATTTTATATCTACCATAGTGATTAACGTTGCTTTGACAAGCATTACTCATAGTCTAAGCTAAGCGCTATCTATTAGTTCTAATAGGTCGAAGTAATATGGACCAGAGTCGTATAAAGTACGACAGCTCAGTACAAAACTAGTTGTAACAACAAATAAACGCCCGACCAATATTTGATCAATACTTTGTCGAATGTTTGTATTAACACTTAGTACAAATGTCTACAATAGTGTTTTAGTACGTGATCCAATCGTAGCAGAAATATTTTAAGGGCCACCTCTAGTGTCCGATTCCCGAAAAAAACTGGACAACTGACTTAAAATTATTAAATTGCTTAAATTCAGTTTATTAATTTATATTTAAAAAAGTGATTTACAAAAGCACAAGCTAATGTCCGCGACTACGTCTGCGTTTAAAAATATAATACCTACATAATGCCTGACATTTATCACTGATGACGGTGGCGCAATTTTTTAAAATTTTTAAACGATCCCTCGGTAACGTTTTCCCAGGATAAAAAGTATCGTATAATATGTTAATCCAGGTCACAAACTATCCTTGTGTCCAATTTCAACCAAATCTGTTCAATAGTTTTTAGGTGAAGTAGTGTAACATACATCGTTCCATCCATCCTTACAAATTTTTCGCATTTATAATATTAGTAGCATTAAATTTCCCATTAGCGTATTTGATACGTATTTTGTGGTAATTTTTACCAATAAAACCAAAATTGAAATAAATTCAGTAGTCAGTGTCGTATTTCTTTGTTTATCAGAATCAATAAAAATATAAACATATCAATTTTAGTTCAGAGACAGTTGTATTGGAATCGGGCACTAGAATTAGCCAAATTCATAACAGTGTTAAGTAAGTGTATAAAAATGGCTCAGTACTTTAATTAGCACCATAAGTAATAGTGATGTATCGATTCAACGTAGCTTAAACATGAAGTGATATAAAGCTACCTTAACAAACGCATTAACTGCAGAGAAGCGCTAAAACAACAGCTATGCTTATTGATAAAACACTTTATGCTACTCATTAGGACCACGACCGTCATATTATTTCATTGTTTGAGGTTCAGAAATGCGGAATAGAAAAGTTTTATTTTTTAAGTGCGTCATATAATACACATATAACAGCCATATTCTCATTAGCCTTGATCTCTATACAGGTTATCGACAAATAACGATATTCTTATTAGAGTATAAGTTTATGTCAATAATGAACCATATAGTCTTCTTATTAAAGAGACAAGTTCTTAAAGATTGCAAGAAGTAAGATAGTCGTTCTATTTCAAATCGTTCTATGTAATTTTGAAAAAGTTTGTGGTAAAATATGTATCTAGATGATATAGTGATTAAACTGGAACTTGTCCGGGATAAAATCGGACAAGACAAGAGGCATACTGTAGTTGATCATTTACATAGAATAATAATATATTTTAACAAGTTTTCAGTGTTATAACACTCGTTATTATTTCTTATACGAGTGAAAGATACGACACTTATAAGCCTTTGGTGTATTAAGCCTTTGTCTTATGTCATAGTTTTAGCATCAACATTGATTTTATCTGCTATAAAAGTTATCATTAATTTTTTTTTGTCAATTTGAAATTCAAACAATAAATTCATAAAATATGCTCGCGAGGAGAAAAAGATGATTACTCAATTTTTATATTTCCTATTAAAGCAATTTAAATTTAATCAATTATTTAAAGTAGTTCTTAAATCATTTACAATAACCATTAATTTACAGACTTCAAAAGAAGTTTTATTAAAATATATTACAATAAAAAGTACATTTCTCAATCAAAATATAAACACGATAACAGAAGCAGTGCTATAAGACAAAATTATTTTATTAATAATAAAAACAAAGTATTCAGTTTAAGAGAACATCTTAGTACTCGTAGTTGCCCCGAACCCGATACAATTTAATTGGATCATATCTTTAAAAAATGTGCATTGCTTTTGGAACTTTTATTGATTATAACTTGATGAAATAATATTGTAATTATATCCTGTAGTATATCAGACAAACGATTAAGGATTATTCCTGCATAAAAGTGATCGAGATATTAAGAATGCACATCTTTCAAAATTTGATACAATAGTATTTGTAACGTAAAGAGGAACAGTGCTACCAATTAAATATTTTATTTGTTAGCGGCATCTTCTAAACTTGAATGTGGTGATTTCGCTATCATTGTTAACGACCTGGAAAGAAAAAAATGTTAAATAAAAAAAAAACAGATAATTAACAAAATAGGTCACACAATTTTTTTATACACATTCCACACAGCACCATCTAGTTCCACAGTATGGATGTATTATGAATACCAGACAGTTGATATACTACATAGATTACTTTTTTTTGTAAACACATACATATTATAAATTCAAAACTTCCCTGACTCAGGTACAAAGGTAAATGTTAATACATAAACATTTGCCCCTAGCGGGATTCGAACCCGCGACCGTTTGGTTAACAGCTACGGTTACTAATACTAACCACTAGATCAAACGTGTCGTCAAATTATGGTATCGTTAAAGTTAATGAGTGTACGATTTTTAAACTAAATTATATAGATTTTTATTTAGATATTTATAAATTTCACTAAAGAGACAATGAATGGATTGTGATTAGTCATGGAGAATTCAAATAAAGAGTGAAGCCGTTGGTTTTTGGTGTTAATTCTTTTGACGATGGGAAAAAACTTTTACCTGAGGACCAGAAATTTGTGAACAAACACTTCTAAGGTGTTTTCACCTCAATACAATATGGGCTTCGTAAAGGTAGCTGTGTATAAATTCTTGAAAAACATTGCTCGAATTCTTAGGCGACGGTAGCCACCTAAGACCGTAAGCCTGCCTTCCATAATTGCCCACCAGAAAATATTGCCTTTTATCACAATCCATCAGTTATTCCTACCAACTAATGGTAGGTACTACATATGAGAAAAAAGAACATTCATTTTTCTTTTGAAATTGGTGTAATAAATGAGATATATCCTTACATACTAAATGTAAAAGTTAATTAAAGATAATATTGATAAATTTAAATATACACTCGTAAATAATTTACTATAATACACATAAATAATATCAGTATATATTATGAATAAAAAAGCTCCCTTGTTAATCAGTACGAGTAACCTCATTAAAAATATCAAACGGAATTCTCTCAAACACAAGACAAATTATAAAAAGAAATACATACTTACTCGTATATGTTGCAATCGCAAATAAAATTATAAGTGATAAAATAAACAATGAAAACGAAGAAGCAAATTAAAAAGCAACCAAACAATTATTGAAAATTGATGTACCTATTTTTTCTCGATATTATCTTGAGAGTGACTCAAACAATAGCAGCTGCAATCATAATGACAATATTTAGAAGGTACATTTAAAAAAAATAGAAGAGAATGTATAAACAAATTAAATAATATCGATGTGGCATAAGATATTTTTGAATTACCTACTTTTTTGGGATATAACACATATAGAAAAACTAGAAATAGAAGTGCAAATTTTACTAGTAATCAAAATGAAAAGCAAGTAAATAGTATTAATTAAGTAATAATAATGTGTTGAGGTTGTCAACTACACTGAACCGCAAAGAAAAAAGGTCGGTTAGAAAATCTTCTATATCTTCAAAAGTACTTGACCTAGCTTTATGAAATAAAAACTAAATTAAAGAATATTTTAATGTGCTTAAAAATAAAAATAAAATTTATTTAGTTTAGCTTTAATTTAGTCTTTATTTCATAAAAGCTAGGTGAGGTCCTTTGAAGATATTGAAGATTTTCTAACCGACCCTTTTTCTTTGCAGTCCAGTGTATGTGTAATATTTTGATATTATAATCAGAGTAAAGTATAGAAGTCTGCCATAAGAGACATGCGATGCAAGAATATGAACAATTATGAAAATGATTTGTGAATAAAAAAATAACCAAAAAATATTAACGATGAAGTGAATGTGAAGTAACAATATACAAAATTTCACATCAATTGAACATATTGAAGTTAGTGAAATCCCTTTGTCTATATATAACTAATATTATAAAGAGGAATGATATGATTGTTTGTTTGCATTGAATAATCTCTGAAACTACTGGACCAATTTGAAAAATTCTTTCACTGTTTGAAAGTTATATTATCAGCGAGTAACATAGGCTACATTCTATAAGTTTGGTGTTTTTTTTGGGGGGGAGGGGCGTATGGGGGGACTAAGCATCCTCCGACGTAATCGGGCGTCGTGGGTTAAGACAAGGACTAACCTCAGACCGAACACAATTTTTACCAAAATGACCGCAACCTAATATCCTATGTATTGCGCAAATTTTTGTAGTTCTTCGGAGATAATAGAACAGATTTAAAATTGGAAGGTTTTTCTTAAATATTGTGTAAAATATGAAAAAAGAAAAAAAGTAGCCGATTCAAACTTTAGTGTAGAACTAAGTTAATGAATAAGCCTAAAAACAAAAGTAGTTGTCAAGGAAAATTTTTAGTAAGTTTCTTTAGCAGTATCGTACAAATTTTTTTTCTCAGAAAATGAATTTTTTTTATAAATCTGCCCAATTCAAACTTTTTTCCATATAGTCTATTATGCACTGTATTTTTTCTAAGGGCCTTATCATACTAGCGGTTTACGAGCGGATTCGGGGCGGAGCGGGCGCGCAGCGAATGCGTTGCGAACACGCCGCGTATGCTCAGAGGACTCGCAACGAATTCGCAACGTTTTCGTCGCGTGTTTGCAGCGAGTTTACGACGTAAAATGCTTTACGACGTAAAATACAGTCGGTAATAAAATGTATTCCGACGAGGAAACACTGCTGTTGCTTTTGTTACTTCGAAGACGCAGGAGACGAGAGGAGCATCGACGAATTTGTGAGCTTCCATTATCAATTAATCGAGAGCGACTACTTTCTGTTTAACAAACGAATAAAAAATTATCCAAAAAAACATCGTTCCTACCTGAGAATGTCAAGACCTACATGTTATGAGTTGTTGCATCTAGTATAAATTGACTTAAAACATAAGACTTTAGACGCTTTTACGAGAGTGTACATAATGGTGCTATTCAACGTATTCGCTGCGCGCCCGCTCCGCCCCAAAACCGCTTACAAACCGCTAGTATGGTAAGGCTGTAAGAAGTCAAACTAGGCGACAAAAATAACGCTTTTCTGCTAAGTCCTCGCTTAAAAAAAAACGCAAAAGCGTGTGCATGACAAATTCTAATATAGAATGTACCTCCGCTGAGCTGGTATAGGCGGCGAGGATTGTGACTGCGGTGGAAGAGAGGCCGGACAGCTACCAGACAGTTGGGGTTCATGATGATGGTCGTCATCATCATCCCTGCGTTCTCCTGCAATTAATTAATTTACAATTTACCTCTAAGTTCCGTAATACATATAACTGATTAAGTTACTAATGTACCTACATAAAAAAACAATCCTAAAAATCTCAATTAGTAGGGATGTTGAAAATTTTAGAGAAAGTATTTGAAATTATGTATTAGTAGCTAATAAAACCCAAAATATATTATATATTTTTTTTTTCCTTAAAAAAATCATGTGTGAATTCCATTTCAAATTTTGTTCCAAAACGCCAACACTTACTATTACGTGACTGTTGTGACGTCACTTGTTCCCAAGCGCTGATATTTGCGAACAAGTGACGTCATACAATTTGATTAGTTTTCGTTGTCACGTGACGTAAGAAAGATTTAATTACATCTTGATTATTAAATAAAAATTAAATTCCTTAAAAATATAGAAAAAATATTGTTTTCTTATGGTATTCTTTTATGGAAAAAGATTTAATTACATCTTGATTATTAAATAAAAATTAAATTCCTTAAAAGTAAAGAAAAAAATATTGTTTTCTTTTGGTATTCTTTTATGGAAACTGCTGTTTCAAGGCAAATTTATATTTTTATTTGAATAAAGATTTGCTATGATCAAGATTTACCTCTAAGTATTGGCGTATCTCCGATATAAAATGTGGGTGCAGGTGTTTCAACAACAGCCTCTTTCACTGATCCATCGCCACTGACAGCGCTCAGTGTGTCGGTACTATCAAACATGATTGTTCGTTCCTTTGCGCGAGGCACACGTCCATCTAGCTCCTGAAATATATTTAGAGATGTAAGTACCTGAGTCATAAATCATATGCTAGAAGAGTGAACATTTCCCCTGAAGGCCTAGCCTAGCCTACAAATGCCTAGCCAGTGGTCGTGTCTCCGTATGCGTAGAATTAGTACTTCGAGTAGTCTATTTTTTATGTAAAACATTTTTTGCAAAGGATGAGACCGATGTTGGCGACGCCAACATCCGGCCACACTAAACATTGGCCAACACCTTGGAGGAACTTGTAACTATACGACTTTTTATATGGTTAGGGAGCCCACGATGCTAAAAGTGTAGTCACTCGAGCGTCATGGGAACCTATTTGACTTTGAAGATTGGATGGTAAGAAGAAAAAAAGGTTATATGAAGTTTTTCATCTCAGCGGTGGGGTGAGCGTCTACAGGCGTTCAAAATTTTGTAGGCGCTGTATTTTAAAAAATCCTCCATATAATCGTCAGATTAAGAATCAGCACGATCAGGAATTTAGGCTGAACCGTCTGTATGAAAATCTGACGCGCTCGAGTATTACAAAATGAGAATCGTCAAAAATATTTTTTTGCATTTTCAAAAAGCTGCCACGAGCTTGCGTTACATCCGAATCGTCTGAATTTTAAATGGGAGCTTAGTTTAGGTTCACTTAACATCCCCTCTGAAAATCTGACGCGCTCGAACCCCCACCCCCGGCAACCCCACCAACCAAACCGTTAGATTAATACATATCCGTTATCGGAGACACGTGGGGAATATACATTGGCAATATCTGACGCGCTCGAATAAATCCAAAAATCCCCTCTTGGGCTCCCCTACCGCGATCACCTCTCCACCGCAATGAGCTCGTATGCCTTTAAAGTGTAGCCTATATTATAGTAGCCGTTCATTTTAGCTAGAGATATCAATGTAAATTTTGATTGTTAAATTAAATTCCCTTTATTTAAATAAAAAATAGAAAATAGTTTTTAATAACACTGGGATTCTTTGTTGTGTGAAGCTACAAAAATTAATAGTAGCCACAAACGTAACGATATAATTGCGCAATTATAAAGAACATTGCGCAATAATCTTCCCACACAAGTTACTGTATACTTGTGCAAATATATCTTTACGTGTGTGGCTACTGTCACGATCCCGAAGGATCTATATAATATGCATGAGAAAATCTAAACAGAACGTTAATCAACTTACAAGTCTCTCGGTGTCAGAATCCGGTTCGTGCACTTCATAGTCATGAGAGAACTGCTCACTGGTCGATGGGTGTTCCAAGCTCTCCATATTGACAGCGGTCACCGGGTCCAGGGTGTCGAGTGAGGAGACCATGGTGTTGGAACCTGCACGGTGAACCGCTGTTATCTTGCTGATTAGTATCAAGCATGGTGGGATAGCAACGCATGTTTGTGCAATTAATATATAAAACTTAGCAGCAGTCCAGGAAAATTTATTAACAAATCTAAAGGACTCAATATTCGTCCAGAACATGGTGGAATCAAAAATTTATTTCTTCGAGAAATTTATTTCAAAAATACTCCTGAGGTACTACCATTTAGATTTTTTTTGTTAATTTTCCTGGACTATACGAGATATTATACTGAAATGTTATAATATTATCAGGTAATTTTTTTGTAAGAATGTCATACCACACAAAACGTGTGTATATTTAATTCGTGAATATAAAAAACAAATTATTGCAATATAAGCTGAAACATTTTAATTTTTAGATATATTATTTTGTTATAAAGCTGGGATGAGAGCAAGTTTTAATAATGACATATTAATGAAAATGCAGAGAACTATTTTAGGGTTTGTTTTGTCTTTTGTTGACGATATTTTTAATGTTATATACTCGTTTTAGTTATACTCATAGACTATAGACGTAAATGACTGATTTTTTATATACATATATTCCTAACACACAAATTGAAATTGTAGATTTTTTGAATAGTTTATTTGGGCTACATTGAAAATATCGATACCTTAGTTTGATGTAATGAAATCGCATAAGCCACTCGACTGTACTTTTTCGGCAAATTAAGAATCTGACTAATCAAAAATCTGACCAATTACTAATCTGTACAAAAACGAATCTGTCCAATACCGAAATAATCGTTATAACCATTTAATTGTACCATTATTGAACATTGAAATATAATTTAAAACAAAAGATAAAACAAACCCTAAATATTGTTTTTGAAGAAGCTTAATCAATTAAAAATAGGAGCAGCACAACATCTGCCTAATTCGTTAACCTGCTAAGTCCATTTTTGGGCAATCTCACTTTTTATACTTTTCGTCAAGTTTAAACGATTATATACCGTTTAGTGAAGGAATAACGAAGACTAACAAACTAAAAAGGTGAGAAATTTCATAAATGAAAAATTGATAGAATAATTTACAAAGAAAACCTGCTAAATCCTAAGTTTTGTAGTGATAATGTCGCTCATTTCACATGCCTGATGCGACGCACAACATTTTGTCATTTCGTTTTTTCTTCTTCCAGGGCCCTATTTCTCAAAAGTATTAGTTTATTAGTATATTAGTGAAAAATTTACTAGTTCTAATATTTTCTGTTTCTCGAGTACATAATTCAATATAACAGAAAATGATTTCTAAAAGTAAGTAATCAACAATTTACTTGTAGTTCGTGAGTTGTAGTCTAATAAGTTTTGAGAAATAGGGCCCTGAAGACTATGTAAATGTGACTTAGCAGGTTAACGAGTTAGGCCGACGACAATTCTTACCTCCCGAAGTAAGACTGCCAGTCATAGGGGTGTCAACTTCATAGTTATAAGTAGCTCTAGTTGCGTTTGAGCTCGTTGCTTCGAGACTGTCTGTGCTGCCAAGCATCAAGTCAGCTCTTGCACCCCTGTAAATGTAGGAACATATATTATCATATCTAATCTTAGAGGGACAAGTTGAATTTATAAACATACAAAATCATGGGCATTAATACTACTACTAAAATATAAAGCTGGAGAGTTTATTTGTTTGTTTGTTTGGTTATACGCGCCAATCTCAGGAACTACTGGTACGATATGAAAAAAAAATTGTGTTGAATAGTCCATTTATCAAGGAAGGCTATAGGCTATAGAGAACGTGGACGGAGTAGCGGGCACCAGCTAGTATAATATATTAGTATAGATATGGAATCTATACTTATATAATATAAAGATAGATACTTAGGTACTACTCATCAATACTAATAATAAATCTAAGTGTATGTATGTATGTATGTATGTATGTATGTATATTCCTCCATAACTCTTAAACGAATTAACTGATTTTCATGAAACTTGGTACATAAACATTTAGACGTACAGGACACAGGATAGGCTACTTTTTTCTTTATCAACGCGGACAGAGTCGCGGGCGCCAGCTAGCGCATATTATAAACTAGATATAGATATACTAATAAAAAAAAAATTATAATATAAAAAGCAAACATTTGTTTGATTGTTTGAATTGAATAAGCTCCAAAACTAGTGGACCGATTTGAAAAATTCTTTCACTGTTGGACCACCACTTTCCAAATCCAGATGAGAGTAAATTTTGAAAAATTCATTTCTAAAATTGACCCGCCGAATCTCGAATCTCGAATCTCGAATCCGGGGCCCCTGAGACGTTAGGCAAGCACCTTTACAAACAGAAACTCGATTATATGAGTATCTTTATTATCTTTTTTACTAGTAATTCTTATAAATAGATGGCGTAAGCGTAGTTTCGAGAAACAGTTAATTTTTATTACGTTAGGAAATATATAAATTTTTTTTAAAGACTGCAAAGGAGAATACAGTTTGCTAGTTTTACATCAGGATGGTAAAAATACTAACCGGCTAAAACTTCCCGAAGAACTCAATTCCTCGTCTTGACCGCTCCAGGAACCACTTGCGGGATCTGTAAAATGTTTACCAGAAAAGGAAGTAACGCTTTGAGCTATGGACCTCCCGGATGAGGGCGATAGCTCCCGTATTCCACCTGTGTCCTTAAAAAATTCCAAATCCTCAGGTTTATCCGAAGGCATTAAGATCGTTTGCTTGGAAATAGTCACAATTTCGCCATCAGATTGTCGCCTTTCAACGACTGTCATTAAACTGTCCATTTCTGATGGCTGAGATGTGATCGATGAAGATATTTCAGATCCAAAAGACATAACTCCTTCATCGAATTCTTTCGGCCTTGCTGGTATGTCTACAGCCCCGTCTCCTTCAGTACTAGTGACCGTTTCAGACACTTTTTTACCATCAACAAACCGCTGCTGAATAACAGTCGTAGTCCTAACGACTTCAATTACTCCGTGGTCAGAAAATATTTTAGATACCGCTTCTCTTTGTTTCTTTGATTTTTCTTCTTGATCTAAAATTTTCATCATCTCTTCACAGTCTCCAGGAATAGATTCTGCAGAACCATCGCTGGGTGCCGCTGCACAAATGAATTGTGAGGACTTTTTGCATTCTTCTGTTACTTCGGATTTAATTTCAGTCGTTTCTGGCTCGGGTTCAGGTACAAAGTAAGCTCCTTTCTCGTCAAATTTTTTTACGGTCACCACTTTGGGCCCTACTTGTTCTTGTAGCTTCTGTTCCAATGCCATTTGTTGATCGATTAGCTTTCTTATTGCTGCCGATTCAGCTAACAATTTTTGCGATGGACTTCCGTAGCTGCCTACTTTCTGCAATGGACTGCCTCCTTTTTGAGATGGACTGCCTTTTTGAGACGGACTTCCACTCTTTTGGCTGGGACTGCCTCCTTTTTGGGGAGGACTACTTTCTGTGCTACTGCCATATGACCGTTTTTCCTGCTCAAGGAAACATCCACTCACGTCTTTTGGATCTGCACACAATAAAGCTTCTTTCTGCTTAGCGAGAATTTCAGCTTTCAATGCTTCTAAACAGGCAGATTCAAGACCTTCGAATTCTTTAAGGCTTGATATTGAAATATCATCACCTTGGCTTTTGCTTAGAATGTAACGTCTTGGTAAAGAACCATTTAACGAATCTTGAGACGACGACGAATGTTGCTGATACTGCTCCATTAAAGCTTTCTCAAGGTTTTCAAATTCTTGCAAAGAACTTATAGAAATATCATCATTTTCGCCTCTCACTCTAAATCTGATTCTAGAGGCCATTTCTGATTCTGAGAGGCTTCCATAAGAATTACGGAAACTGCCGTAGCTACCTATTGACTCTTTTTGAGAACTCAAACTTCCAATCCGGCTAGCGTCAAAATCGGTCATTTCTTCTTCCTTAATGTCCTCCAATGGTATCCTTTCGTAATCGTATCTCGGATCCCCTTCGAACTGCATCTGAATCCAACGCTTACCAGCTTCAATTTCAGCCAATTCTTGAGCTTGCAACCTTTTTTGTTCTAATTCATACTGTAAAAGTTCTTCATCTGATAAAGACCCAGAAGTACTACTGGCGCTGTCTTGTTTCTTTGAAGTCTTCGATAAATATTCTTCAACTTCGGTATCGTGAGTTTTTTCAAATTTTTGTGTTTTTATATGAACACTTTTGCCCTCTGTATCAGTTTCATGTGCTTCCTTTGCAACCTCTTCAATCACAACAAAGTCATCCATTTCACTAGGCTTATCTACTATTTCAAACTCATCACTTACTGGCGACTCTTGTTCTTTTTCATAAGAATGTATACTTCTTTCTTCAGTTGTTACAACAAGCTCAGATTTGCTACTTTCAGTTATAAGATCAGATCGTAATTCGGGAGTTTCAGAAATGTCGTACATGTCATCTAGAACATATTCACGCCCATTATCAGTAGACAAAGAACTCTGACTCGGTGCAGACAGCGGTGTTTGTGGCGTCGATATGAGTTCCTGTGTCTTTAAACTAGAAGTAGAACTTGGTTTACTTTCTAACTGATGTTCGGATGTTTTAATTTCTGATTTTTCTGCTTTTGTTTTAGGAACAGACGAATCACTTTTAGATTTTAATATTTCTTCATACTGTTTTGATCCTACAGGAATGATTTCGCTTTCTACGTCAACAAATTCTCTTTGACTTACTGGTTTCTCCGCTACTTTAAATGGCACAACAGCCACTTCTTTTACTTGTTTTTTTAATATTTCCTCTTTAACTTCATCAATTTCTTCCGTTTTAACCATGGGAATAGTTTCGTCCATATGCACAGTAGTCTTAACCATAGTAATTTCATCTTTGGAAGGCTTTTCAGATTCAGTTATAATGCTGCCAGATTGAACAATTTGCTTATATTCTATAGAACCGATGGGTATAATTTCGCTTTCAATATCAACGAACTCCCTTTGCGATCTTTCTATTTTCGTAACGGCAAACGGTATCGCATGTTCTTCATGTACTGAGACTTTCGTCACATGCTCTTTTATTTCTTCTTTTTCTAATTCTAGTTCAGATTGCGACGATGTCATGTCTAATTTCGATATGGATGATGAAAGTATTTCATCTGTTTTAAATTGGCTTGAAATTGTTGTGTCAGAACCCTCTTTTTCTTTAGAAGAATCCTCATCAACTTCCAAACTTTCAGATGCGCCATCCGCAGGGAAATGTTCCGGTATCATATCCTTAGGATGGAAACGCATTTCATGAGATCTCTTCATTTTCCCGACTGGTTCAATAACATCGGTCCTTTTTTCATCATCATCACCTGATGCTTCCTCGTCACTTATTCCCTTGATTTTACTTGCTTCCTTTTCAACTTCATGTAAAAATTGTTCA
Source organism: Synanthedon formicaeformis (assembly GCA_945859745.1). Classification (NCBI taxonomy): domain Eukaryota; kingdom Metazoa; phylum Arthropoda; class Insecta; order Lepidoptera; family Sesiidae; genus Synanthedon; species Synanthedon formicaeformis. The sequence goes on from OX243977.1 coordinate 3,626,333, forward strand.
ATATACGTACTACTTTCCATTAATTCTTCTTTTAACTCATTTGCCGATGGTACAAGTGTTTCTGAGGCATCTGATATGTCGATACTAGCTACATGGCTAGATCCATCTGAGTCAAGGCTCTTCATACTGTCTCTTGAAGCAAGCGAGCTCCCAGCTGTGTAATAATCTTTAGAGGTTCGAAGTGATTGAGAAGAAATGTCCTGACTAGTTAAAGCAGTTTCAAATTCAGTGCCGCTTTGAGCTGTCATCATAATTTCAACATCTGACGATAGCGGTCTACTTTCAGAATGTTCAAAGCTGTGGTAATGACTCTCGCCTGAACTAGACCAACCTTCAATTTCAGAAGCAGATCGCCTATCGACAACCCCCAATTTGGATTTAATGTGCTTTTGAACTCTAAATTTCACTTCGGGGCTTCCTTTTGAAGATCCATCTCGATCAGAGAGAATTATTTCACTTTCTGTTTCCAATATAGAATGTGGCCCGCTATCTGATTGTACTGATAAATCAGCAGCATCTAAAGGTGGACTAGATTCCTTCATATGAACTGTATCTCTCTCTTCGTCTGAATAACTCGTTTCATCGTGTGAGCTTATTTTCTGAGAAGTACTGTCCGATTTTTGACTGTCTAAATACTTTTGCTGTTTTTCTTTATGGATTAATATTACGTCTGATTGATCATGGTGAGGTTCTTCAGTTATGACTTCAGGTCTGTCCGGGCTAATAAGAAGTTTAAACTGAAATTCTGAAGGAGACTGCTTATATTTAATGCTTCCATCACTTTTTTCGCTTATAATTTCAACTTGAGCTGCTTCAAGAGATTGCTTGACTTCATCTATGGTTTTTTCTAAAACCGACAAGTCTGCAAGTGGCTGAGTAGACATTAGTGTATCGAAATCAACACGCTCTGAGTCGAGTTTCGTTCCCTGAAACTCGGCAGAGGAGAAATCAGTGTCATATCCACTGCTACAAATATCTTCAAGACTCTTTTCTTTAACTAACTTTAACTCATCTTTTTTGTGATCGGTTCCTGTTAAATAAGCTGAATCAGCTTCAGTAGAAAACTCAGACGGATGTAAAGTCTCAGCACTTACTGTTGAGTCAATTGACTTTTGTAAAATTTCTCCTTCATGAGACTCCAGCGATTTTACCATGCACTCAGTGTCAACACTCTCCCCCGATTTAATCATTATGTCTTTTGAAGTCGTACTGATATCTTCGGATATTTCAAGTGTACTAGGAGACATATCGGTTTTTTTCATAATTTCGGTTTTTGTTTCCATTGCGGTTTTTAACTCCAGAATTGTGTCACTGTCCGAACTTTTTGTAACGGTAGACGTATCAGTTAATGCAGATTTTAGTTTGGGTGATTTTGGAATCTCTTCCGCCATTTCAAATGAATCTGCCTTCTCCATGAACACCTCCCATACTTGCTCCTGTATTTGTTCTTGTGGCAACATAATGGGTGATTTAGTAGATTTTTCCTTTTTAGGTGTATCTCCTATTTTATCATCATGTGGTAGATCTGGAGCCATTTCAGATTCTGAATGAGTATCCTGACTACCAGTCCTACTAAAAGTACTTTTAACTGGCGATGTCGATATTTTAATTTCTTTGATAAAGTCTACTTCATAAACTTCATTATCTTTTTTAAAAGACTTTGACTTTGTCTTTGGACTTGTTTCGCAAGAATCTTGTCGATCTGCTGTTTCACTTTTAAAGCTTGGTGCATGCGATGCTTCTGAACTAAGGTCATCGTGTTCCTTACTTTCTATCACTGACTCTTCTTTGTGATGCTCGATTGTAGAACTTATAACTTTACCCTTTTCACAAACTTCTACGCTAGATACAACCTCATCTTTTTCAACAATTTTCAAAGAAGATTCTACAAAGGACAATTTAAATTTTGCATCCTCATCTTCTATAATATCTTCCAGTTCACCTGGTTCAGTAAAATATTCCTTTCCCCATTGCTCATGGGATAAATCTCGTTCAGAAATTTTTACTTCTTGCTTTTTCTTAATTGTCTCGTCTTTAAGGGAGGTCATCTTTTCCTCAGATTTAGTTTGTCGACCTGTATACAATCCCTGTTCGGTAAATTCCTTTTCAACTTTTATGACATCCGTGTCATCAGTACTTTTACAAACGGTCTTTGTTTCAACATCTGACCTTTTTGCTAAAGCTTCGTGAGCTCTTTCTACTTTCTTTTGTGAAGTCTCAGTATGGTCTCCATCTCTTTTAACTGTAGTTTTTTCCTTCACTTCGTGTTCCTGTCCCCGTAATTCATGCGTTGTTTCAGTTTTAATAATAAGTGAATCATCATCTGAAGACGATACTTGTTTCGTCTCAGAAAAGAATTCCTGTCCAGATATTTTTCTTGTTTCTGTTTCTTTATGGCTGAGTACAGTGTCAAACTCGTTAGTTGTCCCAAATTTAGCAACCATATCCGACATGACTGCTCGAGGATCTATAGCTTGAAATTTTAATTCTCCTTCCACGATCCTATGTACAGACGAAGAAGATGTTGTTGTTTCAATCTTGGATTCAGAAAAGAAGGTATCCGATGTAGACTTTTGCATTTCTTCCATTTTGACTGCCAGCTGTTCTTTTTTAATTTGATCGATGACATCAATACTTTTTTCGATAGTACGGTCAACAAGTTCAATGGCGCCACTGGTAATGGTAGGTTGATCGACATTTACGAACGTTAAGTTGTCAGCGGTAAGGTGTCTTGTGGGAGATTTTGGTCTGGCGACTTCGCTTTGTTCACTGGATGTATCCATCAAAATTCCTGCAAATAAAAAAAAACAATAATGAATATATGACGAGTTAACCAGATACGCTAAACAGAATAAGTGAATAGTGCTAAAATACGATCATTGGAAGTGATAATAGTATAAATTCGTTCGCCATTAGTTCGCATGGTGTATTTCGACATTTGAACATACGATGTGCTTTCAATACCAATAAAAACAGAATAAATACGGCTGGCTGTAAGCGCCCAAAGCGTGATTTTTCTTTTCAAAACGATGTGATGGAAAGAATTTTTACACAACAGCGATGAAAGCTTTCGAGATGAATGAAAAGAAGAAACGAAAGGACATTGAATCAAAGCGAAACATTACTCAAAAGGTGGATGATATAACATAAATTTGCGAATCAAGAGAAAATTGTCAATAATGAATTGCCTATTCGAGAAAGTAAAGAAGCAACAATGAAAACACATGAGTTCTTATTTTGCTTGTGGGTCCACTTACCTATAGCAACGTAAGGGCTCCGCAAGAAAGAAAGTAAATTTTACTGTGCTGACAAATCTTAGCATTACTTATGGTGACAGCAAACAAATCACAATATTTTTTTAGGTCGGGTGGACATTTATATTGTTATTTAAAACGGAATTACAATTAAAACGGCAATGGAGTGTTTGTGCTATCGTTGTCTACCTTATCCTCAAATGGGTGCTATTGTAGTTCTAAAATTTACTGTTTATAGACTTTGCTACCATCTTGCATTACCATTGGAACTGATTACATATTTTTTTATACAAAATCCTGGGAACAAAGTCTTTAAAATTTACTCGGTGTGTAAACAACAAAACATGCTACGAGTACGAAATCGGCACAAAATAAAGATTGTGGCAAATGAGGCACTTCTATAATGATGTTACTACAAAACACAAGAGTAAAGTTTCGCTATGACTCTACTTTGCCACTACAATTTGCATAAAGCCTGCAAATTTCCATAAAAAAATTGTAATTTTGTGTTTTTTTTCTCTTTTCTCTAGAAATCACTAATCTTGAAATTTATTAAACATACAAGAAATATAATAAGGGTCATCAAAATCTTAAAATCTAGTTTAACTAGGCTACAGAGGTAAATATAAATTTATGAAGTCGAAGCCAACTTTTTGTAGTTTTGTCTTTATTGTCAACGGGGCTTGTTTAATATTGCAAGTTGCTCCACTTCACATAAACCAAGTCTCCAGAAATTTTATTTTAATTTCTAACCAATCGATCGATCTATATAAGCTAATTTTTTAAATTTTAAATAATATAACACGTTAATCTTAGAACATTTTATCTACAGTTGGAGTTACACATATACACATACATATATTGTCATTACATATATAGTGTATCATCTCTTGTGATTTACTGATAAGTTTTTAATAATAATTTGTTGATCATATGTACATAATAGGTATTTTAATTACATAATATATTGGATCTATATGACCTACCATTGCTGGCATACAAAAATATTTATCTTAAATCTAATTTTAAAACGTATTATTAAGTTATATTATTATTTAATGTCATCATTAATGTCAAGTATACAATTTCTAATACTAAATTTTTTCATTAAAGAAGTCATGATAAGATGATTTTGATAGGTAAAAGTAAATATAATTAAAAAAAAGTGGGGCACATTTTGCTTAGATACGTTTTTGACTTTTTACAATAAGTAGGCTGCGACTTTATGGATTAAAATTGAAATACTAAATGAAATATCAATTGGCATATTATTATCTATTAGATTCTATGATAATATACCATACTAACCACTTTGATGAGCCTCGGTCTCGCTGTAAAAGCTGTCTCCAGCGGACGAGGCTCTTGGAGATTGACGGCTTGTGTCCAGAAACGAAGATTCGGAACCTGCAGTGCGAATTTAGCATCTACATCTAGCTTTCACTACGTGACAACTAGTAATATGGCTTCAACAAAAGAAAAATAAGACTACATACTCTAAATTCTAACAATAAGCTGTTTAAGTACTTGATCATATAAATTTAATTGCATAGAAAGAAAATTAGATTTATAAGTGTGGCAGTAAGGTGGCGCTATTATTATTAATTACCTAAACTCATTACTCAAGAGTGATATTAGTTCCCGGTGACAGGTGACTTTACGTGACGGTTTAGCCTAATTGACGTTGGTGCAAGAGGCGCTTAGTCAACTTTATCAAAAATCAAACTTTTTTGAACCTTCTATCAGAAGGTTATCTATCCGGTCGTATGTGTAAGTAATTCTAGCAACAAAATTGTTGTAGACCTTATACACCTGTCTAGAATAAAATTACAAAACATGGATATAGAATGTGTTTTAAAAACAGTAATAAATACTATTCTTATTTGTTAGATTCCAAAATACAAAATATTTTATAATTTTATATTTTGTATTATATTATATATATATATATTTTGTATTATTTATATTTTATATTTTAATTTTATATTTTGTAAATATTTTATATTTTATAATATTTTACGTGAGAAAATACAAAATATTTTATAATTGGAGTTGTGTTGTTCTTTTTTTTATTATTAGAGATGAGTTTGCTCTTGGCCAGCATCTAGACGTGTAGCGAAGATGAGGCCTATGATGGAACGATCTAACCTATTTACTCTTGTTTATTACCTATTTATTTATTTATTATTATTATTTACTTATTACATACCTATTTATTTACTCAAACTTTGAAAAGATTTGAGTTATATGAGCTAGGAAACGCATACGCCGATGGGGAGTTCAAAACCTTGGCAGCGCGCGTTATAAAGATTCTATGGATGGGATATCGTTTTAGCCTTTCAATTGTCACAAACAGTTATTATTAAATTATAATTGTTATTAAACAGCTTATTGTAACTATATCTTTTATTATAAATAAATGCTAATATAAGAGTGTATTTAAGTGAGATTTCTGCTAGTTTACGTTAAATTTTAATATATGAAAAGTTAATTTAATGTCACAGATGCTAGCAATAAGAAAGATTAGTGACTCCCTATAGTTTCCATACTGAGTCCATTGGACTCAGTATCATTCAGTCGTTCAAAACATCGTGAATTTTAAGTACAGCCTTAAACAGTATTATTATTATAACACATATTTATTAATGTTCATATTATAACACATATTATTATATATATTATTAATGTATTTAAAAAATATCATAGTTTTCTTAAAATTCTTATTTTTATAGGCGCAGTATATTTGATAAACTCATTAAAAAAACGCTGCGCATTTATCGATACTAGGTTAAATAAACAACATAATATAATATGTTCTCTATATAAATATTATTATATTCTTTATTATATTATATTCTTTATTATAATATTATTATATTATATAAATATTATTATTCTTATTATTGCAAAAGTTTATACTACTATAGGTACTAATTTTGACGATATTTTACAGTAACATAGTTTATACATTAAAATAACATTATAGGCTGTGATTAATAAAGATATGAGAACTTAATAAAATAATAATTTAAAAAAATCTACGTACCTCTAAGTGTTAGCCCGGTTTGCTTGTCGCCAGAAGTTTCTTCCACTTTTGCTTTGTCCTTCATAATTAGATCAACCGGAGACGGCGGAGGTGTTTTTGAGAACTTTGACACTAGATCTGTGAAAATATTTATATAATAAAAATCTTTTTTATTTCTAGTCATTCAGAAAAAAATGTGCTTATTCTAACAAATATTGCATAGACAGATTGTATAGAACCTAAGAGAAATTGTATAAGAGGCGTTATGATATTTCTTCCGGTGAATTTCAAGAGATTTATTTTCATGTAATGTGTGTCTCTCATGGATGGCATAATTGATTGCTCTTTTAATAATAAATTTATCAACAATACATGAAAAAAGTAATAAAGACAGTTGCTATTAAAGACTGTATTTCAACTATCCATTTCTTTTCTATGTTGGGAATTTTAACAGTACGGATCCGAAGATATGGACAGTGACAGGAGATAAGCCTCTATGATGTGAAAATATCCGAACCTAAGGATGGACCGACTATAGAATTAATGTCTTTAATGACATTAATTCTATAGAATTCTATAGAAGAATTCTATGAAATATTAACGAAATCTTATAGAATTTACTGACACAAAACTAACCGTGAGTCACATGGCTTGAATCTATTTTAATGAGAGCTCCTTGAGATATATCCTCTAAAAGGTTAGAACAACGCCGGTTTAACTCTTTCATATCAGGTAAATCATCCTCTATTTCTCTATCTGCTTCTTCGGTTTTGTCACTTTCTTTCTCACTTTCAGCTTCCTTTTTGATTTCCGATTTTAACTCAACAATTTTTTCCTCAATTTCACCAACAATATCCTTCTCAAAGTCTCTCTTACTGGATCCACTCTTATCTAAAAGTTTATCGTCTTGTTCGCTAAGCATTTTACTTTCTGTCAAAATGGATGTTTCTTGGGAAGAGCTTTCCGAAACATGTACAATTTTCGACATTGACCTTTCGGATTCTATAAATTCTCTACTAACCATGATCCCGTCAGATGCATCCGATGCTAGAGTTTTAGACATATCTAATGACGAGTGCTCCTCCGAGAAAGTTTTCTCATCCATAGATTTCGAAATATCCCTAACGCTTTCTATAGATGCCTTAGAGAAATCTTTAGTCAAATCAACAGTCGAGTCTTTAGATAATTCATTTGTAGCAAAATCTCTCGACGTGTCTTTGCTGTCGATTGAAGATTTCGAATAGTCTTTTTCGATGGATTTTTTCGAAAGATCTGGTGTCCCTCTCTCTTCAATTTGTTCTTCAACTTTGAACTCTTCCTTTATCTCCACGGAAGTTTTCGAAGAATCTTTAACTAAATCGGCTCCACTAATTTTTGAGAAATCTGCCGAAGTAGCATCATCAAGTACAGATTTCTGGTCCTCATCGGATGATTTTGTCAATGTAGAGACTACAGTTGTAACCGAAGATTCGGTAGTTGATTTTGATACTAGATCCGAGCGTAAAAGACTATCTACAAATGTAGTCTTTTTGACAAATTTCTCAGAAGATTTGTCTTCATCTAAATCTTGTTGAACAGCGCTAGTACTAGGTTCTGTAATTCGCATAATTTTGTTTTCGTACTTCTCTTGTGAAAATGTGTCTGGTAAATCTTCATATTTACCCTCATCGCCAAAATATTCAGACTGCAAAATAAATACACGGAGTTAACTAAAACGTGAACATTAATTGAAATTGTGATTTTATTTTATAATAAGTACCTCTTTTTCTGGAAAGTCATCTGCATCATCTAGTGAATCAGTTCTTAATTTTCTGGTGTCAAAACTAGACGCGATTACTTTTCCTTCAAAATCAGACGCAGGTTCAATGATTTCTAAAACTTTTGCTTTATCCATATCTGAAACAAATTTTAAACGTTTAATATAAACATACAAAGTACTTAGAGAAATGTATCTTAAAAATCCTTTGTGTTTACCCGATTCGGAATCAGTATAAATTTGTTCTTCAACTTCTTCTGGTGAACTTTGAACTGAAAATGTTCTTGGATGTTTCTTTTTCGGCATTATGACTATCTCCCCACTATCTCTAGATAGAGATTTTATTAGTGATGGTCGTTCTTTACTAATTTTTTTAGTTTCTTCAACTACTACATCTTTTTTGGTTTCAATATCTTTAACTTCTTTGGAAGACTCTAAATACTCCTCTACAGTAGTAACGGCTTCTTCAATGATTGAATCAACAGAAACTTGTCCCGCAATATCTTGTGGTTCAGCTACGATTTCTGCAACTGGTTCTTCAGAAGATAAATCTATGTCTTCAGATGCCTGTTTTATTATAATTTCAATGTTATCTGCCATTTGTTTCATTGCGGAATCTGATTTTTTCAAATTGGATTTCATTTCTGAAACTTTTTTAGTTTCAGAAACTACGCTACTAACAAACTTGGAGACTTCTTCCTCCATTTCAACTTCTGATTCCGCAATTCTTTCCAATGAAATGGCGGGGCTAATGCATGAATGTCTACGTTCATCTTTGTGAGGTGCTTTGACATCGTAAGATCTCTTTTCGGATTCCACTATATCCTTTGTTAGTGTTTTAATATCTTTGTCTAATACGGGACTTCTTGCTGATGCGGCTATAGTTCCCTTTTGAAGAATATCATCAATGACAGGTTTAACTTGCTCTTTAGTAATTTCAGCAGCTTCCTGTAAGTTCAAATCTTTAGGTACGATTTTTTTCGTGTCTTTATGATTGTCTAGATTATCAATGTCAAATTTTCCTAACGTATCAGTTCTTATTTTCTTAACATCAAATTTAGATTCGCCAACTTTAGTTTGCTTCATTGTTTGAATATTTTCTTCTGTAGAAACTGAAAACGAATCTTTTAAAATTGCAGTTTCTTTCACAGGAGATTTCGCGTCTGTTCGTTTGATCGTGTATGTTGTTTCTGTTTCTTTACTGTAAAATGAAGGTTTTTCAAATCCCTGGCTTTTATTTTTAACCTCTTCTTCGTGAATTTGCTTTATTTCTTCATTTATGATAACAGCTTTTTTGGCTGGTGATGTTATAACAAAACTTTCTCGTTTTAATTGCTCTTCTCTTTCTCTAGACAAAAAGTCACTAGTGATTTCTCTATCTTGTATAGATCTAAAACACAATAAAATAATGTTATTTAAAAACTAAGAGACGGAACTCAAGTACCTAACATATAAATAAAAAATATATTGATTAATCCGTTTCAAATTTACCCAATTTCAGCAATGTGAGGCATTTTGTGGACGTGATCGGTTACATGGTCCTCTGGAAATCCTTCAACATCATCTAAAGAATCACCATGAGTCAATTTTGAAAATTTGGGATGATCTACAACTTTGCCTAAAAGTAAGATTCGTATATTTAACATACTCTTTTAATGATTTTTTTTAGTTTCTATTTGAAATACTGAGACAAAAGTAATACCTGGTACTGATTTTGTTTTTGAATCACCCTCATGTTTGGGTTCCTTTGAAGTGTCAACATGAGTCCCCTGAGTGCCAATATCATCTTCAGATTCCTCAAATGTATAGTCTCTGGACTCAGTCAGACTATGAGCATCGGAAAGACGTTTCTCGTCCAAACGCAATTCTCCCATAGATCCCGATCCTGCTGAAGTCACCGACTGACGTTTTACTACATCGCCTAATAAATAAACATCCATATATATAAATAAAATTGAAGTGCCTGTAATGCAGCTGATTTTTACAAAAGTATTCATTAATAAAAAATATATTTTTTAATTTTTGTCTGTTTGTATCGGCTAGTCTCCGAAATGGTTGAACTTATTTTGACGTGATTTTTAGTGGCAGATAGATGAAGTTATAAGAAGTAACTTATGGACGAAATACACGATCAATCATTTGACGTGACTCCAAACGACTTAAATCAAATGGAGCCACGCCAAACGGTCAGTCCAATTTTCTGTCATTTATGCGTTTGACCGGGTCGAGTGACGTTGACATGAGCTCATCTGATTCGGAAGCGCGACAAGATGCCATGGCGTAGTGTTTTTACCAAGGTGGATAGAAATGTATTCTATCCTCCTTGGTTTCTACACTCACGATCAGTTGGCGCTATGAACTGACGTGACGCAACGGCGCGATTTAAAATCCACTGTTTGACATCAAGCCATCAGTTTTTACCATTCACGATCAAATTTTGGCTTTACGTCAGTTCATTTGACTCGATGGACTGATAGTGTATTTCGTCCATTAGGATAATTTTAACGCCGCAGCGAAACGAGGCCGGGTATATTATCTAGTTTTTAATATATTAAAATAAATGTTATACAGTATTTTACAAGTATTTTACTTGTAACATAATTATAGTGCTCGCTTATTTACCTTTATCAATAATGTCGTCCTTAACCATTTGACCTTTAGTTTCTATTTTCTCTGCTTCTTTCATATCATCCTTTACCTTAGATATCAAACTATCTTTCTCTTTTATTTGTTCTTCTTCAGATGATGTTTTCTTTTCTGTTACAGCATCTTCTGAACTTATTTTATCAGATACACCTTCAGATGATTTTCTGTCAGATATTTCAACTTCTCGACTTGATTCAGAAGAAATTCTGTCAGAGGTTTCGTCTCTTTCAAAGGATTTATTTACCTCTTCAGCTTCTGTTACGACTATTTGACATTCTTGTTTAGGTTTAGAGGGTTCAATATCTTGTAGATCAGATAGTTTTGTGATCGATACACTTTCAGTGCGTGAATGACGCTTTGGTCCTACTTTTTTAAATATTACGTCACCATCCTCGGCTTTTTCTTCTGAGCCAGATTTGGATGCATCAGAATCAGTTTTCACCGTGTCTCCTATTTTTGTGTCAACTTTCATTGAAGTAAATCCAACACTTTCTTCAAATTTTTCATCCCCGAAACCACTACCAGAGTCAATTGTTTCTTCATATTCTGCACGCTCGTCAAATTCTGAAGACGATACTTTAGCTTTGACGTCGGATTGATCTGATTTTAACGACTCTGCTTCAGAATGGCGTCTCGAATCAGTGTGTTCTGAATCCTCCAGAGAATCAGAATAGATACGTTTAGAAAAGAAACATTCTTGGACAGAATCATCTTCGGGTACAGTTTCAATAAATTGCCGTGCTTTTGCGCTTATCACTGGAGATTCTTTTGGTGACACCTAGAAATTAAAAGTAGAATGGTTTGCTGATGAAAAAACTTAATAAAAATATTAATACATTGTATACTCATTATTAGAATTAAATAATTTGAAAATTACCTCAAATTTTAATCGGATAATTTGAAAAGTAATTTGAAATTTGAAAACCAACTTTCGCATACATATAGGCATAGAAATAATATATCTCTGCGAGCAAGCTCATTCAAGTTCGCTGCATAGGTAGTTTTTTTATTACAAACTTAAATAAAGCCGAATTTCCCCTTTATATACGCAGCTCAACAATATAAAATCTTTTCAACCCAGGGAAATTTATTTAGCGTTAAAACATAGGTATATATTATATGTCTTTGAGTTAGTACAGAATTAATTATAGGTAGCCCCTTAAAGAAGACTACAGTTATATAACAACAGCACTAGTACTGTTGTGTTTAGTTGAGTTAATAAGAGTCTATTGGTCAAACTTAATTCTGTGAAAATCGGCAGTGCCTTTGTAATATCTATAGCATTAGGTAAGTGTTATTTACAATTAACACATAGAGATTACAAAATGTAGTTGTCAATAATAGATTGAGATGTAGAAAATTTAAAACATTGAGATGTTTTATTATCATTATAGCTACAAATATATGAATTCTATACACAGGGTATAGAATTTTTTTTAAATACTAGTGACCTCAAATATACCACATTCTATAGAAACAACCTGTTTATCTATATTAGTAAAAGAATAGGAATTTAATGACCCATTTTCATTTAACTATTTACATATTCCAAATTCGTATTATCAGAGGCCACTATCATTTTGTATTACCTTATCTGCATCCTTTGACTCCAACACAGGTGCGTGAACTTGGGCGCTATGCTGACTTTCATATATTAAAAATTCTAACGTTTTATCTTTCGTGGTCACTACACCTTTTTCAGTCATGTTGTTTGTCAAGGTTTTTACTTCCGACTTTATAATAGTTTTGTCGGGATGTTTATCTATGACCGCTTTGTGTGCAGGACTTGATCCAATTTGGTCATCTAAATCTGAAAACTGCGAAGCTTCATCCAAGGAATCACTCCGATGTTTAGAATCTTTTGAAAATACCTAAAAGTAATATTAAATGTTTAGTTTTTTTCGAAGAATTCGATTTGTATCACTTACCAAAATATAGAAAAAAATGCCTTAGAAATTACCTTAGATTCAGTTTGCGATATAAAGCTAATATCTCGCTCAGTACTTTGTGGTAAATCTATTAAAGAATCTGTTTTGTCTGTAGCTGATGGAAGCGGTGACTCCTGTGATATTTTCTTTTCAATTAAATCCTGCATTTCAGATCCTATTGAATCGGTTTTAATATGTTTAACGCTAGTGTCTGATTTTGTACTTGTCAAGGAAACTTGTGTTTCGACCTAAAATATATAAGTATGAGAATAAATATAAAAGTTAAAAAATATTGTTAAAAAAATATTGTTAATGATTTCAAAAATATTATTTACTTTATCTTTTAGTTTATCGCTGCTAGAGAAGTCTTTTTCTTCGAATGTTTCCGTAAGTTCCTCTTCACTTACTCTTGTACGTAATTCGTCAGTCAATTGTTTTTCCAATCTTTGTTCCTTGATTGCAACACCCCGAGCGTCTTTCTTATCATCATCATCACTCCTTTTATCTTTGCTTTCTTTCAGTTTACTGATATCCTTTGATTTTGTATCTGGGATTTTTTCAAAGACATCATTGTCAGCTTCGCTTCTTAGTTTTCTTTTATCCTTATCAACTTTAACAGTAGTCTGCGACTCTGTTTCTGTTTCAGAATCAGTTGATTTTTTTAAAAATTCGCTATCCTCTTCCGAAGAAACTTGAACAAGCGTTGAGTCTGTTCTCATTGCCTTTTGGTGAGTAGCTGATTTGTCTTCTTGTTTTATTTTGGTGTCAAAATGTTGGATGGTTTCTTTGACAGATTTAACAGTTTCGACGTGTTTTTCAGTTTCAACTTGTACCTTATGAGTAATTTGGTCATGGCACTCCAAAGCAATTTGTTTGGATTGTTCTCTTACAAATTCTTGAGTATATTCTATACGTTGGTCTTGTTCTAAAGTGTGTTTCTTCAACGCTTCCTTTGTCAGTTTTACAGTTGTCTTAGGCAACTCAATAGAATGTTCTTTGATAATTTTTGACTCAAATGAGCTAATTTTATCTTTGAGTGGTATTTCTGCCACATCTTTTTCATCTTCAGTTATTAAATCTGGTGATTTATCACCATCATCTAACTTTTCTTCCATTTTTGAACTTACAATTTCTTTTTGCGATATAACATCTTTAGCAGTCATTTCTTTACTTTTTGTGTCTGCTGTCTTAATTTCTGTTGTTTCTGCTGTAACAGATTTCCTTGGTGTTATAGTTACGTTAGAGAAATCTCCAGATGGGAATCTCATAGATTCGTTTCTCATATGTCTTAAATGTTTAGGTGTTGGCTTGGCGGGCGAGGAGGGGTCGAACTTTCTGAATTGTTCAATAGATCTCTCAACAGGTTTGGGTTCATCTTTTTTAATTTCGATAATATCCTCTCTGTGGATTTCTATTTCACTTTCTTCTTCAACTTTATCTGGTGAAGTTTTCGATCGAGTCTTTTCTAATTTAGGTTCCTTCTCTTTGACCTATAAAACAATGAAACAAAATGTTAATTATCAAACAAGATATATATATTGCCTTTTGTTTAGATCAGTTTGTTTAGTGCGTACCTGTTGTTCAATGTCCTGGAATTTTTTAATGTCCGGTTTAATTTGAGTTTTTATTTCAATTATTTCCTCTCTTATTTCTTTTTTCTGTCTCGAAGCTGGAATTTTACTTGAGCTCAATTTTCTTGTTATTTGCTCCTTTCTTTCAGCCACGCTGCGTTTGACGTCTGTAAACGAAATCGTAATTTTTTCATATAAATAAAGAAGCAAATTGAAATCAGAATCTTATGACCAAATTATTTTTAATAATAATAATAAAAATAATTTATTTGATAAATGTACATATTCAATAAATAAAGCTCTCTACATCGTCACTTATTAACAGTACTATGCTTACACATTTTTACACCTACCTTCATCTTCTTCACTTTCTTCACTAGGCGTTGGGGTTCTTTCGATTTCACTCTTCTCTATTATCGATTTTTCTTCGGGCGAATATTTGGCTTCATCCTGGTCCTGTTCGGAGTCTTTCCGCGAGCGTTCCGATGTTTGAATGTCATCGTATATATGTTCCTTGAGTTTATTGTCTTCTTCAGCTTTAAAAGAAATCTATATATTAATATGTGAAGTAAAAACTTCTTATCAAGGGATCCGAAGGTTTGGTCTTGCCCCGCCGCTATGAGGAGAAATTAATTTTGAGTCTTTTTTAATATTTATTGTTTTATAAATAATTTATAGAAAAAAAAATTAAAATAAAAAATTAAAATTATTTATAATATATTTTTTTTTAAGTAAGGAAATATGTTACCCTTGTAAGCTTCAATTTCTTCTGAAGCTTGTCTCTCTTGGTAAATATTTCGTTGGATACGCCGTTCGTTGGTCACATCGGACTGAGGCGCGATAATATCGTCTCTACCGATTCGACACAAGGCCAGCTCTAACGAAGTGTCTGAAAACAACAAATTACATTTAAAACAAGCTATAATTAAAATTTATAAACTAACCACCGACTTTCTATTTAACCCAAACATTCTATATCTGCTGTAAGTTACTGAATTCAAGGTTCAAGGTTACAATGTGATAGAAATACCACCGAAGCAACAGTATATAAAAATTTCACATCAATCGAAAATTTGGAAGTTAGTGAAATCCCTACATCAATTTATCATAGTGTTATTATTATTTTAGATCTATTTCATATTAGCCTTAAAATTGTTAACATTATCATCAATCAATACTAATAATAAATCTGTAAGGGTTGGTCATGGAGTGAGTTACTATGTTTTCAGAGATATCGTGTTTATAGGCTCTATACATGATACTGAAACTATATTGACCATTTTTACAATTTTTTTATGTATGTATGTATGTTCCACCATAACTCTTAAACGACTTAACTGATTTTTATGAAACTTGGTAGATAAACGTTTAGACGTATAGGACACAGGATAGGCTACTTTTTTCTTTTTCAACGCAGACGAAATCGCGGGCGCCAGCTAGTAAATAAATAAAACAAGAAATTCTCTCGAACGAGACACTCTAATGGTGAGAACATTACCTTGTGCTTTCGTTCCAGATTGTGTCTTCCAAAGCTTGAGCATGAGTTGCGCTTGTTCGGGGGCTGTGATCCTCTTGGCTTGAATCTGGTTCACTGTAGCTACGCTGACTCCCAATTCGTAGGCGAGCGCTACCCAATCTTTGCCGAGTAAATTGCAAATGTCCTCCAACCTTTAAAAATTACAACAATAAAAACTAGTGTGGTTGGCAGTGATAACGCTGAAATGTGGTCTTGGAATCAGTTAAAATTAATTTTATTTTGATTTGCTGCTAAAACAACATACAAACCTTGGATCGCTTAATCTCTGTCTCCATATCAGTTCCTGCTCTTCGGTGCGCATAGGCACTTGGTCAGTTTGTACTGGAGATATTTTTTCTACGGTCATATCGTCTGGTACCATTATGTTCAAGACAGCAATCTGTAAAATTATTAGCAATCTAACATTATCTATATGAAGATATTTAAAAAGATATATGTACTTAAATTATATTTTACATTAGAAAAGGAGTGAAAACTTTTTCTGGGACACCCTATTGCCAGTGATATGTTAAACAAGACAGGATGCGCCCTTAATATACTACTAGTGATAAAAAAATGGTCCTTCAATTTGTACATCTAATTACTAAAAATAATTTGTTTTCATTGCCATCTTAATACGTATTTTTATTTCTTATTGGCATATTCAGTTATTGTAAAGTATTCTCATTGGTTGGTTGGACAGAATGAACACCTGTCATTGATGCCAATTTCCGATTTTGACACCGGCGCGTCGGTGCCACGTACTAGGAGCGTTAGCCTTGTCCTTACAAAGTAATATAGAAGTCATTGCCTATTACATGTTTTTTTTAATAACGATTTTTTTTTAAAATCATTGGTCAAACTTTTTGCAAACTTTTGACCAACACTTTGACGGTACTAATATGTATTTCTTAAATTAATTTTTTTTAAAGAAAATATTTTTGATGTTTCACTTCTGCTAGGCGTTGCCCAGCCCAATGGCGCAATTTTTTTTGTAGGTAGGGTTTGGCACTTTGTATGGGGAATTTGGTAGGAGGGTAAAACAATGAATTTGGAGCAACATGCTTAATGACGCTCAGCAATCTTGTATGAAAAATGTAGTTTGCGTTGAGGAATGAAACGATAGCGCGTTTTATTTACGTAAGCATTAACCATTAAGGGCCAGTTTTATAAATGACATACCTTTTTCCCGTTCGTTACAGTGCTGGTAACGAACGGTTAACGGTCCGTCAATAACGTTTACTGACGGTGGTTCTATAAAAGAAATTAAACAATTGGTAGCTGTCCGAAAATACGCCGAAGTTTATGAATATTGTCGATGGTTTCGTAATAGTCTATCAAGAACTGTCAAGTGTCGCGTCACCAACACATTTATTTACAAAAATAACATTCTAAAATTTCTAAACTTTAATATTTTCTAACCTCAACTTGTCACTTGTCAAAACAAACGATACGTAAGATAAACCGACCCAAACATAGTCAGTAATGAGCCACTAAACGCTAGCTGTCAAATTATACTGTTGACTAACGAACGGTTGTTTATAATACACTATATTATACTATTAGATCAATTTTTCGTCTATTTGATATAAAATTTAACTAACGGATCGTTATAAAACTGGCCCTGAGTGTATCAAATCAATGTTACGAGTATCAATCACAAATCATAATTATCTTTTGTGAACAATAAATAAAATAAGACAAATGATTGTTGTACGTACCGGCGCTGGTGACGGTTCTCCCTTGGGAACCTTCGGATCCCTCATGAACTGGCACCTGCATATCGGCTCCAGGTCCTGGGTCTTAATCATCACAAGGAAAGCGACTCTGTTCTCGCGGAATGCACGGAACGGTATAGACAGTTGCTCCCCAGACTTGGCTATGGGGACCAAGTTGCCGCCGAACTCCAAATATATAGGTTTTCCTTCGTGCACCTTTAAATTATTTGAAATTGCTTTGAAAATAAAATCACTGAGAGACACTTTTACAAAATATTTATTTTATCCTGCACCTACCTAATTTAAAATGTCAAAGGCATAATATCGACTTCAATATTGGCATAAGTTATTATCCCAATCATTAATTGTAATAAATGATATTACACACAAATCATGTACTAGCGACTCGTCCCTGGATTCGCACGGAGTTGATATTTTCAAAAATCCTTTCTTTGCGGATGCTTACTTTATAAGGTAAACGGATGTTCCAAATTTCAGCTTTTTAAACTTACTCCAACGATTTTATAAGTATACTTAGATAAGTAATATTCTTTATCAAATTATTACATAAACTATTTCGGACTATTAATATAATTTTTTATTTTATTTTATTACGGGAAACAAACAATTATAATATATAGTACCATATCGCTGCTTAAAAACTAAATGGCCACAAATCAAAATTACACTTTTTACAGGAGAGCTAATCGAAAAAAAAAAAAATTATTTTTTTTGTCTATTTTTTTTTCTTATAGATATATATCAAATATATGCATATTATATATCATTAGAAACGTATTTTTAAGTAGCATTAAATATTTTATATACTTTTATAATAAACTGAATACTAGAAGAGATATAAGCATATAAGTTACTTTTGAATATATATAAAATGATCAAAATATACTAATTATGGAATAAAACAACCATAAGTCTTTTTGCAATATACAATATGAAGGATTGTGATTGTATTTTTGCAATAAAAATATTTTTGGATTTTTTTTTTGTTTTATGGCCCTTTAGTTTTTAAGCAGCGATATATTGTAAATTATTGAGTTATTCAAAAATTTTACTAACGAAACGACGGTGTCTAGACTTACCTCAACATCTCGACTTTTAGCGACTTGTATGAACCGTTCAATTCGTTCCAACGCCTTATCTTCCTTGTCGTCAGTCACGCAGAACATTCGCAATTGTGCTTGACATTCATCCGAGCGCTTTGCGTAAACAATGAAACGGGCCATAAAAGGCACGTGGATTGCTTCCCTGAAATGATTATAAAAAAAAAACTTCAAAAATTGTATTAATTAAGACAAGGATTAACCTCAGATAAATAAATAAATCTTCACACATTCCACACAGCATCATCTAGTTCCAAAGGTAAGCAATTAATGCTTACCAGACCAGACAGTTGATATACTACATAGATTACTTTTTTTTTGTAAATACATATTTTAAAATACAAAAATGGTAAAAAAAGGTAAAATGTTAATACATAAACATTTGCCCCTAGCGGGATTCGAACCCGCGACCGTTTGATTAACAGCTAGGGTTACTAGCCATTAGACCAAACGTGTCATCAAAATCAAATACATTATTAAAATACAAAAATGGTAAAAAACGGTAAAATGTTAATACATAAACATTTGCCCCTAGCGGGATTCAAACCCGCGACCGTTTGATTAACAGCTAGGGTTACTAGCCATTAGACCAAACGTGTCATCAAAATCAAATACATTATTAAAATACAAAAATGGTAAAAAAAGGTAAAATGTTAATACATAAACATTTGCCCCTAGCGGGATTCGAACCCGCGACCGTTTGATTAACAACTATGGTTACTAGCCATTAAACCAAACGTGTCATCAAAATCAAATACATTATTAAAATACAAAAATGGTAAAAAAAGGTAAAATGTTAATACATAAACATTTGCCCCTAGCGGGATTCGAACCCGCGACCGTTTGATTAACAGCTAGGGTTACTAGCCACTAGACCAAACGTGTCATCGAAATCAACCTACGAATGAAGGTAAATTATATTAACCTGTATAGCTCTGTCGCCATCTTGGTAGCGTCTTCAATGTGTCTGCAGTCGATTAACCAATATCTAGCCGAGACAGTTGTCGTGAAAGATACGCAGTCATTCACAAATGTCAACGGAGTATTTTCAGTGACGTCCTCCCAATGAGCTCGGTTGGTGCCTCCTGTTGCGAGAATTCTTCATTGAGTACCTGTCCTCACTGTTTCCACGAAGAGCATTGCACTTCATGCTTAACTAAACTTTACTTTGTCCTACAGTTACTTTTTAGTGATGTGCCGGATCTTAACTTTCTTACTCAATTGGTGTCGGTGCGCGTGACCTTGAAACGGTAGTTGAAGCCCGCCACTTGACGCTTGCATTATAAAGGTGCAAATGTTTTAAGATATCAATGCTAATAATAAATCTGTTAGGGTCGGTCATGGAGTAATTTACTTTTTAGATTTTTAGAATTTTTTTCTGTATGTATGTATGTATGTATGTATGTATGTATGTATGTATGTATGTATGTATGTATGTATGTATGTATGTATGTATGTATGTATGTATGTATGTATGTATGTATGTATGTATGTATGTATGTATGTATGTATGTATGTATGTATGTATGTATGTATGTATGTATGTATGTATGTATGTATGTATGTATGTATGTATGTATGTATGTATGTATGTATGTATGTATGTATGTATGTATGTATGTATGTATGTATGTATGTATGTATGTATGTATGTATGTATGTATGTATGTATGTATGTATGTATGTATGTATGTATGTATGTATGTATGTATGTATGTATGTATGTATGTATGTATGTATGTATGTATGTATGTATGTATGTATGTATGTATGTATGTATGTATGTATGTATGTATGTATGTATGTATGTATGTATGTATGTATGTATGTATGTATGTATGTATGTATGTATGTATGTATGTATGTATGTATGTATGTATGTATGTATGTATGTATGTATGTATGTATGTATGTATGTATGTATGTATGTATGTATGTATGTATGTATGTATGTATGTATGTATGTATGTATGTATGTATGTATGTATGTATGTATGTATGTATGTATGTATGTATGTATGTATGTATGTATGTATGTATGTATGTATGTATGTATGTATGTATGTATGTATGTATGTATGTATGTATGTATGTATGTATGTATGTATGTATGTATGTATGTATGTATGTATGTATGTATGTATGTATGTATGTATGTATGTATGTATGTATGTATGTATGTATGTATGTATGTATGTATGTATGTTCCTCCATAACTCTTAACGCGGACGAAGTCGCGGGCGCCAGCTAGTAAAAAATAATTTCAATGGAATTTATTAGTTTTTCATTGCTACCTACGAGTAACAACATATATAATGTAGAATTTTAGCTATGTATTAAAAATTAATAATGAAGGAAAAGATCCGTTAAAAGTAACGGATACGGATCTTTCTTCTCCCTCGGATATCCGCGGATACGGATACGGATATCCGGCACATCTCTATACTTTTTCCTTCAATGAAGCTATGAAGGCAGTGATCAGCGGCTGACACGCTATTTGTAACTGCCAATATGATGAGATCGCTAACTTTATTAGGCGCACTAAACACCGACCTCTATTTTCACTACTGGACAGGCTATACGGGTTTGTATTTGGACTGTTTCAAGTTTCTAATAATATTATAGTATCAAATGAGTCTGGATTAATATCCGACGATTCAAACGCTATAATTTTAGATACTTTGACCCTCAACTCAATGCTAGAGTCAAGTCATTATTCAAATCGGATAAATGTATACCTACAAAAGATTTATTGATTTTCAGTTTTAATAAATCAATATGACACTAGTTTGATTCTATAAGGTTCTTAAGACCTATTCATAATATTTTATAAATTACTTCACTTTAATTGTTTGTTATTATTTGTTGGTAAAATGGTCCAAATACTTGTAACGTCATTGCACTAGTGTTGATACTGGCTGTTTTGATTATTTTATATAAACTAAAGGATTTTAAGATTGCCTGTCCATCAGCAAGCCCATAGAGGTCAGTGAAATCAAAGCAGACATATACAGCAATATAATATATAATAATCTATATAATTTTAAAGAATCTACCTACAAATTTCTTAAATATTGCAGCATTCAATTGGTGTTTTACTTCATGGCGAGAATTGTATAGATATTTTAAGAAACGTGTACCTGATAGTTATAGTTTCGGAACAATGGGGTCAGTTTGGTTAGAGGAAATTAATTGAAGAATCGAAAAAAGAAGAGAAAGGGTAAAGGCAGGGTAATATAATAGTAGAAACAAATTTAACTATTTCCAAAACGGCCTATAGCAAACACACAGGAAGCAGGACAATTACAACACACAAAAAAACCATAAGAAACATACCGTTTTGTTTAAAAATTCATAAACAAAAAAGTGATACAAATTGTGAACACGCAGTGTACTGTAACGACCTGTAACTAGGTGCTGTTGTATTTTCTCAAAAAATCAAACAGAAAAATATTAACAAACAGTTTTTGTGTTCAAAAAAATTTCGAAAAGCTGATCTCTCGAAGGATACACACTTTTAAACAAACGTCAAAACCCAATTCACCAAATTAACTATGTATGTTAAATGAAATCCAACGGAAACGATGAAATAATGATGAAATCAAAAGAAGATGGTGTGAAGTAAAAAAGAACTGACAGGCCGTTTTGGAAAAGAACTCGAAACAGTACAAGCAAAATAATCGATCTTTAGGAATCACTGACGCAAAAGTATGAAATGAAAATGACGATGACACCGATTTAAGATCCCACATTTGCGCTTAGACTAGATTCTAGGTTATAGATAGTATATTCTTTTTGTTTTCAGTGCCAATGGGAAAACTCTCATTGCAGATCACAATTCCTGTTGTTCAGTTTTAACATACGTCCAGTGATATTGCAGTGCATTCTCTTGTTATCCCAAAATAATTAAATTTATGTTACAGAGTGAATGTGAGTTGTAAGCGTTAAAGTATCAGCCCGTGCACAGAGGAAGAATGTATGATAAGCAAGATATGAAAAAGCATTCGAACAGTGTGATAGAGGGAAAGAAAATCCGTGATATTTATACTCTTCGAAGCCTAGGAGCATAAGTATCACTTCAAAACGAACGGCTTATTATGAAAAATAAATTTAAAAACAAAATGTAACAAATAAAATCCAAATGAATGGGACAAACGTAGAAATAAATCGAAAAGAAAGTGATAACTTAAACCGATATTTCGATCTTTTAAATAGTATTTCTAACTTTTTACCTTCGAGAGATCGTTTGCGAAATACCCCTGATGGTGCGCGCCGATAGGTGGCAGCATAATTAATTAGCGCCACACACGGTGAGCGTGCAACACACACAAACACACGAGAACAAAGACAATGTAGAAGCGACCACACAGCCCATAGACGCCTAACAACGGGCGAGCATTTGTCTGACAACGGGTCAGACTGATATTTCTGATACAACGACCACACAGCCCAAAACTAACGAAAATTAACTTACGCCCTGGTGCCAATTTGAAGCCAATCATAACGCTACACCCTATTTTGTAACGAATAAACTATTTAGCAGGAATTTCCTTCTATCAGTTTAAGTAATAAGTCTGAAACAACTATATAAGTATTTAAGTGAACCGTGTGGTCGCTGCAATTTTAACACGAACAAACGCACACATTGAGAACCTTTCCTTCAGCTGCTCTGTGTATTTGCTATAAGCATTTTCATTAATGAAGTCCTAATAAATTTTGGAACAAGTGTTTCGTATCTATGAACCGTTATCCGAATACTTATGCGCCACGATTATAAATATGTAATATACTACACTAGATCTCTTCTTTATTCATGCTCAACTGCCCTTTTGTCTAGAAAATTGGGAGTCGAAAATCTAAATTATTCTCAGTACCTACCAACTCTAAACTAATCAACATGATTTATGAAAGAAATAGATTCATGAAATCTCAAGGGTATTGGACTATATATGATTTCATAATAAGATCTATTAAACTTTAAATGATGAAAAATCTATATCTACATTATTACATATTAAAAACGAGTATATCACACTATGGTATAAATTTACGAATTTTTTTACGTTCTTAATAGTTTGCATTACATTATTCTTTACTACATTGCTAGCGTGTTGTAATGGAATATTGGTAATACTAGAAATACGTATATCTAATGAAACTTTAAGCAAAATAGAAAGTTTTATAAGCTTTATTTGTAATGGCGTACTTACCGCTCACGAAATCACGCAAAGCGTTATGAAATCATCAATATATAGCAAAAAACGCAAGCCGTACTCCATTGCAACACTCTCACAAACATAAAATGGTTACTGGAAACTGTTTGATAATAATATGGTAAACAAGAAACGGAATAAGTAAAAATCATACCGAGCTTTGTTTAATAACTCTATTTAGATTTTTTTTGGATACAATTTAGTTGTTGCTCTTTTGATAATAACTTTCAGTTAAGTTCAGTTTATGGGGAACATTGAGTATTTTTTTAATGTAAAGAGTGACGATCACTGTCCGCCTGTATGTCGATCTTTACATAAAAACTGGTTGGCCACATCTTTTAAGATAAGTAGATGTTGACTATTTGTTTTGTTGATTCAAATAAAAAATATATATTGTAACTGGTATTAGAGAATCGTTTCCAAGAACAAAGACAGACGATACTTAGTACTAATGACACCTTGCTTTCATAAGGAATATGCAGTGTGGCGTTATATCTATTCACAGGCACTTATGCGATATGTGGTATGTCTGGTATGCGCCTACTTTTAACAACTTAGGCACCTGCATCAATTTTATTTATATATTTAGACGACTTTATAATTGATTTCGACAGCGCACTTGTAGCACCTGAGGGATTGCTTGTGTTATAGGCGACAGTAGCCACCTACCATCAAGTGGATCGTCAGCCTGTCTGCCGACCTTGTCATAAAAATTAAAAAAAAAATTGGTTCATCATTACTTTGGTGGTTTGGTATAGTGTAACATCTTCATAACCATGATCTGATGCTTCTCAGCATTTTACAGCGATTTCGCGTGTTTGGGTTCAATAGGAAGTAGGGCTGTTAGTTTCTAATAATTAAGCAATTCACGGTATTAATATATCGGGAGACATAAACTTTTTATCTCATTTGACAATAGCCGAGAGGTGGATGAGTTTTCCAGTAACCATTAAGATTTTGCTGGGAATAAGCGAAATATTAATAATGTACCTGAAATGGAGCACAGAAGTCTGAGGGTCGGCGCTGAAGACGTGCTGTACTGATTCGTCATGCCTTGGGTATGAGGTCTCGGCGCTGGCATACTTAAAGTAATGGCTTTGTGGAATTTCCTTCGTCTAGGTTCCACGGTCACTACAGGGGACACAGCTACCCCCCTCCCTAACAATTTAGCGGTCAGTTCCGAATCTATTATTTGTGCCTGCAATTAAAAAAAATCACTGTTTTTTTTTATTTTATTAGAGATGGGTTTGCTCTTGGCCAACAACCAGCTGTGTAGCAAGGATAAGGCCTATGATGGAGCGAGCTCACCCAGAACATGCCTATCCACTCGAGCTTTGAAAAGATTTGGGTTATATGAGCTCGGAAATACAGACGCCGGCAGGTAGTTCCAAACTTTGGCAGTGGCTTTCGCTTGGTCCGAAAGAGAGGGATTTCTACAAGATGAGGATAGTAACCAGCCATACGTCTGTATGTTTGAGCTCATGCAGCTGCTGAGCACACTCTCCGAAGTACATCTTATAAAAACATATAGACTTGGCAACTTTGCGTCTATGTGCCAAGCTCTGCATATTAGTTTTTAAAAGTGTACCGTCACCAATGAGTCTCCCAGCTCTATGTTCCACCGCAGAGCATTTCGACTTGTTCCGAATTCACTAAAGACCAAACGCGACATTTGACCAGTCACCTATCTCATGCTTAGTGTACGGGAAAATAAACGGTGCGACAAATATAATCGTGATATGTGAAGAAAAAATAGTTACTTACCTTTTTGTGTGAAAAATATACAATTTTAATGTTACTTTATAAACATCTATTAACGAGCCCGTTGGATGAGTGCCTTGACGCCCCGTCTCAGGGGTCCCGGGTTCGAACAACAGCAGGTTCAACTTTGGAACCTTTCAAAATTGGCTCTGATCTGGATTTGCAAAGTAGTGACAAGGCACACTGCGTTTCGCAGTCGTTTGGTCAGCCAACCTCAGTAACCACCTCCTTATATAAGACCACCATGAAATTACAGCACGTGTGCTGTTGTGTTTCAGTGAGTGAGTAAGGAATGCCAGAGCCCATTTTCCCTATTCCTTCTCAATTCTTAATCCTACTGCTGTCGCCAGCGCATTTACAGCACCTGTGGCGTTCCTTGTGTTTTTGGCGACAGTTGTCACCCACCATCAACTGGACCGTCAGCCTGTCTCAGGACTTTAACATTAAAAAACACATTTAAAAAGAGTGTAAATTAGGATTCTTTGGACGTTTGAAGCAAGAATTTCTTGTTATTACTTGGAGAGGAGATATTGATGAGGAGCAGAGGGTGCAAAATCAAGCAAGAATGAACATATGAAATCACAAAAGAAGCGTTTAAAGGAACAATTTAATAAAGACAGTAGTCATTATTAAATTTAATAATTAATAATGATTAACAATTTAATAATGACTCGCACAAAATTTCTCACACATGCGCTTCAAACCAAAAATGCAATCACACTTTTTCACTAAAAAAGCTCGTAACCACTTAAACAAGGCAAACAAAATATTATATATACACCATGCAAGTCTCAACGTTTGGTCTTTAGGAATTAAAGTACACTGTTGCATAACATTTAATTCAAATACACGTCAAATGTAAAGCATAAAAACATTACCCAATAAATTTAGCAATCATCTTAACATATACAATACGAATTAATGCTACAAGTAAATTACCAATATGTCACTCCAATTTATTTCACATTATGTGTATATATAAAAAAACCATGGGCACTTCATAAATATATAAAACGAACCTTAAAGATATATTGGGTTGGCAGGAAAGATCTTTTAGATTTGGTAGTCGGGGTTACCTTTAGGTTGCTATAGAAATGGATTTCGTATAATTTCAGTCAATTACTCTGTCAGTTTAACTGGCAACTATCACTATAGGAATATTTTACATGGAGTACTTTTCGACACATTTCCTTTTTCATTTTCAAAGAGGCAAGAAAGCGGCTGAAACTCATCAAGAGATATGTGAAGTTAGGCTGATATTTATTGCTTGTCAGAATTGGTTTAAAAAAATGGTTCTGAAGATTTTTCACTGAAAGATTACCAAATCTGCTCTACCTTCTGAAGTTGATGATGACAAAATGAAAGACATAGTTGATTCGAATCATCAACACACAAATAGCTATTTTTTCGTACTTACAGAAGAAATTGAGTTTTTTATATTACACTAAAAATCCGAAATTCCTAAAACCGAAAACTTTCTTGCCAACCCCAATACAATAGTTAAATCATTCAATTACAAAGTCATGCTTAGTTCTTCGCCTAAAGACCAATTCGAGAAAACCGATGTCACTAAAAAAAACCTCGCGACAAACGCAGTGTGAGAACATCTCCTAACAACACTAAGTAGTGATTTCATACATTACAATCCGCTCAAATTTAAAACAATATTTGTACATCGAAAACAATTTTATTGAAGTTCGCTACATCGTTGAAATGAATTAAATATTTTATGTGAATTGTAAATTTATTGGGTATGCCATTACACATAAGGGAGTAACGTGCTTAATTTCTAAATGCCATAGAACAGCATTACAATACAATTATGTGACCATCAAAATTTCAAAGTAACATTCAATGCCAAATAAATCTGCACAAAAGTACATTGACCCCACCTCTACCACGAAATAAGGTTGTGTAATGAAATCTATCGCTCGTCCGTCTCTCGTCATACAAACTGTCGTTAACAACGCGCCTACGCTTTTCATAGTAGGCAGCAAAGATTTAAATCGAAAGATGCGGCGTAATCTCCTCGCGCCATACTAAAAACACCGAAAATTCTAACAATGGGTTGGGCGCAGGCGCTCAAACCAACTACAGTTGCACGCCAGCTACAGTGAGTGACGGTCGCTTGTTGAGAGCGTCGCTATCGTCACAGTCACGTTTGAAGTAAGGAATGTGTTGTATGTAGTTAAAAGTGTGTTTAGACAAAAGTAAGTATATGTATTTTATACTTTTGTCTGTAGTATAATGTATGTTGTATTTTGTAACACACTTTCGCTAGTAATGACGCATCTCTCGATTTAAATCTTTGGTAGGCAGTCAGTTCATTCATACAGTCTATGCAATCTGTCCCTTTGTATATATGGTACGCTTAGATCTTTTAAACTACACAACAGATTTTGATGCGGTTTTAACTAATAAAAATAGCGTTAAAGGAGGAAGGTTTTATATATAATTTGCAGAAAAATCCGTACATTAAAAGTAAAACATTAAGCACCTCTTTCACCAACGTCAAGTAGGCTAAACTGTCATTTAAAGTCACCGGTAACCGGGAATAATGGAGCTGATATGCCTTTGTTTGTACGGTAAAAGTTCCAAACATTGAAAAGAAAATAATAAAAAAAAATCGCCTATCGAATGAAGCAGTAAACCGAGTGCATAATTAAATATAACAGAAAATTATTTCTAAAAGTAACTAATCAACATTTTACTTGTAGTTTGTGAAAGAGGCCCTAAGACGATTACTTAAAAAAATCAGGGACTTTTTAGTTTATAAGTATAATCGTTTTTAGAAACATTTTTATGAAACGTTTCCTTGGACACATATTTATGCACGTGACTCATTGGAGTCATTAAACATAAACTGCTGCCATTTTGTATGAGGGTTTTTTTTTGAGAAGATTTATTTGGCACTTACATTGATTAGCTTCATTAGTAAATCCATATCCGAACATGAAAAGACCTAGCTTTAGCTAAAATACATTCATCGAATAATTTACCAAGATTAATGGGAGTACTAATTTAATAACAAAAAAAAAATAGTATAAGTAAGGTTATTTTGTACCAATTTTCGTGCTTATTTCTGAGGGAGTTCAAAACTGAACAATCATTATATCTCCATATTTCCTGTACTAAATTACATATAAATTAACTTTGTATAATACGACTATAACTATACATCAATATTCAGATAAGCCCATTCTCAAATTAAGACCTCAGATAAAACATAAGAACTATAGATACAGCTCTGTGGACGGCAGAGTGAAGACGGTAAAACTACGTCTTCGCCGTTACGCGGTTAAACGTACACAAATACAGTCAAACTACGCCTCGCCTTATTAAAATATTGACTAGCGAGAATTGCAAATTAGGCTGTGAACGGGTGTAAAAACCTGGTCAAAATCAATATAAGGCAGGATGGCATTATATCAATACTAATAATAAATCTGTAAGGGAAGGTCATGGAGTAAGTTACTTTGTTTTCAGAGATATCGTGTTTATAGGCTCTATACATGATACTGAAACTAAATTGACCATTTTTAGAATTTTTTTCTGTATGTATGTATGTATGTATGTATGTATGTATGTATGTATGTATGTATGTATGTATGTATGTATGTATGTATGTATGTATGTATGTATGTATGTATGTATGTATGTATGTATGTATGTATGTATGTATGTATGTATGTATGTATGTATGTATGTATGTATGTATGTATGTATGTATGTATGTATGTATGTATGTATGTATGTATGTATGTATGTATGTATGTATGTATGTATGTATGTATGTATGTATGTATGTATGTATGTATGTATGTATGTATGTATGTATGTATGTATGTATGTATGTATGTATGTATGTATGTATGTATGTATGTATGTATGTATGTATGTATGTATGTATGTTCCTCCATAACTCTTAAACGAATTAACTGATTTTCATGAAACTTGGTAGATAAATATTTAGACGTACAGGACACAGGATAGGCTACTTTTTCTTTTTCAACGCGGACGAAGTATTTTCAATAAAAATAAACAAAAATTGAGGTTATACTCGTAGCTTGGAACACAAAATCTCAATACAGTTAATGGCCTATGCACACATACTCATAAAATCGGCTTCACTAATTTTGCACATAAAATTCTGTCTATAGTTCTTATTTGGTCTGAGATTAAGACATAATTTTGTAATGTTTCGAACATTGAAACCTAATTTTCATTCCATTTTATTAAAGTACCATCGTTTAATTATAGTATAGAATAATTATTATATTCTTACTAGCTAATCACAAGACAGCTACAGTGAACTTTTAAACTTTATATTTTTTTAATATTCCTTTACGATCACACTACACTGTTTCTTTTGTAATTTTAAATGATCCCATATTTGCATAAAAGTGTCACAATAAGAAATTACATGAGACGTTTACATAAAGATTAAAACAAATGCTAATTAAAATACGATATGTTTACCTTAAATACATAAAACAATATGATTATACAAAGGTTTGTTACAAAGATATACAATAATGTTAAAATCGTTATGACAAAAAAAATTGTCTTAATTTTACGAGCCATTTATCTATGCTACTGAAATACAATAAAAAAAAAGTTAATTCAATTACATGTATAAAATTATTATTTCAAACTTAAGGTTCACTGGCTACCTTGATCCCAAAAAAATCATTGGAACATTTTTATTTTATTTTGAGGTTTATCGTTTTAAAGCTCTTGTCTATATTTTCAGTTTCATTATATTTTTATATATTTTTTAATTATTTTTTTTTAGAATCCTATCGGTTCTCTGGGTCCTGGAGTGATTTCGCGATTGTGAACAAAGAGGAATAGGTTCCAACGCATTGGACGAAGACAGGAAGCACAGAGGAAATGTCCCCAGTGGGTCTATTCTATATTAATGTCTATATTAAGAGCCTCTTTCACCATCTGTCAAGTAGGCTAACCGTAATTTCAAGTCACCTGTCACTGGGAATAATTTAGCTGACTTAATTTTGTTTGTATGGTAAAAGTCCAAACATTAAAAAGAAAATAATAATAAAAAAATCACCTATCGAAGGCTAAACCGAGTGCATAATTTAAAAAAACATAAAATTATTTCTAAAAGTAACTAATCAACACTTTACTTGTAGTTGGTGAAAGAGGCCCTTAGGCTAATTCCTATATTAATTTTACCCAACCAAACTTCAAGAAGTCTACACCGCCGTTTAGGCCCCCATCCGAGCTTTGGCTCTCGGATGCCTAACAGATAAAATATGTCATACAGGCTGACTGTCCATTTTATGTTAAGTGGCTGTCCTCTAACAAAAGCAACACTGTGAGGATACAATTAAAAGGATAAGGTAGAAGTAGCGGAATGGGCTTTTATATCCCTTACACATTCATTGTTACTCATTTGCTCTTCTGACCTGCCACTAATATACCGTAATAAGATCGTAGCATAGCCAGTGATAAACCTTAAGATAATCTCCGAGCCAAGTGTATTTCAAAGCATTTCTTCTTCTTAGCAATGGGAAAAAATGAATAAAATTTTGTATTTTGTCCGAAATGGTATTGGTCCGAACACCATAGATTATCCACCTTGTCAATAATCTATGGTGTTACACACAAAGTGGCATTAAGGTATTCTTTTTTTTTTGAGAAATTGAGATTGCAGCGCCACCTATCAGGTCCATTTGTGAATCTAAACCATTCAGGCGCCCACTCAAACATAATGCAACATTGTAGGAGCAGTTCTCACATACACACGAACGGGAAAAATTTATATATAAAAATAAGAAAAAACGAAGAATTGACAGATTGTATGAGAGCTTTTTACCACTAAGTACTTATTACTGTAAAATCTCTCTACAAACAAATAAATCTATTCGATGGCTCGGAGACTTGTTTGATTACACATGTAATTGATTAAGTGGGTACATCTTATTAAATGTAGCAAAGATTATATTTTAAAATCTGTAAAGTTTAATTTTAAATGTAAACTTGAAAAAAATTTGGCATTATTTTTGTACTTTAGTTTGCAAGCTTCTATTACGTAAATAATATAGATAATAGATAATTAAGTACTAACATGAAATGAACACAATACTTTTGGCGATAACATTTAATGTAACACGATGAATTTGATCTGATTTATTTCGGGGATCAAGACAGAGACCAAAAATAATAAAGCTAGCCATACACGATCAAGCCTTGCATTTATGAGATTTAAAACTTTGAAAAAGTAACTAAAAAATCTAACAATTTGAATATTATTTTTTTTAATGGCAGTTTAGAGTCTATCTTCAAAAATAACTTTTGAAAGAACCTTTTTTAAAAAAATGAGCAAAAGATATTTAGTAATTCTAGCTCGCTACGTAATTACGTATGTTTGAAATCGATTTTTACATAATACATTATATTATTATTTTTTTTTAGAAATTACTCAAAAATTACTACATAAAAACATACCAAAAATTTTATACGAACTCAAAAGAGTGCCTACTTTAAGACAACATTCGATTCTTTTAAATGAGCGTGTAGACGTCAACTTTGTTGATACATTTTAAAAATATAGTTTAGTTACATACATTTTTGGTATACTAAAATATACTCTATGTGATTGCGTATACAATTCCCAATCGCTTGTCACTACCAAATCAGAGAGAAGCGTTTCTTCTTCGATACATTGTTGACTGTGATTTTTTTCAAATTCTTATCCTTAACGCCTTTGCGGGGCTTAAAAAGATTTACCTGTAGGCCGACTTTGATTTTCTTGGTGAGAGCTCCCTGTGGGAAAACAGCCTGCACCTGTGGTACCACTGAACTCGACACCATGCCACCTGGAAACGGTAAATGTGGTAAAAGTGAAATTATGAATTCTCGTAATCAGGAAAAAATATAAATAAATAAATATCTTCACACATTCCAAACATAAACATTTGCCAATAGTGAGATTCGAACCCGCGACCGTTTGGTTAACAAGCTAGGGTTACTAGCCTCTAGACCAAACGTGTCGTCAAATTTATGAAAATACGTTTTGGAATAGGCCTAGAATACTACTAGAATAGAACAATTTCAATTGAGTTAACTGTTTTGTTTTTCACAGTGGTCCCCAAAGGACTGCGAAACGCAGTGTGCCCTGCTACTACTGACAAATTAAAATTAACAATTAAAAAAAACTAACTAATTTAAATTAATAATTAAAATTAAAGAACTAATTAATTAAAATTAATAATTAAAATTAAAGAACTAATTAATTCAAATTAATAATTAAAATTAAAACAAAATGATTTAAATTAATAATTAAAATTAAAAACTAATTTAAATTAATATTTAAAATAAAAATAAAAACTAATTAAAATTAATAATTAAATTTAAAAAACTGACTAATTTAAATTAATAATTTAAATTTAAAAACTAACTAATTTAAATTAATAATTAATATTTAAAAAACCCAATTAAAATTAATATTTAAAATAAAAAAAACTAATTAAAATTAATAATTTAAATTTAAAAACTAACTAATTTAAATTAATAATTAAAATTAAAAAAAACCTAATTTAAATTAATATTTAAAATAAAAAAAAGAAAACTAATTAAAATTAATAATTAAAATAAAAAATAAAAAACTAATTTAAATTAATAATTAAAAAAGACTAATATAAATTAATAATTTAATTTTAATTAATGTAAAAACATTAAACGTTTACCTTCCGGACCAATAGCGTGCACTTCTTGACGGATACGCGAAATTACAGCAAAATACTGCGGGAAGTCGTGAGTCAATATACGAGTGACTCGTGGGGCATCCCATCCCTTATCCTCGTCGGATGTATCTGGAATATCCGTTTAATACAGATTTAATTGAAATCAAACATTTTTCACTGTTGGATTTGGACTTTCTTAACCTCGACGCCCGACGCAAAACGGAATTTTATAAGTTTTACGTGTGTATCTGTCTGTGAATAAGTAGCTCCCAAATGGATAGACCAATTTTTTTTTGTTGAAAGCTACGAGTAACATGATCGGGGTACTTAGTTCTTAGCTTTAACTTGTGAAGGTCTGTTCTTTCAGGCGTTCATCAGTAAACTTGATAGTTAAACAAGGGATTTCACTAATTTGAAATACTGTTACTTTGGTGGTAACCTTGACCTGATGCTGCAGCATCAAGTAGTCCACGGGACATCCAACTCCTCAGCAGATATAGCGTATTTGGTCTAAATGAGAAAGTCGAAATTAGGTAAAATATTATATATTAGAAGCACCTTCAATTTCCAGAGTCTCGTGAAGTATATCTTGAACCACATCGTCTGTGGCATCAGTATTGTGTTCCCTCCAACTGGTTCCATTGTCGGATCGAAGAATCACAATTTCTCTTTCGCGGCCACGGAGCGAAGCATAATGTGGCACCTCAAGTATTACAGGCCTGCATTGTATCAATACATATAAATTTATACACATATTATATACAAATTTTTATATATAATATTATAAAAAAAATTTTTAGTAATTTTAGTAGTAGTAAATTTTTTTTAGTACCGCAAAAATTCTCTGCATTATTGGTCCACATAAAAGATAAGTTATCACAATGTCACATTTATTTGTAATTGAAATATACAAAACGGAAAGGGTTTTAAGCGTCCATAAAAATATATAAACACAAAAAATATTTTAAAGGTTTAAAAAAAGATAATTTTAAATTTTAAAGCACGGCTATTTTGTGCAGAAATACTATTTTACTCACCCCAGGAATTTAGCAGACACTGGTCCCATTTCCAAAACCCTGGCAGCGAGGGCTTCTCCTTCCATCAGAGGGGGCATGTGATTTATACGGGACGGCTTTAAATATCTATAAAAAAAAATTACCGAATTAAATACTAGAAAGCAAGCTGACTATTCACATTGCTGACATTATTAAGGTCAATGGCGTATGCTCATAACGCACTTCTGGTTTACTGGTATAGCTGTTAAAGCCATCTTTTCTTTTAGGGGTCACAACAATCCCTAATCATAAAAGGGCTAAAACTGCTGGGAAAATGTTTAAAAATAATTTAATATTATACCCTACTGAAAATGTAATGTACCTGCAAGTGATTCTAGTCGGTTGTTGTGCAGAGAGAGGTGGTACTATGACCCTGACGCCACCACCACGGCATCCCCTCATTGCACCACCGCGAGCATCCACCAGGAAGGAAACCAGGAAGCTGAAATGCATGGATAAACTTATTTTAGATCAGGTACCCAAAAATATTCGATCCTAAAAAGACCGTTATGAAAAAGCCGCTTATGAAAAAAAGTCCCTAATTTGTTTGTAAAACCCGTTCTAAACAAAATATATCCAAGAAAATGAATTTTCTCCATAATTTTCTTTTTCGTGAATATTTCTATAATTCAAAGATCATAAAAACCGATCCAGCCGTGCTCGAGTTGTAACTAACACGACTTTATTTTATATAAATAAATAGAAGATTTATTAAAAACTAGCTAGTGACCGCGACTTCATCCGCGTTGTGAAATTAAAATATAACACCTGAGAAATTATATGAGTAATACAATGCGCGACATATTATCCTTACTGCTGAGATGACGGTGGTGCCGTCACATTTTTTTTATATTTTTAGAGGATCAACAAAAAGAATATAGGTGTAGGTACTCACTTCTTCCATTGCAACTTCTTTCTGTATATCCAACATGAGGAATGCGTTAATAACAAGCAATTTATTATTATTTATGATCAAACCTCTGAAATTATAGACAAATAACAATTATTATAAAACCAGTAAGTATAGGTAAGTGCTGGATGAACTTTAAAAAAAAACTAGAATATTGGGCTCCTTTCACAGCTTGGCTCCACAATGTGGATCTGCAGATATCTTTATCTCACCTTAAATTCACATCTGGATTCGTGGATACCTTTATCTTCTCCTAAATCCACATGTGGATCTGCGGATATCTTTATCTCCTCCTAAATCCACATGTGGATCCGCGGATAACTTTATCTCCTCCTAAATCCACATGTGGATCCGCGGATAACTTTATCTCCTTTTAAATCCATATGTGGATCTGCGGATAACTTTATCTCCTCTTAAATCTACATGTGGATCCGCGGATAACTTTATCTCCTCTTAAATCCACATGTGGATCCGCGGATAACTTTATCTCCTCTTAAATCTACATGTGGATCCGTGGATATTTTTATTCCTTTTCAATCTACCTTCATATGGCTGACATTAATTATTGTTCTCTATGAACATTAATTACCTAATTAATTAAAAAATTACATTTAAAAAAATCAAATTGGAAATTCAATACTGACTTAGGTTGAGAAGGATCCACATTGTAACAGTATCCCTCTGGGGCTTGAGCGCTGCTATAGCGGCTGATGCTTTTTACTACGACTTCTTGCTGCGGCTGGTATGGCATCCCGTTCACGGATCCTGTCAATTTAAGCACATATAAATATATTAATTATAAATTAATTAATTAGTTAATTAAATTTATAATTACGTTCTCGGATCCTGTCAATTTTTAAATTTAAGCACATATAAATATATTAATTATAAATTAAGTAATACCCCGCTTAGCGCGACCCCGTTACGCGCGGTTTCACTATAACGCGAATTTCAAATTTCGCGCTCAAATGCCTCGCATTACGCGAAAGAGTGCGTATAAATATAATGTAGTCATTAACATCTCTATGGTCGCGGGATCCCCGCTTTCTCTGAATATTCTCTTTGAAGAATTGGGAATTCCCTGTCCTTCGACTTTGTTCTATGGGGATTTCCTCGTTCGTTTCGAGTTACAGAATAATCCTATCTACGATGAGGAAGAACAAGTAGAAGAGAAAGTTTTATCTTCAGGGGAAATACAAAATGCACAATTTATTCAGGTTTGGACATATTGCAGAGTGTAGACAATAATGATGACCGTGTCTTGACCGTGTGTCAAACAATTAAAAACAGTGTTGGGTGTTATGAACGTATTTTACAAGAACGTAAACAAAACGCTACCCAAAAGACAATAGATGTATTTTTCCGTAAAAAATAAGAGTATGTATTGCATAAAGTGTTCTTAGAATTAAAGTGATTGATTAAAATGATTTGTATTTTTTTTGTATTAAATTTTGACTATGTTTAATCATAAACCTCGATATACGCGAATTTCAGTTAACGCGATTTTTTTCGGAACGTATCCCTCGCGTAAAGCGGGGTATTACATTAGTTAATTAAATTTATATTTACGTTCACGGATCCTGTCAATTTTTAAATTTAAGTACATATAAATATATAAATTATAAATTAATTAATTAGTTAATTAAATTTATAATTACGTTCTCGGATCCTGTCAATTTTTAAATTTAAGCACATATAAATATATTAATTATAAATTAAGTAATACCCCGCTTAGCGCGACCCCGTTACGCGCGGTTTCACTATAACGCGAATTTCAAATTTTCAAATTAGTTAATTAATTAATAATTGAAGACATCGATTGGATGAAGGTGATATGACGCATTTTTTGGTTTTTTGGTTTTTTTTTTGCGTTGTTTTAAATGATAACAGACCTTAAGATCGTCGATTTAAAATATATTTTGGAAAATAAAAAGCCGAAAAAGGTGTTATGTACAAAATTTTAAAAAGCAAAAAGTGCAGAAAAGTTTACTCTTATTAAAGGAAGAGGGAGCTATGTCCACTTTTTTTAATTATATAATACAAGTGTTTAATTGCTATCATACCATTAATATTTTGTGTTCTTTACACAACTTTGCATCATAATTTAGTACAAAAATCAATTCCGTGGCGACTTATCGCAAAAATTACTCGATTTACTGAAAATTTGAATTATGCGACATAATATCACCTTCATCCACTCACGTCTTCAATTGTTGATTAATTAATTACTTATAATTAATAATAATAATTGTATAGATAATTGAACATTAGATAATAAAAAACAAAACTTACTATTGAACCTAAAACTAGAAACCTTAAAATAATAATAATATAATAACTAAAATATATTATTAAGAGGAGTCCCTTTAGGCAAGGTTCCGAAGATACTGGCATTGTATATATATATATATATATATATATATATATATATATATATATATTAATTATTATGTATAATTGTAATGTATTTATTGTAATATATATATATTTATTATGTATATGTATATTAATTATATAGATGACATAAATGTAAGAAAAGATCAAGATCGAGCAGATATTTTGGTCTGAATGTAAACCATTTGTGGTGTAAAACGCGTGGTTTATTTTTGACGACCAATACCTTGAGATATCTCCATGATATTCTTGTGGCTCATTGCAGACTCGGTCCTTTCGTCCCTGGTGACATCAATGGGCAGGGAATCGTCCCCGAGTGATTTCATATCATCCGCTGTCAGGTAACGGTAGGGTTGATCGTTCAATATTGTGTCTTCACCTAGAAAATGAATAATCGATCTTGATTAGGACAATACAATAGTTGCCTTAAAGTTACTAGAAGCAGTAGATATTATGTAAGCAAAGTTTAGCAATCATGAACTTTATTTTTTTGAAGTTAAGATAAGATTGAAGTTAAGTTAAGATATACAACAAGTAATATAGGAAAAATGTGGTTTAAATTTACTACAAAAAGTATCGCAAGTTCTAATATTGAAAACTATTCAAAGCAGTGATTGCAATGAAATTTTATCAAGTCTTGTCAGGTATATTCATCGAAATACTACAATGGAATTTGCGACACAAACGCCAAAGCGGCACATAAAAAGAACGCCTTTTGATAGAATCATGGCGGACTCTTGCCTTCACGCGTTAATGGTAAAAGGTAGTAACGATCAACTTCTACTATTTCATTTTAAACTCTAATGGGTTGACGTAAAGTCACATTTTCTTTAAATTACGTACTTATTATTATGTTTGTTTTGTTTTAAATGACAGTTCATGTTCTACGCATATGTCACTTTTAAATGTTCCATAAAATTCGTAGTGTTTTGTATGGCACGCGGGTTCCATGTTGTAGTAGTTTGATGGGTATATTCAGTATTGTAAGGTCCTGTCAGGTATGTATTTTTGGACACCTAAGTCAGGGCCGTAGAAAATAAAAATAAAAATCAACTGCTCACAAAA
Source organism: Synanthedon formicaeformis (assembly GCA_945859745.1). Taxonomy (NCBI): domain Eukaryota; kingdom Metazoa; phylum Arthropoda; class Insecta; order Lepidoptera; family Sesiidae; genus Synanthedon; species Synanthedon formicaeformis. The sequence goes on from OX243977.1 coordinate 3,664,972, forward strand.
TTAAGTGCTAAAATTGAAGGTGTAACAATAGAAGAACAGGTAAAATCGCATTACCTCCTTCCTCTTCAGAGTCCGACATGAATGTTTCTAGCATTGTCTCTGGGGCTACCACTTTGTATTTCTCCTGAATGGCACCATTGATTGTTGGTTCAGACACTTCTTTCAGTGTCTCCATCACAGTGACGTAACCCAGCTTAGACGCAATGTCTAGCGGTGTCTGTCCGCTCTAGGAAAATATAGTTATGACGTCTTTAGATTACAGTTAGGTAACAAACAGTTAAGTAGGCAGTTCCCTTGGTTAAAGACCCATTTTAGTGATGAGATAGTTATTAAAAAAACAACGCATTTTATTAATAAAAATGAGGTAAGTAACGAGGAAAACATTCTGTATAAGTCGTGCGTCCCTCACTCAATAGACATCTAACGATTAATAATTAGTATCAGTTACTAGCGACCCCACAAAAAAAAATTCTCCAAGTTATATAGAAACCTTTCTCGTTTAACGCATTAAAATCCGTTGCGTAAATAAAAGATCTAAGCGTACATACAAACAGAGGGACAGGGGGACTTTGTTTTAGGGCTGCCACATGCAGTCGGAATTCCGTTTCGGAACTTCGATTCGAAATATCGATTCGGGATTTCGAACGCAGTAAATCCAACACATACATACAGTAGTTTTCTTTTTGAAATTTTCTCCGATTCGAAATTCCGTATGGTAGGTAGCCTGTGCTTTCCGAATTCCGCACGGAAAAAGCTCGAATGCAGTATGTATATATCCTTACTAATATTATAAATGTGAATGTGGAGTTTGTTTGTTTGTTTGTTTACGCTTTCACGCAAAAACTACTAAACCGATCACCATGAAATTTTGCATACACGTTGTCTGGGACACCAGAAAGGACATAGGGTACTTTTCATCGTTCAACGCGGACGAAGTCGCGGGCACCAGCTAGTGTACTAATAAAGATGATTGAAACTTTACTTACAGTTGTTATAGCATTTGCATCGGATTTGTGTTCGAGTAGCACATTCACTATGTTTATATGACCCTGTTGAGCAGCGTGATGCAAGGCGGTGTATCTGTCCAACAAATTACATTCATTAAACAAATGAAAATTATCTTTATTGCTGACAAGATATAATTAAAATTATAAACTAACCCCTAATTTTTTTATTGAGCCCAAACACCCTATATCTGCTGAAAGTTGCTGAGGATTTGGGTATCCCGCAGACTATTTGATGCTGCAGTATCAGTTCAAAGTTACCATAGAAATAATCACCGAAGTTACAGTATACCAAATTTTCTTTTTCAGTAAGTATACCAATTTTTCAAAATCAGTCCATCCGTTTAGGAGCTACGATGCCACAGACAGATACACAGATACAAAGGCGTTAAACTTATAACACCCTGTTTTTGCGCCGGGCGTTGGGGATTAAAAATTGAGAAAACCAAATGTGTGCGAGATAACTACTAAAAATATATTTAAATTTTAAGTAGACTTTTCGCGCATTTCGCACGAAATAAAATGGTGCGAGATGACAACTAAACCGTAATTTTATGTTCTATCTCGGACTCTTTCAACTAAACGGAAACCAGCACCACCATTGAGTGCAAACCGTTACATGTTATGTTAGTAACGGTACATAATATATAGTACCAAGTTTTAAATCCCTTGAACAATCTACTTGCAATTTCATAAAGAAACAAATATATATTTTTAAGTACAACGCTTACCCATGTGAAGTCTGAGCCTTAACGGACGCGCCATTTTCAATAAGATATCGCACCATATTCGCTTGTCCATAATGACTGGCCACGTGCAACGGTGTGTAACCGCCTTTAGTGCAGATGTCGACCTACAAAAAAACATTTGAGAGCTATCAACATAAAGATTTCATTTTTTTATTCAAGATGGGCTTGCTTTTGGCCAGTATCTACCGTGTACCGAAGATGAGCGAGCTCATCCAGACTCTTCACTCGAACTTTTAATAGATTTGGTTTGTATAGACGCCGGCAGGGAGTTCCAAACCTTGGCAGTGCACATTATATAGGACATTTTGAACGTAATGTTTTTCATTGTGTTGAGTTTCATGACATCAATTACTATAAATAATTACATAATTTCAGTTTTACGTAGGCATCTGGCAGTAATCATCATCAATACTAATAATAAATGTGTAAGGGTAGGTCATGGAGTAAGTTACTTTGTTTTCAGAGATATCGAGTTTATAGGCTCTATACATGATACTGAAACTAAATTGTCGATTTTTACAATTTTTTTCTGTATGTATGTATGTATGTAAGTATGTATGTTCCTCCATAACTCTTAAACGAATTAACTGGTTTTCATGAAACTTGGTACATAAACATTTAGACGTACGGGACACAGGATAGGCTACTTTTTTCTTTTTCAACGCGTACGAAGTCGCGGGCACCAGCTAGTTAGGAATAAAATTTACAATGTATGGAGAAAAATATACATAGAACTAGCGACCGGCAGGGTTTCGTAGGGGTACAATTTTGCATTACAACCCGTTGCGTAGCGTATTAGAGTTTTACCGCAAAATAAATCGTTTTTAATAATAATCGTCGTCCTATTGGGTACTGACCTCTGCACCATTCTTGACTAGCAGTTGTGCTACCGGCACTCTGTCCTCTTGAGCAGCTAGGTGAAGAGCGGCCAAGCCATTCTTTGCCTGGTGATCCACCTCAGCACCATGCTCCAATAGAAGAGCACACATCTCAGAGTGACCCTGGACATTACAAATAAAGTGTAACACCACCGAAGTAACGATCAACCAATTTTTTTATGATAAAGTTGACAGACAGGCTGACAGTCCACTAGATGTAGGTACCGTTGCCTATAACACAAACAACGCTATAAGTGCAGCAAGTGCACTGCGACCATAGAAGGATTTAAGGGATAGGGTAAGGTCCTCTAGCATCCCTTATTCACTCACCGAAACACAACAGCACATGTGCTGTTATTTCACAGTGGTCTTCTGCAAGGGGGGTGGTTGCTGCCCAAATGACTACTATCCTATTACTATCCAAATCTAGACCAGAGTCAACTGAGTTTATTTCCAAAGCTGATCCAATTCAAACTCAAACAAATTGAGAATTATAGACAAAATTTCGCGGATAACATAGTGAAGCCGGTTTTTAGTTTCACTTCTGATACGCGTAGCTACTTTTGCATACGTGTTCTTTATCCTATATAAAATTTTTACAAAATAAAAATAAGGTACTCACTTAATAGACTACACGTTACCTGTTGTGCGGCTAAATGTAAAGGTGTAAATCCAGCTTTAGATTCGGCGTCAGCTAAGGCTCCATATTCAAGCAATGTGGCAGCTGTTTCCATTTGGTTCTTCCGGGCGGCGATATGAAGAGGAGTATGACCATTCTTTGCCACAGCCTATAAAAAAATATAATTTAAATAATATATTTTTGGCGATAAAAATAAATAAAATAATTTATAGTCAATTAATAATGACTAACGCTAAAATAATTATGCATAATAAACCTAAAATGTCGGAAAATATTATTATTTAAATTTAACATTATTTCAATATTATTATTTAAAAGTTATTCCTATGTATATCTACTCCATAGAGCAATGTGGTCGTCACGTGACGACGCGTCTCACTACGATCTACTCTTATAAAAGCGTTAGCTATAATTCATGGTGGGTGACCTCCCCTATAAGTGACTATAGATAATATCGTCGTAAGAGAGAGAAATTGTTAACAAAAATAATCCCAATGAATATGAAGTTGAACGAACGCCTTCGCGAAGTGAGGCCGACGATGTCGTATGTCCGCGCACCTTATCGTTGGAATTGTAGTTCTGATGTATCGGTCGGCCAATAAAAGTATTGGGGCTCAACATAAAGTGGTCTAATTAATGTACCCGAAGTAGAGAGTGCTAACAATAATCGACTTTCAATAGTTAATTTCAGCTGATATAACATACCTTTGCGTCAGCGCCTTTCTCCAAGAGTGTAGTGGCAACGGCTTGCTGGTCATGCTGAGCGGCAATGTGAAGAGGAGTCATGCCATTCTTGCCAGCCTGGTCGGGTGATGCACCGTGGGCCAGAAGAAGATTTGCCACCTGAGTGTATTAAAATCATTAAAATTATTTATTTATTTTGTGACCATAGGCAGAGTCAAGTGCATAATTATGAATTTAAAGAAAAATATCATAAATCTTCTAAAACGAATGCCCTCAGAAAAGAAAAGACTTCATGTAAGTACATATTACCTACTCTTATTTCACATTGATTTTCTTTAGAAATGTGTCTTTTTCAAAAATTATTTTCATATTTTACTCACTATCTAGTAATATTTACTAATTCTTGTATGCCACAGCGATCTTGCGAACGGCTCTAAGGATTTTGACGAAAATCTAGGGGTAGGTGTATTTTAGGTCTAGAAATAGATCTGTCAGGGTCTTATCTTCGAGAAAATTCGTTTTAGGTAGTTTAAATAAATATAAAAAAATTAACAAATAAGTTAAACTTTTCTTTCTCTCTGTAATTACGAAAATGTGATTTTTTTAAAGCTTTTGTTATGGAGGCCACGGATTGGCAAACGCAGCTTGGACGTCCACCCACAAGACCCACAACACAAGGGCTATAGGTCGACCCGTCCTATTGGAAAATTATAGGAGAGGCCTATAATGATGTCCAGCCAGTGGACGATTTATAGTTCAATAAAAAATAACCTTTAAATGCACACGTTTACCTTCAAGTTGCCATATTTCGCCGCTAGGTGCAGGGCTGTAAATCCTTTCTTGGTGGTTGCGGTCAATGGTGCGTTGTGTTCTATTAGGGCTGCAGCAACCTGAGAAAATATTTGACATCTTTATCGCTGTGACGATGATCGATATAGAACCTTAGACAAAGAGAGATGGACTTAGTGCCCCTATCCACCTGTGAAGTAAATACGGACAGAAAAATGTAAGAGAGATGAAGCGATCGTGTAGCCACTAGCTGTCTTTTTCTAGAATTTTGATTGATCTTCGAAGTTACTAGATACCTACAGGAAAGAGAGGAAAGAGATGGGGGACGTTCAAGTGTTACGTAACGTAATTTTTCTTGTAAAACGTTACGATGCTTTACAGGGGTGGTAGTAGAATCCCTCGATGGTATTGTACGTCATTTTTATTTTGTTCTCCCAACTTGGCAACCCTTTTCAGTGGTAAAAATGGTCATTTGGTAAACTTGGTCCTAAACGTAACGTTTAGGTAACGTTTAGGGAGGGTACAGGAGAACGTTCGGCGCGTTACAGGTCAAAAATCTTCAAAAATTGCGTTACATAGTACTTGAACGCCCCCATTGGTGTTGGCCGCATGATTGCTTTCTCTCTTTCTAGAGAGTTATCAATTTTATGCGGATATAGCTCAGTGCATATCTCTATGTTTATGGATGTTACCATATCATATCGTTGGTCGTTTACATGAATCACTTTACGTACATCGTGATTGTGTTGTTTGGCTGCAATGTGCAGAGCGTTGTAGTGATCGGCAGTCATGGCTCTAACATCGGCGCCATGCTGCAGCAATAGCACGGCTATGTCTACGTTTCCAAGTCTCGAAGCGATGTGCAGAGGCGTCTGCCTTTCGCGAGCTTTCGCCTCGACTGCAGCGCCGTTACGCAGCAAAATGCGAATTATGTCGGTCTGGAAGCAAATAACTTATTATTAGAGTTCACATTATACGATACGATATTTATTTATTCATTTAAATGGACTTACCAACTAAAGACATACGTATTCACAATATACAACACTCACAGGAAGTCACAGGAAAGCACAACATTACGTCGGCGTCGGACGCCGTTACGATATCGGGGCAAGTAATGTATGTAAAACAATTTTGTAACATTACAGAACTTTGTATGTAATAAGCAATTTAGTAGGGGCTTTCTTGTGTCAATGGACCGTCTAAAGTGCTTAAAGTGAACTTTCACAAAAATATTTTTTAATAATTTTTTTTCTGTTTGCCTTTTTGTATGTTTTCTCTCAGCTTCAATATTCTGTATTCTGTAGTCTTGTAACTTATAATATGTTTTAGTAATTTAGTGGAAACTATTGTATGTTTCCCTAATATAAATAAAATAAAAATAAAATAAAATAACCTGATCATACCTGATTAGCCCTAGCAGCTAGATGCAATGGAGTTTCACCCCTGACTGTAGGTACATCGGGGTTGGCCTCATGTTGGAGCAAGTAAATGACGATGTTCATACAACCCATGAAGGCGGCCACGTGAAGTGGAGTTAAGCCCGATTCCGTTGTTGCTTGTATACCTAATAATACATACAAAAAAAATGTAGAAATAAACATTTATTTATCACATACCTAATAGTCAAGATACGAAGAGAGGTATAGTCCTGAATCTGTTTACTAGATGAAAAGTATATTTTATCAATTGTTATCTATGAGAAAATAAATCGCGATTGTGTTGCCTATTAAAATTTATGCTCATGAATATCCTCATTAAAAAAAACTATCTACCATATGATTTTCTTTCAAAGCCTTGCAACAGTAATTAATAAACGGATTTTCGCAGGATATATATATATATATACTATATCTACTACCTACTATCGAAGCTATTATTTCCATATTATAATTTGATTGCGGTTTTCCTTCGTGTATTGACGACATATAATAGACATCTTTTTATCCTGGAAAATTTTTAGGGTTCTGTGTGATTTTTAAAAAACGAACTACAGCGCATACGAAGTCGCAGACGCAGCTACGAGTGCGTTAAAGATTTTGTTTGCAATAAACTTTGCAAGAGTAAAAATTGATACTTTGGATAATAAAAGAAAAGAATAAAGTTACTATGTATCTCAAACTTACTTGCTCCATATTTGAGTAATAGTTCGACGACTTTGATCCTGTTTTTCTTGCAAGCAATGTGAAGAGGCGTAAATCCATTTAGTGCTCGAGCGTTAGCATCAGCATTTCTATTTGAAAAAAAAAATTAAGCTTTTTTTTATATAATTATAAAGCTGAAAGTAGACCGCAAGCTAAGCTAGCTTAGTTTAGCTTTTAGTTCGAATAGCTGACGCTGTTTTTCGTACTTGTGTAGAGAAGTTTTTATAATTTGCACTTTGCAGTCTGCAGAAAAGTATGAAAAACTGCGTCAAATATGTGAGTCAAGCTAAATTAAGTTAGCCTAGCTTTTAATCTGCATGTCGCTTAAGTAAACAAATATAGCAAAATAGACATATTGTATGTAATCACATGTTTGGCCAAAAGTTCAATACAGTCATTAAATTGCGATATGGTTTTAATAAAAAAGATAACATTAGTATAAAAATGGCACTTTTGAAGCATCTTAAAAATCATGATACAGGGAATTTCAATATTTCTGATCTTGATACAGTAGACATACTGTAAGTTTGTGTGTATCGTGACATATTATAATAAACAAATCGCGTTTACCTGTCCAAAAGTAATTTAGCAACTTTGGCGTGACCACAATGGGCAGCTACATGTAAAGCTGTAAGGTAATCCACTGTGACGTCATCGACTGGAGCACGACGGGATAGGAGCACCTTGGCTGCATCAGCATGGTCACCTTGGGCGGCCATATGAAGTGGTGCCAGACCGTTCTGAAAAAAAAATCAAGTTGACATCCGAATCTTTTGACGTGAATTACTTCGTCTTCAAATTTGCTTCTACAGGGGCCATTCAAAGTAAAATGATAATAACAAAAATATATCTGTCATTTTACATCCAAAATTTAATTACACCACTCAATAGCTAAATGATATAAGAATTGGGAACCCTTGGGAACAGTACTTTGTTTCTAGATGAAAGGCACTCTTTGTCCATTCCTGTATAGTGACAACGTGTATGAAAAATTTCATGATAATTGATTGAGTAGTCAGGGTGTGAAAAGGTATGCATAGTCCATACTTACCTATGTATGGGAATATGTATAGGTAAATCGAAAAAAAAAGTCCTTACCTATGTATGGATATGTATTAGGTAATATCGAATTTGACAAGTATCATAAAATTTCATGAAATTTATTTCATAAGTACGATCGACCCTTAAATTTTACATGGATATTGACCTATGAGTACTAAATCATTACAAAACTATAATGTCAGTAAATACTTCATTAGAACACAAGCCGCATTTTCAACTAGGTCTTGTTCCGTTTTCAAAAAGGAATAATACTTTTTGTCCTCGTTTCTGTACCTGCCTGAAACCGCAGTCAGTCTAATGGCTTCTTTACCCGTCTATACACTAACATCTGGGGTATGACGTCACAAAGTAGAGCATTGGAATTAAGCCTAGTAGGAATCTTTTGACGAGTCTTTGTTATTTTTTCATTAATGTAACAACTCCATTGTTTCCGATATATTCCAGGAAAATTTCCTACCAAATCAAAATTTGAGAGTCCCAACAAATTAATTTTCTAGAATATATTATGGTAATATTGATGGGTGAAAGAAATTTTCGAATCCAACTTGTAGAAGGGGTGGAAAAAATAATAATAAATTTTCAATAGCAATCCAAACAGAACAAGTCAATTCTGAGATATCATCAGAAGGTTTGGATGGAAACAAAAAAAACTGAAATTAATTTCTAAAATGTGCAAAATTTGTGACTTTTGCATGTTCAATTCTTTTGTAATTACATATTTATTTACTTTCTCACCTTACTCTTACTGGTGATTGGTGCTCCCCTATCCAAGAGAGCTTCAACTACCCTTTCGTGTCCTGAACGTGCAGCACAATGGAGAGGAGTCAGCCCATCCCTTGTGCGAGCTTCAACGTTCGCCCCATTGTCACATAGGAGGGACACCATATTATCTTTGCCTGATCACATTTAAAAAAAATTAACATAAGAACACATTAGTTAATAAAAAAAAGGTCTGTGAATATATTTAACAACAGTTTTGTCCGTACCCCATTTAGCCGCAACATGAAGAGGACAGATGTTATGTTTAGCAGGACAGTTAACATCAGCTCCCTTAGCGAGGAGTAGCCTCGCGACAGCCTCATTCCCGTAGTGGGCTGCGATGTGCAAAGGTGTAAATCCAGACTTCGAAGTCACGTCAGGATTATGTTCATTCTGTTCAAAAATTAAAAAATAAAAATATATAAACATATATAGGCGTGAATTATTGAGAAAAAGGCTGTTGTTTAAGGAACTAACCTCCAATAACAAATTAGCAGCTTTCACGTCATCCTTCTTGGCTGCAATGTGGAGTGCAGGAAGGCGTACCCTGCCACGAGTGTCTGCTTCTAGGAGTACAGCCACTACCTTCTCATGGCCTTGCTGCATTGCAACCGCCAAGGGCGTGAACCCGTCCTAAGGAAGATAAAGATTTGATTAAAAACATTGATACGGACTCTTTGTTCTGATTTGCTATTCTAGTCTATAATACCGTCATACTCAATGTGCGGCCCATGCAGGTGCAGCATGCGGCCCGCTTGCCTGTTGTATGCGGCCCGAACTGGCTAACTCAGTTTGCATCTGCGGCCCGCAAGATGAAACAGTAGCAATTATGTGGCCCAGGGTAAAAATGGTTGAATATGGCTGCTATTACATATAGTTCAATGATAGAGACTTAATGTTTGATACCATAGGTATGGAGGAGGCGAGTGGACCAGACCAGAGATTGTTTTAAGACCTATGGACTGAATTTAACGGAGTTGCTGCACACTTTAGAAAATCTAGACTAAAATCTAGAACACAATAACGATATGTACCTATAGACAATAATCGGCGCGCAATTTCACAAAAAACAACACCGAATCTACGAAATTGTTGTAGTTACTACGTACATAAACTATTTCTGTATGTTTCTTCGAGATCATAATTTAACTTACCTCAGTAGCCAAACTTTGATTGGCCCCATTAGAGAGGAGAAATTTAACAACAGCATCGTGATTTTCTTGGGCAGCCATGTAAAGCGGAGTAAAGCCATTTTGGGACTGAATGTTGACCTGACCAAAGAAAGAAAAAGAAATTGCATGTTATTAACTAAATTAATACAGATTTTACGTTTCATGGAGAACTACAAGGTTTCAAATTTAAAAATTTTCTTTTATAACTTTTTGCAAATTATTTTTTAAAAAAAGTGAATAAATATTTCCATTTTGTATTTCTAAATATTTTCTATTTTATAAATAATAATATATTAATAATACTAACCTGTGCGCCTTTTTGTACAAGCAATTTCACGACAGCCTCCTGACCAGCCAACGAAGCGATGTGCAACGCCGTATTGCCTTTCTTTGTGGCGGCATCGATCGCTGCACCGCGCTGCAAAAGCTCCCTGACCACTTCCACGTGACCATCTTTTGATGCAAGATGTATTGCATTGAGGCCGTTCTGGAAAATGAATAAAAAGACAAATACTTATAAATACTAAACTAGCTGAACAAGTATTATCTAATTTTGATGAAATTTTATATGTACACTTAGTACGTCTGAGAATAGGTTTTTATCTATTTTTTATACGCGGGTGAAGTCGCGGGCAGCAGCTAATAATAATATATAAAAACACTGGTAAAATTAAATGTGTAAAATTTTCAAATTAATTCATGGGTTAGTTTTAGAGTTTTATGTACACAAACATACGGAACCCTTATTTTTATATTTAAAAACAAAAAAAAAACAAGAAGATTTATTTAACACAAAAATTACCATAAATACAAATAAAAGTTAACCCATTCGGTCAACGATGTCACCCCAAAATACGTATTATGTTCATGCCGCTTCACAAAATGTTCATGCCAAGATCCAAAGATGCCAAATAGCGGAATAAAAGGAATCTCAACAATGCAACGAGGGTGCAAGGTTAATGGATCGCGAAGGATTGGCTTGAGGCCAAGTAAGACGATACTTTACTGATACAGTAAACAATATTGACGACGTAAACCCTAGTTTGTGTTCGTAACTTGATATTTCGTAACCACCGATGCCAACAAGGACTGGGTAAACATTCTATATGTTTACTACAAATGGCTGGGATACATTGCTTGAATTTGTCTTACTTGTGTAACAGAGAAAACGCGACCCTCACATTATGCTTACTACATACAATTTAAAAAAAAGTTATTTATGCATAAATTAGTAGTTCTACATTTTTTTATTTTAATAGGAATAGAGCAGGAATCCTTTGATCCGAAAAATACCATTTTTGAACTAAAACATTCATGAATAAATCTAATTAAAATACTTCCTTTTTTTAAATTCTGAGATTTTTTAAAATGCTCTGTATAAAAATTAACTTGTGGTATGTTATTATCATTATTCGTGACTAGATCGCGTGTTCATACCCCGTCCGGTGTATACAAAAAATACCCTTTTGCAGCATTTAACCCAAATAAACTCTTGGTAGAGAACAATACAACTCAATTTCCGTCGAAGCCTTCTAACCTTGGTTCGTGTGGAAATAAATTTCGCAAATTTCCCTACCAATTTCTAAGGAAAATATGTAAAGAAAACTCTAATTGCCCTTCAAGTGACATTTATTGTGATTTTATAAGTGCAATTATTGAAAGAAGTAATTGTCTATTGACTCGAATGAAAGGCTGTCAAAACGGCTGACATTCGAATCCTATCGGGCTTGCAATGAATGAATGTATGACGAGTTTTGACGAGCCCGTTGGATGAGTGGTTAGGGTGCTTGCCTTAACGCTTTGTCTCAGGAGTCCCGGGTTCGATTCCCGACAGGGTCAAATTTTTAAATGAGCTCTTCAGCCCGTCTCGCGGCAGTAGCTACCTCCAGAAGACCACCATGTAATATTAACATTTTTATGCTGTTGTATTTCGATAAATGAATATTAGGGATGCCACAGCCCATTTCCCTATCCCTTGTCCTAATGCCTATCCTTAATCCTACTAAGGTCAGCAGCGCACTTCAGCACCTGTGGCGTTGCTTGTGTTAATAGGTGAATGTAGCCACCTATCATCAAGTGGCCTGTCTGTCGACCTAGACATTAAAAAAAATCAATCGAACAAGATCCACAATATGTTGATTTACTTACAGCATTGCTTATGTTGATGTCCACACCTTGTTCCAGAAGGGTGATGATCTTTTCTATTTGGCCAGCGCGTGCTGCCCGAAGAAAAGCAGTGCTGGCGTCCGCCTAAAAAAAATTTATATTTTTTAAAAATTTTGAGGTTTCAGTCAGACACTATACGATAATAAGGAAAGGATTATCTCTTACTGACGTCATCTTAACATGTCAAAACTAGTTTTATTTTATCACTAACTAGCTGGCGACCGCGACTTCGTTCGCGTTGAAAAAGAAAAAAGTAGCCTACCCCGTGTCCTGTACGTCTAAATGTTTATCTACCAAGTTTCATTAAAATCAGTTAATTCGTTTAAGAGTTATGGAGGAATATACCTACATACTTACTACATACAGAAAAAAATTCTATAAATCGTCAATTTAGTTTCAGTATCATATATAGAGCCTATAAACACGATATCTCTGAAAACAAAGTAACTTACTCCATGACCGACCCTTACAGATTTATTATTAGTATTGATACCTAAACAGTTCTATCGTAGAACTAATAGTAGAACTGTTTGGAACAACCCCTACGTGACTGAATCAATACATACGTAATATCAGTACATACTCGTATATAATAAAATTGTAAAAAACCGTGTCTGTTACATTATTTTTTTAAAACTATTCGTACAAGTTTTACTTTATGTTTTAACAATGTAACTATTTAAATAAAAAAAAAATTTTAGGTGGACCTAACATTATGAAGGAAAAAAAGCCAGCTTTGGACTTCTCAGTTGAATTTAACCACTAAAAGAAAATGGACTTTCCAATAATTCTTGAGGCAAAAGCAAGTACTCATAAGGTTATAATCGATTTTAAAGCATTCTAAAATTAAAATTCCATTCGTAAAATGTTTCCATGAAACATAATCGCACACTTCATTATTCGTTCGTGTGAAACAATTGTCGAGTGAAATACTAAAACCCTTTGATACGAGTCGACTGTGTGGGGAGGGGACGAAAACAAAGCGTACCAATTACATGTTAACTGCTTGCTTTTGCGTTCTTTGTGAAAAACGTTGTCATTTTGTACAGTTTTCAATGGATTTTTTAAAATTGTTATTCTCAAATAATATTATAAATAAACTAGCCGGTAACTAGCGAATTCTCTATAGGTAATAATATACTGCTTATAATTCTTTATAATATAAAACTAATATTATAGTGAGTAGATTTGTATGTTCTTGTAATGAATAAACTCAAGAACTAGTGGACGTATTTTGAAAATTATTTCACCTATAGGAAGCTTCATATTATCAGGGAGTAACAATATCATCAATACTAATAATAAATCTGTAAGGGTTGGTCATGGAGTAAGTTACTTTGTTTTCAGAAATATCGTGTTTATAGGCTCTATACATGATACTGAAACTAAATTGACCATTTTTAGGATTTTTTTCTGTATGTATGTATATATGTTCCTCCATAACTCTTAAACGAATTAACTGATTTTCATAAAACTTGGTAGATAAACATTTAGACGTACAGGACACAAGATAGGCTACTTTTTTCTTTATCCACGCGAACGAAGTCGCGGGCGTCAGCTAGTACTTTATAAAACTCGGGCGAAGTCGCGTGCAACAGCTAGCGTAAACAGAGCGTCCAAAGACTATGCGACATGAAGGGAAAGTACCTTAAATATCGTAGATAGGATATTTTTCTGAACCTGCGACATACATACATACATACATACATACATACATACATACATACATACATACATACATACATACATACATACATACATACATACATACATACATACATACATACATACATACATACATACATACATACATACATATATACATACAATTAGTATTGATGATAATGATTCTATGAAGTCCTAGACTCATTTTAACGAGGTACTAAGGGAAAACGAGTCAGTGAGTCGGAAATAAGAAGTGGGAAAGTGGGAAAGCGGGAAGGGCTAGGTATGTTGTAGTACATTATGATGCCGCTATTAGACACGCGCCACTAGGTACTCTACACCCTTCATATTACATGTCGTTATGTTTTTTTAATTATTCGCGACCACAGTTTTGAAAAAATATAGTGGTACTATCTTACCCGCGCAAAGAGTTTTCTACAGCATCCTAAATTATTTATTTATTAATACCTAATAATATTTATTAATTCAAGTTAGATCGACACATTTTTTTATTATCTAAATAATTATTATAAATTTACAATTATTTAATAAAAGTAAAATTTAATCTTTACAATTAAAACGTGAGTGGATGAAGGCGATATTAGATATGTCGCATTTTTGAGTTTTTTTGCGTTACGGGGTAATATGTCCATATAAATGATTACAGACCTTAAGATAGTCGATTTAAGACATATTTTGGAAAAAAGAAAGTTGAAAATGGTTTAATTTACAGTTTAATTTTAAAATCAAAAAGTGCAGAAAATTAGCTTTTGTTAATGGAAGAAGGAGCTATGTTCACTTTTTATTTAAAAAAAATAATACAAGTGTGTAATTGCTATCATACCATTAACATTTTAGGTTGTTTACACAACTTTGCATCATAATTTAGTACAAAAATCAGTTCCGTGGCGACATCTCAAAAATTAAAAGTAAAACTTTAACCTCGATTTACTCAAAAATTTGAATTAAGCGACTTAACACCTTCACGCTGTTGTCACGCTTAGACCTTGGTTTTCAATAATGGAAAGAGCGTTAAAAGAGGAAGGTTAATATATAGTTCAACGCGGACAAAGTCGCGGGCATCAGATAGTTTACTAATAAATTTATTTAAAATTAAAATTACAGTAAACTTGAAGATTTGGTAATTCACCGAAGTTTTAGTTCGTACTAATAAAAATATTGCATCAAAATTAGAAGCAGTGCACGCGACCAATTATTTCACACCCCACCCGCTGGGGGTAAGGTCCCCTATTTTTATTTATACTTTACATTTGTTCGGGGGAACCCCGCCTATTTGTCAGTACGCTTTGCATTGACTTTGTTTTGTGAATTTGATTTTTCTTGTCTTAACCTATTGTGCAGTGTATTTAAACTATTTTTTTTTTTTGAAAATCAATGGCCAATAAACTTTTAAATAATTGTTAGAAACCAGTTACCTATGTAGATACTTTCCTCATACCGTAGCCGATCCCATTATTTCTTCGGTCACGAGTTTTAATAGTTAGTGTTAAGGGTTCAAATATAATTGCATATAATTCTCAAAAAAAAAAAAAAAGTTGTTCCGACTAGAGGCAAGGCAGTAAGACCTCGCGTGGTCCGACTGCTTCATCCGATTGATCGGACGACGTTGACTATATTTTCCCATTGGTCCGATTGATCGCACGACGAGGACTTTTTTCCGTTGGTCTGATTGATAGGACGACGAGAACTTTTTTCTCGTTGGTCCGATTGATCGGACGACGAGGACTTTTTTCCGTTGGTCTGATTGATAGGACGACGAGGACTTTGTTCCGTTGGTCTGATTGATAGGACGACGAGGACTTTTTTCCGTTGGTCTGATTGATAGTACGACGAGGCATTTTTTCTGTTGGTCTGATTGATAGGACGACTCGGACTTTTTTCCGTTGGTCTGATTGATAGGACGACGAGGACTTTGTTCCGTTGGTCTGATTGATAGGACGACGAGGACTTTTTTCCGTTGGTCTGATTGATAGTACGACGAGGACTTTTTTCCGTTGGTCTGATTGATAGGACGACTCGGACTTTTTTCCGTTGGTCTGATTGATAGGACGACGAGGACTTTTTTCTCGTTGGTCCGATTGATCGGACGACGAGGACTTTTTTCCGTTAGTCTGATTGATAGGATGACGAGGACTTTTTTCCCGTTGGTCCGATCGAACGCACTACTCTACTCGTATTTACTGAGTCCAAATATTGTTTCAAGCTGTCATTATTCTAGAATTGGTGTCAGTTTATTTAGCTCGAAGTCCACTAATAAACTCCCTACGCAAATAAAAGAGCTTTTATTGTGTCCAACCACAATTCTACCGTATCGATTGACGTCATTCTCGAGCGAGTTACGTCACTTTATATGTCCCTGTTCTATATCTAATAGAATAGAAAGGAGACTAGCAAACCATGTTAGTAATGTTAGTTCTACTATCTAATGATTTTTTTTAATAAATAGAACAATGCGGACTGTCAATCCACTTGTTTGTAAATAGGGAGTGAAGTTAAGTAAACAAATTTTCTTTAAGTTTTTCTTTTATAATAGTTTTGTTTTCCTTTGAATTTTCACAATTTTGCAAATTATTTATGAGTAGTTAGTCAGGATTTTAAATTTTAAACTATATTTCGTATTTAAATATCTCGTCAATTTTTCCTTTGTTTCTAGTTTTTTTTTATTTGAATTTTTTTAATTAGGCTAATTTTATTTTATTTTTAAGTTACTTTTTTATTTTCATATTAGTTTCTTTAAATTTCATGTAACTAAATGTAAATAGAAAAGAGGACGATTGGGTGATAGCGCTCTTTGAATTATATATTTGGCAAACTTGAAGCTTCTTAAGTACTTATTATATTCCTGTCGTCGAATAATCCCCAATTTATTTTAGAAACTTCAGTAGTATAGGTAGACAAGACACATAGTCGTAAATCTCTACAGAAATTTCTACCCCAATTGTTTGCGATCGTCATCTATATCGAGCGATTTTATCGGTGAAATGTCACCCCTCTTGTTGGGGTGGTTTTCTCCCTTCTTCCCCTAGTCCAGTGAATCGCATATTTTAGTGGTCATGCTAGAGTTTATCAGAATAAAATTTATTGGTAAGAATTTCTGACGCTAAATAACTGGGCGAAATTTTTACCAGTAAACATATCAATAATTTGGAAAAAATCTACAATGACAAAATAACAAAACAAAGAAACAGTATGATATAACTAATAAGAAACAAAAAACTAAAATAAAACTAATAATACAAGTAAAGAAATCATAAAGAAATAAAAATAAGACCAACGATGGAGCGAGCTCACCCAGAAGATGCCTAATCACTCGAACTTTAAAAAGATCTCGTAAATACAGATGCCAGAAGGGAGTTTCAATCCTTGACAGTGCGTATTATAATGAAAGAATTTTTAAAACGTTTGTTCAGAAAAAGAGATGAGCTCATCAAGAGCTGCATGACGATATGAACTCATGCAGACCCTGAGCACACTCCGAAGTACATCTTATTGAAGACACAGAGAGAGGTGATTTTGCGTCTATGTGCAAAATCTGCGATCTGCGATGCACTGAGTCGAGTGTGGTGTTAGTATTTGGCTGAACAAACCCAGCTTTAAACTGAGGTGCAGGTGCAGGTGCAATACTCCACCTCAAATTAAAGCCAAAATTAATGGACGAAATAGATGATTAAGCGTTTGGCGTGACGACAAAATGACGTGAGGCAACGGCGCCGATTTTACATACAGTTTTTGACATAAAGACATCAGTTTTTACCATTCACGATCAAATTTTGGCTTCACGCCAGTTATTTTGACGCGATGGACTGACCGTGTATTTGGTCCATATGAGATATTTTTGAGATCATTGAAAATTCATTTTAAATTTCGAATGCAAATTTTAAAATTGGAATTAAGTTGTAAAGGTTGCTCTCACAATGATAATAGGTACAATCAAAAGAATGATAATGACCACTGAATAAAAGATTCAAACTAGTAACTACTCAACTTTCGACAGAAACGAGTCGACGACCGAACAAGACTACAGCACACACACACAGACAAAGAATTGAGCTAACATAAACAGAGTCGGCTAGCTTTGATACGAAATTGATGCTACTCTAATTTTGATGCAATATTTTTATAAGTACGAACTAAAACTGCGGTGAATTAAGTAGCTAGGGTAGCTACTTACTAGTAAGACCAGTTTTAGCAGCCTATAAGTAAATGCTCAGCAGTAGGAAAACCTCCATCGACTGAGGATGGTGATGATGTTTACTTACTCTCCACAAAAGCCTATTTCACACAATAATAGAACGCTTCTCGTGGCACAGTCACAATAGTTCTTTAGCTGCACAGACAAGAGCCTCATTTGCGAAGCGTCAACTTCGCACAAAGGATACGTCTGGCGGATGTACAGTCAGCACAAATATAATGGCAGGTTTCTTCGCGTAAGTATGTTTAACAAAAAAAAAAAAACAAACAAATAAATTTCGAGTCGAACTTAAAATTGAAAAAGCTAGTAAAGTCGAAGCTTATCGTTTAATTGTGATTGTTCCAATGCTGTTTTGTTTTTCGTAATTTTGGTAAAGGTCATTTTGGTAGTCGAGTAGTAAAGACTATACCGCTCTGACCTGTTCAGAACTCGGGACCCCTGAGGTCCTGAATTCGATTCGCGATTCGATTCGGGCCAAATACGATGAAATCTTCAAAGTTGATTCCGGTCTGGGTATGCAGGCTTTCATTCCTCTGTCAATTGTTTGGTTATCCAATAAATTGGGTGCGCCAAGGGGCAGTGACATAAAAATGAACATAAATAATAGTTAACTATTTTATGACTTACTAGGAATACTTAGAAATATTCACTTCACAAATATTAGATAAGTGTGCTAAAAACTGTCGAATCCTTTCAAATTTACTTGAAAGCGCTCCAAAACTAACCATCTCTACATGTACACTTAATCGCATTATTATTAGATCAATAATCAGATTCAAAATGGAACAAGTAAATAATGTTATTTCCATAAAAAAGTGACTGATTTACATGATAAGAAAAAATGTTTGAAAAAATAATGCACCGTGACATGCATTTCAATTCAATATGCACCCCCTACTATAAAGTGATGGTGGTCTCAGTAAAAGCGTAAAGCACGCTAGTACAAATGCACATCAATAAAGCATTAAATATAAAAGTAAAAAGTAAAATTCGCTTGTGTTATTGGTGACGGTAGCTATCTACTATCAAATCATCTTGTCCAAATCACTCTTTTTCGGACCAAGCGCTTTGAAACATTCTTTAGCGCGCCTGCACATTGAGTCACTAGACGCGGCCACAAGTGAGCTCGGGCGACTCCCACAGGTTGTGGCTCAAAATGTATGAAAAGACTCGTCCGCAGCTTGTGGCCGCGTCTAGTTGCTCAAAAGAAATCTAAAAGAAATCAGATTCAAGAAGTAGTTTAAAAAAAACATGTTTTTAGCTGCCTTTACTTGTAACCGGCATTTAAATGTTAATGTTTGATGAGTTTTTGTTATGTGTTGGTAATTCCATTCCCTAAATAAAATAAAATAAAAAATCTTTGAACCTTACCAACAGAAAACGTGCGTTTTTTCAATTAAATAAAATAACTTTCGCATAGATTTCTGCCAGGGTATTTCTCTGAAGGGAGGTTCCTTCATGAGCGGTTATAAAAATATACTAAAGCCGGTAACCGATAGAAGCAAAAAAGAGGAGCAAAAAACATGCAGTACATTGCACAGTCGAAAAATGCGTAAATAACTACATTTCCAATATTAAGTGTAATAATAGGAGATAGGCAAATGTATTCAAATGATATCGTGAGATAACGCATTCACATCCAAACGAAAGCTGTTATTAAAATTTAGAAAAAGTCTTTTAAAACTACAGAATATATCATCATTTTTTTATTCTTGTTTTAATTAATAAACTTATAACTATGGCTTTATAAAGTTACCAAGCTAACTGTATAGAATACTAATTAATCATAGCATGAAAATGTCGATTCACGCTAAAGTCCCTACCTTAATGACTTACATCAATTATTATTTTGGCAACAAGATATAAGGGTAATTTCTATCAAATCACGTTAAGGGCGTGGTTACATAGACGGCGGAACCCTATGAATTACCTATACCTAATTAAGTCTGACGTTTTGAAACTCCGACGTTTTTGACACCACTGAAACTCTGACATTCTGAAACTCTGACGTTTTAAAACTCTTGACGTTATGGGACCAAACTTTGACATCGGACTTGACCTGACTGCTTTGGACTTGACGGACCTGTTTTGGAAAACTAAGAAAAATCATAGACTTGACTTGACTTGACTGACTAGTCTCGGGATCTGCTACTTTTGATATTAATATCAATTTTGCCTTTTTTATTTTAAAAACGGCTATTACAAATTGCTATTCTTACTAATGACACTGGCAAAATCATCGGAGAATATCTGATGGAGCCAAGACATTAAAAGAGAAGAAGAGAAGAAGAAGAACCTTGACATCTACTTGTTTTTTATTATTATTAAATATGGGTTTGCTCTTGGCCAGCATCTAGCCGTGTAGCGAAGAGGAGGCCTAAGATGGAGCGAGCTCACCCAGAAGATGCCTATTCATTCGATCTTTGAAAAGATTTGGGTTATATGAGTTTGGAAATACAGACGCCGGCAGTTAGTTCCAAACCTTGGCAGTGCGTATTATAAAGGATGTTTTGACAAGATGAGGATGGTAACCAGCCGTACGTCTGTATCACTGATGGAAGAAAGGGGAAGGCGATATGAGCTCATGCAATTCTTGAGCACACTCTCCGAAGTACATCTTATAAAAGACACACACACTGGCAATTTTGCGTCTATGTGCCAAGCCTTGGCAGTGCGCATTATAAGCGCGCCCGCACATTGAGCAACTAGACGCGGCCACAAGCTGCGGACGAGTCTTTTCATACATTTTGAGCCACAACCTGTGGGAGTCGCCCGAGCTCACTTGTGGCCGATCTCACGATATCATTTGAATACATTTGCCTATCTCCTATTATTACACTTAATATTGGAAATGTAGTTATTTACGCATTTTTCGACTGTGCAATGTACTGCATGTTTTTTGCTCCTCTTTTTTGCTTCTATCGGTTACCGGCTTTAGTATATTTTTATAACCGCTCATGAAGGAACCTCCCTTCAGAGAAATACCCTGGCAGAAATCTATGCGAAAGTTATTTTATTTAATTGAAAAAACGCACGTTTTCTGTTGGTAAGGTTCAAAGATTTTTTATTTTATTTTATTTAGGGAATGGAATTACCAACACATAACAAAAACTCATCAAACATTAACATTTAAATGCCGGTTACAAGTAAAGGCAGCTAAAAACATGTTTTTTTTAAACTACTTCTTGAATCTGATTTCTTTTTATAAGTATGAAAGTGTTGAATGCATTTATGGTAGAAAACTAAATGAATTTGTTGAAGACGATTAAAAAACTTATGAACATTTTGTTCATAGACGACAGTCAATTTATAGAAATTTATTTCTTTATTAATTAGATTAAAATTAATATGACTGTAGTGTGAAGTCATAATCAGGTCACAATTGTAGACTGGGAGCGGTCCGTGTCACGGTCATTGGCTTTTATTACCGACTCTCATGAAATATTAGCCACATTATTTCTCATTATAAGTATATTGAGATAATATGTACTCGTTTGTATGTATGTATCAGGGTTGTCGCGGATCTTTGCATCCGTAAATTGCGAAATATTTCAAATTGGACATACCTGTCTTCGTCTCACAGTCATAAAAAGCCCCATAAAAAAAATGGTTTTGCTAAATGTGGAGTCACTCGAGCGTCGGTCGTGTGGGGACCTATTGGACTTTGAAGATTGGATGGTAAGAAGAAAAAAAGGTTATATGAAGTTTTTCATTTCAGCCGTTGGGTGAGCGTCTACATGCGTTCAAAAATTTGTAGACGCTGTATTAAAAAAAAAACTCCATATAATCGTCAAATAAGCCCGGGGGCTTATTATATGAAATTGAACTCCAAAAATAATTGATTTGTTTCACAAAATTAAATTGCGGTTGAGAGAGAGGAATTGACTGACATATTCGTATTGTTTTCATAAAATTGATTTCATTACGAGCGGAAGCGAACGCCACAGTCAATTTTATCGCCTCCACGAATTGTTTCCAAATTTGAAATAAGAAAATATTCCTTCCTTCTTATGTTTTTTTCAGAATTTCAAAGAGAATTTTTTCAGACAATATTATGTTGTTTTAATCTCTAGGAAGTGCGTGTATACAATACAATTATCAGTAATAAGATTATACTCGTAGATAGGTACTTAATGTTTGATGTACTGGCAGGACTGAGGGCACATTGCTTTCCGCAGTCATCAACTGGACTGACCGTTTGTCGGCAATAATAAAGAAAAAAGATTTAATTTTTGGAGTTTACTCCTCAAGTTTACCACCCCCTGTATATAGGCCCGTGGTATGAAAATTTCGCTTCGGCCGCCTACGAAACGAACGCTACGTAACCGGTTACGTGTTAAGGATTATTTTTCTTGCTACGAAACTAGTTACGTGTCAAGAAGTTTTTTCTTCCTACGAAACTATGGGAGTAAAATCAAAATTGTCACACAAATACGAGCACAAATGCGTTTCCATTTTTTTGAATATTTTAGAATATAAAGTTTCATAGTTATTGCGCCATCTACACAAAATTATTAAAAAAAAGAACAATGTTGTTCTTTCGGCGTGTTCGAATTGTGAAAATTTAAATTTTATAATCGTTCGTAAGGAGTAAACTCCAGTCCTGTGTCACAATTTTTTTTGTATATGTGTTTGTAATGGATAAACCCTACAAATGACAATTGCTTATATTACTTAGTAAATACACTTGCTTTCGTCCGAAATTATGGATCCAGTACTTAACGTCCTTGACTCGATGCTGTATCAGATTACTGTATACAGTAGCTGTGGGGTTTCATCCTATCACAAACATGCTAAGGCTTACCTACATTTCTCATATATTTATCTTTTAACTTGTTACAGAAGTAGACAATTGTTTTTTGATTAGAATTCTATTAAGGTACATTAGGTAGTAGGTATATTATAAATCAATAATAATGCTTTATTTCTGTTTACTGAGATTAAATTTGCATTATCAAAAATGCTTCAAAAAGTGTGCATTTACAAATTAAAATTCTTACTATCCTTACTACTACTACTACTATAAATGTGAATGTGAGTTTGTTTGTTTGTTACGCTTTCACGCAAAAACTACTGAACCAATCACCATGAAATTTTGCATATACATTGTCTGGGACACCAGAAAGGACATAGGGTACCTTTCATCCAGAAAGCGAACGAAGTCGCAGGCACCAGCTAGTTATTATTATAAATACAATAAATTTATAATTATTTATGAAAAAAATACGTGATCATAAAATCATTTGGCGCAGTTTTTTGATCTGTAGCTTCCTATGATCTGAAAACGTCAAGATCTAACGAATACTCGATTTTCAAAAATTAGCCTAAAATCAATGCCTTCCCAATTTTGAAAATTTACTTGTTTTTGTAGCGGAAAGTAATAATGTATTCTGAATCCTCGTCTGATTTGGGTTGTAATTATGAGCTAAGAAACACAGACGTGCAGTGCGCATTATAAAATGAAAGATCTTTTAAAGCCTAGGGCTTGGGATTTTGACAAGATGAGGATGCTAACCAGCCGTTATGCTAGCGAGCGAGTTGTCTAGTGAAATAATAGGTAAAAATCATACATGAAAACTCGCCGGTTACAGCGAAATTAATTCCGGCAAGTAGTCTAATAACTCGTACGAGTACGTCTGATTATCCGATAGAAGAAAGCGGAAGTAACGGCAGCTCCGAAGTAACATCTTATAAAGACACATCTTATACAGTCTTAACTGTTAAGTTTAAGAATTTTAAAGAATTTCTGTTTTAAATTACTTAAAGAAAAACCATATAATATATGTACAGAATATAATATTCAATCTACCTAAGTTATATAACATGTCTAAATCGGGAAAGGGCAGTGTCCTTGACACGGTGGTGAAAAATCGACGCCTGACGGTTTTCTTGCTGCAAATATTCGCACAAACAACGAACTCTCCATACCTGATTAGGCGTAGCCGTTTCAGTAGTCATGTCGTCTTCAACGGAAGTTGATTTCCAAGTCTTCTTTTTCCTCTGGCATGAACAACAGTTCCGCAAAGTGTACAGCTTAAAACGTGCCGGCAACTCGTCACTATACGCCCGACGACATCGCCGACCGAATATTGATTTTGTTTGTCCTTCACACGAGAATTAAACTACAAAAATCTACGTACAGAAAGTCCTCGCTACAGTATTCATCCTAAATAACTATTGTCCAGTAAAAACTAGGTTTTATTCGAAATTAAGACTAACTCTATTTAAAATGTT
This sequence comes from Synanthedon formicaeformis, assembly GCA_945859745.1. Lineage (NCBI taxonomy): Eukaryota > Metazoa > Arthropoda > Insecta > Lepidoptera > Sesiidae > Synanthedon > Synanthedon formicaeformis. The sequence continues at coordinate 3,689,131 of OX243977.1, forward strand.
AAAAGGGTAATGTCCGCCATTTTCTTCCGCGTACTCGATAACGCACTAAGTACCTATATTTGGTAAAATAAATTTTATTCTAAAACTAATTCCATTGTTAAGCGTAAAAGCTGAAGCAATATTTAGATGCGTCCGCGCGCTTTTAAATGCTAACAGATTATATTCTAAACACGAGATATCACTAATTCTTTTTTTAAAATTGTCGAGATATATTATTGCGTACCCGTACCCGTATAGGACGCATACACTGTGTAGAAATTCGCCGGCTACGGACAAGTGTCTGGCTGACATGGGCGGGTGGGGTGTATAGCGCTTGCGCGAAAGCTCTCCCTGTATTGTGTGCTGTGCGTGCATGCACCAGTTAAAGTTTAACTCCCCAGCCCCTCTGAATACTTTAATTTGTTGGAGCTTTGAGAAGAAATTTCAGATGTCTCGCAGGTCAAGTTTTATTAGCCGGTGTATTCGCAAATTCAATCGATAATGCAGACACTCGGATTGTTAGGAAATGTCAGACGCGTCGGGGCCTAGCTTAGCAGTTAGCTTGGATTGTGAAGGTTTTTTTGTCTATTATTAATATTAATTTAAAGGCATAAATATATTTTATAAAATATTTTCTAAATTTCAACCTTTTCAATAGAATTCAATGACAGTCACAGATAAAAAGAACATCAAAAAAACATGTTTTATTTTTTGTTTTGTTATGAAATGCCACTGAAAAAAAATCTACTTAGGTTTAGTTAAGCTTCCGTAAGAAATTATCCGGCAATACTTTAAAAAAACAAGAAGAATCCTTAAAGGAACGAAACAGAGAGAATAGGAAATGGTCTCTTGCGTTCCTTACTCACAAAAACACAATTCTAATGTTATTTCTCCTTCATCCATGTTCGTAACTGAAATTACCTAACCAGTTGCAAAAGAAGAAATTTTTTTTCGCTGTTTGGTAACTAGTTGTAAGAGAGGAATTGTTATTCCACTTTTGTTCCTAACTTTTTAGGAAGTTTTGTTTTGTTAGTTATAAATTGTTTGTTTTGTTAGTTTTGTTAGTTATAAATTCATGTTTACGAGTATGATCTTATTTCACGATATTCTTCTTTGAGAGGGTGCACTACCAGTACCAAACAAAACGAATTAAACGAATTAACTAATTTTCATGAAACTTGGTAAATAAATATTTAGACGTACAGGACACAGGATAGGGTACTTTTTTCTTTTTCAACGCGGACGAAGTCGCGGGCGCCAGCTAGTATGTAAATATAATAGTAAAAACCCCAGTAGAAAGCTGTCTTTAAGGTGGCGTCATCTATATGCGAGGCGCGATACTTATTGAGTATAGGTGAAAATATCAGTCCGGACTTCAGGAGAGTCCGTTACAGAAAAAAGAGGGTGGCGCTATAATCGCTTTGGAAAATATTGTCTTATGGACAATTTTAGTTTTGAATGCTGTCTATTTCTGACCACTAGATGGCGTCAAACTTTACATTTTATAAATTACTAGCTGGCGCCTGCGACTTCGTCCGCGTTGAAAAAGAAAAAAATAGCCTATCCTGTGTCCTATACTTCTAAATGTTTATCTACCAAGTTTCATGAAAATCAGTTAATTCGTTTAAGAGTTACGGAGGAACATACATACATACAGAATTTTTTTTTTAAATCTTCAATTTAGTTTCAGTATCATGTATAGAGCCTATAAACACGATATCTCTGAAAACAAAGTAACTTACTCCATGACCAACCCTTATTTATTATAAGTATTGACTACATACATACATACATACATACATACATACATACATACATACATACATACATACATACATACATACATACATACATACATACATACATACATACATACATACATACATACATACATACATACATACATACATACATACATACATACATACATACATACATACATACATACATACATACATACATACATACATACATACATACATACATACATACATACATACATACATACATACATACATACATACATACATACATACATACATACATACATACATACATACATACATACATACATACATACATACATACATACATACATACATACATACATACATACATACATACATACATACATACATACATACATACATACATACATACATACATACATACATACATACATACATACATACATACATACATACATACATACATACATACATACATACATACATACATACATACATACATACATACATACATACATACATACATACATACATACATACATACATACATACATACATACATACATACATACATACATACATACATACATACATACATACATACATACATACATACATACATACATACATACATACATACATACATACATACATACATACATACATACATACATACATACATACATACATACATACATACATACATACATACATACATACATACATACATACATACATACATACATACATACATACATACATACATACATACATACATACATACATACATACATACATACATACATACATACATACATACATACATACATACATACATACATACATACATACATACATACATACATACATACATACATACATACATACATACATACATACATACATACATACATACATACATACATACATACATACATACATACATACATACATACATACATACATACATACATACATACATACATACATACATACATACATACATACATACATACATACATACATACATACATACATACATACATACATACATACATACATACATACATACATACATACATACATACATACATACATACATACATACATACATACATACATACATACATACATACATACATACATACATACATACATACATACATACATACATACATACATACATACATACATACATACATACATACATACATACATACATACATACATACATACATACATACATACATACATACATACATACATACATACATACATACATACATACATACATACATACATACATACATACATACATACATACATACATACATACATACATACATACATACATACATACATACATACATACATACATACATACATACATACATACATACATACATACATACATACATACATACATACATACATACATACATACATACATACATACATACATACATACATACATACATACATACATACATACATACATACATACATACATACATACATACATACATACATACATACATACATACATACATACATACATACATACATACATACATACATACATACATACATACATACATACATACATACATACATACATACATACATACATACATACATACATACATACATACATACATACATACATACATACATACATACATACATACATACATACATACATACATACATACATACATACATACATACATACATACATACATACATACATACATACATACATACATACATACATACATACATACATACATACATACATACATACATACATACATACATACACACATACATACAGACATACACACAGACACACACACACACACACACACACACACACACACACACACACACACACACACACACACACACACACACACACACACACACACACACACACACACACACACACACACACACACACACACACACACACACACACACACACACACACACACACACACACACACACACACACACACACACACACACACACACACACACACACACACACACACACACACACACACACACACACACACACACACACACACACACACACACACACACACAGTCCCCTGTCTCCCTGTCTTCTTGTGAATAATTAAAAACATACACGAAACATATTTCGTTCAAAATTCAATATGGCTGGCCAAAAATAACTGCCACTTGTCGTATACATTCCTCTCAGTTACGTCACAAGTTAACATAAAAATAGACGTTATTATATTGGATATGTTGCCAGCGAAATGCATGACTGTATTACTCTACACAATAAGAGTATAATTTCCAATTTTATTGGGAAAACTCTTCTTATGTACTACTAGAGACACGCCTCTGACTTCGCACGGGTGTACATTTATCATATCAATCAATACTAATAATAAATCTGTATGTGTATATATTGTATGTATGTATGTTCCTCCAAATCTCCTCTTTATTCTTCATCCTACGAAGATCGACAGCGCTATTTTAGCAGCAATAGAGGGTACACTGCGTTTCGTAGACATTTGGCAGCAGTAACCACCCCCTTACAGAAGACCACCGCAAAATAACAGTACTTATGTGTGCTGTTGTTCTTCGGTGAGTGAGTAAGGGATGCTAGAGCACATACCTTCCCCAATATCCTCTTTATTCTTCATCCTACCAAGATCGACAGCGCTATTTTAGCAGCAACAGAGGGTACACTGCGTTTCGTAGACACTTGGCATCAGTAACCACCCCCTTACAGAAGACCACCGCAAAATAACAGTACTTATGTGTGCTGTTGTGTTTCGGTGAGTGAGTAAGGGATGTCAAAGAGCATTACCCCAACCCTTCCTTATCCTTCCTTATGTGGTCGGCAGCTCGCTTGCAAAGCCTATGGCGTTGCTAGTGTTATAGGCGATGGTAGCCACCTACCATCGAGTGGACTGTCAACCTGTCTGTCGATCTTCACATTAAAAAAAACTTGTATCTTAAAATCACATATACAATTGTAATGTTTTCTGTAAAGATATCGTCTTAATTTGTAATTTAGTTCAGCGGAAAAGTATTTATACCTACGTTCGGGTATTATGATTTCACGCTCGATTTCAAAAGATCTCTCCGTATTCTATTAATCATGCATTTCCTGTGCGCAAGAGTGGTTGTTTTGCCAACGTTATACTTAACGTTGGTTTCGTTTTAGGCTCAGATAAAAATTAAATAAGAATTAAAGATCCAAAGATAAGAGCCCTGTGGACAGAATAGAAATTGAACTCAAAATAGAGTCGGAGGTTAGTTTATAATTTTAATTATAGCTTCATATAGCACCATTCTTTCCGAAAACCTCGGGGACTACCATTTGCCAAGAGCTTTCAGTAAGCCATCGCCCTTTTAGTAGCCTACAAAGTATTGGAGGAATATTTAGTGATTAAAAAAACCTCATTGTTTCAATGATGCCTGTGTATTATGTAAAATTCTCTAAATATAAAAACATGATTGCAATAAGCAAGAATGCACTGCACATTTATAATTAAACAGCAATTCAACCCATAAAAAAAACTATCGGTACCACTATACCCACCATGACAGCTGCAAATGATGCGATTTTGTATTTGTGCCTTCGCGCGGCAACATCCATGTAGGCTCCAAGTCTTTGTAATCCGCTGACATCGTAATTCAATCTCTCGTATTCCTTCAACTGAGAGATGAACCCCGGATTCGGGTTTATGAATAACCTTCGTTTTTTCACATACGAAAATGCTTGCTCGAAAGACAATTTATACTTCTCCATCAAGTATGCTATGACGAGGGTCGCTGAACGCGAAACCCCGAAATGACAGTGCACCAGAACGCTCCCTTCCTGCAATCCTTCTTCGATGAAGGCGTTGGCCATTGGAAAGTATGGGAGCAGATTGGTTTGAGGAGTGTCAAAGGCCCTAATGAAGAGAGTGCTGATGTTGGTATTCTCGAAAGTGGACCGCGGAAGGCGGTTTGCCTCAATTGTGAGGACATGGGTGATGTTAAGGTGTCGAAGAACAGTTTTGTCGCAAGCGGCCCTCGCGTTGCTGAGGTATAGTCCCGGGATGATCTGGCTGTAGCAAGCTTGTGTGCAGAGGTCAACTCGGTGGTAGACAGTTTTACGTGACCAGCAGTTGATGCCATTTGTTGCGACTATCGGATTGGTAATAGTGAAATAGGCCACGACGAAAGCGGTCTTCAACATCACCAAGAGTCTACCTCTGACACTTGTTGATATATTTAGGTATTGTTAAACGCTTACATTGTTTCCTGTTTTGCTATTTTTATTTTTTAGTATTTCGTATTTAGTTACGTTCTACAATATTTTTCACTTTATATTTCTCAAACATCTGTAACTTTGACATTGATTGAGAGTTGATGGGTAACGAATAGTTTTGATTCTCTTCTGACAGAATATGACAATGTTGTTTCAAGTATTGCATCGTGTTTCATATACTTCATACTCGTGGTGGATATTATTTTAATTCCGCGAGTCTATGGGCCACTTCATTTTATTCGTCACATTATTCTTTACATAGTAGGTATAATTTGAAGTCGCTTTCCGCGTACGCAACAGATTTTGATGCGGTTTTCACCATTATTTAGATAATTTTTTATGTAAATAGAAAGAAACAGTATTTTGCAAACAAGTTGCCAAAAAATCAATTTAGAAGCCTTAAAAGATGCATAAAAATGATGTACTATAGAGAATTATAGTTATAAAATCCTGAAGAAAACTTTGGATAATATATCTCTACCAGTTACGTTTGACTCACAGTAACTAATTATTTCGTGAATATATATCGTTGCCTGCAATATTTCTTAATTATGCTGCAGTATTTTTACCAATTTATAAATTGAGGAATTCATAAACAAATTTCGATTCTAAATAGGTTTTACTACAGATATAATTTTCAGTAAACAATCATGCGTCTTCTTTGTTATTGGTGTTTTGTCCTCTAAGATTATATTATTTATTATTAATGCAACTGTTTTAAATCCATCTTAATATACAATATTTCTTTCATTTATATTCACACCTGGCATAATTAATTATCTTTATTATCTTTAATTACCTTGCACTACACTATGATTCTAATTGTCATACTACTTTAGATTAATTTAATTTGTTTTATGATGTGTTACTAACTTTTGCCCGCGGCTTCGTCAGCGCTTCTTTTTTTTATGTGTTAAAACATTTGTTCAATATTTATTTGTATTTTTGTTTTATCTTCATTTGCTTGTGTGTTTTGGTCACTTTTTGACTTTTTAAATTTTTAGATGATCCATCTCAGAAGCGGTAATTTTTTTCTGGATGAAACGTACCCTATGTCCTTTTCTGTATCCCTGACAACATTTATGCAAAACTTCATGACGATCGGTTGAAGCGTAACAAACTAACTCCTTTTCACATTTGTGTCGTTCATTGTAAAAGTGAACTATCTCCTTATAACTGAATTTTAGAATAACGAGCTTTTTGCGAATTATAGTGCAGGAAAAAATATAAGCATTCATTCATTGTTTTCATCTATGGGATTTTAATGTAACTATTGGAGTTACTTCACTTTTATATTGAAAATTATGACTAAATGTGATACCATTAGGCAAGAAAAGATGGTTTTAAAAATAGGGAGTTACACCACTTTTACAATGAACGACACATTTGTAGGATTGTAGCAATGCGATGCAAATTTTATTTGTTTCGAGTCTAGTACAGTAAGTGCAGGTAGAGATAATAATCTCGTCGGCCTAACTGGTTAACCTGCTAACATTTTGCATAGTTTTCAGGAGGAAGAAAAAATGAAATAACAAAATGTTGTGCGTCGCATCCATCAAACTACTACAACATGGAACGCGCGTGCCATACAAAACACTACGAATTTTATGGAACATAAGCGTAGAGCATGAACTGTCATTTAAAACAAAACAAACATAATAATAAGTACGTATTTAAAGAAAATGTGACCTTTACGTCAACCCATTAGAGTTTAAAATGAAATAGTAGAAGTTGATCGTTACTACCTTTACCATTGACGCGTGAAGGCAAGAGTCCGCCATGATTCTGTCAAAGGCGTTCTTTTTATGTGCCGCTTTGGCATTTATGACGCAAATTCCATTATAGTATTTCGATGGTCGCATCAGGCATGTGAAATGAGCGACATTATCAGTACAAAACTTAGGATTTAGTAGGTTTTCTTTTGCTATTAGTCAGAAAGCAGTTTCTCATTTATGAATTTTCTCATCTTTTTAGTTTGATAATCGTCGTTATTCTTTCACCAAATGGTAGATATTCGTCTAAACTTGTCGAAAAGTATAAAAAGTGAAATTGCCCAAAAATGGACTTAGCAGGTTAACGAATTAGGCCGACGATCTATCTCTTCCTGAAGATTGTATGTTAATAGCTTTTGCACGCGACTTTGCCCGCGTATTTTTATAAAATATTGCCTATGTTACTCGCTAATTATGTAGCCTTTTTCAAAATCGGTCCAGTAGTTTTTGAGTTTATTCATTACAAACAAACAAAAATACAAATCTTCTCTCTTTATAATATTAGTATAGATATAGATTACAATGCGTTCTGCCAGCATGAAATAATAGCAAGTCTGCTTCAGTGTTCAATTCCTGAAATAACCCTTAAAATATTCAAGGCGAGACACGTAAGTCTTATTATGAGTCATTTGGAAGCTCCGAAAATTAGTACTGTAAGAACCATTGCCAGCACTTAACATAATTTCAACGATAAAAAATATTTTTAGCGAACCATACTTGTACTGTGTACACCTTACTTAGTACGGCTTTGAACCAAATAGTCCAGTATCTTTAGCTGATTTTTTGTCTGCAGCTTAGTAAACATTTGTATAATAAAATGGCCGCATAGTCCTACAAATTGAGTGGTACGTTTTCCCAGTCCTACATTTGGAAGTTGTTTACGGCTGCGCACTACTTTAGCTACCTCTATCGAGAATTTTCGCAGAGGAAAAAGGTGGGCGTCTCGGTAAACTAAAGCTACTCACGGAGTTTCAGCCTGTTAGTATACAGAAAAAAAATCCAGGTGAGGGACTAAAACGCGTAAGCGCCGTAAAAAAACAGTGGCACTCCGGGAGTGCCGACAGGAGTGAAAACTTGAACAATCACGTGTGTATTTTTTGAATCGTCAGGAAAGTATAGATATATACTTATATACAGATTTGTCTGTTAAACGGTTACATGGTAACAAGTCGCGAGTTCAATGGTTTTTTTTTTCCCATCTCAAAATTTTTTCTTTTTTTAAATTAATCACTTACACGATTACAGTTACACGATTACGGTTAGGTCGCGAGTTCAATAGTTTTTACCCATCCCAAAAATGCCCAACGCGCCTAAAAAAAGATTTCATTTCAAAAACGGCTCTTACGACGTTTTCATTGCGAGAAAATTATTACCTAGCAGCAATCTAGCATAGCATATTGTATAGTTTGATTTTTTTCTAAAAAGTGACAGGAAAAATGAGAATGATATAAATTTAGAATATGTGTTGTAGAGTTCCCCCGAGATGATTTGTGTTAGTCTGCCTGATCTCAGTGGTCGCATCTTCGAGAAAAAGCGCATGAAAGAGGTTTCATTGTTGAGAAAAAAAAAAACTATACTCAAAGTACAATCAGTTTTATTTATTTATTTATTTATTTATTTATTATACAAGGCCCCCAACGAGGCAGACATCCAACTGTAACACGTTGTTCAAAATAATTAGCACAAGGCGGATGCCGCCGCAATTATAGGAAGCTCAGCATGCACCAATAAAAGCTCCAAGCAACATCCTATGTACTACCTAAATCTAATCTAATGTAATCTTGAATGGGAATAAATAATTGAAATATATATTGTGACATTACATGTCACGTCCATCAAATAAATAATAATCAACAATAATCAATCAATTAACAATCGATAAAATCAATAATAATCAAATAAAGTCAAAACAAATTAAGATAAAATGTCATGTGTCGAAACCAGTTTTAGCAAATATTCGAAGAGTGACATATCTGACACTAAAAAAGTAGGTCTGTCGGCTCTGAATCTTCGAGAAAAAGCGTTACGAAAACACGCAATTTAATTTTTTTTAATGTAAAGAGGGAGTTAATATAAAGTTAAATCCAAGTTTGTGGGGTCGCAACCCTTTTCCCTCGACCGCCATCTTGTAAAAATGGTTGCGAATGGTTTTTATGCTATTCTTCAGAGTTCTCTGAAATATACAATTGTTGAAGAGCAGAAATTCTCTTAGAGAACGGAGTGAATATTCTATTGGGCTACAGAAGCGGTCCACACTCAATTTCATACAAGTCAAATAAAAACTAACCGCATTAAAATTCCAATTTATTATTGGAAATCGTAAAAGAATTGCATTTCTCGGAACGTTTTTGGGCTACTGGATCACCTTTGTGCGTGCGCGACGCACTCTAACCAGGTCGCTGCAAATGGGAATGGGATCTTAGTAGTATAGCTAAGGACTACTAATATGTTTGTTGCCTATCTTGTAGGATAAAATATTAAGCATCCCATGGTCTCTGGCATCTCATGGCTCTGGCATCCCATCCCAAAAACACATATACATGCTATTATTTCATGTTATTATACTTTGTGATTAACTACACTTGCAGCATCATAGGCTACGATAGCCACCTACCATCGAACCCGTGAACCCTGGAACAGAGCGTTAAGGCAAGCACCCTAGCCACTCATCTATCGGGCTCGTCATTTTTTAATTTTATTTCATCGGCTATTATTTCATGATAATTTCTACCAGACAGGCTGCCCAACTTATGATTGCGAGGCAACGATGGTTGCGAAGCGCAATTATACCACTAGGTACTGAAGTTTAAACTAACTACTACCATTTAGGTTGATTAATTTATTTAAGATCATTTGATTTGGGTTAATCGGGTACCGAAATGTATATATTTCTAGTTTTAATCTATATGCCATATAATATCGGTCTATTTATAAGTTCTCCGTGATTTATACTAAAACTTGTGCTGTGCGGATGCACACACAATAAGAGGTATTTTGGGAGCGCTTGTCGGCGGGTATAGGGTCCTAGCCGAGCAGTGTAGTAGAGGCAGGCGTGGCGAACGCAAGCGCATCCGAACACGTTCGTATCGCGAAGTGAGAGCAGTGTATACGTGCTGTGTCTTTTGGTGTAAGTTAGGAAGTGCTTTTTGCTCAGTGCTTTCTGTGCGCCGATGGATTAAGTGGTGTAATGATGCTAACAAGGCCACGCTGTGCTAACATACTCGTACTAATGCATGACCGCCGTCGCCGAGGGTTGAAGTCGGAATGGGGAAATGTCTTAATGCGTAGGTTGGGTGTGGGCAAGGAAATTTGATAAGGCGCCGGTCCGTTTCACGTTCAGTCCACATTTGTACGCAGCGGTTGGTCAGCGCGTACTCTTGTGAGATACTATTTTTGTACGCGTTCACAGCGGCCGGCGTATTGATATGTTTGAGTTGAGATATATACAGAGCGGAGTCACCGTAGGACGGTCGTGTTTTATGAACAAAAATGATAGAGAAAATGGAGAACCAGCGTTCTTTATGTCCACCATGTTTTCAGGGTCAAATTTTTTAAAAGAACAGCTTTGCATGTATATTTTTTGTCGGCTTGAAAATGTTATTAACCGAATATACGAAACATAAAAATGAGGTATGGTATATAAATAATATAGAATATTAATACCGAAATGTAGAAAGTGTAGAAGTTGTTTTTGTAAAAAGAAAAGTCTCTTGAAAATATTAAAAATCTCAATTTTCATTTTCCAATCTAAAGATCCAAGCTGACAATAAAAAAATTTCAATCAAATATTGATTGATTAAAACATGTCTATTCCTTTTGCAATTTAAATCGAAAGGCGGGCGGATGAAATCGCGGCACACGATCACGTTGGATGAGTGGTAAGGGCGCTTGTCTAACGTATCAGGGGCCCCGGGTTCGATTCCCGGCGGGGTCATCATTCGAAATGAACTTTTCAAAGTTGACACTGGTTTGGATTGGAAAGTAGTGGCAGGGCAGTGCGTTTCGCAGTTATTTAGGCTGCCAATCTGTAACTCCCCAGTAGCCTCCCCCTTACAGAAGACAACAGTGAAATAACTGCATATGTGCTATGGTGTTTCGGTGAGTGACTAAGGGATGTCAGAGCCCATTACCCCATTCCTTCTTTATCACTTATCATTCTATGGTCGGCAACGCACTTACAGCACCTATGGCGTTGCTTGTGTTGAAGGCGACGGTAGCCACCTATCGTCAAACTGTCTGTCGACCTTAACATAAAAAAATGTACAAATATAAGTGTTGTTCCAAACAGTTCTACTATTAGTTCTACGATAGAACTGTTTGGACAAAAAAGTTCCAACTAGTTCTACTGGACAATATGACAGAAGGGTGTGCACACTTTATACTATTAGCATTAAAAGAATAGTTACTATGAGTACTCACTGTTGAATACTCACTATGTTAGTACATGATACAGGTTGATATTTTTTTAATAACTTTAGAATATTTTTTTATGAGAAGCTGTTGGCTAATGGGCGAAGATTTTTTTGGTTTACCCAATGAGTAACATTTTGGCAAACTTTGATAGCTTTAGGGCCTCTTTCACAAACTACAAGTAAAGCGTTGATTAGTTACTTTTAGAAATCATTTTCTGTTATATTGAATTATGCACTCGGTTTATTTACTGCATCATTCGATAGCCGAATTATTATTATTATTTTCCGTACAACAAAGGTATATCAGCTCCATTATCCCCGGTTACCGGTGACTTTAAATGACAGTTTGGCCTACTTGACGTTTGTGAAACAGGCGCTTAGTGATTTAGCCAATATAAAATGGTTCTACTGTTTTGGCAGTACGCAATGAACGACATATAAAGATATATTATTTTGATGCCTATACTAATTTAAGGAGAGAGAACGGATGTCGTATGTTTATTTGCTGAGTGTTTGTTCTGGAGTCAGAACTAAAGATAGGTTATGAGATACGAATGTAAACAAACTTACCAAATATGCTTTCTCCATAATAATCTGCGTATAATTAAGTAAAATAAAACAAAGTAGTCTCACTATATGATATATTTATATATCGCTGCTTAAAAACTAAAGGGCCACAAATCAAAATTACACTTTTTACAGGAGAGCTCATCGAAGAAAATTAAATTATTTTTTGTCAATTTTTTTTCTTATTAGATATATATCAAATATATGCATATTATACGTCGTTAGAAGCGTATTTTTAAGTAGCATTAAATGTTTTTAGTACTTTTATAATTAACTGAATACTAGAAAAGATATAAGCATATAAGTTACTTTTGAATATATAAAAAATGATCAAAATATAGTAAATATGGAATAAAACAACCATAAGCCTTTTTGCAACATACAATATGAAGGATTGTTATTGTATTTTTGGATTTTTTGTTTTATGGTCCTTTAGTTTTTAAGCAGCGATATGTAATTGGTTAACATAATTATCTGTACGAAGCATCAGTCTTCCTCTGAATATATTATATCATATTAGGGTAACATATTAGGAAACTGGTTTATGGAATTTATTTAAAAAAATTACGTATTTAATTACGTTTTATATGTATAAAAGTCATTTATCTGTTATAAAGTTAAGAAAATTATTGGGCCCAATCGTGAGCCTTGGGGAACCCCTCATAATACACAGTCTAATTTTACTTGTGCCACTTTACGAATTTAATTTCTTTCAGTTTTTTTTTTTTAGATTAAAACAAATAATTATCTTTTCTGTTAAGATATTCATTAGAAGTAATATTCTTAGAAAATATTAACTAGTTCTGAGCTTTCCTAGTTTGAATAGTTAAATCTATACTAGTATAAGAGAAAGGGCATTTTTTTTAAATTTATTTATTTACAATAACACACATGGTACATTATTACAGGAGTATTCCTAATTCAATGTATCTGTTCCAAATCTAAGTTAAAATAAACATTATTTAAATTATTTATATTACACAAATTAATTACCTACATAAATTATAAAAATTACAAAATTTAAAAAAAACATGCACAAGAAATTATAATAAAGTTAACTACTTAACTGTGAGATATTACTAATAGTCTCACCCTATTTAATTCATTCAGTGTGCAATGGAACAGGTTAATTAATTGAAAAAAAAAAAAACAATATTAAAACATACATTGGTAACATTTAGACAAACACAAACGTCCCCGCAACAAACCGTGACGAATATTTGAAATGGCCAATATTGCAGAACGACCATTTCATAGTTTAATACCTACTATTGTTCACTAGGTTTCTCTCTTGATGGGTACGTGGAACTCTGAGCTTTAACTAGAACAAATTCACATGACGGACGGGTTTGGCTCGCGTATCGGATTCGACGTTGATTGATATACTAGCCGAGCATCGAACTCACCCATAGTATATATTATAATATATGTCACTATGCTACGTACAGAACTGGGCTAATTAAAGATATCCGTAACATGTTTCTAGTCCCTTCCGTAAATATAAAATATACAGAATAGAGACTCCATTGCTGGGTTGTCAAAATACTACATCCAAGTTGCTTAATCTCTCATCAATTTTTTTAAATCATCTTTGCTTTTGTTTGCTCTAACACCTTGAATTTACTTATTTCGTCAGTTAATTAGTAAAAGGTTTTTTGAAGTGAAAATTTCTTTAGGTTTAGATGAAGAAAAAAACAATAGATATCGCGACATTGTCATGTAATTGACAGCTCTGTTTAAAAGTTTTAAAATAATAAAAAAAAGAACAATTGTTGAGATGGGATAAAAATCATTGAACTCGTGACAGTGTCATGTAATGTAAGCATTGATGTAGCTGATATTAATTTAAAATAATTTAAAAAAGATACATATAAACAGACTACATATGAAAGTAAATCAATCAATACTTACTTATAAAATACACTTCTGACCAATAATTTAGTTTCATATCAACATCAAACCTTTTTAATGGTCTGTCATTATGAAGTTCATCTTCTTTTATAAATAAAAATGTATCCCCAAATGTGTTGCTAAGCGCAAAACTCGAGAACGGCTGGGCCGACTTTAATTCTGTCTTCACTCATGGATAGAGGGATAATCAGGGAAGGTTCTTACGTAAAAAAAAATGCACCCCGGGCGTGTGTGAGCCGATTCAGAAAAAAGGGTGATACAAAAATAAAATACAGGCGGATACAGTTACATAGTCAAAATTTAATTACACTACTCGATACCTAAAGGATCAAAGTTTTTTCTTGTATTGGTTATATTTGAATTCGTTAGATTTCTCTACTGTCAGCCCGTGTCTCTCCACTGCTGGATGTAGGCTTTTCCCAAGGCTCGCCACCACGCACGATCTTCTGTTTTTCGTATCCAGCTTCTTCATGCAAAGCCTTTTAGGTTTTCTATCCATCTGGCCGCAGGGCGTCCCCTGCGCCTGCGCTATAATATGCTTAAAAAATATTACTCGCAATGGCCAATTCATAAAACAAACGGCCGTGTCCACGACATAGCCACGCCTAATTTTTTCACGAATACTTGAACCCGACTCCAGTTAGGTTTCCCAATTTATGAAAGCGTAACACCGTGTGCTCCAAGCCTTATATAATATCTTTTTTAGTGACCAATACTTTTTTTTTTTTTTGATTGGGGGAATTTGACATTTACCCCTTGCATAAGCAAGGGACCTTGTTTGGCTGATTAGATCTTATCCAATTATCCAGTTATTTTTTTATTCAGTCCGATCGACACCGTTGCCACTTTGTTGCAGAAGTCTAGAAATTTTTTACTGATATTTTTATTTTCTATGATTTTGTGCAGATTATCTGCACTCAGTGACCAATACTGTCTTTATCTTCTTTGTTGTTTCGTTCTTATTTATCTTATCTTCATTTCTTTCTTATGTTTTAGTGACAAATATAATTGGGCAGAAGGCCTTGAATACCTATTATTAGTGTTGTGTACATTAATATACTGTCATACATTTGGCCAGACGAAAGCAAGAGCTGTTGTCATAATTGAAATTTACAATAACACTTGTCGCCTATATCATTAAATATTTATCATGACCATTACTAATTTATTAAGTGTTAAACTGGTTACAATGTGTCCTATTTATTATGTATATTTTATAAAATAATATCGAGCCATTAATTTTACCAATAGCATAGTTGTACTTTGGCTCAACTACATTTAATGGAGGTGTAGAAATATTGTCCGGTGATATGATATTATTATCGTTCGGAAAATTATCGCACGCGACTTGTCTGCTATATTTTAATCTTTATCTATACAAATAAATAGAATTGAAGTGTCTATCTGTAATGCCAAAATAGCTACTTTTTCTAAATGTATATCAAAGTACGAGTATTATCATCAATACCTACCAATAATAAATCTGTAAGTGTAGGTATTGTATGTATGGATGTTCCTCCATAACTCTTAAACGAATTAACTGATTTTCATGAAACTTGGTAAATAAACATTTAGACGTACAGGACACAGGATAGGCTTTTTTTTCTTTTTCAACGCGGACGAAGTCGCAGCACCACCTAGTTTATAAATATATTCGTAACCAATGAGGTTAATCCGAGGTGCGATTATAAAATATATACGGTACTTTAAATAACTTTAAAAATTGTCTGTCTGTCTATTTGTTCCGGCTCTCAGAAACTGCTGAAACTCTTTTTGACGGGACTTTCACTGGCATAAGTATAGCTGATGATTGAGGATAAATTATTATATTTAGATCACATTAATATTAAAGCGCGTCCATTTTTATGTAATATCGTATATTGTATCATGTACAGTGCATATTGTAAGTGATATCAGAGTCCATTTTTCAATCTCTACATGGTAACGTTAACTTTTATCAAAAACTGCAGCGTACTTTGATTTTTTGGTTTTATTTATGACTGGCGAACTTTTTGCTGTTATTTGTTTCTCTAGGTGACGATAATATTTACCATTTACCATTAATTAAGTGGTAAGTGGTGTCGTTGGAACTTGTTTTATATCTGATTTTCGTTTATATTTGAAAACGATTTTTATTTTATTTGAAAACTCGTTTTATAGTTGAAAAAGTCTGGATATACAAAAAAGCTCGATAATTGGGTGCCACACGAGCTCACTGAAAGAAACCTAATTAATCGTGCGATTCTCTATTAAACGTAATAAAACCAACCCGTTTTTGAAGATTGATCACTGGTAGTAGTATAGGCAAACATTTAAATCACAGATGCGCCCTGTGCTTCTAAAAACTGTCCACGTATATGCATGTATGCAACGTGAACCGCTCACTGCTTGCTACAAGCGACTAAGGCGGGAAGAGTGAGCTCACTCTTCCCAACGATGACACATTTTCGGCCGCCTGAAGTTTGGCAAGGGCGCATCTGTGATTTAAATCTTTGAGTATTGGTACAATCTCTAAAAGAAAATAAAACTGACGTGTCCACACATTTGTCCAATTAAACTGAGCCATGACATGAGAGTTGGCGTACTGACGCTATTGCATTGCTCAGATGTGATCTGTGAAGATTACTTCTAATGACTAGTTGCACAATTTTATAATAGTCCTTATCAATGTTGGCAGGACACCAAATTCTAGTTACAAAGCCACTTAAACTTTCTCATCAATTTTCAGACAGGACACATCCGCTCATAAATATAAGCAAAGCCAGGAACGCATGTCTTGTAGACCTGATAGTATATCTGTATCTGTATCTATATCTATATCTATATCTATATCTATATCTATATCTATATCTATATCTATATCTATATCTATATCTATATCTATATCTATATCTATATCTATATCTATATCTATATCTATATCTATATCTATATCTATATCTATATCTATATCTATATCTATATCTATATCTATATCTATATCTATATCTATATCTATATCTATATCTATATCTATATCTATATCTATATCTATATCTATATCTATATCTATATCTATATCTATATCTATATCTATATCTATATCTATATCTATATCTATATCTATATCTATATCTATATCTATATCTATATCCATATCTATATCTGTACCTGCATTGCATTGCAATACAAAAATATAAAAGTATAAATATTTTGCAAATTAGACATATAAATAAAACTTTCCTCGATTAACACTTTTTTTGCAGTGAAAATCGCTCGAAAATCGCGAATTTTTTTATATTTCTAGACGACCCATTGAGAATAGTACTTTTTTCTGGACGAAAAGTACCCTATGTCGTTTCCTTTACCCCTGGAAAATTCGGTTGAGTAGTTAAGGCGTGAAAACTTAACAGACAGACAGAGTTAAATTCACGCCTATAATATTTGTATGGATATTAATTGTAATATTATAAAGTTTCTGTCTGTATCTCCGGTAACTGGTTCTAAACCACCCAAAGGATTTTAAAACGATTTTCACTAATGCAAAGAGCGTTAAACTGGAAACGTTTGTAAATAAAATTGTCAGAAAACAATTGCATCCATGCAAAACCGGGAACTGGTCGCTAGAGTGGAATTTATAAACGAATTTTATAAACTCATACACTTTTCAGTAGAGTGAAAATGTTACCGCAACGCGAACCAATGCTTCGCATAACCTTCAAACTGAGATGCAAAAATAACCAGCCACTAACCGAAACTGTGACTATTCATAGACGGATTCATGGCAACAGAAGGCCTTAGCATAAATATTTTTCACACAAGATTATCACCTGTCCCTCTCCAACACATCCATAACTCTGTCACTGTCTCTTTCGCGATGGCCGACGGCCAAATCGCCGTCACCAACTGTTACGAAATATGAAATCTAATTATGAATGCCTTTATTAATAAAATTTGCATTTTCTACTTTTGATAAACACTCCCGTCTAATTCTAATTTGCATACAAGCTTCTGTACACGACTTTGCCTACGTAGTTCAAAATTTATTTACGTTTTGTATGAGCTGCTAGTTAGAGGCTCTCTCTTAAGATAATTTATCTTAAGATCTTTATTTGAAGGAGTAAATAGTTTAGTTTTTTTATGTTAAGGTCAACAGACAGGCTTAATTTATTTAGTTTAATTTATTTTTATTTTTTATGTAATTTATTACGTAAGGTATGTAATTTGTCTGAAAGAAATTATTATTATTATTATTATATACATTAAATTATCTATGATCTTGCTCTATGACTATCCATGACTTGATCTATGACTTTATCTATCTATAAGAGAAAAATAACCATTTTGATGCCTTCTACTCGCACGGATTAAATTTTTTTCAATTTTTCATAAAAACCTTCAGCGGTCTACGACGAATATGATAATAGCAAAATTGGTTCAGACTTTTGTTTTGCGCTTAGCAACACTTTCAGCATTTTTATTCAGACACTTGGCCATTAAATTTACTATACGAAAATTGGTTTCACACAAAATTCCTATAACATTTCCTAAGACGGTTCCTTAAGGTGGCGCTGGACGAGCGTGGGAACTCAGTAATAGGTATTTGGGAGAATTTGTTGTCTCAACTTACTATAATGCTAATAACCTAAGACAGAATGCGAAGCAACACATTCGCGCACTTATTCAACTAGCGAAACATACGCCAGCAATTCCAATATTTTAGAAAAACCTTTATAGATAGTAACTATTGACATCACAATTTTTAATGTACACTATAGCTAGGATGTTTTCATTGGAAAACATTATTGGCTTACAGTCAAAAATTACGAGATCTCAACCAGAGAAAATGTGACAAATTCTGCACATTTTAGAAATTAATTATACTAGATATAAAATAAATTTCAGTTTTTTGTTTCGATGTAAACCTTCATATTATGTCTCAGAAAAGTCATATTTTTTCATGTATTACTACGACCAATACCTAATGAGTAATCATGGAATTACGTAGTATGGAATTGGTACGCCGCTCGAGTTGGAAAGTGGCCTCTTAAGAAAGGATTAGCCATACTAGCTCGCGTCCGTTGTTGAGGGCTGCAGGTTGTTTGAGAAGAAGATAATATAATATTGAACAAAATAGCAGTCAGGTTAACACCTAGTTGCTAAACAATAAAAGCTGTGTATATTGAGAATTGCAAATAAAATTTTACGACTTACGACTGTTTAGTTATGTGACTCAGGAATGCGCTCTGTTTATTTCAAGGGAAATGTTGCTTTTCAACCGACTTCCAAAAAAGGAGGAGTTTCTCAATTCGACTGTATTTTTTATGTTACCTCAGAACTTTCCACTGGGTGAAATGATTTTGATGATTCGTTTTTTATTTGAAAGCTAGTGCTACGGGAGTACAGAGTTGTCAACAGAGGTGTCGGTGTCGGTGTCGGTTACATGTCGCGAGTTCAATGGTTTTTTTTCATCTCAAAAATGCCAAACGCGCCTAAAGAATTTTTCACTTCAAAAAACTGTAATGGTCCATTCGTTTGGGAGCTACGATGCCACAGACAGAGACACATGGGTCAAACTTATAACACCCTTCTTTTACGTAGGGCGTCAGGGGTTAAAAGACTCATTGAAACGTGAATATAAGCCACGTGCGTTGCACAGAAATTACATCACACCCAAGACATTCTTTATGACGAATGCCAACCGATATTGAATCGATACCAGCAAACATACCTCTACCTACACCTTTAAAAATTATTTATAGGAAATGTTTCTAATGCATAGCAGTTCATTATATAGGCGTAAACACACAAACGAAACTTCCCACGCGAATTTTCCTATTTGAAATTGCTAAAATATTCTGTATTTAAAATGTTTTACTAAGGGCCTCTTTCACCATCTGTCAAGTAGGCTAACCGTCATTTAAAGTCACTTGTCAGCGAGAATAATTAAAATTTTGCTGATATACCTTTGTTTGTGGGTCAATCAACTTTTTATTATGGATAAAATTTGTTAAATTTTTTTTTTTTCATATTATTTACTTTTTTAATAATGTTTATTAAATTATCATTCATAAACTTTAATATTTGAGGTAGAGACGCGAACTTAAAATAATATATTGCTATTTTTAGAACTTAATTTAAAAAACCAACCCTGTAAGGGGGTCCCCTGGGTGACTGGTATTCTATGGAGTAAAATTACAACAAATTAATTATTAAATACACAACAATTCTCTAACCTCAAATGTGTTGAAAATTTCATAAATTTCTAACAATATTTACTTAATATGTCTCTTGAGTCACCCATAAAAAAAAGATGCTTAAAAGTAACTAATCAACACCTTTAATTGTAGATGGTGCAAGAGGCCCTAACTGAAAGATTAGTTATCTATTAATTACTAGCCACTAAACCAAACGTGTAGTAAAAAAAATATCATCAACAGTGTGCATTACGCCTTTATGCATCTACCCTTAACAGTAGTTGAGAATAACTTGAACAATGCATCACTCCTACGCGCATTCATTCAATATGTGAAATGCATCCGGTTGTGTTTCATACAAACATTTGAATGACTTTTTGAATGAGATTGTTGTAAGCTATATAATTATCAATGCTAATAATAAATCTGTAAGGGTCGGTCATGGAGTAATTTACTTTGTTTTCAGAGATATCGTGTTTATAGGCCCTATACATGATACTGAAACTAAATTGACGATTTTTAGAATTTTTTTCTGTATGTATGTATGTATGTATGTTCCTCTATAACTCTTAAACGAATTAACTGATTTTCATGAAACTTGGTAGATAAACATTTAGACGTACGGGACACAAGATAGGCTACTTTTTCTTTTTCAATGCGGACGAAGTCGCGGGCGCCAGCTAGTTATTTTATAATATGAATAAATGTATACATATCGCTGCTTAAAAACTAAAGGGCCACAAATCAAAATTACACTTTTTACAGGAAAGCTTAATCGAAAAAAATTACAATATTTTTTGTCTATTTTTTTCTTATTAGATATTATATCAAATATATGCATATTATGCATCGTTAGAAGCGTATTTTTAAGTAGCATTTAAAGTTTTAAGTACTTTTATAATAAACCGAATTTTAGAAGAGATTTAGAAGAGATATAAGCATATTTTGAATATATAAAAAATAATCAAAATATACTAAACATGGAATAAAACAACCATAAGTCTTTTTACAACATACAATATGGAGGATTGTGATTGTATTTTTGCAATAAAAACATTTATGGATTTTTTGCTTTATGGCCCTTTAGTTTTTAAGCAGCGATATTACGAAATAACTAGCGACCTGTTCCCGGCTTCACATGGATGCAAATTATATACCAAAATCTTCCTCGAGAACCACTCTATCCATTGGTGAAAATCGCATGAAAATTGGTGCAGTAGTTTTTGAGTTTATCGCGAAAAGACAGACAGACAGACAGACTTTGTTTTATAATATGTAGTGATATAAAATAAAATCTCTGTACGTCTCTCTCTGTTTCTCCGCTAATTTCTTCTAAACTATCCAATGTATTTTGATATGGTTTTCACTAATAGCATAAAGAGCGATAAACAAGAAACAAAATTGTATGTAATTAGAAAAAATGCTGCCGTGTAAAGCCTTCGCAAAATATCTTTTATTGAAATAAGTAAAAATAAAAAAAAGGCTTTTAGAGCGAAGTAGATTCTTATAATATTTCTTTTTTATTAAGGAAAAAAAATTAAACAAAAAATATTCCAAGAGTATTTTTAATATAAATATAATAAACATGACTAAAACTGCTACATGTAAAGTAAAGAAAAAAGACCCTAAAAATTAGGGGCAACGAAAATGGTTCCAACGAAAAAGTTTTCCAAGTCAAGCAAATGAATATAGGAAGTAAATGAAACGAATTATTCGCAATAAAATCTAGAAATACACGAAACTGTATAATAAAGTCTGATCTGAAAATACATGAGGCAATGAAACTGGAAATAAAAGATGTCGACCACAAGACACATTTGTCCTGGCCCAAAATAGATTAGACGTTGCATACTTTCATAAAACAATAAAAGTAATACATGTCTACACACAACTTTTGACCACTCTTTTGTTAAATTTTCAATGATTTTTTTTATTTATACAATTTAAAATTATAGAAAAATGTTAAAAAATTAGCTTTACTTGAAAACAGTGGAACCGTTTAAGCATTTTTTAATGCACGTAAAGGCAGTTACTGAAAGAAAAACAGTTTATTTTATTTTATTTACGAGTATATTAGGGAAACATACAATATCTTGATCAGCTAAATTACTAAATTACTAAAACATATTATAAGTTACAAGACCACAGAATATTGGAGCTGAGAGGAAACATACAAAAAGGTAAACAAAAAAAAAGAAATACAAGTTACAGTTGCCAGGAAAATTAAAAATTAGATTTTTTTTTATTAAAAACTGGATTTCAAGATTATCCATTAATTACCGGACACCTGTTAGTTACCTTGTATTTATAATGCGTTGTTTGGAACTTAACTCCCTTTTTTTAACGTTGGGAAATCCTCTTGGATACCCCGCAGTGTAGGGGATACTGCGGGGTTATGCCGGATTTGTACCGGCTAAAACCCAACGACTTTCTGGCGCGGCTGTTGATGGACGGGGTAGCGGGGACGTTGTGACACTACATCGGTGCCCCGTCACGGCTATCCAGCGCGGGGATACGAGGAGCGAGGGCTACGCTCCCTGTCAAAACCTCGGCGTAGCGAAAGTGGAGGTACGCCGGCATCTCGGGGGACCCTACGACGGGCGACAGTCTCCCCCAAGACCACCGCCCGGGTCCCGGTTAGGGTGGAAGGCGGCGGACATAAGCTAGTCGCCTAGCCTGACATAGGCTGGGAGAGGGGATCCTCTTCCCGCTACCTTTCCGCCGCTTCCTTGCGCGACATAACGTGCTCACAGAACTT
Source organism: Synanthedon formicaeformis (assembly GCA_945859745.1). Taxonomy (NCBI): domain Eukaryota; kingdom Metazoa; phylum Arthropoda; class Insecta; order Lepidoptera; family Sesiidae; genus Synanthedon; species Synanthedon formicaeformis. Next base: position 3,712,751 of record OX243977.1, read on the forward strand.
AACTCCCTGCCGACGTCATATAACTCGAATATTTTCAAAGTTCGAGTGAGTAGGCATCTTCTGGGTGAGCTCGCTCCATTATGATGGAGCGAGCTAAGCAGCTAAGATAAGCTAAGCTATGAGCTTTAATCCTATACAACTAACCAAAGATTTAAATCGAAGATGCGGCGTCGAAGATCTCCTCGCGCCATACTAAACACACCGAAAATTCTTAACAATGGGTTGGGCGCAGGCGCTCAACCCAACTACAGTTGCACGCCAGCTACAGTGAGTGACGGTCGCTTGTTGAGAGCGTCGCTATCGTCACAGTCACATTTGAAGTAAGGAATGTGTTGTCTGTATTTAAAAGTGTGTTTAGACAAAGGTATATGTATTTTATACTTTTGTCTTTAGTATGATGTATGTTGTATTTTGTAACATACTTTCGCTAGTAATGCCGCATCTCTCGATTTAAATCTTTGCAACTAACTATATTTATCGACAATTGTAAAAAAAGTGAAAAAATATGCGCCTTGAAATTGATTTTTTTCGAACAGTTTCGCCCACTTAAATCTTCTGCTGCCCACTTACCCACTTATTTAAAGAGTACGCGTAATGTTTATACATTCAAAGAACAGAAATGACGTCCAACTCAGTTTAAACAATTAATAATTTGACTAATTATGAGACACACTTTTTATGCGTGAATCACGAATAAAAAGAACTTAGAATAGAAAGGAGATCTATTAGTTTTGTATGTTAAGTTACGATTATAACCAGCAAAGCTATTATGTCTCACTAGCTGGTGGCTGCGACTTCGTCCGCGTTGAAAAAGAAAAAAAGTAGCCTATCCTGTGTCCTGTACGTCTAAATGTTTATCTACCAAGTTTCATGAAAATTAGTTAATTCGTTTAAAAGTTATGGAGGAACATACAATATCTACACTTACAGATTTATTATTAGTATTGATATGATGATAAATGGTTTTTCAAACTTCAGTTGAAACTCAATTCGCCTGTCACGTTTGTCGCCTATGGACTCCTAAACTAGTAAACCGATTTTGATAAAATTTCGTAACTATGTGTAACTTGGTCCAAGTTAAAAGACAGGTTAGTTTTTATTTTGAACCCGAGCGAACCCGGGAACATGTAGCTAGTATGCTATATATTCATATTATCTTAAGATGAAGTCCACGCAAAAGAAGGCGCGGACAAAGGCTACTGAAGTATAAAATTGTAACAAAAAGTAATACTATTTATTCTGTGACAAAAAACTAGAAAATTTAAGTCAGATTAAACTTGTCTTTTCGCACATATTTCGTACGAAATAAAATTGTGCGAGACGACTACTAAACCAGAATGTCAGTGACGCTAAGAGAAGAATAGACGATGAAATCACTTCCAGTCTACACAAATACATATCACACAGGTATGTTATCTTTGAAGTGATCCAGTTAAAATATTTTAACACAACGTTTACCCGTTCAGAACACATACCACATATCTGACCTAAAACACGAGCGCATGAACCACATCCTTGCCAAATCACGGGGTGTCTGAGTAACTGATTAGTTGTTTTCATATTGAGTTTGCCAAACATTTGGAATAGTTTCGATACTCGTAGGCGATGAAAGTAATTGTAATCACACTCATCTATATAACGAAAAAATTCTTTTCCTGAATATAAAATAGAATTATTTTTACTCGTGTGTCTTACTAGCTGGTGCCCGCGACTTCGTCTGCGTTGAAAAAGAAAAAAAGTAGCCTATCCTGTGTCCTCTACGTCTAAATGTTTATCTACCAATTTTCATGAAAATCAGTTAATTCGTTTAAGAGTTATGGAGGAACATACATACATACATACATACATACATACATACATACATACAGAAAAAAATTGTAAAAATGGTCAATTTAGTTTCAGTATCATGTATAGAGCCTATAAACACGATATCTCTGAAAACAAAGTAACTTACTCCATGACCAATCCTTACAGATTTATTATTAGTATTGATATATATGATAACGACCCGCCCCCGACTTCGTACTTCTAATAAAAAGAGTACAAAATCAGTTGGATAGTTAAGAAGAAGAACAGTGACTATTATAACTATAGATATAGATTTAACTAATAGAATCCATATATTCAATTGCTAGATTGTCTTTAAAACAAGATAGTACAGGATGGATAGTACAAGAACAGTAATTTTTTTTCTGAATTATGTCTTATTCTGTAACCCTTAGGGCGTGTCTACAAAATTACATGATGAGCAGTCGAGCAGATGAGAGCAGATGTTTGTTTGTTTGGTTGTACGCGATAATCTCAGGAACTACTGGTTCGAATTGAAAAATTCTTTTTTTGTTGAATAGTCCATTTATCGAGGAAGGCTATCTGATAGGTTCAGTGGCCTCACCTGCGTTGGATAGCCGTGGTAGGGCACCGAAGTCCCCGCGACCCCGTCCATCAACAGCCGCGCTAGAAGTAGTTGGGATTTAACCGTACGAATCTGGAATAACCCTGCAGTGTTCCCCACCTGCCAGGTATTCAAGAAGAACCTTTTTTTAACGTTGGGAACGTTAAAAAAAGGTTCAGTGGCCTCAGGATAGAAGCAAGTCTACAATTCGATGATGGTGACGTAAACCTCAATTTCGCATTATTTTAATCTCATTCTCGTTTTACGAAACCGCAACGTGTATAAAGTTTCCGTTTTATATTCAGACGGATGTTTTTAAAAGATTTAAAAATAAAATTTGTATGGGTGGATTGGATGCGTTGCGCATGTGTGATGCGGATTCATTCTAATGTTGTCTTCAAATAATATTTCTTTCCTCGTGGTCTGCACCAAATATTTGCATATTGGTGTGGTAGTTCTCATTATTTTTTTATTTTATTAATTGCTTATGGAAAATTATTAATTCATTAATTACTCTTCCATAAATTACACATTGAAAATATCAATATCAATGAATAACATATTAGATTTTGTGATGACTGTTTCTTCTTCTGCATCGTCACAGAAGCCTAACTACTATCGATAATAAATTTGCAATGTTCGATAGAAGGGATACAGTGCCAATGGTAACCTTGACCTGATGTTGCAGCATCAAGTAATCTGCGAGATGCCCATCTCCTTAGCAACTTACAGCAGTTATAGCATGTTTAGCTCAATAAAAAGTCCCCGGCTTTATAATTTTTAATTATAGCTTGTATAATATGAAGATAACACGTCTCAAAAGTATTTGAAAGAATTTAATGAAAATTGCAAAGTTGAATTTGTAGTTTCTTTGAAACATTTTTCTTCATATCCTAACTAACTGGCAACAGACATGCCCTGTTGCCAACCAATGTTCACATTTACAACACCATTTTGATTTATTACAACTAATAAAACTGGAGCAACTTGTCACCGAACGCGACGAAGTGCAAAATATTGTACAGCTGTTTGTCATTTGACGTAAAACCTATTTACAGGGTTTTGTCTCCTAGCCTAATGTTATGAGATTCACTTTGGATATATGACCACCTTAAATCTTTATTCTAATGTAGCGATATGGTAGACCCAGGTTCGAATCCCGGTAAGACTTGAACGTCTGAGATATTTCGTTATCGTGTGTAGATTTTTGATTTTCAAATTGAATAATTTGGTGTTGAATGTTCGCTCTGTCATTTGAACATCCATGTATCGCAAGGAATCTTTTGAACTTACCAATAAGTTTGAATCTAAATATTGAATTTCAAACAATTTGAATATTTTTATTGAATTTGAATATAAAGAAGTTGTTTTCTGGGTGTTTTTCGCCCAGCTAACGATTTGTATTTCTTTAAGAGTAATTCAAAAATGTGTTTCTTTTATAGTATTTCTCTAAGATTAGTAATTCAAAAAATATTGCAAGGTCGGCAGCATATTCGTAACCTTATGTGTTTATATAGCCTGAGAAAATAAGAAAAATCAGGGGAAATAAATCGTGTAGTTTTGAAAATTGGTAGAATTATACTTTAAGGTATCCAGATTAACATACTAAAAGTCCTCAAGGGTGGGGGTTGTGCTAAGGGTGTAAGGGGGGGTTGAAGGTACCTTTTTTGAGGTTTTTGCTCATATTGCGAATATCTGTAGGAATAGCATTATGATTGCTTCTGACAAAAGTTTCTACATGAAATTGTCTACAAACTTAGATATATACATATTTACTCTACGATCAATACTTTAGGGACTACAGGCTGTGCAAGTTTACAGAGATACAAAAATATGCGATTTCAGCAAACGGTGTCGTTTTTTTTTTCGGCGTTGTTTATCGCCATTTTTAGTTTAGAATAAGCAAGCTTAGTCATCTGCCTACCCAACATGAAAAAACCCCATGAAGATTCATGGAGAATTCTAAACAAAAAAGATGATAATGTAAACAAGGTCCGAGCGTTCAAGATACCGTATGCCCTTAAGCAACGAAGGGCGTCAGCGGGTCGTGGATGGTGAGGTTGAGGTCCATGCATACCACTGAGGCTGAATCGACGTCTTTCCTACTGCATATACAAACAGGCCAAGATTTATAGCTCAAAAATGGGTTCGATCCGCAAGAAATCCTGCTATTTGATTTTTCGATTGGATTATGTCAGAGACTGTCTCCCAAGTATAAATCCAAGTTTGTGTCGCTTGAAACCGCGAGCGTTAGCCGTCATCTCGAGAAACGCCTTTTTACAAATATCTCGGTAACGGTGAGTTTTACGTTAAAAATTGTAAGATTTTTTTTTGTAGACAACAAAGTTTCCTATCGTTTTTATTTGAAACGTTTTTCTCTACTGTTAATATTTGCCGATATATAGTCGATTAAAAAAACAAAATTTTTGTTTTTGGAAAATAATTCGATAATTTTTAGACATACGAAAAAAAAGTTAAAATCAAAGTTGTAGAGCATAAATTGTTCTATAATTTTTGTAGGAAACTTTTTTTTGTAAAATCAATAGTTGCTGAGCTCTACCGCAATTAATAGTAAAGCAAAATAAAAGAAAATCTTTTTTTTTTAAATTACCGAAAAAAAAAATACCAAAAAAAATTTTATGCCGCAATTTCAAATGGGAAACTTATATTTTATATTTCTGTCTTATGTTGCTTTTCATAAAAGTTGCCGTAGCTGTTTTTTTTTTATCTGATGGAAACTTTAATTGCGGTAGAGCTCAGCAACTATTGACTTTACAAAAAAAAGTTTCCTACAAAAATTATAGAAAAATTTATGCTCTACAACTTTGATTATTACATTTTTTTCGTATTTCTAAAATTTATCGAAATATTTTCCAAAAACAAAAATTTGGTTTTTTTAATTGACCATATATCGGCAAATATTAAAAGTAGAGAAAAACGTTTTAAATAAAAACGATGGGAAACTTTATTCTCTACAAAAAAGATTCTTACAATTTTTAACGTAAAACTCACCGTTGCTGAGATATTTGTAAAAAGGCGTTTCTCGAGATGGCGGCTAACGCTCGCGGTTTCAAGAGACACAAACTTGGATTTATACTTGGGAGACAGTCTCTGACATAATCCAATCGAAAAATCAAGTAGCAGGATTTTTTGCGGATCGAACCCATTTTTGAGCTATAAATCTTGGCATGTTTGTATATGCAGTAGAAAAGACGTTGATTTAACCTCAGTGGTATGCATGGACCTCAACCTCACCATCCACGACCCGCTGACGCCCTTCGTTGCTTAAGGGCATACGGTATCTTGAACGCTCGGACCTTGTTTACATTATCATCTTTTTTGTTTAGAATTCTCTATGGATCTTCATGGGGTTTTTTATGTTGGGTCGGCAGATGACTAAGCTTGCTTATTCTAAACTAAAAATGGCGATAAATAACGCCGAAAAAAAAATAACACCGTTTGCTGAAATCGTCTATTTATGTATATCTGTAAACTTACACAACCTGTAGTCCCTAAAGTATTGATCGTAGAGTAAAAATGAATATATCTAAATTTGTAGACAATTTTTTGTAGAAACTTTTGTCAGAAGTAATCATAATGCTATTCCTACAGATATTCGCGATATGAGCAAAAACCTCAAAAAAGGTACCTTCAACCCCCCTTACACCCTTAGCACAACCCCCACCCTTGAGGACTTTTAGTATGTTAATCTGGATACCGTAAAGTATAATTCTACCAATTTTCAAAACTACACGATTTATTTCCCCTGATTGCCGATAAATGGCTTAATTTGCCTTGGTTAATAGAAACTTGAGAATCTTGAATAGAAGTGTAGAAATCTTGAGATATTACATATTATGTAGTCCATGTTATTGTATAGATTAGGATATATATAACTGAAAAATGTACACTCACAAATGTCACAATACTAAGAGAGAATGACTTTGATCCAGCATTTTCTTTTTGAAAGAAAAAAGAAAGAGCTTCAGTTAGTTCGTTACGGTTAGTCAATTCTATACCCAAAATATCTTGAGATTTATTTAAAGTTGTAATTAGAGAATGAGATTATAAGAATGAGATCTCGTAGACAGAGAAGAATCTGTCAAATACATAAACTCCAAAAGTTAAATTTCAATATCCTTACTCTCTGAATCAGAATTGCAATTCGTTCAAAAAAAACCGTATACGAAATTCCTCTTGAATGTGTTAATCGTAAGATCCACTTAATCGCGTCTACATAGCTTCTGCAATGTTTATGTCAATCGATCTCAACTTCAGCATTAATAGTCCGCAGACACTTTTCGTCCTAGCACTTGTGTTTTCAATACCCATTAGATCACCATCTATCTTCAGCGGAAAACACCTCTGCAGCGGCTACGTCATAGTGTGACGAGTGTTTCAGATGTCCAATGGTTGCAACCGCCCACGTGCATAACATCCCGCCCGCCTCGGCTCCCAGCCAACACTTTCATAGTTTAGTTACGATTTCGAAAACGACCCGACGCGTCCCGCCGCCGGCGACGACCGCCCGAATTTCTCCACTCCAGTACTTGTAGCTTCGTCTTCTCGACTAACGTCACCAAGACTCTAATAAGTGTTTGTGTTAATAGGATTTATTGTTGTGAATATTGGTGAATCTATTGGATTAATTATCTCTATCACTTTAGGTATGTCAAAATTTATTTCTTTTGTGAGGAAACCTTTAACAGTTATTTCAATATCATCTCTTATTTCAAGTTTAGCCGTTTCTTCTTTTATTTTAACTTTTGAATTGACTGCTTTTGTTAAAATATTTGCATAAAACACTCTCACATCAACTGTAATATGAAATTCGATATTTAAGCCTTTCGTAAATATTTTAGACGGGTGGGTCTCAGACGGTCTAGAACGCAATTTGACTAGTTTGTAATGTTGCCTACAACGCAATATGCCTACCGCGTAATACGTCTAAAACTTAAAGATACTAAAACGCATAACACCCTAAACACAAAAAGACAAAGACGCATTTTGCCTAGTTCTGTGTTTTGTTTTTGCATGTACAATTGCAAACAGAATCTATACTCGACTCGTTGTCACACATATTGGTACAAAGATAGTTTACTTATAACCGAATAGGTACTTTATTATTCTGCCAATCGAAGTGAAATGGGGGATGGAATACAAGCATACATATATAATTTATTTTATGTATTATTAATTTTTGATAAATAATTATACTGAATGTCTACAGTAAACCATAGCCCATTAAAATTGATAGTGGCACAAGTCGGAAGTTTCTACCGTTTCGTGCCATCGGTGGCAGATCCAGTGGCGTACAACGCCAACAACAGTGCCGTAAATGTGAAAAAAGCGTGGAAAAAAACTGGAAAAGCCTGCACACATTTTGCGACTTGCACATACTTGCACGACTTTGACGTGCTTGCACTACCTATTGAAAAAATGCAATTATGTTTTTGTGTGCTTCATGGTACCTCTCATTCCAATACCTCAATTGCACAGAGCAATGGTACTGACCAAGTACAACTTTTATCTCCCACCTGACGCCAGGGTGTGCCTTCACCATTTGGATGTTGAAGATTGGACTGCTGTCGTTGATTCCAACTCAGCCATAACGGATTTCAATGAGGTGCACACAACTGATATTATTTAATACTAGCTGGCGCCCGCGACTTCGTCCGCGTTGAAGAAGAAAAAAGTAGCCTATCCTGTGTCCTGTACGTCTAAATGTTTATCTACCAACTTTCATGAAAATCAGAGTTATGGAGGAACATACATAGATACATACAATACCTGCACTTACAGATTTATTATTAGTATTGAGTATTGATGATGATTGATAATAGGAAACAATAGGATACTCTGCATTTTTGCAATACTAAACTTTTGCAGTTACCTGTCCAGGCATTTTGCGTTTAAGTCGTTGTACTATTTAGGAAATATACTAACTAGTCGTTTTGCGTTTTTGTCAAAATAAGAATTAGGTATTTTACATACTAGCCATATTGCGATGTAGGCAAAACTACAACAAGTCAAATTGCGTTCTAGACCGTTTGAGACCCACCCTTTTAGACATTCATTTGTGACATTAATTTTAAATGTCATTCTATACAGCTTTGATATCAGTACAAAAAAAATCTATTTAAAAATATTATATGAAGTAAAATTTAGATGACATCAAAGATCGACATGAAATATGTAAATCTATCAGATGACCGTCGGAAGTGGTTGCAAACTTCGAAAGCTCCGCTTTTCTAGTTTGCAGAGCGTGCGAGGCCTTCAGTGGCAACCGAAATAGAACAAGACATTTTGCTACTTACACTTGCTGAAAATATTAACACTGAACTAAACACCCACTTGTTAATTCACCTTGCCTAGATGGCGCTCGCTGACTCTGACTCACGAGCTAATAGCGCCAAAGGAGTGAAGTGATCGCTTTCAATTTGATTGATGGATGTTTTCTAGTGTCTATTATTGCACAATGCAAGTAACATTTATCAATATGGTCCATTAAGAATGTACACAGAGATTTATTGACGAAGAGTGTTAGGAATGATTCATTTACTTGCAATTTGGTAGGTGAAAATTCAATCTAGTGGGTGATCAATTTGATAAGTATGTATTTTCACTTGTACTCTCAGTGCATCCAAAAGAGTTATGTCTTTTATAATAAATTAGTATTTACCCGCGACTTCGTCCGCGTCCGATCGCTACCAAACTTCACAGGAACACTTGCTGGACTAATCTGAAGATTGTCTGAAAGTTTCATGAAAATAGGTTCAGCGGTTTTGGAGTCTATAAGAGACATACATACACATCGCCTTTTTATATTAAGAATTTCCCAATTAACATACGCTTATGAGACACAAGCGACCCGCCCCCGGCTTCGTGTGGAGTGAAAAATTCAAAAAATCCTTTTTTAGGGATATTTTTTTTCTACAAATTGTATTCATAAAACTTCCTCGTTTATCGTTTTTTGAATTATCGTAAACCACGAGCAAAGATATATATTTATTATTTCGATGTTGTAAACCCTATCAAAAACCATTTTATCGTATTATACAAGATGTCATGTTGTCGTGAAATAAAATGTCTATAGACAAATCTAATAATGGTTTACAGACATTGTTATAATCTTGTGTATAAATACGTGTCAGATAATAAATAAATAAATAATTATCCAATAAAAACAGTCGGAATTATGAGTAGCCATGACCTTTCAGATAAACAATAATTATTGACCTTATATTTCTGGTCCAAGACGTTTTGGTAGCTTAGAATTCCATACATTACTCGTTAATTATTGGTCGTAGCCATCGAAGTACTACATATATGGAATTTGCGTCACAAATGTCAAAGCGGCACATAAAAAGTACGCCTAAAACGGAATCATGGCGGATTCTTGTCTTCACGCGTCAATGGTAAAAGGTAGTAACGACCAAGTTCTACTATTTGATTTTAAACTCCAATGTGTTGACGTAAAGTCACATGTTTTTTAAATGAGAGATGTTTTGTTGGTTCTAAATGAGAGATGACAGGAGTTAATGCTCTACGCATATGTCACTTTTAAATGTTCTTTTAAATGGATAGAGGGATAATCAGGGAAGGTTTTTACTTAAAAAAAATTGCACCCCGGGCGAAGCCGGGAGCGGGTCGCTAGTATAAAATAAAAATCATCAATCAATCAATACTAATAATAAATCTGTAAGGGTTGGTCATGGAGTAAGTTACTTTGTTTTCAGAAATATCGTGTTTATAGGCTCTATATATGATACTGAATCTAAATTAACGGTTTTTAGAATTTTTTTCTGTATGTATGTATGTATGTATGTTCCTCCGTAACTCCTAAACGAATTAACTGATTTTCATGAAACTTGGTAGATAAGCATTTAGACTTACAGGACACAGGATAGGCTACTTTTTTTCTTTTTCAATGCGGACGAAGTCGCGGGCGCCAGCTAGTATATAATAATGTCAGATAATGTAGCGCGCCACTGCTACGAGTATCGTAGCGGATCGTAGAGGTTCTACGAGAGGGCATTTATTTTTTTATGTAAAGGTCATCAGACAGGCTGACGGTTAACCTTTTGGTATGTAGCTACCATCGACAATATACATAAACAATGCCACAAGTACTGCAATGTGTACTGCTGGTGCCCGCGACGTCCGCGTTGAACGATGAAAATGTACCCTATGTCCTTTCTGGTGTCCCAGACAACGTGTATGCAAAATTTTATGGTTCAACAGTAACAAACAATCAAACAAACAAACAAACAAACTCATATTCACATTTATAATATTAGTAAGGAAGTAAGGATGACCATTAGCAATCGTCGGATGTGAGTGGATGAAGGTGATATGTTGTCGCATAATTCCAATTTTGAGTAAATCGAGGTTAAAGTTTTACTTTTATTTTTTAAGATAAGTCGCCACGTTACTGATTTTTGTACTAAATTATGATGCAAAGTTGTGTAAACAACCTAAAATATTAATGGTATGATAGCAATTAAACTCTTGTATTATTGAATTTAAAAAAAGTGAACCTACTCTTCCATTAACTTTTCTGCACATTTTGCTTTTTAAAACTAACTGTACATAACATCATTTTCAACCTTCTATTTTCCAAAAATGTCTTAAATCGACGATATTAAGGTCTGTAATCGTTTATATGGACACATTACCTTCATCAACGCAAAAAAACGACAAATCCCTAAAAATGCGACTTATCGCCTTCATCCACTCACGTTTTCAATTGTTATTTCATAATAAAAAAAAGCTTTTCTGAAGAGTAATTCTTTCGCCGTTACTTCTCTTCTAGAACGCCATTTTGTTTCCAAAACGGTAGTAGTTTTTCGATGTCAAAAAGTGATATTGTGTTATATTATTTTAAATAAATGATTTGATTTCATTTTATAGCATTTTTGAGCATAGGTTAAAATGAAAAAGTATGTTCATTTTTTATGTATTAACTAACGCGACATCGCCCGCGTAACTTTATAAAATGTACTAGCTGGCGCCCGCGACTTCGTCCGCATTGAAAAAGAAAAAAGTAGCCTATCCTGTGTCCCGTACTTCTAAATATTTATCTACCAAGTTTCATGAAAATCAATTGATTCGTTTAAGAGTTATGGAGGAACATACATACATACATACATACACATACATACATACATACATACATACAGAAAAAAATTCTAAAAATGGTCAATTTAGTTTCAGTATCATGTATAGAGCCTATAAACACGATATCTCTGAAAACAAAGTAACTTACTCCATGACCAACCCTTACAGATTTATTATTAGTATTGAGTATTGATTAGCCTATGTTACTCAATATTAGGCTATGTTACACACTCCGTTTCAATAGGTGACAAAATTTTCAAATTTTCAAAATTTTCATTACATTCTCTATTTATTATTTTAATATAGATATGTATACCTACATATAGAATAGATAGATATAATAATAATATAATAATATTTATTTGCAACGACCATGGGAATAGGTAAATACTACATGACATTTTGTTATTGTTCCAATATGATCAAACGAAAATTTGGCATGTAAATATACATTCTATATTAAATTTGAATTTAAATGATTCTTATTACAAAACCAGCAGCTGCCCGCGACTTCGCTCGCGTAACTTTGTAAATTATATACATCGAAATACTACAATGGAATTTGCGTCACAAATGCCAAAGCGGCACATAAAAAGAACGCCTTTGACAGAATCATGGCGGACTCTTGCCTTCACGCGTCAATGGTAAAAGGTAGTAACGATCAACTTCTACTATTTCATTTTAAACTCTAATGGGTCACATGTGTAAAGTCACATTTTCTTTAAATTACGTACTTATTATTATGTTTGTTTTGTTTTAAATGACAGTTCATGCTCTACGCATATGTGACTTTTAAATGTTCCATAAAATTCGTAGTGTTTTGTATGGCACGCGTGTTCCATGTGGTAATAGTTTGATGATTATATACTAAAACCTTCCTCGAGAACCACTCTATCCATTGGTAAAACAGTATGCAAATCGGTGCAGTAGTTTTTGAGTTTATCGCGAAGAGACAGACAGACACGGCGGAGGACATTGTTTTATAGTATGTAATGATTTGATTAGTCATTATTTTAACAATAGTTTTAAGTAATAACTAGGTATAGGTAATATTTTTGAAATAACTTTAAAAACAAGTATTTATTTATTTAATTAAAAAGGGAAGGTCCGAATTCCTAATTTCCTAATTTGAAGTCCAAGGAAGGTTCTTATCAAGAGAAAAATTTGTAAAAATAGTGTGGAAAATTGCATACGTGCGAAGCCGAGGTTGACTCACTAAGTTGTTAATAATAAAAATTCAATTTACTAAGTTAATTCTTTCAAAATATTGAATACAATAGCTGTTGCCCGCGACTTCGTCCGCGTTCAAAATGTTATATAGCCTAAAGCCGTTCAAAACGAGTATTCGTCGCCTAATTTTACTTATTAGAGTAAAATTAAAACTAAGATAAAAATACAGTGCTTATTTTAAAAAGTTTGAATCGGGCAGATTAAGACAAAATTCTATTTTCTGAGAAAAAATAGATTACTGCCCAAACAGTCATAAAAAGACTTAATAAAAAACAAGTACATTGTTTTTTAGTTTATTGAGTTCTGTACTAATCGGCTAATTAATTTTAATCGGATGCTATTATTTATTTTTTCATATTTTATAAAATGTTTAAAAAGCCTCTTTCACCAACGTCACAAGTAGGCTAAACCGTCACTTAAAGTCACCTGTCACCGGGAATAATTTAGCTGATATACCTTTGTTTGTACGGTAAACGTCCCAAACAATAAATAGAAAATAATGATAAAAATTCGCCTGATGATGATGATGCAGTAAACCGAGTGCATAATTCAATATAACAGAAAATGATTTCTAAAAGTAACTAATCAACATTTTACTTGACGTTGGTGAAAGAGGCGCTTACAATTTTAGATCTATTCGGTTGCGATCATTTTGGTAGAATTATCCCCCTATAAAATACTAACTTTTGCCTGCGACCTTCATTTCTTTATTTTATTTTCATATTATTTCTGGAATGATATTAACTTGCATTTAAGCAGGGATTCCATTGGACCAGTAGCTTACGTGTAAGTTTTACGTCTAATTTCGATATGTTGCTTGCGCGTAAGTCACGTGGAAACCTACCTCACATTTTTAAAATTATTTATTAAGCAGGCTCACGGTCCACTTGATGGTATGTGGCTACCGTTGCCGTCGTCGACACAAGCAACACCAGAGGGGTTATAAGTGCGTTGCTATTGGTGTCAAGGCCTGAAGTGGTGCTAGCCTCACATATATAAACTTTATATAAGTTAATATATAATATATAACTTTATATATAACATTTATCACAATAAATGAAAAAGCGTCCTACGTCGCAAGAGGCCCGAGAAATGGTCCATAGAATTGATTCAAAGAATATCCCGTCTAACGTCTTCTAAGAATGAATGAAATTAAGTAAACCCACGCACGCAACTAGCGCGAACAGCGGCATGCACTATTTAATTGTTTATACGTGCAGGTTTACCGTAACATGCTTATAACATTTTTCCATTGCTTTTAATTTACAACTTTCATGAAAGCTACCGGCCCAATGAAATCCCGGCTTTAAGATATGCGATTGAGAATATCGATTTTTAAACGGCTTTTTTTGTACGCAGGTTGAAGAGCGCGTCTCTTCGTCGACACGCGCCAAAGAACTTCATCACCAGTAATGATACACAGCTAGCAATATGGGGGTATCAGACGACTTAGCCCCGAGCTTCACTCAGAAGCCCCAGCTGCGTCAGGAAGATGATGGCAACAAACTCATCTTCGAGTGCCAACTCCTGGCTTCTCCGAAGCCGGAGATATGCTGGTACCGCAGCGATGAACTGCTCAAAGAGGACAACAGAACTAAATTTAAGTGAGTTGTTTTTTTTGCTTTACCAAGCCTTTTGCGTCTTATACTTAGAAAAAGTTATTAGGGTAATATTAGGGTAAAAATTTGAACCCTGAACATAGGTAACACTAGGGTAAATTGACTGTGTTTCCGAGCTCATATAACTCAAATATTTTCTATTATTTACAAATTGTATATAATACTAGCTGACCAAAGTTTGGTGTGACCTGAGTTTGGTTACATACACTGTGACACGACAATTTTATATATATACTAGCTGTTGCATGTGACTTCGTCCGCGTAACTTTATAAAATATAATACATTCGTGTCTGTGAAACCATGGAAATATACATACAAAATTTCAACCCAATCGGTCAAGCCGTTTAGTAGTTGACATACCGACAGCAGCGCCACTTACCGGGTCCAATTGTATTTTTAAATCATCCAGGAAACCATCGAAATACCCATATGAAATTTCAACCCAATCGGTTCAGCCGTTTAGAAGTTATGTGAAAAGGATAAGTACGGAAGGATAATTCTTACTACCCGTTGTCCTATTACCCGTTTTCCCGTAGGAATGAAGCATTTTCCCGCGGTAAAATGTAGCCTATGTTCATCAGGGTTAATGTCGGCTTCTAATGGTAAAAGAATTTTTCAAATCGGTCCAGTAGTTTCGGAACCTATTCAATACAAACAAACAAATCTTTCCTCTTTATAATATTAGTATAGATAATAGAAGATATCTTCGGTCCCCTAGGCGGGGCCCAAGCATGCTGGCTACATTACCTCGTTGTATGGCAAAGCTAATTTGTTGGCTAAAGTAATAGCCAGCTCTGGAATCGCCTGTTATGTCGATTCATAGCTAAAATTATATAACAAAAAATTAACGTATTTACGTTGTATTATATATATTGTTTTAGAATACAATCAACGTTATGAAATTAAGATTGAACCTAAGAATATAGATCAAGGCAGAAGGCGCGTTCTGCCTTGATCTATATTCTTAGGTTTCAAGTTATAAATCAAAACAAAAAGCCATAACATTGCATCTGTCGTATATTTTTCGTGAATCCTATTTTGAAACTAGCATAAAATTTAAGTTTTATTGTTAAAACATCGTAAATTCATTTGAAATATTTGTGTGCAATAAACAAAATTATTTTGTAAATCAATTTAAATCAGTGTTGTGGTCTAGAAGGCTACAGAATTATATTTTTGTAATATAACCTTCATAATAATAAAGCGAGGAGCAACTGCGTAACGCCACCAGTGCCTTCTGAATATATATTTTTTTTATTTTTTATTTATTATAGATGTTTTTTCTTTTTCTTCTTTGCATAAATATGAGTTTTTCTATATTCTCTATATATATTTCTATATTCTCTATATTTGTATTATATACATTTTTAGGTTGTATTTTAATTTTAACTATTTTATTAAATAAAAAAAAAATTTTTGTTTTGTGTGGCGCATTTTGTACTATTTTTATTTAGTAGTACCTCACCATCGGGTCCAATGGAAGACTATTCGAATATTAAATTTGATAAATTACAAAAATACAAAATAGTTTATTATCTCTCTTAAGCCTAGGTACAACAAAAAAGGTGTCCTATGAAGTATAAAAATACTTGTATCAGAAATAATCAGGATACTAAAGCTAAATTAGAAAAAATATCTGTAGAAAAATAAAATAAAATGTGTGTGTGTGTGTGAATGTGTATGTGTATGTCAGTAAGTAGCATTATCTTTTTATTTTAAAAATTGCAATTTTGATAACTGATATCAAATTATAGTAGTGATGGGACCTATTGATTATTACATTATTACATTTGTGCAAACTTTTAAAATTTACAATTTTTTTAATTTTAGATTTTTTTGTATTTCCGAGCTCATATAACCCATATCGAAAGGCTCGAGAATTATAACTCGAGAACGGCTGGTTATAACCGATTATATAACCATTTATAACCGAATAATAATATACAGAAAATTACTTAATAAAATTAGAAAATTACAGCTCGTAATAAATAAATATAACGTCAGAAATATTAAATTTGTCCTAGAAAGACATACTTATTTGACAAATTTTGTAATTGTAAAATTGGGTCAGCGATCAATAAAAATGTTGGATAATAATCACGTTAAATAGATTGCTTGGATGAAATTTGTAGTGAATTATGAAAATTATTTGTTTAACTTTAAAATATTTCTAAAGCTGAGAAAGTATACTAAAAGTATGCTAACTTCCGGAACTTCATCTCTATTTTTGATAGTTTTTATTTAGTCTTGAAAATAGGTCGTCGCGTGGCAAAAGTTGTGCCGCTACGTAGCTTCAAAACCGACCGTTGCTTATATAATCTTACTAGCGGCCTGTTTCCGGCTTCGCACGGATGCAAATTATATACCAAAACCTTCCTCGAGAACCACTCTATCCATTGGTTAAAATAGCATGAAAATCGGTGTAGTAGTTTTTGAGTTTATCGCGAACAGACAGACAGACTTGACTGTTTTATATAATACTCGTACTAGCTGACCCGGCGAACTTCGTACCGCCTAACAGTCACTTGTGAACTTAATGAATACAAAATTTGACAGTTTCTGTTATAATTTGTATTTTCTAATGACAGTGAAAAAGTTATCAACAACGGTTGCTAGGTGACACGTACGTTTTGTTTTGATTGACGTCAAATGTTTGGGAAACAACGAACTTTTAGGAAAAGAAAATTGTTGTTTTTAATTTTTCTTCGTATTTTTTAACGTCTTTTTCTCTCCATAAGAACCGTCGTCAGACTTCATCAAATACAACAAAAAAGAAATCAGCCAAATCGGTCCAGCTGTTCTCGAGTTTTGCGCTTAGCAACACAATTACTGATTCATTTTTATTTATATAGAAGATGTAGTTATTATCAATTCAAACTCTTAAGAAAATGAAGGTTATATCAGGATATTTTTTTGTACAATATCCCGTTGGAAAAAAAATCATGCATTATTGTTTTCTATTAATATTATAACTGTGAAAGTACCTCCATCTGTCTATCTGTTACTTCTTATATGCCATAACTATACTCAACCGATTATCATGGAATTTTGCCATTAAGTATACTCATTACCGATAAAATATTCTTTAAATTTATATTAAAATTATTTTTAAATCTGTTGGCAGATTATTAACAAGGTATTAATAAATAATACTTATTGGACAGTCTTCATTTGTACATAGGTGGCCGATATATTGCACATATAGTGGCAGAGTAGTTAGATTGTGTGGTTAGTGAACACAGTCATGAAGCCCTCAAAATATCCATTAGTAATATTTTTATGCGATATTTATGTTTGTTATGCACATATACAATTATACCTCAACTCTAGGATATTTCCGTAAAAGCAAACTCTTATTTAATTTGTGGTAAAACAGCGAACATTTGGTAGCCATGTACTTAGCTAAGCCTCGTTTTCATGGTAAACATTTGTTTAGGCGTCGGGCGAGAGCTTGTCAACATGCAGTTGTCAACTCTGCAACACGTAGTGTTGCCAGCAACATGTTGACGGCAACTCCGCAACGCGTTGATTCAACTTTGTTGCTAAACAAATGTTTACCATGAATACGAGGTTTTAGGTTGCACAAGCAGCTTACGCTGTCAGTAATATTTACCTCTGTTAAAATACAGACATCTATACATTTATTTATAGTAGTATACATTGTTCAAAAGCAGCAAATTTTTTTTATAATTGATCATACGTTAACGTCTTGTATACGTTAACGTTAACATTAGATGTAGGTGATTGAGACAGAAAATCATTTATGTTTAGACATATTTATGTCATCGAACAATAAGTTGCTACCATTCATTGAGAAGAGATGTGTGTTTTTGGGAATATGATACAATTTACCTATTTTCAACCGACGAAAACGAAAAAACAAAAACGGAGGTATTTTTTTAATGTATGACCACGCATAACTTTTTACAAAGTAGTCCGATTTTGATAATTCTTTTTTTAATGGATAGGGTATACCTCAAAGTTGGTCCCATATAAATTTGGAAAAGAAATTCCTACCCTAAGGGTGGGAATTTATTGTTTACTTACAGATTTTAATGCCGAGTTGAGTATTGCAATTAAAAAAAAATAATCAAAAATTAAGCATGTAGTAAATAGTAGATTATAGCCACAAAAAATATAAAATAAAACTTTTTAACAAAAAAATTAAACCGCCGAAAAAATTGAAAAGCAAATAATAATTTTATTTAACCTTATAATAACTAAGTTCTTAAACTAATGAAGTATACGTAAGTAATTTTGAGTCGGCGCCAAACAAGCAAATAAATTAGTTACTTAGCGCTTCTTTCACCAACTACAAGTAAAGTGTTGATTAGTTACTTTTAGAAATAATTTTCTATTTTATTGAATTATACACTGCATTTACTGCATCATTCGATAGGCGATTTTTTTATTATTATTTTCTATTTAATGTTTGGGACGTTTACCGTACATAGAAAGGTATATCAGCTAAATTATTCCCGGTGACAGGTGACTTTAAGTGACGGTTTAGCCTACTTGACGTTGGTGAAATAGGCGCTAAATAAAAATATTTTTTACTTTTCAGTTTTTTTCGGCGGTTTAATTTTTTGTTAAAAAGTTTTATATTCACTTATGAATTACGAGCAGATGAATGGTTGTTAACGATAGCTTGATGATCGTTCATATTTCTTATAGTGTAAACCTTCTCGTTGTCATCCATACGAGCTCTAAACAAACCTTTCTTGAACCAGACGTATTTAAACTGCAACTTGATTTTCAAAGCTTGTTTCACGTTCCAGAATACTCGTAGCTGTTTGTTGAATTTTGTCATAGCTTCCCTTAAGAGTGGGTATAAAGCAAACAAAATTTGTAATTTCACCCGCGTGAATTTCACAACATGCGACGGAAGATAGCGCAACTCGCTGAATAAAGATGTCATAAGTGCCAAAAGTACTAAATATTAATTATTCGTAAACTATAATGTCAAATGAAAAATTGTTACATACAGCCTTAGATAATATGTGATGTGAAATTACTGATACACTTTTAGATTTGTAATGTGTGTCATTTTGAAAATAAAACTAAAATCGATGGAAATGAGAGCTCACTTGGTGATTTTTTTCTATCGAGAAAATTTCATTATATTATGTTTTCTGTTACAGTCGTCACTTTCATTTATAATGTATTTATCTATTTAAAAAAAAATTAAATTAGACTTTGTTTACTTAGATAAAATTCAAATCTAGGATTGGCTATTTCTCTTTATACCCGCTCTTAAATACACTGGGTTATCGTTCGTTGTCTGTGTTTGATTTACGGCAGATATCAAAATTTTTGTTTTTTTAGATGACATTAACCAATTAGCTCTCCTCATTTTTTTATTCAACTAATTATTATTATTGGTGGTTGGCAACGACGTTGTGAAGTTTGCGAGTTGGTGAGAGTTAATAAATGTTTTTTTTTTCCTTTATTACAGGATCCAAAGCATCGCCAACAACAAATTCCTGGTGGTGCTTGAGTTAGACGACGTGATCGAGACCGATGCGGGTC
This sequence comes from Synanthedon formicaeformis, assembly GCA_945859745.1. NCBI lineage: Eukaryota > Metazoa > Arthropoda > Insecta > Lepidoptera > Sesiidae > Synanthedon > Synanthedon formicaeformis. The sequence continues at coordinate 3,732,642 of OX243977.1, forward strand.
TTTACAAAGTTAAAGCTAAGAACAAGATGGGCGAGGTGGCCGCCTCCATCAATCTTAACTTTAGCCGTAAGTATAAGACTTAAGATTACATCAATACTAATAATAAATCTGTAAGGGAAGGTCATGGAGTAAGTTACTTTGTTTTCAGAGATATCGAGTTTATAGGCTCTATACATGATACTGAAACTAAATTCACGATTTTTAGAATTTTTTTCTGTATGTATGTATGTATGTATGTATGTATGTATGTATGTATGTATGTATGTATGTATGTATGTATGTATGTATGTATGTATGTATGTATGTATGTATGTATGTATGTATGTATGTATGTATGTATGTATGTATGTATGTATGTATGTATGTATGTATGTATGTATGTATGTATGTATGTATGTATGTATGTATGTATGTATGTATGTATGTATGTATGTATGTATGTATGTATGTATGTATGTATGTATGTATGTATGTATGTATGTATGTATGTATGTATGTATGTATGTATGTATGTATGTATGTATGTATGTATGTATGTATGTATGTATGTATGTATGTATGTATGTATGTATGTATGTATGTATGTATGTATGTATGTATGTATGTATGTATGTATGTATGTATGTATGTATGTATGTATGTATGTATGTATGTATGTATGTATGTATGTATGTATGTATGTATGTATGTATGTATGTATGTATGTATGTATGTATGTATGTATGTATGCATTCCTCCATAACTCTTAAACGAATTAACTGATTTTCATGAAACTTGCTACATAAACATTTAGACGTACAGGACACAGGATAGGCTACTTTTTTCTTTTTCAACGCGGACGAAGTCGCGGGCGCCAGCTAGTCTACAATATATATTCTTTCACACTTACTTGTATTCTTAAGCAATCATTTTATAGGTTCATTTGATAGGCTCTAGCTTTTCCTGCGAGCTTTAATTAATAGATTTGAAGATTAGGTAAAGTTTTTCCTCTTTGTTGTCGTTGAATTGATAAAATACAGGGAATTGTTTGATAGAAATAAGCTTTTAATAAACACACTCTGTTGATAGGAAGCTGCAATAGCTTGCATTTACATAGGGCACGAATGTCACTATGGGAAACTTAAGCATACACGCCTGCGCAATGAGTCTGACCATCGATTTTAGTTAATGATATCCCCCAAATATAGCTCACTAGACAAGTACGGCAGTGTTTTTATTTTTTTGATATCTTAAAAAATGACCGAGTTATAAGCGTTCAAAGTACGCGCGCCACCCAAATTTTTTAATACTACTCGCGAACGTTGATGACGTCACAAGGGCCGATTCTAGATGCAAGAAAGAGAGATTTGTATGTTTGTAATTAATTAACTCAAAACCTACTGGACCGATTTTAAAAATTCTTTCACCTATAAAAAGCTACGTTATCAGCGAATAACATTGGGTATATTTTATAAAGTTACGCGGGCGAAGTCGCGTGCAACAGCTGGTAATATTATAAAGAGAGTAAATTTCTATTTTTGTTTGTAATGAATAAACTTAAAAACTACTAGACCGATTTTAAAATTTTTTTCACCCATAGAAAACTACATTATCAGCGAGTAACATAGGCTATTAACATAGACTATAAAATTACGGGGACGAAGTCACGTGAAAACAGCAAGTTGATTATAAATTATAAAAATATTCTTAAAATGATTCTTGAGCGGGACTTACGACAAAGATTTCCTCAATACTTTCTGAAGTTATCAGGTTCGGAATAAAAATACGTCAAAATTTTAAAAAATTTCAAAATGGTACAAAAAGTACAAAAAGTCCAGTGCTTATTATAGGTCAGTGGCGCCGGAGCATTTGAAAATTTAAATAATGACCGTTACTTTTGCCATATAATAAATACTAATAATAATAATAAATACTAATAATTTGTACATAATATATAGTGCCTATATATTATGTACAAATTCAACCATCCACATACCTTCTAAATTATTTTTCCAAGTGCCAATGAATACGAAAAGACATAAAAAGTGGATGACCATGAAGCCCGTCACACACGTATTTTATTTTAGTGTGTGTAAGACATCGTCACTTTTCTCCCTATAAAAATATACTCACCTGCCTAGTATACTAACAAAAATACCTACTACACTCTTTATGATATGAGGATGACTTACAACCAAGTATATGCTTGCAAAGCAAAGTTGCAAGTAAAGTTGCAAATCGCAACCTAGCTGATACAACAAACCGTACATTTACATTTTGTGTCGAGAGACAGTTAAAACAAATGAATGATCTGTAGTACAGAAACGTAGACAAAAAGAACTGACCCGCAAGATACCTACTTCATTAAGATATTCTGAACCCGATAACTTCAGAAAGTATTGAGGAAATCTTTGTCGTAAGTCCCGCTCAAGAATCATTTTAAGAATATTTTTATTATTTATAATCAACATGCTGTTTTCACGCGACTTCGTCTGTGCAACTTTATAAAATATGGCTTGAGTTACTCGCTGATAACGTAGCTTTCTATAGGAGAAATAATTTTTAAAATCGGTCCATTAGTTTTTGAGTTAATTAATTACAAAATACAAATCTATCTTTTTACTATGAACTTGCGTCTAGCATCGGCCCTTGTGACGTCATCCACTTAGCACGGGCGAACTTGAAAATTTGAATAGCGACCGAAGTTTCGGTGTCAATAACTTCGGAAATACTGCATCGATTTTGATGAAACAAAAACTTTTCACATGTACATAACCATAGCTCTGATATTATGTGTGTTTTATAGTCATTTTCAACAAGTTTTGTTTTTTCAACGAGCTGTCTGAATTTGTAGAAATAGCACAAAATGCAACATTTCAATTTTTTTTAAAGCTTATGTTGGATTATACTCATAAAAATCAATTACAACAAATAAAAGTAGAGAAAATTTTTGTAATTGGGATATTTTTTAAAAACACTCCTATTTTTAATTTTTAATTTTTTAAACAGATTCTTAATTTTTTTGCGGGTAAATTTTTCAAATCGCCGTTTAGGAGCAGTGTTCAAGCCAAAATCACTGTTTAGTTCACATTTTTATAAATACCTGTAGAAGTTTTGGTGATATAGGGAAAAAACTGCATTAAATATTTTGTCTAGCCATAATCAAGGCTTAAGAAAGTACCTAGGTACCCATTTGACGGCACTAAGCCGTAAGCGCCTTAACCTTTATCGTCACATATGTGACGTTCACTAATTGTCAACTAAATATACTGATCACTGTAACGACAACAAAAACAATTATGTTAACAGCGCCCTTAGCTATTGTCTTAACATTGCCAACTAATTCACATCTCACCTGTAACAAAATGGTTTGTCAGTTATGAAACCTAACATACGTGTCAGTATACGTCCGTAATCCAATACTGAGCCAATAAAAATAAATTCAAGAATAACTTTGTATTAGTCACAGACAGAAATAAATGTCTACAAAAATTGCACGGTTGAACATGTAACCCACGCTTCGGTTGTTGAGCCAAGAGAAACGCGAACGTTCACACGAGAAAATATCTGTGTTAACGAAAAGGCGCCTTACAAAATATTACGTGGCGACAATGACAATTGAGAGATGAAAGTCAAGACTGAGTAAACACTGAGTCAAATGGTACTAATTACTCAATATTTATATACATCTGTATCTATAAACAAATTTGACTATTTTATTATGTTAAAAATTATGTTTTTGACAGGCTGACGGTCCAATTGATGGTAGGTGGCTACCGTCACCTGTAACACAAGCAACGCACAGGTTCTGCAAATGCACTGCCAACTAGAGCAGGGTTAAGGATGAGGAATTAGAACGATATAGGGAAATGGGCTCTGGCATTCTTTAAGCCATGGATGGTTAAGCCAGACACAAATAACTGTGAAACATTCATTATTATGAACATTATGGAACATTGCACCACGAGTATGTTTGCATAGTGCCACTACTAAAATGTGTGACAATATCTCGACTTATTCACGAACTCTCTAGAAAAAAACTATAAATAAAACCATGTTAAGTAAAAGTAATAGCCCTGCTATTATCGCCCACGCTGCGTTTCATAAATTAGACGAAACGTCTGGCACAGTAAGTAACCCTTTAACGAAGACCACAGTGAAATAACAGCATTTATGCTGTGGTGTTTCGGTGGGTGAGTAAGGGATGCTAAAGTTTGTTTTTTAATCTCAGAGACAAAAATGACATTACATGTGACATGCATCACATACATTACGCGGTATCATTATATGCAAACTTGACATTATCATTATATGCAACGTGTCATTTTTGTATGAGATTAAAAAACATACTACTACTACTACTACTACTACTATCATCGAAATACTACAATGGAATTTGCGTCACAAATGCCAAAGCGGCACATAAAAAGAACGCCTTTGACAGAATTATGGCGGACTCTTGCCTTCACGTGTCAATGGTAAAAGGTAGTAACGATCAACTACTACTATTTCATTTTAAACTCTAATGGGTTTACGTAAAGTCATATTTTCTTTAAATTACGTACTTATAAATTACGTACTTTAAATTATGTTTGTTTTGTTTTAAATGACAGTACATGCTCTACGCATATGTCACTTTTAAATGTTCCATAAAATTCGTAGTGTTTTGTATGGCACGCGGGTTCCATGTTGTAGTAGTTTGATGACTATATACTATACATAATATGCTGACCAAGATCGAAGAAGGTAAAAGAGCGAAGGAAAGCAATGACAACTTTTATTCGTCAAAAACAAAAACAACACAGGAGCTTTTATTTGGGGTGGTCTTTTGTAAGCCCAATTTATGACTTAGAACGCCACTAGCTATGTAAGCGCCTATTTCACGAACGTCAATTAGGCTAAACCGTCACTTAAAGTCACCTGTCATCGGAAATAATTTAGCTGATATAACTTTGTTTGTACGGTAAACGTCCCAAACATTAAATAGAAGATAATAAAAAAAAAATCGGCTATCGAATGATACAGTGCATAATTCAATAAAACCGAAATTTATTTTTAAAAGTAACTAATCAACACATTACTTGTAGTTTGAGAAAGAGGCCCTTAAGCCTAATAGATATCTTGAGTTTGGGATGCATCGTTTAAATAAATAATTTTCATTTCCTATAGCATAATTAAGCCAAGACAGATAAATCAAGATATTTCTTTTAGAGCACCTAATTATAGGAGTCATACATATTTAAACAATGCTACGATTTTTAACATCCAAGCAAAAACAAATTAAGTTAGGAAGAAAGCTAAGCGAAAACGAATTTAACGTAGGTGAGCCATGCAATGCCGTAGATCAACCGTAGTCCGACTAGTACTTACTGAATACAGCCGAAATATGCATTCCTGTCAATTTAGGTTAAGAGTGGGTATAAAGCAAACAAAATTTGTAATTTCACCCGCATGGCCCCTTGGACATGACAGTGACACAAAATACGTAAAACTACGCACAACATGCGACGGAAGATAGCGCATCTCGCTCAATAAAAATGTTATAAGTGCCAAAAGTATTAAATATTAGTTATTCGTAAACTACAATGTCAAATGAAAAATTGTTACATACAGCCTTAGATAATACGTGAAGTGAAATTACTGATACACTTTTAGCTTTGTGTGTCATTTTGAAAATAAAACTAAAATTGATGGAAATGAGAGCTCACTTGGTGATTTTTTTCTATCGAGAAAATTTCATTATATTAAGTTTTCTGTTACAGTCGTCACTTTCATTTATAATGTATTTATCTATTTAAAAAAATTAATTAAATTAGACTTTGTTTACTTAGATAAAATTCAAATCTAGGATTGGCTATTTCTCTTTATACCCGCTCTTAAACAGAGAATGAAACCGCGAAATAAAGCTAGTATGTTATGCGAGAAAAAAGTACTGGATAATTACATTGCCAATAAAAATTTAATTTTTCTTAGTGCTGAAGCAATCAGAGGTAGAAATCTAAAATTAATACGCCTCAGTTTATTCCACAGATTATCGTCAAACGATTCTAAATGTTTATGTCTGGCCGATGTTGCTTCAATTGTAAACATTCACAGTTAAATGATCTGTTAAGATTCTGATGTTGATCCAAACTATTTGGATGTTTATTTAAGAATTGATAAAAATAACACTCTGTTGATATCTGTTCGAAGGACGCGCTTTAATGATACCAAAAGCCTATGTGCATGTAAATTTTGAATTATACTAATATGATTTATTTTATATTTTCAGCCGCAGACGAAGATAAACAGAAGTAAGTCATTTTTATTATTAACCTTTAACGTTAGAGGCATATTATTTTGAGTATTAACAATCGTAGTGTAAGGACGTCCACCCACAAGGTGGAAACATGACCTAATAAGGTCTTTAGGTCGACACTGGATCTAGCCTACTTATGAAATTTGGGGGAGACCTGTGGCCAGCAGGGGATATCCTACGATTGAAATGATGATGGTATGATATTTGTATTAAATCTTAATATAATTAGGAATTTAGTATTTTGAAGTCCATTTTTTTAAAAGTTTTAATGGAAAGCAACATAATATATAAATTATCCTGGTATAACATATAGGCTTGTACAGATACTGAATACTATCTGGAGATACAATGTAAACATCCTTCTTTTGTTGTAGAGATCGGCAGAGAGGTTGATTCACAGTAGGTAGTATCCTAGAGTTGTTGTAAACACCACAAGCAATTCTAGGATGTAAATACACTGAACTTTAATATAATAAAGTATAGGTCGTGCTTGTGATAGGGAAATAGGCTTTGGCTCCATACTCGCTATGTGAAGCACAACAGGAGATAAACTGGTTTTGTATTCGGGTGGTGCGGCTCTTTTTCGAACAAAGAGCTTTAAAACATCCTATATAATGCGCACTGCCAAGGTTTGGAACACCCTGCTGGCGTCTGTGTTTCCGAGCTCATATAACAAATCTTTTCAAAGTTCGAATGAATAGGCGTCTTCTTGGTGAGCTCGCTCCATCATAGGCCTCATCTTCGCTTCACAGCTGAATGTTGGCCAAGAGCAAACCCATCTTTAATAATAAAAAAAAAACGCTATCAGTTTTTTTGTATACTTAATAAAAAGCCCTTTACTTTACAGACAAGTGGACGGCAAAGCGCCCACGTTCGCGCGCAAGCCGGCCATCAGACAGGAGGATGATGGCAAGCGGTTGATATTCGAGTGCCGCATCGAGGCTGAACCCGTTCCTGGCGTCACGTGGTTTCATAATACAGTAGAAGTAAAACCTGGAGCAAGGCATAAGGTGAGTAATTATATCATGCCCAGAATTATTCAGTGCATTAACACTAGAAAGACGGAAAAAACAACTAACCTCCAAAGACGGCCAGGGGTCATTTGACCTATCACAGTTTGTCTGATATTGTATTGAAATAATGGAATTATGATACTTAGGGTGTAAGCAATAAGATCAGTCAATAAAAAATATTTAGTTAATAACAATATCTGTGGAATGGGTCAAATGACCCTAGCCGTCTTTGTTGGTAAAAGCTGTTTTTATTAATGTTTGGAGTATCATATTGCTATGTAAACACTTTTGTTTTGAAATTAACTGCATTTTATTAAATGTCACGAGACACGAAGTCGTATATGAATTAATATAGTGATAGAATAATCAACTGTGAAAGTTTCAATTGGGGTCAATTGACCCCTGCCGTCTTTGTAGTGTTAAAAGAAACCAATGTGTGAAAGAAAATCCCAGTGATGAATATAGCGCTGAGACGTGGTCTTTGACTATTAGCCTTGTATGAAAGAAAGCGCAACGTCGCTTAACGAGCTATGGAGAGGACTATGCTCAGGGTTACTCCGCAAGATCGAATTAGGAATGAGGAGATGTAGATTTTGTGTTCTTATCTTTATGATTTTTGTCTATCTATTATTCTTATTTAAAAGCCATACTTTAGCTTCATTAAAATCCATTTAGTAGATTTTACGTAAATTACCTACTAATAAATATATGACATTGTTGTGTATATTGTTGTCGTGTAACAAATATTACTAAACTTTATAATATTACTAGCTTTTGCCCGAGACTTCTTTCGAGTATCTTTATAAATTATTCAGATGTTTATTCAATATATAACTGTAAAGTTTCATCCAGTATCTATATTTTTTGCGTGAAAGGCTAAAAAATATCAATAAAAGTTTTCATCCACATAAATTTACGCATTTATAATATTAGTAAGATTTAAAAAGATAAGATGTGAAAAATAACATAAATGTGTCAGAGAAGAAAATCTGCACAGATTGCGTAATCGGCAATGAAGATGTCACTCAGAAAGAAAAAAAAACTAATTTTGAGTATTCAATGACACCTTGCAGACACGAAAGTATAAATAAGAGAGACAGTTGAAGATGACCCAGTTTTAAAAGTACTCAGAGATGACCTTGACCCCGATCTACTTGGCGAAGGATCGACACCAGGTGATGACCGTCGCGTGTCGAACTTTCCACTCAAATCTTTCTATTATTATCATCAACCACAATTATGTCCTACATGTCGTCATACGTAATGACGATTGTCAATTCTATTTTAAATGATGGCCTGATGTAATTCAGTCGGTTGAACATTGCTCCTGTCAGCCAACAAATATGTTGAAACGATGTACCCAAAACTACTGCCGTTTTACCTAATCTCTCCTTTTTTTACATCTGTTTGTCTATGTAGCTAGATTTTAGGTGCCATAAGTGGCCATTTCTCTTACAAAAGATTTGATATACCTACACAATGCCTTAACACTCTGACTCAGGAATTTAGTTCGTTTAGTTTCATTTAGTTAGTGCATAAAGGATCTTATTTTCACTTTACTTTTCTTTTGATCTCTTTGAGTTCAACAATTGAAAAGTTGCAAGTTTCACACTCAAAACTGTTTCGTTTCAGTTGTTTCTTATTCGATTCTATTTTCGTTTGCCGCATTCGTAACAATATTTTTCGCAGTGAAATCCTGGATTGTATTTTCGAATGCATTCAAAACTTTGGCAAACTTACAGAATATTAATTGTTATAAACGTCAGCCGAAAGCACCTGCAAGGTAGAAGGATTAATCACTTGTTGCGACTTTATAATATTTATTCGACCTACACTTGATTGTATTGTAGTTTGTTTGAAATTCTAAATACGGAACTTGCAATATTTATTTACGAGTAACTCTACAAGTAGCTTCAACACCTTTTTTTTCGTATTTTGCAAAGATCCTGAAAGTATAATACCTCGGATGATTTCAAAATTCGTTCTTAGTTTCCTATTATCCGGTCCTTTGGTACTAGGATTTTTGCAAAAATCCGTTTATTTCGATTAGACTGCGACAAAACCTAAATTGAAATTTGAACTTTTAATAAAGAAAATGTCTCGTTGTCTTGTCGAGAAACTTGGCTACTAAGATAAATTTTTATTTATATGGAATACAAGGCTTACTGCACATGCTGGTTTAACTGAGTACGGTCTTCTGTATTGATCCCAAATAAACCACTCTTGAAACAAGTTCACTACAGCGAGAAGTAGGAATTTTTTTTTTGTATGTTATGCAAGCTGACTCTTTACTTGATGGTGGATGGCAACAAATGCCTATTAAAACAAACTACTTGATGCTTGTGCTGTAAGTAGTGCTTACGGTGACCTTATTAGGATAAAAGATATTCTTCCCTTTCTTACTCACTCACCATAACACAACAGCAAACATGTTGTTATTTCATGGTGGTCTTTCTGCATTTCTTATATGAAGAAGAGCAAATACCATAAGTTTTTAACATGTTTTCATACTAGCTGGCGCCCGCGATATCGTCCGCGTTGACAAAGAAAAAGTAGCCTATCCTGTGTCCCGTAAGTCTAAATGTTTATCTACCAAGTTTCATGAAAATCAGTTAATTTGTTTAAGAGTTACTGAACATACATACATACAGAAAAAAATTCTAAAAATGGTCAATTTAGTTACACTATCATGTATAGAGCCTATAAACACGATATCTCTGAAATCAAAGTAACTTACTCCATGACCAACCCTTACAGATTTATTATTAGTACTAGTTGGCGCCCGCGACTTCGTCCGCGTTGAAAAAAAAAGTAGCCTATCCTGTGTCCCGTACGTCTATATGTTTATCTACCAAGTTTCATGAAAATCAGTTGATTCGTTTAAGAGTTATAGAGGAACATACATTCATACATACATACATACATACATACATACATACATACATACATACATACATACATACATACATACATACATACATACATACATACATACATACATACATACATACATACATACATACATACATACATACATACATACATACATACATACAGAAAAAAATTCTAAAAATGGTCAATTTAGTTACACTATCATGTATAGAGCCTATAAACACGATATCTCTGAAATCAAAGTAACTTACTCCATGACCAACCCTTACATATTTATTATTAGTATTGATGAATAACATAAGAATTGAAGAATTCCTTCACTTGTTTTCACAGTTGACCGTTAGCAAGGATGGAAAATCCTATTATGCCTCTCTCGAGATCAGCAACGTGACAGTGGAGGACGCCGGCAAGTATCGGGTTACGGCCAAGAACGAACTTGGCGAAAGTAACGCCACGATCAGCTTAAACTTCGACAGTAAGTAGATTTTGGACCTTTACCGTGCACTGTACAAATTATTTTTGAATACCAAATAAAAACGCTTCTTTGAATAATATAATATACTTTATTACTGAAACATTATAGAAAATAAATTAAGGCTTATCCAAAAAGATTGTTAACGTCCACTGTCAGGAACACGTTTTGTACGTAAATAATTAATTAATTAATAATTAATTAATTAATTAGCTTAATAATTAATTAAGCAATATTAAAATAAAAAAATCATGCTAGCAATGTCTACTATACTTAGCATGATCTTATAAAGACAGAATATATGAATTAAACTATCAAATAGCTGCTTAAAAACTAAAGAGCCACAAATCAAAGTTACACTTTTTACAGGAGAGCTAATCGAAAAAAAAATTAATTATTTTTGTCTATTTTTTTTTTCTTGTTATATAATAATTATATCAAATATATGCATATTATACATCTTTAAAAGCGTATTTTTAAGTAGCATTAAATGTTTTAAATACTTTTATAATAAACTGAATACTAGAAGAGATATAAGCATATAAGTTACTTTTGAATATATAAAAAATGATCATAATATACTAAATATTGAATAAAACAACCATAACTCTTTTTGCAACATACAATATGAAGGACTGTGATTGTATTTTTGCAATAAAAAATGGGATTTTTTTGTTTTATGGCCCTTTAGTTTTTAAGCAGCGAAATGTTCCTAACATTCAAAATCCGTTATATACGTATGTTCTATACAATCTTCTTTATATGTATAGAACATACGTTTTATGAAATAGTCGCTACATGCCTCTGTCTGTTTCTCCTTCATTATTACAAATCTTCTCATGACCTAGCAGTTAATGTAATAGAAAATTGTCAACAAATATAATAAATTGATTTTTCAAATTTATATTTATAATTTTTCAATTCTACACAACACACCAATAGGCCACGACAACCATATAAATCATAACTTGTGTCTTTAAGGCTCGCGCACATTAGGGCGGGCCGCATCGCAACGCATCGCGTAACAAAAATCCTCCTACATCACTTTCGTACACTTTATATGAACTATCGCACACTACATGCAGGCCACACCGGCAGGCTTATTATCTAAATACGTCTGCTGAGCGACGGGCGAAAAATGGGAACAATTTGTGCAATATCACACTAAATCGTATCACATAGCTCATAACACTAGTGTGTTTTGCGTAAAAATTAACGGTTTAGTGTGATATTGCACAATTTTTTCGCATTTTTCGCCTGTCGCTCAGCAGAAGTATTTAGATAATAAGCCTGCGGACCGCATCGCAACGCAATGTCAGGTCGCTTGCTAGGCGTATTTTTGCGTAGATGTGCGTTGCGATGCGGCCCGCCTCAGTGTGCGTTGGAACTATCCATCGCTTTGAACTGCCAACGGCTGATTAAAATCAATTATTTCATCGCGGCGCGCCCCGACGCAACTGCTGTGTGCTTTGGGGCACAGCGTTTTGCAAAGCGTTGCGCTGCGGCCTGACGCGGCTATAGTGTGCGCGAGCCTTTAGCCAACGGTACTCATCTACTATAAAGTGGACCGTATTGGCAATTCTACTGCCAATACTTTTCAATGTACAAAAAAATTATATTAGTTTGCTTAAAAGCACTTCTTTTAGACATATACTCGTACAGTGATAACCAATATATCGCTTTTTAGAATTTTAAATTTTACTATTTTAAATTAATAGTTGGTTGGATTTTGTTACTTTTTCTAGTGTATTTTAAAATAATATACATACTATTATAATATAAACTATGTTATCCAACCTTCTCTTAATTTAAAAAAAAGTTACTGTGTGTACCTCTAATCCTTTTATCGTCATAGATGACTTCTTTGTGAACGTAGTTTTGCAGCATAGCTTATAAAATCATCAACTAATTCCTTTCAATATTTCAATACTCAACATAATACACTCGATTTATGTAAGTCTTTGTAGCGTCTATCGATGTTAACAATGTATTTTTAAATTTAAGATGTTTTCTTAATCGGAACATAAGCGAGTCTACAGTTACAAACACATTACCTATCAACACTGCATAACATTTATTCATTAACTGAATTAACCCTTATTTTATTATAAAACTTATTATTTTATTATCAATGTAACTCACCCTTTTAGTAATTTCATCACAATAGCTTAATAACACCTAACACCCTATGCATTAAGTAGTTAGTTAATAATAACTGTGCAAAGACAAAGCTTTAGCAAACGCACAAACATTAACGTATAAATTAACTTTAGCGACTGTCATGCGTACCGTTAGTTGGGGATGAAGTAGACTGAATATATATTTATAATCTTCAAAATTTTATATATTATGCACCTATATTTATGTATCTATTCGAAGTTTATCACATCTATATACATTTTTCTCTAAAACATACCTCGATTAACTGAACTGTATGCAAAGCGATTAAAACACATGCTAGTCAAAGAAAACATCTTAAATGCATTGGTAAGGAAGCTGCAAATCTTCGTGTTGATATTGATTAAATGGAGGAAGATAACTTTTAATCTAATTTACTAATGTGAATTAATGACATAGGCGACGAAGCGCCCGTACCAGAAGATTCTATCAAACCAACGTTTACCGAAAGACCTGTCATCCGACAATCGGATGATGGCACCAAAATCACATTCGAATGTAGATGTGTTGGCAAACCGAAACCAACCGTCTCATGGTAAGAAAATGAATCAAAAGATAGTTGTATTGCATTGAATAACACAAGAGTAATGTGAAATAAAATTGATAACAGGTATCATGGAAAGAAGCTCGTTAAAGAAAGCAGTAGATACAAAATTACGTTAGAGGAAGATCAAACATTATATCATATGGCGCGATTAGAAATCATGGGCGTTGAAAATGCGGACAAAGGAGAATATAGAGCAATAGCAAAAAACAAACATGGTGAAGGAGTAGCGAAAATTAACCTTAATTTCGAAAGTGGAGATAAACCGAAGTAAGACAGTAATTTAACGATAGGTTTTGTTATAAAATATTAAAAAAATGTTTACTTTAACGTTTTGTTTTCCAAACAGAATCCCCGATGGTAAACCACCAAGATTCCCCAAAAAACCAACTATTAGACAAGAAGGGGACGTGTTAATCATGGAATGTGTATTAGAAGCGTACCCCTTACCAGACATCACATGGTTTCATGGTGATAAAGAAATTAAAGATGGTAACAAAATGAAGATGTCACGAAAGGCTATAGGAAAAGATACATTTAATTTAACGCTAGAAATAAATGGTCCAACTAGGGAAGATGGTGGAAATTATAGGTGTAACGCTTTCAACTTGTTTGGCGAGAGTAATGCTAATATTGCTCTTAATTTCCAAGGTAAAATGAAATTTTTATTATAAGATTAATTATAATACATTATTATACAAATAATGTACGTACGCATACAGTAGCATTAGCATGTTGAGCTTTATGCTTAAGCTGCATGTAGCCTATTGTGTTAAAATGATAATGTAGGTAATTCATGTTTAAAAATTTCTAAAGGTGGGGATGATGAAAATGGTTTCGCTCCGTCATTCATCGAGAAACCTCGAATCATTCCCAACGAAGATGGTACGCTCATCACTATGCGATGCGTCTGCAAAGCGAAGCCGGCGGCTGAAGTCACGTGGTACAGAGGCACGACCGTCATTACGGCTAGCAGTAAGATAGAAATCAAATCATCAGAAATGGGAGAAGATGTTTATGAGTTAATATTGCTTTTGTCCAACCCGACGGCAGCGGATGGTGGCGCCTACCGCTGTCACGTCAAAAATGATTATGGCGAAAGTAATGCTAACCTTAATCTGAATATCGAGGCTGAACCAGAGCCAGAAGGTGAGGGTCCGACGTTTGTTGAGAAACCCACTATTCAATCAAAGGATAATGGAAAATTGGTTATTATGGGATGCAAAGTTAAAGCTAGCCCTAAGCCGACGATCGTGTGGTTCCACGAGGGAAAAGAAATCAGGGACTCGTCGAAAATTAAAACCAGGGTCGAAGTTAAGGAAGACGTTTACACTATCATTTTGGAACTCATCGATCCTGGTATTGAAGACTCCGGACTATATAAATGCAACATTAAAAATGAACTTGGAGAGCTCAATGCAAATCTTACGCTCAATATTGAAAGTAAGTTAATATTTTTCTGAATATTTATATACATAAAATTATTCAATAGACGTATGTACATTATAATAAATGAAATGTTTATTTTGATTACAGTCATTCCAGTTATCAAAGAAAAACCGAAGATCATTAAAATAATTAAAAAGAAGACTGTTATTGTTGAATGTAAAGTATTAAGTAAATTCGCACCGTCATGTACTTGGTTCAAAGAAGCGGATGCTGTCAGAGAGGACTCGAGGCATACCGTGCTTATTGAGCCTATAAGAGAGGTTAGTTATAAGATAAATGTATAGACGTGGTTACTCTAATATCAAAGAATCATATAGAAATTAACTATTTTCTTTTAAAAATTTTAGGGCGAGTTTGCAGTTAAATTGGAAATTTCAAACATTTCACAAACAGACAAAGGCTCATACAAACTTGTCGCTAAAAATGAAAAAGGTGAAGCGTCTTCGCAAGTTGTGGAAATTACAGACATACCAGAAGAGAAGGGCGACAAGCCTCAGATAATAAAACACTTTAGGAGTTTGGTAAGTTTTCAATACAATATAAGATCCATAATGTTCTAGGATTGAAAATTGAAGCAGGAAAAATTAATAACTCATTTACTTTTACTACACCACGTAGATCCGTTACTCATCGTATTATGCTATCTTTATATCTAAATTCATTTAAATGTGAATATTTTTCTAACAAAATGTCATTTTTTCCGTTGTTTAATGTTTATGATACAGACTAATAAGCAGCACTTGTATTTACAGGCGAAGAAAGAAGGCGAAGAGGCTGAATTCGTGGCGGTTCTAAAAACATCAGATCAATCATGCAGGTGTACTTGGTACAAAAATACCACTGTCATTAGAGACTCATCAGAAGTAAATACCTCCTTCGACGGCACCAACGCACGACTCATCATTAGGAAGGTCTCCTCAAAATACGTGGCCAACTACAGAGTTGTCATAAAGAATGAATTTGGCGAAGACGAATCTAGTGCCGATTTAACTCTTGTAGAGGAAAAGGTATGAAAGGACTGCTATTATATTATCAAAATCAAAAACAAAATATTAATTTATCAATTATTATTATTGGGAACATAAGCTGGAACATAACTAACAAAACCTATTAAGGGAAAAAATACTCGTAATAAGTATGTGGGATACATTTTCGCAAACGCTTCGAATTTTGAAACATAAATGCTACGAGTAGGTTAGACGTTTCATTACAATGAAAATTTAAAATAATGTAAGAGATTTTTAATAGTATCGAATAGAGTTCAATTATAAACTGTTCTTCACGGACTCAGTGTTCCCTAATAACTTTTGTATATTTGATATTACAGAAAAAGAAGAAACAGGAAGAGGAGGAAGAAGAAATAACTGTAATGGAAGAATCGGAAGAGGAAATGTCAATTGTAGAAGAGAAATCTATAATTGAAGAAAATCACATAGAAGAACGTAAAAAGGTGATGTAAAAATGCCAATTTAAATATATATTTTTTAATCTGTTTAATGAAATTATTGTTTAGTGACCTGGCATACTGTGTCCTAAACTCAAAAAATAGGGCCCCATCTAATGGCAGCAACCATCCCCTTAGAGAATAATAATAGTGAAATAATAGCCTCTTTGCTGATGTTTCTCGTTGCGTCCGTAAAGGATGCCCCATCCTTTACGGACGCAACGAGAAACATTTTAAACATTAGTCAATTTCCTCACATTTTAAACATTTTAACGAGAAACATTAACTTTTATTTAACTATGGCGTACTTCTGATGCTACTTTTGTTTATTGTTACACTACCTGAATGCCGCCCTTTATAGTAAATTATACTCATATTTGTTTAACCGTATCACAATAAAAGTTTATATCTTATAGGAAGAAGAGGTTAAAAAGGCAGAAGAAGAAAAGAAAAAGGTCGCGGAAAGGAAGGTCTCGGGTAAGAAGGTAACAAAGAAGGAAGAAGTTAAAATTGAAGAACAGAAAATGGAGGTAGAAATAGAAGCCAAGAAATCAGAAGCTAAAGTCACAAAGAAGATGTCTATTGAAGAAACAAAGAAAGCTGAAGAAGAAATTGCTGAAGCAAAGAAAATTATTGAAAAGAAAACCGCTAAAACAGAAGAAGAAAAGAAAGCCCTTCTCGAGAAACTGGAGAAGAAGAAACCTGAGCCAGAACCAGAGGCTAAGATTGAGGGCATTCCAAAATTAAAGCCAGTCAAGCCCAAAGAAGAACCCGTTGAAGAGAAGAAAGAAACTGCCAAGAAAGAAACAGAAACAAAGAAGAGAGTCGTTAAAAAGAAGGTCGTCTCAAAGAAGGAAGATGTAAGTAAAATGTTTCATATTTGGAGGAGCTGTTTTATAAAATGCTTATTTTGAGTCATAAATATAGAAATGTATATAAATGTGAATGACGTATACTAAAGTACGTGAACATATACTTAGCTCAAAATCTTCATGTTGTATCTATTAATGTTGTAATTGGTTTCTGTTTTATACACTATCTCGGTTTACCTAACATGAGTTTTGAATACAGTTTATTCAGCTTTAAGGGTATTTATTATTTCTATGAGTTAATTTTAGTGCTTTTAATAAGCTTCCTTATTTAAAAGCTAAAGCTTTATAATTATTTCTATTCAAGTTACAGGCACTTATAGTAGTAATATTAAATATTGTTCAACTCATGGTAGAGCTACAGGGATTTTGTATTTAAATTCAAGGATATTTATATCTGTAAATTTATAGAACTTGTAAAATCGCTGTCAAATTTAAGCTGGTCACTAATATTTTTGTTGTGAGTGTTGTGTTAACCAATGGAACTGCTAAAATGTTTTTTAAATAGGACGAAATCGAGTTCGTTGACGATTACGAGAGACCGGTATTGGAGAAATACGAAAAGATAACACCGACACCACTCGCTAAAAAACCAAAAGAAGACGACACACCTCAGGTAAACTGACTTACACTCTACAATTTACACTTATTCAAATCACATTACTATGCGTTATTGATACTTGAAACGTGTCTTATAAAAATCTATGTAATATCGTTTAGACAAAACGCGCGTCAGTATCTGAAAGCGTTAAAAGTGATTATGAAAGCGAGGAAGAGCCTTCGATTGCTGCTCCAGCACCGGAAAAGAAACCTAAAGTTGAACAGAAGAAGGTATATATTTGCTTAAATTTATTATAACTTACATAAAAACTTTGAAGTAGTTACCTACCCATTATAATACGCTAGACTAGATCTTATTTTAGTAAACATTAGTGTAGGATACCTATTTTAATTAGTAAAAAATACCTTGTCCATAGACGCTTGTAATACCGTGTAATATTTGCATGATTAGAATTTAGAGAATAAAGTCTTGACTTTATTTATTTATATTACTTGTAGAAGATTTTTAAATTAGCTATTGTTTTGCGGTCTATTAAAATAAAATAACAAAAATGATAGGATTAAAATTCAATTCGAAAATTTAGGCTGAGGAGGAGAAAGTTGAGCCAAAACGGCCCAGCATCAAAAAAGGTGTTCCGAAACCAGAGGAACCTGTTGATGAAATATCTCAGGTTAAATTGGCTAAAGTACCATCGAAACCAACGGAAGAACAAGCGGAAGAACCTCAAGTTGCCAAAGCGAGAAAATCTAGTAAAAAGGTAAATTTTCAAATAAAATCAAAACGAGATTTAAATTCTGAAATTACTCATTTTATTAATTCTCGTATTAATTTTAAAGCCTGAGGAACAAAAAGAATTCGTCGATGATTACGAAAGGCCAGATCTAGAGAAATATGATAAGCTCACACCTACACCTTCCGATAGGTCTAAAAAACAAAATGGAGTCGATGAGGTATAGTTTAAACTCACATTACATTTATAATATCACATATAGATTCTTTTTACAATTGAAATGAAGTTAATGTATTTCAAATTTAAATGTCATTAAATAAATTTCAAATTAATTTTATGAAATATATCGTACATTGTAGCTGGCTACTGAATTCATTGATGATTATGAAAAACCTGATCTCGAAAAATACGAAAAAATTACTTCTTCGCCAAAGGATAAACGTCGTCCTAGTGATACACAGGTAACATCATACTAAAATTTCAAGAAAACTTAAATTATTATAATTTATCAAACAAAAAATTGATTAATATTACAATAATTAACAATAAAAATATTTGTTAGGATGATACTGACATAATGAAAGGAAAGATCAGACCTAAAGAGAAAGAAGAGGAACCGGAAATGCCAACTCTTCGCAAACGATCCGTTACCAAAGATAAGGTATTAACTGTGAAATTTTTTTATGATAAATTATTTAAACTTAAAAGAATAATAGCTTATCATAAAATTATTATTTAGGAGGAAGAGAAACAACCAGAAGAGAAACCAAAGAAAAAACCAATAGGCAAAGATAAGCCAGATGCTAAGAAACGACCTTCTCTTAAAGAAAAAGAGGTATACATTTTTAAAACACCCATACACACATACAAACATACTCTACATCTTAACGCAGTTTGATGAACAGAGTAACTCACTTTATAACTTCTAACGATTTACATAACATTTTATTCCACATAACAAGAATTACACTGAGCTTCCAACTTTAATGTACTACTGAAACTCTCAAATAGGCTACTGGCGCAGTAGATTTTAATATTATAAATAATATGCGGCTTTATAAAGAAATTTTCATTCAAAATTTAAGTACGAGTAAGTAAATGCTTGTTAATGTCTGCATGGCCTACGCTGTAAAATGCTTTGTAAGCTTACAATTATCTATGTCTATTTTCCTATTGTAAAATTTAAACTAGATTTTCAGCAGTCAAATAAAATGGTTTGTATAAGTTTTCATACATATTACCAAAATTATTTTGAATTAGGTATATTTGAATTTACCGTACATTACACGACACTCACATTGTTAACAATTTTAAAGGCTGCCGTGGAAGAATTCGTCGACGACTACGAAAGACCAGTTCTCGAGAAATACGAAAAAATTACACCAACACCACTTGAGAAAAAGAAGAAGGTATACACTGAAATATTAACAAATTATACAGCATTCGCTTATAACAAATGTAATTGCTATATTTGCTAAACAAATTCACATTGACAATCTTCTTACATCGAACGAACATTGCTAGGAGGAACCCACACCCGAAGAAGAGACACCTTCAGCCACAGCTACTGCTAAGCGACGATCACCCAAAGACAAAGACAAACCCGAGGTATGACGTTAATAAGACTACACATTGAAAACTCAATCACCTGATAGGAACTATTCTTTAAGCCGAATAAGAAAAGATAAGCAACCTTATACAAAATAATATATTATTAAATTTTTAATTTGTAACAACTGATATTTATAATATAAAAAATGTTAAAGAAGTCAAATCTTGTACATTCAGTGCATTTAGAATTCAATAATTTAGTGAATGATGCAAAGATTTTAATGATAATATAGTTTATAAAAAAAATTTTAGTTCGCTTTATAATTTAACATTTAAAAATGAAATATTTTTTACATAATCTAAATATGATATCTCTAGCCAATGGATGTCGATGAAAGTGTCAGTCTATCCAAACCGAAATCTCCAGCGAAACCTGGACAGGAGCCTGAAGATGTTTCTCTCACACACAAAACACCAGCTGAAATCAAACCCACGGTTCGTACACCGCTTATACTACACTGGCGGACTCATAAACTGCATCAAAGTAATAGACGACTTTGAAATAAATATTTTAACCAAGTATGCAAACTTTCTATACAGATTTAAATTGAAACCTCTAGATTGGTTCGTGAACTTTAAAACAGCGTATCCTTAAGTTTAAGTTTGTGTACTGGAAAGGACCTTAAGACTTTTTGAAGAAAAAACAGAAATTTAAGGAAAATTGGTTTTATAAAAAAATTGGTTTTAACAATAGACACAAACTTTATGCAAGGGTTTATTTATGTTTTAATAGCGTGTATTACCCCCACGTGCCCTTATTACGGATTCTAATCGGTTCCGCATAGATTTTATTAGGGTTATTAAAAGATCTTGCGGAATATTGTCCCATTCTTCTGAAAGTGCTGTTCTTAGTGCTGCCACTGTCGTGGGCACAGGATTTCTCGCATATACAGCTCTTTTTATATTGTCCCAAACATGCTCAATGGGATTAAGATCCGGGCTGCGTGCTGGCCAATTCATTGTACGTATCCCAACCTCTTCGCAATATTGTCGAACTTGTGCAGCAGCGTGCGGCCGGGCATTATCCTGCATTAAAGTAAAATTTTCGCCTATGAATCCCATGTAAGGCACCACGTGATCTTCTAAGATCTCTGTTAAGTAGCGATGTGCAGTCAAACCCCCTCTATTACCGTTTTGACGGACCATGTCTATGAACACAAGTTCTGTTCGCCCGTTCATCGATATGCCACCCCAGACCATACACGAACCACCTCCAAAAGGAACACGCTCCTCAATGCAACTTTGAGCATATCGCTCCCCACGTCGACGATAGACTCTTCTGCGACCATCTGCACCATATAATCATATCCTACACTCGTCCGTGAACAATACGGAGGCCCATTGCTCTTCTGTCCAATTTAGGTGATCACGCGCAAATCTTAAGCGAGCTTGTCTGTGAGCTACAGACAAATTTGGACCATTTGCTGGTCTAAAAGGGATGTTATCCGCTTCCTTTAACCTTCTTCTTATTGTTCGTGCACTCACATTTACTCCACGCACTTCATTAAGCTCCTTTTTTGATGTTAATTGACGTGAGGAAACGATTTCGCAGGGAAGTTGTAGCAATAAATCGGTCATCACGACCGGTGGTTGCTCGAGTCCTGCCTGTACCACGTCTCCTTCTGTAAGAACCTGTCTCCACAAACCTTCTGTATATTCTAGAAACCGTAGACTGGTTTAAATTTAAATTTCTACCAATCGTTCGTTGATCCAAGCCCTCCCGCACCAGTGCTACAATTTGAGCCGCTTGTTCGGACGAAGAATCCATATTATGGTTCAAAAACTCTCGATGAGTTAAAAAACTAACCCTACAATTCTGCTGGTAACAATAATTCAATAAAAAATCAATGCGAATCAATTTAAAACTTTGCTTTAAATAACACGCAAATCTGATACTACGAGTAAATTTTCTTTTCCCGGCTATATTCATTTGTTTTACTGCAGTTCTATTTTTAAATTTTGCTTTTTTTTAAGATTAAGAGCCAGTCTCTCCATATTTATATAATTTAATCTAAAAAGTTTGCATACTTATTAAAAAAAATCATTTCAAAGTAATCCTGAACTTTGATGCAGTTTATGAGTCCGTCAGTTTATATCAAATAATACATTGATTGCTACTTGTTTCATATTTAAAAAAAAATGAAATTTGTAAAAATACATAGCAAAAAATAGTAAATTTTAACATAAATTATAATAGGAGGATTCGGCTGCAGCTCAGCTCAAGATTAAGAAACCCGAAATCGTTGAAGACAAAACAGTTAAAAGACCTTCAGCTAAACTCAAAAAGGTATTATTGGTTTTTCTAAAAAATCTTGATTATCAATTTTATTATAATGGAACATATTAGTTTTAATTGCCAGGATGACTTAATAATAGAAAATTTCAATGCCGCTGTAATATTTATTGAAATAAATGCTAATGATTCACAGACAGAAATGATGACTAGTGAAAATGAGTCATTAAATGTACCACGTATTATTAAGAGGATTACAGTTCTGGTTAAGGTATTACCTGATTTAAAAGGTAATCTTGTAATGTAACCACACGAGGATTCGAGCACCGAATTTTTAGCACTTAGTTGAAAGTTGATGAGACAACACAATATAAGACTTTTATAAATACAAATAAACACCGTTTGATTATACACTTTATCCTACACTAATATCATTGAAAAACTTAGTATTTTACAACATATTATTGAACATGTAAATGAAATACTAAGTTTTAAAATCAATGAAATAATTAACATTGTACAGTACACGTATATAATTGTTAATTTTACGTATTAAAACTTAACAAAATGCATTATTTTTTACTCTGTGACACGTTTACTACTTTTTATCTTTTTACTGATATAACATTTTTACTTGCTCAAAGGACTCTACTGTCACTTCACAGTTTCTTTTATTTACTTTATTGTCTGTTGAATGAATGGCACTATAACATGTGTGTATTTAATTGTGGGGTCAGGGAGAGGATACAGAGGAGTCTGTCAGTCTCACCAAGCCCCGTACTAAGACCAGTACAACTGCCCCTGAAGAGGCATCACTCACTCAAAAGACACCTGCTAAGAAAAAACCAACGGTACTGATATTATTGATCTTCTTTAATTGTCTTAGCTTAAATGAATATTTGATTTTTATTCTGATTAAAAAATAATTTAACGATAATGCAAAGAGTATACAAACAACGAAATATATTTGATAGGAGGGTGCTGAAGCAGCTGAACTCAAAGTTAGAAAAGCAGCAGTCGTCAAAAAAGGCGACGAAGACGAAGAAGAGGTATTAAAATATATAAAAACGCTGAGACAATTAAAAGAAGTCACTAACATACCTTTTTTTTGTAGACTAGATTAACATTTAACTTTTAACATCACAAGTTTTCTTTTGAAGGCACCACCACACTAACTTAGAAAAAACTGCACTATTTAAAAAAAAACAGCTTTATTATTAGCATTGTCCATTAAAGCTTTGATTGCGTCTTTAGGAGCCTCTGACAGCGCAAGATGGTAAATTTGAAATACCACAACTCAAGAAAACAGTTAAGAAGACTGTTCCCACTGAAGAGCCTCAGCAGGGAGTCGCTTTAAAATCTACTCAATCAAAAAAAGACACAAAAGACAAGAAAAAGCCAAAAGAAACAGACGGAGAAGTCGACGGGGTAAAAAAATCCTTTGCAAACTTGTACTAAGTACTTCTTTAGTGACGTCAATCTCCTTATTACAATATTAAACGCAATTATTGTTCAGTTTCAAAGCACACCTGTTCACACCACTAATTTTTCAAATGCCCATTGGAGGGTACCTATTTCTAGCTGTAAATATATGTCTACACAAAACTTTACTAATTTTAAAGTTGTCCGTACTTATCCAGGATTATCTTCGTCTCGTTGTTACAAAGGTAAAAAGGCTGAACACTGTCGCATGCTTGGCTTGCTTTATTCATGTTAAGTAAAGGTTTCTATTTCTGTGTTTGGTAAGTACATATTGTAATTATATTTACATACTTAAAAGATCTCCTAAATTAACGTCCTAATAAGCAACGTATTTTTATAGTACCTCAATTCTTAATCGTAAAATAGAATTTCAAAATTATTCCATTGTTATATCTTAATGATAATATAAAAACTGAATATTGTGAGGAATTTAATGGTAAATATTTTTTTATGGTTTAGTATTGTTGTATTTATGATTACCATAATATGTGATAGATTTTCATTATTTGCTAGAATTGTAAGATATTTTACAATTATCATAAAAAATATACAATTATTTTAATTAACATAATTAGGAATTAACAAGGATATTTTTGTGTCACTAACTCCATTTTAATGTTGACAGATGGAATTGGACTTTGTCGATGACTACGAAAGACCAGTTTTGGAGAAATATGAAAAGATAACTCCCACTCCTACAGTAAAAGAGAAGAAGGAGAAAGAAGCAAAGGTAGGTGTTGAACTATTTTTATATATTTAAAAAAGAAAATCTGTATAAGCACCACCAACCTCGAATTTAAAAGTTGTATTGGGTACCAGAGCTGTAATTATAAAAAAATTAAATTATCGGAATATTAAAAAGTAACTTATAAAATTTAAAAGTAACTTGTAAAAGTAAAATGTCATCTCACCTTAAAGAGCAATCCATACAAGCGAACCATTCAACAACAAAGTCTATGAAAAGATTGTCAATGCATACGAGACTATAGGACCAGAGAAAGAGGCTCGCGTAAAATTTATCTTCTCTTAAAAATAATTATTGTCTTAAAAATAATCAAGCAGTATCTTGAACGTACTCACAACGTACTCACGTTATCATCAATCAATCAATACTAATAATAAATCTGTAAGGGTTGGTCATGGAGTAAGTTACTTTGTTTTCAGATATATCGTGTTTATAGGCTCTATACTGAAACTAAATTGATCATTTTTAGAATTTTTTTCTGTATGTATGTATGTATGTATGTAAGTATGTATGTTCCTCTATAACTCTTAAACGAATCAACTGATTTTCATGAAACTTGGTATATAAACATTTAGACGTACGGGACACAGGATAGGCTACTTTTTTTTTCAACGCCGACGAAGTCGCGGGCGCCAACTAGTGAATACTATAAATTACAATTTAGCCATGGCAGTTAATTTTTAAAAAGTTTTTAATGATGTCCAGGTTGAAACGGTTGTTGAAAAGCATCATTTAGAAGTAAAGGTAGACACAAATGATATTATAAACCCTGAATGATACCCTAAACCCTAATTCCACTCAAACAAACACCCGTTACCAAGATGTAACGGGGCCACAAATTGTTCGTGTTTTAAGAGTGAAGAAATATTGCTTATTGTTGGTTTGGTCAGGTCAAACAATCCTCTGTAGATTTCGACTTATACTTTAGACTTTAGAATCGACATATATTATAGATTTCTGAACCTCCTAAGTAATTACTTGTGTGTACATAAGTAATTTTTTAATATATTTCATTTGTTTGTACTTAAAGTCTGATGAGTTTATAAAATATTTGGAATGCACCTGAACTCTAAAAAGTCTGTGCGGTTTTTCTATTATTCGTGTACATGCTTGAAATGAACAAAAAGTTCAATTTTTTATAGTCACTTTGAAAAATATATTCTAACGCGAATTTTTAAGAACATTTGAAAATATTTAAAATTAATACTTAATTGAAAGATTTTGAAAAAGTTTTTTTTTTTCACTGATTTTCTTAAAAGGTTGGGATAAACTGCACAGATTTTTTTAACTATTCCAATATGCACGTATATCAGATTGTGCTAATAATTTTTTTTGTCTAATTCTACCATCAGGTCGACAGCAGAAGGACATCAGTTCAAAGCGAGGTGAGTAACCACTGCATTTTTTTTATTTTTTTATTACGGAATACCGTATTCAATAAGTGTGATAAAGATAAAGAAATTATTATAGATACTTAGGTACTTAGTAATAAGTGTGTGCTTTAGGTTATTTAAATTAAATTACTCAGGGCCTCTTTCACCACCTCTGAGTAAAGTGTCAAGAAGGCTAACTGTCATTTAAAGTCACCGGTAAGAAAGCGTACGAGTTTCACCATTTTTGAGTAGAATTACTCAAGGGTAATTTCAATGAAATTGACACAATATACTCGTAACATTTACTCGCCAATTATCGTTACTTGAAAAGTAACTAATCAACACTTTACTTGTAGTTGGTGAAAGAGGCCCTAAGATTAAGATATTTAATTGCACACAAAAACATGCATTTTTTTGTATTTAACGAATACCTCTAATGTGTTTAAAAAAATCTATTTCATTAGATTCTTCCAATAACAAAATACTATCGTAGTGATTAGCTGCTTCGTGAGTTTCTATTTCCTCGACTTTTTTTAATGAGAGTTCGCCTAGAGAAATTCTGCATATCAGCATTGATACAGAAGTAATATACTTGTTCTAAATAGGAAATAATATACACACGTAATAATGCTTATGATATGAATATATTATATACTTATTATTTTCTTTCGTTAAAGGTTAAAGAAGAGAAGACAGAGAGCCGCAAGAGCTCCGTCATTGAGAACAAAGCTGTTAAGGTAAGACTTTGGATTATTATATTGATTATCCATACTAATATTATAAATGTGAAAGTAACTCTGTCTGTCTGAAATAAAATAAAAAAACTAACGCCTGAACAAAGCAAGAAGAGGTCAAGCGGTATTTGTTCAAATATTTTTTATATTTCAACGCGGGCGAAGTCGCAGGCACCAGCTATTATTATACAATTATACGTAAGGCTCAGTCGAAAAACGTCAACCTAAAAGTTTACATGCCTTATTAACCCATATATCCACAATTTACCTATAAATAATGTATTTACTGTGATTTAGGGCACATAGTCGAATGCAATTAGGTTTATACTTCGGATTCCAGGAATGAAATCTTATATTTTCTAAAGAGAAGATCTTCCAGAGAACCTGCCATACTTTCTAGAAAAGAAATAGTAATTGTCAATGGGGGTTATATTATATCTTCTTTAATCTGTTCAGCTAACCAAGGAGACAGCTGAGAGCAGAAAATCGTCAGTTTCGATGGAAGCCGAACAGCAACAAGTATCTACTCTCAAAAAGACAGCACAAAAGGTAAGATTACTTTCACCAACTAAATTATTGTTCTTAAGGTTGCATTGTAAGTGCATTTTGAAGGCTTATTAGTTCATTCCTACTTTTGAGTACCTATTTTTGAAATGTTTTCATTTTTTCCAATTTTTATATATTTTATCCCTGAAATATTATTTCATTTTAGAAAAATTCATCGCCAAGATGTGGTAGTCAGTTTTTTGCACAGATAGTAGATTTATGCGTTTTTGTTCCTAGTAGTTTTTAGTAAGAAATTAGTTCATTGCATTTTAAGTACTTGACAATAATTTTATCTCAATATATTTTTTTATTTTTCTTTCATAATAAAATTATTTTTCTAACTTGTTTTTTATCTGCTAAAAACTAATGAGGTCTTGTCATTTTTAAATTAAAAACCACTGCACTGCAGCCTGTCTTCCATGAAAGACATCAGTAGACCACAGTAGACATCCAGTAGACCTTCAATAGACCTCCAGTAGAACTTCAATATAGCTCCAGTAGAACTCCAGTAGAACTTTAATAGACCTCCAGTAGAACTTCAATATACCTCCAGTAGAACTCCAGTAGAACTTAAATAGATCTCCAGTAGAACTTCAATAGATCTCCAGTAGAACTTCAATAGACCTCCAGTAAAACTTCAATAGACCTCCAGTAAAACTTCAATATACCTCCAGTAGAACTCCAGTAGAACTCCAATAAATCTCCAGTAGAACTTCAATAAACCTCCAGTAGAACTTCAATAGACCTACAGTAGAACTTCAATAGACCTCCAGTAGAAAATGCTGACCCTTAAATTACGCTTACATAAAATCCTATTAACTTATGATTTTAGCCAACGATTAAGGAACCAGAACCCAGCGAAATAAATCAAATCAAACTGAAGGTAAGAACATTGGGAAGATTCGTGCATGAATTTTTTCTACTGTTCTATGTACTTCTTAAAGGAACGTGGGCTATTGATGACAGTCCATTTGTTTTATAATTTCAAATGTGATTAATATTCTTGACTCTGAATCTTTGAATTTGAACTTTGGTTTTTTTATTTCAATATTTCTGAGAATAATTTTTAATTCTTTGTACTTTTAGGAAGATTGCATTCGTTTTAACAAATTTAATTAAATAAATCGTTTTTTATAGTCTTTTATAAAAAATCATATTATTAACTTCAGTATAATATAATATATAATTACATGACATCAATTTATGATAATACATATAACATAATTATATTTATGTTATGATTACACTTATGATATTATATTTATGGTACCAATTTATATTTTATTAATTTAATTTAATTAGTATAACGATATGATTCCTGTAATTTATGCTAAAAGTATAAAATGTAATTAAGAATAAACGACTGCTCTCTTCCCACATCTTTAAATACTTTTTTTATCAAAGTGACTAATGTACCATTTAAAACATTTGTAAATATTCGTATTATTTTATTTTTATGTAAATAGGATGAGAAAAATGACACTGGAGAGGTATTGATAGAGAATGTCGATAAGCCTTCAGATAAAAATTATCCATGGCGACCTTCGAAAACGGACACACAGGTACATTACACATACATACATACACATACACATAAAGCATTTAATAAAATAGATTTTTTAATATTTACGTAAACGAATTAGTTAGAAGCAAGATTGAACTAGTAAAAGTAACATAATTGGAACTGTTTTTTTTATTTCTTGCTATGTCCTATAATATATGTGTTTGGTACATATAGTTCTAATTATAAAAGTAAAAGTTTGATTTAAGCAAAAATGTAGGTATAGGTTGACAAAAAAAAAACTTAATTATTTCTAAAGAAGTTATTAACTCCAAAATTATAATTTACAATTTTTAAGTAACAAGTAATAAAATTGTACATTGCAAACAGGAGAACGACAAAGTAATAGATGAAACAGAAAGGAAAGAAAAAACTGAAATCAAAAGAAAGACTTCGTTCGATCGGCCTTCGGAACCTACTTATCCTTGGCAACGAACGAAAGCAGACGAAGTACACGAAGTTATATCAGCCACTATTAGTTTAATGTTAAAAATTCGAACAAATATTGTACTAAGACTTTTATTTTGTGAATTTTCCTAAAAAATTCACATCTAAAACTTCAAATTTAGCACTCACATGGCACATTAGTAAAATTAATTAAAATATATAATTGTAAAATTATGAAGATTTATAATTTGGAAAACAACGAGAAGAGTTCTTACAGTCTCATTCAAGAATCAGATGATAAATCAAAGAATCGAATAACATTTCCTTCACATGTAAAAATTCCAGTTTAGCACTCATGTGGCACATCAGTAAAATTAATTAAAATATTGCTTGTAAAATTGTGATAGATTTATAATTTGGAAAACAACGAGAAGAGTTCTTATAGTTTCATTTAAGAATCAGATGAAAAATCAAAGAATCTAATAACTTTTCTCAAATATTTCACATGTAAAAATTCCAATTTAGCACTCATGTGGCACATTAGTAAAATTAATTAAAATATATAATTGTAAAATTATGATAGATTAATAAAATAAAATAAAAAATCCAGAGAACAGTTCTCACAATTTCATTCAAGAATCAAATGATAGGCGTATCACATAGTTTGAAAGCATATGTTCGCAGTGTTGAAAATTTAAAAATAAATATATGTTATTATGTTAGGTGCCAACTGAACCCGATAACGCAAAGAATGAAGTTCAATTCTCTTGGCAGAGCATTCCTGAAGTTCCACAGGTATAAACTGCTACTAAAAATATTTTGTCACATAAAAATAAAACGGAATCGCGTTGTAATATGAATCTTTTAAAATAACCAGGCCGAACAAATACCAGACGTAGAGGACAAATTTAAACCGACACTGGTTGAGTACGAACCTCCTGATATATCGGCACCTTGGAGGAAAAAAGTACACCAGGTATAATTAACATAATTAATTCCACAACTCGTGAACGCACCGCGATATATCTGCGCAACGATCGACCGACTGTACAAGACTTTGGTCGCTGCTTAGTCGCAGCCACCAACGTCATGACAATTTTTACATATCTATGGAAGGGGATAACGACGTTTAAATAGTATAGGTATGTTTTTGTTCACTTCTTTTCCCACTTGCTGTTTTGCCGTGTCCAAAAGCGGATCTTTCTTCATTGACAATTACTAAAAACATTAAAGTTGTTTAATTAATTTTATTTAATTAAGACGGGAATATATATTTAATTAAGTTTTATATTTTCATTATTGCTTATATGTATATTTTAATTATAATTTAAATATTTATTGAAAATTATTTTAATTTTATTTAATTAAATATTTCTCTCTCTCTCTCTCTCTCTCTCTTTACGGTGATAAAATCTAGATCAATAAATAAATTTGTACACGTGTTATTAAAATATATTCGCAGTGCGTTCAAAAATACAAAGACAAAACATCACTTTTAGTTTTTGTTTAATTTATTTATAATTTTTAAATATTAGTTTTTCTTTTTTTTTATTTAATGACTATATTCATTTTTACAATATTATTCTTTTTATCATTCAATTATAAATATATTCAAATTTTTAGAAGAGTTTTAAAATTTATACAAATGTATACGATAAAAATTTATTTTTATCGTTAACGGAGCGCGATGGAACGCATTTTAAAATATCTTATTATTTATTTAAGTTATATTTTAAGAATCACGATATTTTTATTCAACGACCAAACGCAATTGTGAAATTGTCACAATTGCTAATCTAAATAAACAGAGTAGAATATTGTCAGTTACAATATCGTCTGTCCTATTAGTAATCTTTATCCATATATCCATATAGGCCCCAATATTGAGCAATTGCATCAAAATACAAACACTACACAATTTATCCAACACTCGTTGCCTTTTCAAGGAAACTTCTACTAATTTCACCATTAATATTTATGATTACATACTATAAACTCCATAAACATTAAATATGTTTATGATTTTTATAGTTTTTTATAAGGAATATCTGTTGCGGAATATCTTTTATAAAATTTATGTCGGACACCACAATTGCATTTTGAGTTTACAGTTATTAAAATTGACGTATACTAGTCTATTGTATGGAAAAAAAATTTGTTCTCATTCCTGTCTTTAATAGAAGTTTCTGTTTTATAAAAATCCAACGAATTACAATCCAATATTTATTGGAATTATTAATATTAGCTTACAATTTTTTTTATTACTATCAAAAGCCAAAAACTACTTTCAGGTTAAATTTTTTTACATCTATTTAGCAATTTAATTCGTTGCATTTTCATATCAAACACGTGGACATACACATACACTCATAAACACATTTGAAGGTCGCCATTAACGATATTTACTCTGTAGGTGGTACCGACAGCAGAAAAAGATGAGATTATACCTGCAATACCGACACTACAGATACCACAACCCGCTTATAGCAGCTCACCTCAAATATTAGAGGAGGTATAGAATTGGCACTGAATTGTAAATTGCACCAATTGAGCATTGAAATTTATGCACCATAAATTGAGCACCAAAATTTATGCACCATACATTGAGCACCAAAATTTATGCACCATAAATTGAGCACCAAAATTTATGCACCATAAATTGAGCACCAAAATTTATGCACCATACATTGAGCATTGAAATATATGCACCGTAAATTGAGCATCAAAAATACGCACTACATATTAAACACTGGAATTTTTGCACAATAAATTGAGCATTGAAATTCACACACTACACATTGAGCATTGAAATTCACACACTACACATTGAGCATTGAAATTTATGCACAATTTGATTGGCGAGCACAAAATTGAGCACATGCATTACAAACAGCTTGTTATTCCTAATTTGAAATAAATCTGGCACTTTTGCTAAAATTTTATATAAAAAAAAATTACCGTGTCACCGCGGAACATTCATTTTGTGCGATTTAAATATACTAGAGGTCGCCTAGAGTAGTCGAAATTCGAACTAACAATCTTTATATATAAAAATTTAGTTTCCGTATGTTTGTTGATGTCTATACTCCGATGGATTGAGTAGAAATTTTTAGACAACATTTCATTTTAACAGAAGACAATTTTATATACTTTTTATTCCAAAGTTACAACGGAAACCAAAAAAAAGCCATAGCGAAGCGTGGCTCGGTTCAGCTAGTTATTATTTTTCTCCAGTTCTTTTCTTCGAGTGTAACTTTAAGTGTACCAAATTTTTAACTCTGTGTTGTCGCTTCACGTATTAGACTTGTAATATATAGATTTTCTACTTTGTTATTATAAATAGAAAATCTATATTAGTCACGCACCTGAGAATGAAGCTACAAATAAATTATCAAAACATATATCACATATGTATATTGTAATGTAATCATTGTTGCTGAACTTAAATCATCTTAACACGTTGATTGCCACATAACGCGACGTCGCGTGAAGCGGCCGATTACGGTGTTCGCGATAACGCGACGTCGCGTGCCTTACAATAATGTACAACCCCAAAATAGTAGCCGCAGTGTATGGGCTTCTGGCATTTGGTTTTCCACTAGGATTATTTCGGCCATCTATGTAAATTCAGCATTTCGTCTTGGCAATTAACGTGTTAATTAAGTTGATTTAGGTTTAAGTTAATTATCTTAATTTACTTAATAATTTTCTTAAGTCAACTTGTTAATTAATTAACTTAAATCATTGTTTGCTAAACTTTTTTAGCTGTGCAGTGTAAATTACCTCAACGCTTACGCTTACTAACATTACAAAACAAACTCAAAAAGAACAAAACACTTAAAGGAATGATAGTTTTTTCAACTATGCGTATATAAATTCACTTATTTTTCCTAAAAGAAATTCACCAATACAACTATATAAGTACTCGAGTTACATTGAGTTATGTCTAAATGGTAACTTATGTGATTAAATCTAAGAAGGTAAGTAGATTGTCAACATAAATATCTTGTCTCCATATTCAATATTCATTGATTTATTCAAACCTCTGTGGTGAAAAATTATATGCAACGAAGAAAGAGTATTTGTAAAATATTTTGTATTTTTGGTATTTTTGTAAAGATGCCCTAGGTGAAATATGTGTACAGATATAACACAGTTATAATATTACAGAAAGTCGCTATAGAAGAAAAGAAGGTAGAAGAAGAAGTAAAGAAAGCCAAAACAACATCGGTTAAAAAGAAGGCTGAAGATCTACCAGAAATTGCAGACTACGATAGACCCGACCTTGAAAAATACGAAAAAATGGACTTCACACCCTCAACCAGAGAAAAGCCAGAAAAAGACAAGGTTTAAAGAGATATTATTTAAACTCATTTCTAGTGGATTAACTAAACCATATGCGGGGAACATTCTATTAAAAGTTTTAATGTATTTGCTGTTTTCAATATTTTACAATAGTTGATTTTGGAAATAATCAAAGCCAAATGTCTTTGTGCAGCCTGCCGATAAGCCTAAGGTTCCTGAGATCAAGGCACCAGACGAAAAGCTTGCAGCACCAAAGATAGAGGTCATTCGCGAGAAATCGCCTAAACCTGAATTCCCAAGGAAGCCTTCTCTAGCACCTGGTGCTCCAACGGCCAGACGAGGTTCTCTCATACCCCCTCCCGAGGAAATGGGAAGACGACCCTCTCTTATAATCAGCGACGAGGTATGTTATCCATATCTTAACTCAATCACAGTAAAGTTAATTATTTTGATATACCATTAATTTAGTTTTTCTTTTCATCAATTTGTGAAAAAGGTATGATTCGATCTGTAGATGTATTTGTTTAATTGTGACGTCCAAATGTAGTTTAGAATATTTTATGAGAATTTTTAGCCCTTCTATGTAGATTAGATAACCTATTCTCTCAAGCCGAACCCATAACATCACATGCCCCTACAGATACCCAATGTAAAAAAAAACATACAATCATCTATACAAAGATGAATCTGCTATTCAACCTCGTGCTTTATGTAGTTTAATTATGTACTATGTTACGATGTAGTATTTCAATTGGTTTTATAGCTTAGATTTCCCATATCCCCCGCTTTTGTATTTCTTCGGAAACTTTTAGTACGATAAAGTAACTGATACAGGCACTGGGTATAGTTTTAGTCGATATTAAGACCTTCAAAACCATAATCCACAGGAGAATAGAAAGCTAAGACCCGGTGAGGTGATCGAAGAGAAGAAGGTAAAAGAAAAAACACGTTCAGAATATTTCGTGAATGCTGTCCGTTATATTGCCGTGATGAAAAATTTAACTGTAACGATAAAAACAAAGACGCTGCCTAATCACGTAGAATTGAAAGTTTGTTTGTGGTTGAAACTACAAATGATTTTCTTTGTGATTATTCGGCGCTCAAAAATTAATATGCGGTTAAAGACGCACCAGCTATATTGCACATTATATGTGAAGTACGCGAGCACCAGATAAAATTCACCGCTTGTTAGCACGATTCGCACACAGTAACGGACACCTTAGTTATTTTGTTTCTGAGCACAGGTTTACAGCAGTTATTAACTCGAGCACATTGCGTGTTTGAGCTTAAATATGAAAGATCAGAACGGAGACTAACGGCTATTAACCTCTGATAATTGTTGCACATGATGTATTGTAGGGATATGCACCATATAATTACTTGTAGGCTGTATTAGGCGCCCCAGGTTCGGCAGCGGAGATGTTAGGTGGCATTGAATTTGTCTAGGGGATATGATCAGTGTTTTTTAACAACTGCAGGTCACCAAATTACGTCCTGGAGAAGTTTTAGACGACAAAAAGGTGAGATCAATCGGATCTGGTTTTAGGTGACGCTGCTCGCTTTTGCAAAGCATTTTTGATTATTTTTTTTTTCTCTTATTATATTACCGTTTAAAAATATTCCAAATGACGTACTGACAACAACTTCTGTGACATTGTATAATGTATAATATTATCCATAATGTGTGTATAATTTTGTTAAAAAAATATCTACACACACTTTTGAACACCCTAATAGGTTATATACACTTCATTCATTACCTCCAGACACAACATAATCAAATTTTATGGATAAAATACCCTTCCCTCTAGTACCTTTACTTCTGCATAAATTTAAAATCTATGGAAAATATTATAGAACAAATTATTTTTCCAAAAATCTATCGCAATCTTAGTTCCATTAGAGGTTTAGCCGCTTCGCCGACCAGCGGGGATATTCTAAAGCGCTGCTGGTGCATTAACTTTTTGCTACTTTTTATACTGACATTGGCAATTATTTTAAAAGTTAATATTTTTAATATTTATTTAATACTAAAATTAATCTCTCATTGACAACGCTTAATAGTTTTAGAATGGCTTAAAAGTTTCCTTTATAAAATTTAAAAAGCTTAATAAGCTTTTTTAGCTTTTTTAGAATTAATATTGAATTTTAGTTTTAATTTTCCACTAACTGACCTATTTTTAATATTATTTTTTTACACATTTGTTGCACTATCACACACTACACTAAATTTGATAACTTATGTCAAATTATATTTGGTTTAAGTTATGAAAATGTTAAATACTTCTATAGAATTTTTTTTTTAAATATATCTATAAAATGTTTTAAAATATTTTTTTATATATTCAAATGTAATTTAACATTTTCTTTTAATAACAAACAATTTACACGATTTTTTTTTATTTCAATTGCGTAATGAAGAACACTACATTAATTATTTTAATGCTCTAAAATGAACATGACACACTTTTCGAAATTTTTTTTTTTATTTTATGCACAAATATTAACAGAGAATGTCTAACTAAACCTTTTATTTTTTTCCCCCAAAAAAGAAACGAAGCAGACCGGGTGAACTTGCGGAAGAGGTATTATATGTGTGGAAAAATATATGTTTAGATACTATATGTCATAGAGAAAAAAAAATCTAGATACGTGGCTAACATTAGATCTTTTCAACGTGATTAATTTTACATGTTTTTTCGTAAATAATCAATATGTCCTCATGTTGGGACTTTTTGGACTTTAACGAATCAAATAGAATATTATGATTGGCTTCGTGTATTATTTTTCTGCTATTAAATTTGTATTCTTATGGGAGAAGTGAAAAAGAAGAAAATCTTCAATATTCTTTATTATTAAAATGCAACTAATACTATGTCACTACTAACCCCTTTTAGAATAAATTTAAAAAAATATATCTCAATATTTTGAAAATGCACGTTTTAAAAGCGAAACAGATAAAATGTTTTAATCGATAAGTATGTACCTAATCAAAACATAATTGTCTTCACGTTTTAACATGACTAAAGTTATCCTATCTAAGGATTTAGAAATGCTGGGTGATTTTGAAATTTGTAACCTTCATTCCAAAGTATGATGCATTTTCAAACATTCCTTAAGTGTACTAATAACTGTGATTGATAATAACGTTTTTAGAATTTATGAAAATGTTGTAAATAATAGAGTGAGAAGTAAATTGACAATAATAGAAGCTTAATTTTAAGATGCCACAAAACTAGTAGAATGCGTGGAAGTAATTAGAATTGTTAGACGATGCCGCGTCTAATTATGCACTTATGACCGAGATACAAATCAAGTGTACCGAATATAGAAAGAGCTAAACAAAGATTCTAAAATTATCTAGCATTGAATTCAGTTTGGGAGCCAAAGTAAAGCGGATGACGCCAACATCCCAGTGTCTCATAAAGCATGTTGTTGTGTGACTGACAACAGAAGAACGAAGTAAAATAATTTATTTAAAAAACAGCAATAAATAAATTATAATATTAATATAAATGGAAAAGGTAACTCCCAGTCCTGTCATAGTCAGTTATGTCGACTAAACGATTAGAGAAATATCTTTGATAAGACCAAGCTTGTTAGGACCCCTAGGGCTAAACGTTTCAAAACCAAAAGTAATGAAAGAGTAAGAAATGTTTATGTTTTTATATTTATTAATCTTTCGTTCCTGTGCATTCCCTGCCACGGCACCAGCAGCTTTAGCTATGTACTGAGAAGATTGGGTGGAGGCAGTGTCTTTACATATGGGGTGTCCCACACTAACGGCCTACCCATGTTACAAGGAATCAACGACGTCATGTCTGTTATAAGTTAAATAATTATAACACTACATGTACAAATAAAAGAAAACGGGTGAACTGCTACAATTTTTTTTAAGTTTTATTGGAAAAAAAATCCAAAAGAAATAAAGATTTTTTTTTAACTTCATTAAGCATTAACTGCAACTCTTCTTGTTTGAAGAGTTCACTGTTCACTGTTGTGAAGGTCTCTTCTACTTACTGTTTCAAGTTTGATAATATGATCATTTCTTTTCAAAAGACTGTGAGGGAGTTGTATGAACAGAAATTATGTTCTAAACGCTTGTGTTATTGATTAAATCGAAGTAACTTGATGTTGAAGATCATTCAGTAGACGCACCTGTTATGTGAAAGCATATATGACGTTAGTCAATTTAATTATTCAAACTAACTGTGCATGACTGAGCCAGCATAGTGATGCACTTTTATGATTGATTGTTATTCTTATAAATATGACTGTAGGAATTAGGCCAAGAACTAAGTTTGATCTTGAAATGTTCTCACCCTTATTTACGCGTTGTTGCCAGCCCGCTTGAATTATTGCTTCTAGACGATATTGTTGAGAAGATTAACGTTGTGACGGCTGTTAGGACGTTGATCTGTACGATAAAACATATAAATATAAATATCATAATAGGAAAGCTTGAAGGTCGAGCCAAGAAGAATTAATAAAGAGTGCCTGCAAATCAGAATAATTAAAAAACAGATTTATATTTTGACAAGCATATATGAAGGTTTTGTTGCAGTCTTTTTTCCAACAAATAATAAACAAAATTACGTAAAATCTGAGACATATTAGAGATGCTGATAAATGTTTTGTCAAAACTTACAATCAAAGTTTTCAAACCTAACTCCATGTGTTTATAAGACTAAAGTTAACGAGTATATTAAGGATAACAATCAGAAACTAGGCAGTGGTTTAACTTTAGATGAAATTTAAAGCGAGAAAACAGCTGAATAACAGAAAAATTAAATCAAGGTCTAAGACGTAGGTACATATATTTTCAATTGATTGACAGATCTTACCGCAAATTACACGCGTGGGCCGGCACGCGGCTATCTTACAAGTGGTTAAACACAATACACAATATGTAACTGTTGGCATTAGTACATAAATAATATTATTGGCATTTAATCAAACGTCAACAGGTGTTTAGTTGACAGCATCGCTAAAAACCCGTCAGTTTTACAGTCGAAGGAAAACTTTCCCGAGATCATTTTGATTCTAAATCGGACAATATAATTTTGATTGCGGAAGTAATTTATCCTCCCAAAACGAGGTTACATTTACAACCTCCAGTGAATTATTAATATGAATAATCATAGTGCAATTGAACACTTGCCAAGAGAACACCTATCTGTAACTCCAGAAGATAAAATTGGATGGTAATAAATTAGCGATTCCGTATCGAGATGATATACAAATCTGTCAGTGATTGAGTTTAAAATTTGTCGCCCCGAAAACAATGTCGGTATCAGAACCACATAATCCACTGCCAGCTATGACGAACATTCTAACAATGTACATAAATATAATACTGCCAATCAATCACTTGATGTTGCGCAACCCTCAATCTTATTTAATTTATGAATCGAGACAACTGCACCGGTTTCAAGTTTGTCTTTTTTAAGATGCGTAATAATTGGCCGCCACCGCGCAATGATCGCTCTTGATGTCAATAATGTTTAACTGTATATTAGGCGTGACGATTTAACCGTAGCCAAGGATACACTTTGGCCCATTGGTGCCGATAGAGAAATCGGGGTTATGTATTTCGACGTTACAGGTGTGGAGGCATTGATAGATCGTTACAGCTGGACTCCGTGCGGTAAGGCTTCCTGGACATACAGTGGCGACAACCAGTTAACATATAAATTAACAATGACAGTCAAGAACACGGCAATGCTCACCTTAATCTGATAATTAATTAATATGGTCTGTGATTTGTGTAGCAGCACAAAATAGATGCCCGCGCCCCCCCTACCCCACTCTGAAGCAACGCAGCCATCTCTGCGCGACCCCTTGCTTCAGTCTTTTGACATACGCGCCCTTTTTTACATGACACGATACCTGAACGAACTTCCCCAAACGAAATAGTTCTAACGACCAACCCTATATTTTTTTCAAATCCGGTTGTAACACATTATTATTTAAGTTAAAAATATAAGACAAATAAAATGGATGTGCCAGAAAGTCCAAAGAAGAGTATTGGAAGACTGATTATAAATTTAACAAGTGCGGTCCACTATATAGATTTTATTGTGTAAAAAAAAAAGAAATGTACCTGTGATATTAATTAATTTTATAAACTTCAAACGAGTTTTTTTTTTACTAGTATTGTGGCAACTTAGTTTTTTGTGCTAACAATGGCTGCGGTGGCGAAAAAATCGCTCGCCGTACCCAAAACTGATTCAGGGGTAAGTACAACTAATTTTAAAACTTATGATATTTTAGTTTAAGGCTTTAATTATATTCAGTTATCATTATTCGTCAAAGGCAATCGCGTGAATGAAATTATTTACTGCAATATATTGTGTAACAGATGTTTTTGAACATATCAATGAAATGAAAAAAATATTTAATACGAGAATTGAAATAGAAAAATATTTCATTGTTATGTCTAAGATAATTAAAGTAATTATTTAAAATATTAATTAATGTTATGGATTTGAAAAATCCCTGAAATAAATTAATTTTAAATTGGTCTCGATAATATTAATTTATAATTATCAAATAATTATAAATTGTTTATATATTTAGAAGTCATAACCGATCAAAATTAATGTTATTAATAGTTATAATATAATTATACACAATATCATGTATATATTAATTATATAATTATTCAAAACAAAATTCCATTAGTTAATTATGTAAAGATTTATTAAAAAATACAAATTTAATTAATTTAAAACTCCAATAGTGTAAATTATACTGTAAATTATATTTATTATACCCACGGGTAACCTATTTTAAAAATAAATTAATAAATATATATTTTTATAATATTATGTTATATAATGTTATATTTCAAACTAGCGACCCGCTCCCGGCTTCGTCCGCGTCCGATCGCTACCAAACTTCACAGGATTACTCGCTGGACTAATCTGAAGATTGTCTGAAAGTTTCATCTAAATCGGTTCAGCGGTTTTGGAGTCCATACACACACCTCGCCTTTTTTAATTATATAAGAAGAAGAAGATTATAATATAAAATTATATTATATTTCAAATGAAAACAGGTTGCTAATAATTCACAGTCGCACCTGTTGAAGCTCGTCCAAATCGGACTCAATAAAATTATTGTACGTTAACTAATTAGATAGATGGTTTCATATATTTATTGCAAATTTGTGGAATCAATTACCACGCTATACGTCTTGACCAGTGTGACCCAGAAAATGCACTTGCTAGCATTTCGTTTCAATTAACACGACTTGCTGAAAATATTCAATATATTTATTATATTTATCTTGACAGCCAAAATTATATTTCATAGAACATCAAAGGAATGAACCGAGATTTAAAGAAATCATAAGGTTTTTACTCTTAAGGTATTTTTAAGATCTCGTTTTCTTACGACAAATCTGTTCCACAAAAGAAAAGAGACCTAAAAACGTGCTTTTTCTCATGGAAAATTATTATTATATTTTTTGAAATGTAAAATTTTATTTTGAATAATATACTTACAGAAATTATATACAAAATAATAACATTAAATTAAAACAGCAGTAGTTTTTGAAAAGTAGTGTTTATATTAGATGGGGACCTGATCCCTATATAATAGTTATCAGAATTTCATTCATCAAATTCATCATAAATAAATTCAATTTTTAAGATATAAAAATTATAAATAAAATATAGTAAAAATTTTGAAGACTTATTACGATTTTTGACAAGGTGCCTTCTCTACCACTTATTGCTTCAAAGACTATATTTTCCGGAATCGTCCTTAGTACCTTCCAGTACGATTCCGGAACTATACTTTCATTGTTTTCATTTAATGGCATTCATATAAGACAGTTTTTTAATAAACAAATAGTACGAAACCTTAAAATAACTTCTTAGCCGCAGTATCTCTTATAATATCTATAGTTGCTCCATATATTTATCAAAAAGTCCAGATCTTCATTGTCAGGCCATTTGGCTAGCTTCTCTGTTGTACGGCATCTGTCATAACACAAATGCATTTAAATATATTTTAACTACATATTATATATATATGTATATATTATATTATATTATATTTGTACTTGAATTTATTTGTTGTTACGGATCGCCTTTGACGTAATGAAACTGTGAATGCAACGCATCTTTGTACGAGTATGTAATAGGTTCCATGCATATGTATTGTATTTCAGGTTGATGTGAAAAAATATTTAATTTTGTTACAAAATTGTTCTACGGACTGTGGACATTTCAAGCGTTTATTGATTTGCTGACAAATATGTAAAAAAAATACGTGTGTATTTTTTGAATCGTCAGGAAGTAACAGTGTCGCGAGTTCAATGGCTTTTTCCATCTCAAAAATGCGCTTAAAGAAATTTTCACTTCAATAATTGAAGAACAAATAGCAAAGTTATATTTTATTTTCAATTCATTAGTTACTATTAGTAGTAAAGAGTACTAATAGCAGACAGAGTTTCGATCTAAAAAGTATTTCAAAGAGATTGAATAAATTTAGGTATTATAAATTTACT
This sequence comes from Synanthedon formicaeformis, assembly GCA_945859745.1. Lineage (NCBI taxonomy): Eukaryota > Metazoa > Arthropoda > Insecta > Lepidoptera > Sesiidae > Synanthedon > Synanthedon formicaeformis. The sequence goes on from OX243977.1 coordinate 3,774,567, forward strand.
CTCATGTGTCTAGATTCAACCGACAATTCGTTATTGCCTAGGTAACTTTTATTGGATGAGTCAGTTATTAAATATTTAGTGATAATTACCTGTTTGCTCTTTTATATATTCTTGATATGATTAGTTATTTATATTTTACTACTAGAATTTTCAAGTAACGAATAAGTAATGTGACGTGCCACAGTTATGCTTCAAATTTCGTAAAATTACCATAAAAAACTTAGATATATATTTACTTTGTATTAATTAATCAACTTAAGACAAAAACACATGCATGTAAACTATTATTGCTTAAAGAATATTATTGCATATATTGTCTTTGATTTATTTTTTCATTTAAATGAACCACCAATAGAGTGACATTTGAAAAATATTCAGAAATTTCAACTTTTCATGCACAATTTTTTTTTTCAGTTTCATTACAGATTTTAAGTTCATTCTTACCTTGGTAATCCTTAATAGTTTGAAGATGAGTGTATTTTCCAAATGTCATTCATATAAATATTTTAAGTTTGACAGTTCTAAATTATTCAACGTATAATTTGAATTAATATTAACAGTTTTTTCAGCTGTTAATTTTAGGTTTGTTTTCGTCGTTTGCAGTGTTTCCTAACCTAGATAAACGCTAAAAATAGATTAACTGTCAGAGAATAGGTACTTCTTTATATGAAATCATAACATCAATTAAAGATTCTCACGAATTTAGTGTCTAATTTAATTTTAATAAATAAGATAATAATTTAATCTTAAAAACTGCTCAAAATCTATTTTGAAATTTAAATAAACTATAAATATAACAATATATTAACACACGGACAAACTATAAATATAGTTCGCAAGTTTTTATTAAGTTATTTAGAAAAATGTTAAAATTGAGATTTTTTCTCTGGTTTTTTTTACATGTTAATTTAATAATTAGGAAGCACTGCTTAAATAGCAATAATAATTTTTGTAAATTTTATATAATTTGAAAATACTGATTTAATTTTAATTTCTAACTTTTATGTTCCAAATGAATATTAATTAATTTGCTTAACTTTGAAAACCTTTAAAAAAAACTAAGTTTTTTCTTGTTTATGTTGTTCTGACATAATCCTTTGTAATGTAGCGAAGGAAATCTGGTGATGCTAGAAGACCTTCCATCCAAGATCTGGAGGATCTCATCAACAAACCATCCATTCCTTTGAAACCGTGCGGCAATGATGGACCACCGGTTATTGTGGACGTCCAAGAAAGCTACTCAGCAGTTGAAGGTCACATTTCTCTACTATATCTTTACTAGATCTACTTTATTTTATGTCTACTAGTACATATGAGTACATACTCGATGGCTGCATGTCTGTATATCGCTGCTTAAAAACTAAAGGGCCATAAACCAAAAAATAAAAATAAAAATATTCCAAAAATACAATCACAAACCTTCATGTTGTATGTTGCAAAAAGACTTATGGTTGTTTTATTCAATATTTAGTATATTTTGATATATTTTTTTATATTCAAAAGTAACTTGCTTATATCAAATGCTTATATCTCCTCTAATATTCAGTTTATTATAAAATTGCTTAAAACATTTAATGCTACTTAAAAATATGCTTCTAACGATGTATAATATGCATATATCTAATAAGAAAAAAATAGACAAAAATAATTTAATGTTTTTTCGGTTAGCTGTCAGGTAAAAAGTTTAATTTTAATTTGTGATCCTTTAGTTTTTAAACAGCAATAATATATTAAAATTTCGTGTCATTTTGTTTGACGCCAATGAACTCTTAAGCTACAGAGCCGATTTTGATAAAACTTCGTAACTATGTGTAATTTGGTCCAACTTAAAAGAAGTCGGGAGCGTGTAGCTAGTATAAATATATAATGTCGCATTTTTTGAATCATTTTCTATTATGAGTGCTGAAGTTCACACCAGGCGATGATTCACGCCTCGTTCGTCAACATTGTTAACGGTCACATTATTAACATATATTATACACCTTGCCAAATTGATTTAGTTCTAACTAACTATATACACTTACATATACAGTAGACGTGGTTTGCATACGTTTTTTTTTATTTTTAAGGCTGACAGTCCACTTGATGGTAGGTGGCTACCGTCGCCACAAGCAACGCCATAGAAGGATTAAGGCTCTGGCATCCCTTACTCACTCACCGAAACACAACAGCACATTACTGTTCTCGTTTTAAAACTATTTGGCATATTTTTCAATAGATTCAACCGCCTACCTCACGGTCCAAGTGGAGGGCAATCCTGCACCAACATTCAAGTTCTACAAGGGAGTTACGGAGATCATCGAAGGAGGCCGTTTCAAGTTTATCACAGATGGCAACACTGGCTTCATCACGCTCTGCATGAAGAAAGTTAAGCCCAACGATGAGGGCAAATACAAAGTTGTGGTCAGCAATATACACGGAGAGGACTCAGCGGAAATGCAACTTTATGTGTCCGGTGAGTGAATTCAATCTATACTAGTATTATAAAGAGGTAAAGGCAAGTAAAACGGATCGGAATTGTAAATTATAATTATTTTTTAAAAAAATCGAAAATATTATTTGAATTACTTGAATATAAATGTATAAATGTAATTATTCCAAAGTGAGTAAGGCCAGACTTGACATTTTTAGTCGGGAATATTTAAAAGAAAGGGCTTTACAAAATCATTTATTTTTTATGAAAAATAGTTTTTCCTAGGAAAAATAGATAGTTATTTGAGGCAAAATAGACTCGACAGTTTTGAAAATTTACAATTTTTGTTGCACAAGTTTAGATTGCAAAATTTATAAAGATAAAATCAGAGTCACAAGCAAAACCTAGTTGAGGGTAAATGCTAAATAACCCAAATATTTTAATCGACAGACTCCAGTGGCATGGACTTCCGAGCTATGCTCAAGAAGAGGAAATACGCCAAATGGGGTGAAAATAAGGGTGATCCCGACTGGGGTGACCTGAAGGAAACCGAAAAGCCTATACCACCTCTCAAGAAGGTCGAAAAGGTAATGTCGATCATCATTTATTTTATTGGTAATAACATAGGCCGTGAAATTCGTAAGCCGTTAGAGCTTACGACAATTATTTTAGTGACCATTTCGCCAGAGCCATACGACACATTCATCTAATTGTATAATGTTTATTTTTGAGCCACTGTTGCTTTCTCTAAAAAAAATTACGAGTCAAGGCTCTAGAGGGCACGACAACTACAAAACCAAGCGGTTAAAGGGCTAAGTATGATTCCTACCCCCTCTATGATGAATCTTTTCATTTGATTGCGTAACGAAAACAGTACTTTTTGAAGTGAAACTTCTATACGAGTATAGACGGGGGTATAACTTCTATATTAGGCGACGGTTACACGTACGGTATTTACTGTGATCCGTCAATAAATAATTATGTATCGTGGTACGTATTAATTGAACGTTGTAGTCTTAGCGTATTGATGATGTCAATATTTTTTCTATGGATTTCTAGATTTTTTAACATCCAACAATAAATACTGAACTGATGGATCACAGTACATGGATCACACCTTCGCTTCAGGATTTTTTCTGTCCCGAAAAAGCGTTACGGCCGCTTGGAGGGGGTAGACGATATATCGCGTTGTGAGAGGCGGCAGTTTCCACTTTTCCGTTAAAGTTTCACTTCTACTATGTGTCCCAGCACACATTTTTTTTTTAAATTAACCATAGGTTCTTCTGTAGCTTCCTGTCAAACATCGTATGCATCCTCTCATTTGATCTTTAGGGGTTAGAGACCGGCTATTTCGAAGAAGACGGCTTCATTGTGGTTGTGTCCGAAGGGGTTGAAATAGTTAGATTTCCAGCCGAGAACCGCAGAAACTCCTCAAACTGGTCCTGGTTTAAGGTCTTCAGTTATTTAAATAGTTCGCATTTTCATTCCATTCCAAATGTACCTACCAATTACACATCTACATTCATTGCATTAAGTAATTTCAGCAGATTTAGATACAATTTTAGGTATATTCAATTTAAAGAAAGGTTTTTGAACGAGTAAATCAATAAAATTATTCGAAAACACTCAACTTTTTTTAAATATTTAAGTATTTTAAATTGTCTCTCTGTAATTAAGCGTTAAGAAAGCCTTGTTTTAAAGAAGAGTTTTGCATACTAAGGTTCCTTAGAAAAGACTGCAGTCTATAATAATTCGATTAAAACCTAATTCAGAGATTATAGAGATAGATAGAGTATCTGCATATTCTAGAGGCACCATGTAGGTAAATCTAAAAATAGGTACTATATGCATACATAGGTGCATAGATTTTGTTTGATAATTGAAAGTCAAATTCTGACAATTTTTTGTCAAACTGAGAGTTGGAAATATCGTAATAAATAATTATTTATTCGAATCCAGCAATAAACGAATGCCTATAATAAATATTACTTAATTTCCTAATCAATTGTTGATCATAAGTAAAGATATTACGGAAATAAAGTATTTGAAGGGAAAAATCGGATTTTTATCAGTGAAACCTAGGAGCAAGAATCAACATTAATAAGTAATAATGGAATGGTACAAAAAACTGCGTAATTTCTTCAATGTTAGTTTTCTTTAAGTTTTTCATTGATAAGTCCAGTAATAAATAAGCAATTAAACTTTTAACTACTGAAAAGACCGTCACAAACGTAGCTATACTTAATATAAATTACGGTATACGCTGGTGACGTCATAGAAATATATTTTACTAGGTGCTTTGCCCGCGTAACTTTGTAAATTATATACTAAAACCTTCCTCGAGAACCACTCTATCCATTGGTGAAAACAGCATGAAAATCAGTGCAGTAGTTTTTGAGTTTGTCGCGAACAGACAGCCAGAAAGACGTCTGTCTGTTGTCTGTACGAGTATATCGTAATATACTCGTACCTTGCTATAACATATTTATATATATTATAGCTACGTGTGTGACGGGAATATACTTAAATATTTACACTTTTTCATTTAATTAATATCTTCATGATCAAATCACAATACCACGTCGGCACTGTTGGGACCTAATCAAAGTTGGTACTTACTTAGTACTTATTGAGTCTGTTATTTTGAAACTTTATTAAATTTAAACGTAAAAGCCGGCCATATACTAAAAAAACTACATTAAGAACAAATCAAGAATATGAGTAAAAACAATAAACTATGGCAATATTTTATTGGTTTTCTTAAATGATTCTAAAATTTCCGTTTTAGAATAATTACAATACAATAATAAGTCTAAACTACCTTAATTAATTTCTTTGCAAATCTTCAATAATAAAATGTTTATATTATCTGTACCTAATTAAAAAGTCTTTTCATGGTATTTTCTGCTAATATTCGTTTAACTTACTAGGACTTTCGTTTACTTATATTTAGTTTTTTTTAGATATAAACTTTTTTGTTTTTGCAATTAGTTCTCAAATGTAATAAGAGAAGTAATATTTTATCCTATCTTAATGAACAACAGCATTTAGTATGATGCTTGCTTGCTTGATTTCATTGATTTTATAATCATTAGGTATACTCTTCTCTGAGTGCAAAATTCATCGCTTTCTCTAATAAGAATAATAATTGAGGTTTATCACCACTTATCATAAATATACGACCTGATTTCTTACCAACTTTGATTAGTTCCATATCGAGATTTAAATTCCCTATTTTAGCTTTAGAATCAATCCGCTTTCTAACTCTTGGCTTTGGACCATTATATCACAATCCAAAATGATTACCGCAAAGGTAACATTATTCAGTAACATTTGTTGTGGGTTCTAGGATATTTTCGAAATAAGGAGACGTATGTCTCTACGTGAAATGATACCTGATTGGCCCACTTTGATGGAGGCTGTCAAAATAAAGGTTTGATAAACAAGGAGAAATAAAAGACACGTAAAACGTGAAACATTTTCTATTCTTTTGGAATTTTTGGAATGGAGTATCAGTGACGAATGTAAAAACGTTTTAATTTTATTGAAATAACATTAGTTATTCCCCGTGAATCGCTAATGTTCCTGGCCGCCATTTTGTTGACGTAATCTCGGACACACTCAGCAACGTTAGCAACACTGGCCACTGGTTTTTAGTTGCGAATGACGTCACATATATGTTATTGTGACAACGATTTTGAGCATTTAGCCTATTTGCGGAGCTTTTATACTAGTTAACTATCGAATTAATTTTAAACTAGTTTAAAATCGAAATGTCAGATGAAACGATTATAAAATTATAAAATAAAATTTAAAATTTTATATAGGTATGACTGAATAAATTGCGTTTTTAGATGATTCCGAATAAATCAGGCGAATAATAATTTTAATTTTGATATTCATGATAGCTTAATATTTAAGTTAATATTGTTACTAACCATTATGGATCTGTGTAATCCGAAAATAAATAAATAATAATAATTATTATTATTATTAATCAATATATTTGATTTAATGCTCATGGAACCTCCAAAAGGATAGAATTTGTTCATATAAATAGACTAAATCATGTTATAAAAAACAAATAAACTAAGTCCTCTAAAGTTAACTGTATCAACAAAATATAATCAGTAAAATATTTATGTATTTTATAAAATAAGCATTAGAATATCTTGTATTATAACTAATTACTTGTTAAAAATTTCGAGTCTCTTTTTAAAATATTTTCAGCAGTTGATGAAGTTAACTTATGAGCGATTTAAAAGTAAGGCATAAAATCCCCTATTTAAAATAACTGGCACAAAGTTTGGTATCACCACTTCACGTTTTTGTTACTCAAAATTCCAGGAATGAAAATGGAATGAATGATATTATTTAGTCAACTGTAGGTTTCGATTTTGACGACGGAATGAGGGCTTCTGTCACGTCATTACTGTTTTCTTTATCACGAACATCATCATTATTAATTACAGCTGATGCATCCGGTGTTTGCAGACCTTTTTTCAAACGTAGTTTCACGGTTATTTCTTTTTTTTTTTAAGAATTCAAGGCTTGGTTACGCGTTTGCCAACCCTAGTAATGTTAGCATTTTTACAATGATCAAAAAGTTTCAAGACAAATATGTATTATATTTTTATAAAATATCTCTAGTTGTTAAGGTTAACTTCTAAACAGTATCTCATTACTTTAATTTTGAACTAAATTACTGACGCAACTATAATGCTTGTTTTAACTTTCTTTCAACTTACGTAACCAAGACTTGATTGGAATAGATCAAAATAAATGTGTGGATATGTGGCATTTTCTACAATTTTTTAGGAGGTACAGATTTAATTTTAAGTCCCTGTGTAATGAATAAAATGCTATCCAAATTTTACATACGTTTAGACATTAAGTTATATTAAATATATACATGATTAAAATTAAGCGTCTGAAGTGTCTAAACCGATTTAGCGCTTGTAGCTTTATACCTGTACGGAGTTCGTCAGGCCTGTTAATTTTTTAGTGACCACACGGCGATTTGTTCAGTGAACCGGTTCACTGAAAATTTCTTCCAAAAAAAGTTAATCTAGCTGATAAAAACCATCTCTCATAAATCTTGACGTTGAATGAGCTTGCAATCATGACGGCTCATTGAAAATGTCGTCCAAAAATTAGTCTGATATGGAAAAGAATATTGTGTAAAATATTGTGGTGTTTCCAGCGCTGCTTTGAAACACTGGATTGAAATACTGGATCAATTTAAATCAAACCTTAGTGAGAATTTGCAGATCCAGATATTCTTTTAGGTTTATAGGATAAAAAAAGGTTTTTAAGTTTGAAATTTCCTACATAGTTGAAACAATTGAATTTGAAACTAAAATTCTAAATATAAATCTAATTTTTATATGTTACGGATGACGATAGCCATACAAACTTATAAACGAGTGGAGTGTCTGTTAGAAAACAAATATTGGAGAGTTCACTAAGGATGGATGGATATTTTATAGAGAATTCAAAATCGAAGACCGTCACTGGCAGAACTGATCCCAGATTGGCCCGTGCTGCACTCGTTCAAAAGAAACGAGGTTTGAAGTCGAAACTATCGATAAATCGACACAACGCATCTTGTATTGTTACACCAAGTCAAATGTGTCGCACAAAAAATGTATCATCCACACTTTTCTCGTCTTACCAGTAACATCTTTGCACTAATATAAAGATTCCAATTGTATGTAAATTTTCATTCAACAGCTTGACTATTTACTCTCAATTCACAAAGGTTGTTGTTTCGCATCTATATGATTTCTTTTTTCAATGTCTTCTTATCCTGGGTCATCTGAAGTTATATTATTGCAAAGAAACCACTTTATTACTACTGGTTCATGGAAAATCAAGAACGCAGCGCCAGTATCACTCTGTCCATGAGTAGCACCGCTATAGGACACCGTCCTGTCTCTCTTCTGTACAATTACTCTTCTGTGCACTCTTTCGTCAATATTATTAGAAGCACAAAGCACCAAAGATGTTCAATTATATGCACAGTGATATCGATGTTTAGGTTTTGTGTAAGTACTTTTAAAAAATGATGAATTTAAAAATATATATATATATATATATTGATGCATACATTGAGTACAGTAAATTCATCGTTTTTTCTAGTGTTATATTCAATTATGCAATCATGGAAACGATGGCCACTTATGCACATCAAAATATTTTATATCGAAAATTGTACAAAAGCATGGAGTTATTTATTGGAATGATGTTGACCATCACAATATATGGCTGACAATTCTAACGCCTCAGTTATTCCAAAGATTGTTTTATTTCACTATTCATGCATCGAAGAAGAAATGGAGTCAATGAGTTTAGTGGGCAGCACTTTAAGCATTTTGGAGCACTTTTTACTGCACCTTGTTCAGTGAAGTCACAGAATGCAAGTTAATTAGTTAAACTTTGATTTCAGAAACAAGAGTCGTTCTTGAAACCCCTCGTAGATCAATTCGCGAAGGAAGGCAAAGATAAGAAGGTGGTATTCGAAGCTATCTTCACAAAAACTAATGCCAAGCCAAAGTGGTTCTTCCGCAAGGATGTAAGTTATATAATATTTATAAGTACCACATATTGTTTATTTTATAGTTGCGGATGACGTCACGTAGATGTTAGTGACAAGATTACTGCGCTTTAGTAATTTGCTGGAATTATACCTACTGATTCTGTCTTTTTTTATATTTCCATTTCATTAGTTTCTTTAAAATTATTCTCTCTTATAATAATATTTTTAAAATACAGGAACTATTCGCCGGCTCTAAATACAAGATGACAAACGAACAAGATTCTTACAAACTCATCATCATGAACCCCAAAGTAGAGGACACCGGCAAAATTAGTGTCGATATTAGCGGCATCAGCTGCACTGCATTCTTACAAGTTGAAGAACCAGATCCAACTTACACCTTCACTAAACAGCTCAAGAAAACTATTAGTGGTTATACTAAGCACGAGACAGTACTTGAATGCACCGTCTCTAACAGCCTTGCCATTGTATCCTGGTGGAAAGAAGACACGAAACTAGAAGAGGGAGATGACTTCCAGATCTCTAAAGATCTTTCTGGTGTCTGCAGACTCGTAATTAAGAGTTCGAAATTGGAAGATGCCGGTAAATATTCTTGCAGAATTGAAAAACAACCAGACAAAACAGAGACTGATGTTAAGATTGTCGGTGAGTAAAATATTTTAGTCAATGATAAAATAAAGATATGTTACTTTTGCGATTGGAAGTTTATTAATTGTATGATTTGTTTTAGAATACCCATATAAATTCACAAAGGTACTTAAATCACAACAAGCTATTGAAAAAGATACCATCACACTACTTTGTGAGCTTGACGATGCTGGTGGTGACGTAAAATGGTAAGTCACAGATTGGTGAAATTTAATTTAAATTGATGTTATTTTGTAAGTATATTCATGTAACGTTATAAAAGATGGTTAACATTATTAATTTGGTTAAGTAAACAAGTCATAAAAGGTAATTAACAAAATCTAATTGAGAAGTTATGAACATTTTCTTAAAACAATTAAAAATTATTTATAAGGTTCAAATTTGATATTAAAAAATATGATTTAACATGTCACTAAAAAGCGGTAGTTATAATAATATTGGTTTCCAATGATTTTAGGTTTAAGAATGACGAACCAGTAAAGGCAGATAAACGCATCTCTATTGTAAAGGAAGGACGTAAACGAAAAATTGTTATCAAGGATGCAAAAGTCACAGATGCTGGTAATTTCAAGTGCGTGAGCAACGCTGACGAAACTGCTTGCGAGTTGATTGTCAATTGTAAGTAAATATTTGTAAAATAAATGCAAATTAATGTTACAGAAGTGGTTCTTAATAAATCGTTGGTTAATGACAATGTTGCTAGAAACTGATATTTCAGGAGAAACACATTGGGAAATAAATTTTGTAATATATTATGTATTTAATTGTATTTTTGTTTTAATAACAGACTCGAATCGTTTCAACAAGAAGTTGAAAGATACCGAAGGAATTGAAAGGGAAAAGGTTGTGCTTGAAGTTGAATTACAAGACCAGACTGCTGAAGCAGTGTGGTCTTTCAACGGTGAACCTATTGTACCTAGTGAGAGGTAACTAATCTTTTAATGTATTGTGTTTTGTAGTAAAAAAGACAAAATGGTAATAGATTCTCTGTCTACTTCTGGGAATATTGCGAGTTACCTAAGACGCCAAAATGCGTATTATAGCGTCTTTATCTAATCAATCAAATTTGGTTTATATATTTTTTTTATATAAAATAAAAAACTTACAAAATTTTTTAAAATAATAATACGATAAATTTTATGCTAGGGTTGAGATCAAAAATCTTGGAGGTGGAAAACATCAACTTATTTTCAACAAGTTGGAAATGGAAGATGATGGCGAGATTCTCTGTGAATCCGGAAAATTGAGCTCATCTTGCAAACTCACTGTCAAGAAAGGAGAGTCAAAACCTTCGATCGATTGTCCTGGAGAATTCTATGGACCAGCTGGTCAGCCATTTGTCATTGAGGTGCCCTATAAAAGTAAGTACCTATACATACGTTTATTCATAATTGAATAATTAAACACTGTAATGTTTCGTAAATGTAATGTTTCGTAGATGTTTGTGTCATCTTATAATTGTGTTATTTTATTTTATAGTTTCTGGCACCCGCCAATCACCAATTGAGGCCAAACTGTTCAAAGACGGAAAAGCCCTTCCGGTCAAAGAAGTCGAAGCAGTGGTTGAACAAGAAAAAATCCTTTTCAAAATCAAGAAACCGACCAGAGAAGGATCTGGCAAATATCAAATTAAATTGTCAAATGCCCAGGGCGAGGATTCCAAGGATGTTACGATCACCATGCAGAGCGTGCCTACTCCTCCTCGGGATGTGGAAGTGGATGAAGTATTCCAAACATCGTGTGTGGTCTCCTGGAAATCTCCACAGGATGATGGTGGTTCCCCGATTTCTAAATATGTTATTGAGAGACAAGTAAGAAATTATTCACATCTTCATAAAGTAGTTATTTTTTTTACAGTGCAATAAATAATATTATCTTCTATCCATTTCAGGATCTATCCCTTAAAGCTGGTTGGGATAATGTTGGTGAAGTACCATACGGACAACCTACTAAATATAAGGTGGAAGATCTTGTTGCCAAAAAGACATACAAATTCAGAATCCGTGCTGTTAACAAAATCGGCTCCAGTGAGCCTGGTCTTTTCGCCAAGCCCGTCTTGGCTAAAGATCCTTGGGGTACGGTGATTTACTTAGTATTTATTGTAACATTGCTTCGTCTCTATTGTTCACAACTTATTTATAAAACTGTATTTATTTTACAGACGAACCATCCAAACCTAAGAATGTTGAGCTCACGGACTGGGACGCAGATCATGCTGACCTCAAATGGCAGAAACCTGATAACGATGGCGGTGCACCAATTACTGGCTACGTCATCGAATATAAAGTGATTGAACCAATTCTATTTTTCTGTTAATTTAATTCACTTAATAATCTTAATAATCCTGAGAAATATGACATTCTGTTAATTATATTAATGTTGGTAATCCAAACAGTTTACAAAACTAAATGGCTGAAAATGTTACAATTTTAGGAGAAGTTTGGCAAAGACTGGGTAAAAGGCAAGGAAGTTCCCGGTGATGCATTGTCCGCGACTCAAGACGGTCTAAAGGAAGGCTGCACTTACGAGTTCAGAGTCCGTGCCATTAACAAGGCTGGACCTGGCGAACCAAGCGATACCACTAAACCTATTGTCGCCAAGTGTAGATTCGGTGCGTATTTATTGAAACTTATGAGAATAGAAATTATTTTTCTTTCAATGACAATAATTAATTTGTTTTTTAATTCCGCAGTGAAACCATACATCAAGGGTGATGGTCTTCAGAGTATCATCATCAAAAAGGGCCAGGTCATCACGTATGATATTAAATACGGTGGTGAACCTGAACCTGAAGTTAAATGGATGAAGGGTGAAGAGGTAAGTTTACAATTAATCACTTTAATAAATTATTATGAGGTATCTCTGTTTCTGATCGACAAATTCGATTCAAATTTGATTCGACAAGTTACATATAAGTAGAAACTTTTAACACTCAGAAAAGTAATTTAATTAAGACTAGAAATTATCTATTGTTGGGTTATTTGATAACTGGACAAGACAGATATAAAATTGGGTTTTTGTAAGATAATAATAAAATCATGCCATTTGAGAATCAGAATATTCTCAAAGGGAAACAAAAAGAAACCAATATCACCGTCTCTGAAAACCTTTCTGAAGTATATTAGTCACTATCAGGTAAGGTCTAATTTTATTAATAAAGAAACACATTCACAAGAAGTTATTACTACACTTATGTCCTAAAATAATTTGTTTTAAGACATTCTTAATAATGACAAATTATTTATTTTTTTCCAATAAAGAAACGTGGCAAGCAGTACACGGAGAAGGTTAGATGGGTGATACTATATATGTTGTTGAATTTTTATGTTTTTAATACTCATTCAAAATTTACACAATGTTAATTTCACACATACTACATATGTGCCTAACAAAATTTAAAAAAAAAACACGAATTTTGCAGCTGATGATTATTTAAAAGTAGTAATATATAATTTATTGGATTATTTGATCAATTTTAACTGGAAATTAAAAATTGACATAAATGTTAATGTTATCAATAACATGATTGAGCAAATAATCCAATATCTTAACTCACATATACTCACACATGAAACAAATGTCGATTTACTCGACTTCTAAAATTGAAACCTAAATCGACGCCGGCTTTTAATGTTGTATTTTTGGCTTTAGATGTTGTGATAAAATAAAAGAAAAGTATATACGAAAAAAAATTAATAAAGATATACCAAATAACTTACAGTAAAGCTAATGCTAAGTACCTACCTAATGCTAATGAATTACTCTTTGCAGTTGTGGATTTGAAATTTAAGCACTAATTTGAAAACTGAAGTGCTTTCACAACTGCTTTGAATATTATTAGCACTACGAAACTGTTGTTCTTATACAGTTTACTTGAAAAGTTGATTTCATTGGAGCTTGAAGATACCATATTTACTATACTATAATAGCTTAAAATATTATAGAAACATTATATTGTCCGTTTTGACGATTCTGGTTGGAATATATGTATTGCTTCTGGATTGATATCGATCAAAACAGACTGAAAAGATGGAAATAATCCAACGAAATCAAAACGAGGTAACAGAGGGTACATTCGAAAGTGCCATTGACATGCTCATATTTTGACATACTATCGCTCTCTGGTCATCACCATGACGATTTCGACCAGAAAACATTTACACAATGTGATAACAAACACTCAATGTATTACAAACAAAACTGTCTAACTCGCACATAAAAGCAATAAATGTATCTATATAAAATTTTAACACTAACTCGATGTCATAACCCTATCTATTCCAAAGTATTGCGTCTCTATAATTTTTTTAATTACATGGTGATTTTGGTTAATGTTACCAATATTGTTATTTTCATCAAAATTCACATCACTAACATCACTCAGTCAGATGAGAATTAATTTCAATACCTGCATTATATTTTAGCCGAAACCGCTGTGCCAGTCCTTAGAAATGCGTGATTAGGCGGGGGGGAACAGCAAGAGCACACATGAGAGCGATACTGTCGTACAGATCTTAATATTTTAAATGGTCGACATGAAGTTTTCTGTCGACCATGAATTTTAATTAAGAATGGGTATAAAGCAAACAAAATTTGTAATTTCACCCGCGTGGCCCCTTGGACATGACAGTGACACAAAATACGTAGAACTACGCACAACATGCGACGGAAGATAGCGCATCTCGCTCAATAAAAATGTTATAAGTGTCAAAAGTATTAAATATTAGTTATTCGTAAACTACAATGTCAAATGAAAAACTGTTACATACAGCCTTAGATAATATGTGAAGTGAAATTACTGATACACTTTTAGCTTTGTAATGTGTGTCATTTTGAAAATAAAACTAAAATCGATGGAAATGAGTGCTCACTTGGTGATTTTTTTCTATCGAGAAAATTTCATTATAATTATTATGTTTTCTGTTACAGACGTCACTTTCATTTATAATGTATTTATCTATTTAAAAAAATTAATTAAATTAGACTTTGTTTACTTAGATAAAACTCAAATCTAGGATTGGCTATTTCTCTTTATGCCCGCTCTTAACAAGAAGGGTTTTGCTCTGCACCCCCGCCTCGCCGCGCACATACTTAAGGCGTGGTACAGCGGTTGTGGTCAAACCACAGAAGTCGTATGATCAAAACATTTTTCCACACAATATTTTATTTATCTACTTTTTTAATTCACACTCGAAATTAGTGCTATTAGTCTACAAGCAGATTCAAAAGACGCAATACGCTCAGTTCAAATTATGTTATACTAATTACATTATCTTCATTTAGGAAATCAAAGACGACGGTGATCGCATCACCATCGATAGGTACGAAAAGAACACTGTTCTTACGGTGAGGAAGACCACTAGACCCGACAGCGGCAAATACAAACTAATCTTGACCAACTCGTCCGGCACATGCGAAAGTATTGCCGATGTTGTTGTACTGGGTAAGTAGACTGAGTATAGTTTGTTTTTTAATCTCAGACAAAAGTGACATTACATTTGACATGCATTACATACATTTCATGTCATTTCATGATATCATTATATGCAAACTTGACATTTGCATGTGTCATTTTTGTCTCTGAGATTAAAAAACAGACCGTAGTTTTTTTTTAATTCCCCCGGGGGTTACACCACCCTCGTGGACCATTTATTTTGCAACAAATATTGACAATATAACATATAAATAAACATATAAAATTAATCTCGGCCAATTACAAGGGTGGATTAAAAAGGAGGGGATGGTCCAGTAGGTACCCCTAACTTAATCAGGGTCTTTATTTACCTTATTTTTTTATTATTTTATTACTATTTAGTTTGAGTGGTTTAAAAACGAAGATTTAAGAGATCGCTCGTTTTTTACTCGATTTGCATTTTTTTTATTAAATCTAATTAGTTATACAGAATTTAATAGGCTCCTACTCCTATTGAATTTTCAAATTTAAACAGGCCTTTAAGAGTAGGCATTTTTTAAGAACTTGTACGATTTTTTGTAACAAAAAAGATACAATTAGGTAGGTATAGATATATTTTTGAGATATAAATTTCTTTTACATTTGTTATAATAAAATTTATCTATATATTATGATAAATTTATTCATTAATTAATTATTCACAGACAAACCGAATCGTCCAAATGGCCCCATCGAGGTTGCAGACGTACGCGCCGAAAAGGCAACAGTTAAATGGAAGAAACCGGACGATTGGCAAGGTTCCGATATCACCGGATACACTCTGGAAAAGATGGATATGGTGAGTTTCAGTTTTATTAGAAGCTTCGTATCAATCAACCAATATTTTAGTAGCTTCACTCTTATAAATTTGAAAGTGGCAACATTTTTCTCTTTGTGTCATAAATAAATTACTTTTTGAAAACACACAGTTTTCAGAAATGTCATAGTTAGAAAAGGTACACCTTTTCAAATGTCTGTCAGTTGTCCGCTTAGTGCTTTAGTTTCAAAAGGTACTAAGAGACTATAATTTGATAAAGGAATGAATTTAAAAACTGAAGAAGGCTTTCGTACCCCGATTGTACATAGTCACTCTCTTTTTGTAGTTTCAAACCTCCTAAATAATTAAGGAAATTAAATTGTCTGTCTGACATTAATGTTTATTCTTAATAATTTTAGGATACCGGAAATTGGGTACCTTGCGGTGAAACTGGACCTGAACCCACTGAATGCGTTGTTAAGGGTCTCACGCCAAATCATAAATACAAGTTCAGAGTTCGCGCCGTCAACAAGGAGGGTGAATCCGAACCATTGGAAACTGACGGTTTCATTGTCGCTAAAAATCCCTATGGTAAGAAATTTATATTTATATACGAAATTTTTTACTTTGTTGGTGTAATTAAATCCCGTATCATGTTGAAAATGATCATTTCGAAAAATTATCATGAAATTAAACTCGACAGCTTAAAATGTTGAAAACAAAGAAAAGAAAATGGAACGTAATTTGAAGATTGGCATAAGTTTTATTGTCAATGTCAAAGTCTATGTCAAAAAGACATTGACATTGACAACATTGAACCATTAAAAACAAAAAACATTCAAATTATTTCAAAAGTTGCGCGATTGCCGTCTGCCTATTTATAATTATTTTTGGCATTAAAATTGATATTTGTAACTGAAAATTATTTGAAAATTAACAATGGATGTACAAAAAAATATTTATGTGCAAAAGTGCACAGTTGATGAACATGTTTTTTCTAAAATTTGCTATAATTATACTCGAAACTTTTACAACCGTCACATAGATTTTACTTGAACCTGTAAGTAATAAATTAATACCTATATCAGTTTAATGTTTATGTAAATAACAGATTTATGTTAATTATATGACATGCATACCTTACCTTGAAAATGTACTTAGGTCCGTCCCTGTCTACAGAATATATTTAAAAAAAATGAGCATATACAAAAGCAAGGGTGTAATGAAAACACATATAAAAATGTCCTACCTTAGACCCTAACCTATCCATAGGTACCTAAATTAAAAGAATATTTTACCTAGATCCTATGATCTAGATAATCTGATTGATTCTCTACATACTTACTACTAACTGATCTTATAAACCTAATAGAAAACTTAAGATATTTAGACTTACGATAGTAATACAAAAGGAAAATTGTGGTTGCACTACAGTATGATATTAATCACTACTACATATTATAAAATAAAATCCTTCACCGCATCTGTCTGTCTGTCTGTTCGCGATAAACTCAAAAACTACTAGACCAACTTTCATGCTGTTTTCATGGATAGAGTGGTTCTCGAGGAAGGTTTTTACAACCAATCAATCAATATCATAAACATACCTTATTTTTGCTTCCAGATCCACCTAAAGCGCCTAGCAAACCAGTCATTATTGACTATGATAATATGTCAGTCACCCTCAAATGGGAGCCTCCAGTTGACGATGGTGGGCGACCAATTCTCGGTTATGTTGTGGAGAGGAAGGACAAGTTCTCTGCCGATTGGATTGAGGTAAATCAATACATATAATGAAATCGGAAACGAGCTGTGTCTGTATACATTAAATATTTCTACATGTTCTACTTATGTTATAGAAGTCAAAAAAATTGTTTTTAGAATTTTTGTCGGTGCGCTGAAACGGCTTGACCGATTTGAATGAGGTTTTCACTGATGTATTACAGCAAGTGTCCTGTAACATTTAGTGTTTGTTACATTTCAATCGGTTTATAAACAAACTAGCTGGTGACAGCGTTGAAAAAGAAAAAAGTAGCCTATCCTGTGTCCCGTACGTCTAAATGTTTATCTACCAAGTTTCATGAAAATCAGTTAATTCGTTTAAGAGTTATGGAGAAACATACATACATATATACAGAAAAAAATTCTAAAAATGGTCAATTTAGTTTCAGTATCATGTATAGAGCCTATAAACACGATATGTCAGAAAACAAAGTAACTTACTCCATGACCAACCCTTAAAGATATATTATTAGTATTGATGATGATATGTTATATGGAATAACGAAATACAAAGATTATATAAAAAAAATTAAAAGGTATAAATTGCAACATATAATTTTGTAATTAATGTTTAATCTTCTAATAAGAGAGTGTATATTTTATCACTATAAGTAGGTGAATATCTTTGATTTAGGTTACTTTATTACATTATTTCATGTCTATAAATAAATTGAACTTTTTTTTAGGTGGTCAAAACGGAAAACACAAATACAGAATACAAGGTGGAAGGTCTGAAGGAGAACATGGTATACCAGTTCAGGGTGAAGGCACACAACAAGGCAGGAGTGGGAGACGCCTCCCAGCCCACAGACAACCATCTCTGCAAGCATAGGAACTGTGAGTAGGATTTTTAGTGACATAACACTTAAATAACTTGAATTTAAAGTGGAAAATATTTTCGGCTATATCAACTTTGGATGTAACACTGATTTCAGGTATACATTTTAATGAACCATTTGTAACAAGTTCCTAGAAATTCCATGCAGATATTGCAACCAAGTCTAATCATAAAGATCAATTCTAAGTATGCTTTACTGTAAGGTAAAGTGCATTCCAAAAAAGGAATAAGTCTAGTTGCTTAATTAAAAATAGGATTGGTACTTTTACCTATATGTACCTACTCATTATTGAGTTTTGCAATTTCATATATGTATCTCAAATATTGCTAGTCTTCGAGGACACACAGGCTCACAACCATATTTTCTAATCGACAAATTAAAACGAAAAATTTCATAGGTGTAGGCCTAACCGAGTTTCGAACATTTGTCGTTTCGATCCACTAAGCTATTACTGTTATCACCGAGTTATATTATGTTTATAAAGCTTGCTATATCTGTGCTGATTTAGTTTATATCCTTACATATTATAAATATAAAACAAAGTCCGCGTCTGTCTGTCTGTCTGTCTGTTCGCGATAAACTCAAAAACCACACCGATTTTCATGCTGTTTTCACCAATGGATAGAGTGGTACCTTAAGGCAGGTTTTAGTATATAATTTACAATGTTACATGGGCGAAGTTGCGGGTGCCAGCTAGTTTTTTTAATATAATTTTATATGTCTTGCTTTACAGTGAAACCACGTATAGAACGCAGCACCTTCAAGTCTGTGATTATTAAGGCCGGTCGCACACACAAATGGTCGGTTGACGTCATCGGTGAACCTCCACCGGAGACGACCTGGTAAGAATTTTTCACTTAAAAATCACAAGGTAACAATGGAGAACCAAAATGATTTTTTTTTCAGCAAATCTGCAAAATAGGTAACTCGAGATAAAATAATCTGTTTTTATTTTTTTCCTATCTTCAAAAATGACTGAGATATAAACGTTAAAGTACGGCTTCCGCGACTAGTGATCTTGAGTGATCGCGCTAACGTGTGACGTCATAACGTAACACGGTTCTGCGTATCTACATACTTTCGCTCGTTGCGCTCGCGGTCTCGCTATAAATTTAATTGTTTTTTTCATAGTGCATTACTAAAATTGTTAACAAATATTGTATTGTGCCTATGTGTACCAACTGCAGTGAAAAAACAACCCAAAAATAGTTTTTTTTCTGTACCACGCGGTAATAATATTTGGAAAAAGTGGTTAAAATTTATGAAGTTAAAAGTTAGCATAACGTAATATCTATTTATTTTTATTTATAAACATAACATGTTAAAATTAGTCTATTAGTAGGTACATAATAATAAAATAGTAAAGAACGGATCGAGTTTTATTGTGTCTCAGGATTGATATTTTTTTTTGTTTATGCACCTCTCCCAAAATCTTTGTATCTTTGAAAATAGCTCATCACAGTAAAGAATTTCATAAATCTGAAATTTGTTGAATACTTCAAAAATACTATATATTTTTTTCTTTGTTACATACTTACATATAGCTAGCTAGCTATCCTATCTAGCATCTAGCTGTTAACCTAATGATCTCGCTCGGGTTCGAATCCCGCTAGGGGCATATGTTTATGTGTTAACATTTACCTTTTACCTGAGTCATGGACGTTTTGTAGTTATAATAATAATAATAATGATGTTGTGACAGTTGACAAACACTTCACTCCTCTATGCTTATCTCACGAGAACTGGCGCAAACCAGTAATATTGAGTGCTGAGAATCGCAGGGAGGTATGGAAGAGCAAGGAATTGCACGGGCGGTTCTATCGAGCCCTCAACGGACTCGATGTAGACCCGCTCGCTTCAATAAACTGGCTACGTTTTGGTGACCTATTTGGGGAAACCGAAGGTTTTGTCTGTGCAATAGCAGATGAAGTTATCAAGACGAGAAACTACCGGAAATATATTCTCAAAGACGGTACGGCCGACATTTGTCGAGCATGCCACCGTCCAGGAGAATCATTGAGACATATTATTTCCGGTTGTTCTCATCTTGCTAACGGCGAGTATTTGCACAGACATAACCAAGTAGCCAGAATTATTCACCAACAACTTGCTCTTCAATATCACCTTGTTGAATTTGAAGTACCGTATTACAAATATGTGCCTGCGCCCGTCCTCGAAAATGGTCATGCCACGCTCTATTGGGATCGCTCCATAATCACGGACAGGACTATTGTCGCCAATAAGCCTGACATCGTGGTTATTGATCGATCCCAACGCCGGACGATGCTTGTTGACATTACTGTCCCACATGACGAAAACCTCGTGAAAGCCGAGAAAGACAAACTTACCAAGTACATAGACTTGGCTCACGAGGTGACCGCCATGTGGGATGTCGATTCGACAATCATCGTCCCGATAGTCGTATCGGCGAACGGTCTTATAGCGAAGAGTCTCGACCAACATCTTAAGAGTCTCTCGCTAGATGGTTGGATCAAGGGTCAGATACAGAAGGCGGTACTTCTGGACACGGCACGAATTGTCAGGAGGTTCCTCACTCTGCAGCCCTAACCACCGGTAGCTTGGGCCTAGCCTCGCTACTAGCGGATGTCTAGTTTTAAGTTTTTTATAATATATATTGTTTTTTGTATTTATATTGTAAAAAATTTAAAATTAAGAAAATTAAATAAATAAGTGCATAATAATAATAATAATAATAATATGTTCGTAAAAAAAGTAATCATAGTATATCAACTGTCTGATATCCATAATACAAGCATTAGTTGCTTAATGTGGAACTGGATGGTGCTGTGTGGAATGTGTGAAGATATTTATTATCCATTCATTTATTTATTTATTTATTTATTTATTCATTTCATTCACTCTATCATTCATTCGTTCGTTCATTCATCCATTTTATCGTTGGTACATTGATTCATTCATTCATTCATTCGTTCGTTCGTTTATTCGTTCGTTCGTTTATTCGTTTTTATTCGTTCATTCGTTTGTTCATTCGTTCGTTCGTTCCAGATGCGTCGGAGTTATATGAAATTTTACAGAGCATACATTCCTTTTTATCTGAGTGATGTTTTATGACGATCACTCAGTTTATTTGTTATGAAGGACGAAATGAACTTTTTGTTTTGTACCAAATAAAAAAATCAATAGGTACATATTTAAAAATGAAATTAAGAAAATATTTGTCACCCCTGCCATTTAAAACTCGACAAAAATAAACCTTTTAATAAAACAAAAAACAAAAAACTTTAAAAATCCTTTTTATTATTTTTTATTGAAAAAAGGTTTTTAAAAAGCCCTTAATAAAACTTGATCGAAAATCTTACTTACTTTATGTTATTTACTTATTCAGTTTTATTTCTCTCTATTCTGCGGCTACAAAATCACCATTCTAAGATATCGCGCAACCATAAAAATGTCGACTTTTGGTAGGTTATCCGACTGTCCTTTTACAAAACTCTCTTCCATCGCTATGTTTATTTAATAACAATAATATTTAAAGTAATCGCTAACACAAATACTTAAAATAATAACTGCAAACCACAACAATCAAATTTTATGAAGGTAAACACTCCGCATTACTCGCAATCGGACAGATACTGTTGCGTTGTGACGTCATAGCAGTAGCGCGCGTATGAACGAAAATTTTAAAAGCGGTGAAACATTACAACGCTATAACTTTGGAAATCCTGGCCCGATTTCGATGAAACAAATACTATTATTATTTGCACGAGTAGGCGCATCAAATCCAATAATTTTTATAGTAATATTTGGATGTGCTGGTGTTCTCCATTGCTTGTAAATTTTTTTGTATAATTTTTTCATACTTCGTCTTCCAGGTCTTGGCGCGACAATGTCAAGCTGGTTAACACGGAAAGAATCAAGATTGAAAATAAGGAATATCACACAGACTTCACAATCGTCAATGCGGTCCGTCGTGATACTGGCCAGTACAAGTTGAGAGCTGAGAATTGTAACGGTTTCGACGAGGAAACGGTCGAGTTAACTGTACTGAGCAAACCGTCTGCTCCTAAAGGTACTTTTATATATCCTAACGCCTCAATATATTTCAATATTTATTTATTTATTTAACGAGCTATGGAGAGGGGCTATTGTTGGGTTTTTTTTATTAAGTTTTTTATTAAAAAGGATTCATCTGACCGGTCCTTTTATCAATCAGTTAAAATCAGTTAATTCGTTTAGAGTTATGGAGGAACAAACATACATACAATACCTACACTTACAGATTTATTATTAGTATTGATTGATTGATGATGATGTTGATTATTTTTGAGAAAGTGTTTAAAATCAGTTAGTACCTAACGTAGCCCAAAATATTTAATATTACTTGATACTTATTTTAAATTCCGTTTCAAATGTCCGTTCTAAAACGCTAACACTTAACACGTGACCGCTGTGGCGTCACTTGTTCCCAAATAAAATAATATATTATTTTAACCGAACGACGTACTTTTTGACAGCGGTGATGGTTGCGAACAAGTGACGTCACGCACTTTGATTGGTGTTCGTTGTCACTTGACTTGAGAGTGATTTCTAACTACATTTTGATTATTATATAAAAATTAAGAAAAATATTGTGTTTTTTAAGTTTTCCATAATGGAAATCACCGTTTCACGGCAAAATTATAATTTTATAATACAATCGACATATCTATTATAGTATGAATTTGTTGTTTATCAGGTCCTCTGGAAGTATCAGACGTTCACGCAGAAGGCTGCAAGGTGAAGTGGGAGAAGCCCGAAGACGACGGCGGTTCACCTGTCAAAGAGTACGAGCTTGAGAAGATGGACGTGGCCACTGGAAAATGGGTCAGAGTTGGCAGGTAAGGAATAAACATAAACAACAACCTCATAATACTTATATAAAAAGTGAAGGAAGTTGTTATTGTTAGTATTTAATGTGGGCATACAACTGTCTGTTACATTTTGTTATAAATAGTTTATTTTCCCCTTTAGAGTCGCCGGCGACAAGAAACCTCTGGAAATGGAGGTGACAGGTTTGGAACCTGGCCACCAGTACAAGTTTAGGGTGACAGCTGTCAACGATGAAGGCGATTCGGAACCTCTCGAGACCGAGAGGGCTACACTCGCCAAGAATCCCTTCGGTGAGTTTTTAGAGCGGACAGTTTCACACTTTGAAGTATTATATTTCTGTACCTTTATTTCGTTTTGCCAGTTTTAACATGTTTTCCTACCCAATGAATCACATATGATCCATCGTGCGGTGGAAAATTTCTTTCACTCATCGATATTATCATAGATAAATAACCTTAGAGTAATTAAGTACTTATTTATCTATCAAAAATAACCCCTAGAGACTCAAATTTTGATTTGTTTGTAAACTTTCCTGGACTGGGGACAGGGACGTATTAAGACATACATATACCGTTAGCTAATTATGCAAAACTCAATTAACAGACATTGTTTCAATTAACAGACGTGTCAGACAAGCCTGGAAATGTGGAAGTGGCAGATCACGACAACCAGAGTGCCGAAATCAAATGGGACCCGCCCAAATCGGACGGCGGAGCACCTGTGCTCAAATACATCGTCCAGAAGAAACCGAAGGGCGGCGATTGGGAAAATGCTGGAGAGGTATATTTATAACCCATTAAATTTTCCTAATGTATGACGAAAATCAACGAATGTGTTGATTTTACAATAAAGCAATGCCAACGAGACGACGCAACGAATGTGAACAAACTTTAAGGGGTCTTGAAAACTTTTTTAAGCGCGGTTGAAGAATTTAGGTAATTCGGTTAAATATAGCGAATTCGAACCGGTTACAGCGGTATACAACGTTAGGTTTTGTAGCAAAAGTGTAGCTCGCGTTGAGGAACGAAACCATAGCGCGTTATAAACTGCCGACGCAACGAAAAACTGTGGTTTTTGTCCCTCAATTCGCTGCTTAAAAACTAAAGGGCCATAAAACAAAAAAAATCCAAAAATGTTTTTATTGCAAAAATACAATCACAATCCTTCATATTGTATGTTGCAAAAAGACTTATGATTGTTTTATTTCATATTTAGTATATTTTGATCATTTTATATACATACATACAAAAGTAACTTATATGCTTATATCTCTTCTAGTATTCAGTTTATTATAAAAGTACTTAAAACATTTAATGCTACTTAAAAATACGATTCTAACGATGTATAATATGCATGTATTTGATATATATCTATAAGAAAAAAAAAATAGACAAAAAATAATTTTTTTTTTTCGATTAGCTCTCCTGTAAAAAGTGTAATTTTGATTTGTGGCCCTTTAGTTTTTAAGCAGCGACTTGTAAATCAATTTAAATATTTCCAGAGATCGACTTAAAAACCTCTCGCAATCGACCGGCTGATCGCATTCAACAGTTTGAGCACCACTGTATAACTTAATGTGTCCTTTTTACAAGGTACCTGGCAGTCAAAATACAGCCAAAGTGGACGGTCTGCCTGAGGGCAGTGAATATCAGTTCCGCGTGATCGCAGTTAACAAAGCCGGACAGTCTGAACCTTCAGACCCAACCAAGATGACCACCATCAGACACAAGGCTTGTAAGTGTTCTCACTCTATTTCGCGGCTTTTGAAAGTAACATGAGTTTTTTTTTTAATTTTCTTTATAATATTCTGATATTATCAAATGCTAAAGTTTCTTTTAGGATTGCAATTCGATTGTATGAATAAATGTTGTGCTTTTTGTAACCAGTGAAGCCACGTATCGACCGCACCAACCTGAAGGCTGTGGCGGTTCGCGCCGGAAAGCCCATCTTCTTCGATGTGAACGTGAAAGGTGAACCAGCACCAAAAGTGCAATGGTTCCGCAAATGGAAGGGAGAGGAGAAAGAGGTTAGCAAAAAAAAAATCTCCTAAACTTAAAAAAAGTCTGTTTATAAATTTAATAAATGGACAGAAAAATGTTTGTGATTCCTTCCCTCACCTCGCATGCTGTATGTTGACCGAGTATGTATCGTTCAATGAAAATGAGCCTTCATTTCCGTTTCACAGGTAACAGAGAACGTAATCAATGTGGATTACAACACGAAGTTGGACATAAAGGAGTCAGTGAGGGCAATGACGGGCACTTACCGAATCTTGGCCACGAACGAGCACGGCTCCGATGAGGCGGACGTCGAGATCACAGTGCTCTCGTCTCCGAGCAAACCCGGAGGCCCGCTCAAGGTCGCCGACGTCACAAAGTCGGGTTGCAAACTGTCGTGGAAGAAGCCAGAGGACGATGGCGGTATGTACAAAGTTTAATCGGTACTTTCTAAGCAAGCTTGTTGCGGATTTACGCATTCGCATCCGCAAGTGCGGAACTTCCGCGTCGATTTAGAGAGATGGAATAAGTTATTTACTTATTCCATCTCTCTAAATCGACGCGGAATGTGATAGAGACGAAGCGGTCGCTCGGCCATTAGTTGTCTTTTTCTATGATTTTGATTGGCCCTAGGAGGTTACTACAGATCTACAGATCATCATCATCATTTGAGCCGCAGGGCATCCAATACTAGAAGTAGGTTTCTTCTATAATTTTCCAATAGGACCTGTCAGAATCAGCCTGGGTTCCTCCTCTGCAGGAAATTGAGGAAAGAGATAGGTATTGGCTGCGCAAACTCTTTCTCTCTTTCTAAAAAGTGGTCAATTTCATACGTGTATTGCTCAGTATTACTTAGTATTAAGACATCCGCCACTGTATTAGCGTCTGAAATAAAATAATCAATGCGAATATTTAGCGGATTCGGATAAATGGGGCCAGTCCTAAATCTCCTCACCAGGATTTCTCCAGAATGAATCATTTATTTTTTATTTTATTTATTAACATTTAGAACAACAAAAAGGAATTAAGATACCCCTGTGTTTTTGTAAATTTATAAAAGCGTCTATTTCCTGACATTTTTTCACATAAATGTGTGTCGATTTAAGAAATTTAATCTCGTAAAACTTCAGGTAAACCCGTCACCGGTTACGTGGTGGAGAAACTCAACAAAGCAACAGGCCGATGGGTGCCCGTCGGCAAAACTGACGACACAGAGATGGAGATTAAGGGTCTTCAGGAGGGAGAGGAGTATGAGTTCAGAGTGAAGGCTGTCAACGAGGAGGGAGAATCGGAGCCTCTCAAGACCGATCACTCCATCATCGCCAAGAATCCTTACGGTGATTATTTGTTTCTTATCTGAAGTGGGCACGCTTGTAATGGAGGCTTAAAGAAAGTCTTTAGATGTCATATTCTCTATGAGGGTTTAAGAAGTATATAAAACTTGATTTATTACACATAAAAATATTAGTCAATTTAATAAACATTATCAATACTAGCTTTAAAAATGATACTACGCGACTCCACAAAGTAATTGTTTTATGGGTCAATGTACTATCGCGGTCAATGGAGCAGACCCACTTTTCATACAAATTTGTCTAACGTTGAATTGAGGTTGTCATAGTAACGTAAATGTTATAATACGAAATACGAGTAGGTATTTGAAGTAGGAACAAAGATAAATACAAAATGTGCACACGAAATTGTTCCTTGCGGTGGGACTGCTCCCTTGACCGCGATAGTACATACGGTTTTATAAGAAACTTTCCGAGATAATCAGAGCTTTACTTATAAATAAATTTAAAAGTGTAATAAAAACTAAACTCTGTTTGAAAGATTATTATAAAATTGCTATGATAATGAAGCCTAGATTTAATTAAAGGCTTATAAAGAAGGGTCTTAACATCTTAACGTTTTGTCGAAGATATGAATGGAACTGTGGAATTTAAATAAGTCTGAGCTTTAATTACGTAATGATCACTTTTGTTTCTTATTCAATTTTATACCATGCTTCGTTTGCGAGTAGGCCCTTAAGTGGAACATACAATTTGTGTACGCAGATGTGCCCGGCAAGCCCGGAGTGCCCACAATCGACGATTGGGACGTGGACAGGGTGGACCTTAAATGGGAAGCGCCCAAGAACAACGGTGGTGCACCAATCACTGGATACGTCATTGAGAAGAAGGAGAAGTTCGGACAGTGGACGGAGGCCCTCACCACTTCGGTAATAGAACTTTAACATTTACTTAAAGGACCTTATACCCTGACTTCTTGGCCCTTTTTAAAAGCTCGTTTATATCCAAACAACCTCTACTATATTAACTGTTTGACGTGACTTTATTCGCATTGACGAACCCTCGGGAACTTAATAAAAAATACATCCAAATCTGTTCGGTCGTTTTTGCGTGATCGAGTAGAAGACATCCAAAAATCTAATCATACAAACTTTCGATAGTAATAATCTTATTAGGATTAAATAATTATATTATTATGTATAAAAAACTTTCAGACTCCCGAGTGTGCGGCCCGAGTGCCTGACCTGAAGGAAGGAAACACATACCAATTCCGCGTGAGGGCTGTCAACAAGGCAGGTCCCGGCGAGCCTGGCGAACCCACCCAGCCGCACGTCGCCAAAGCCAGATTCTGTAAGTTGACAACCCTATAACCAACAAACGGGGCACAAATTCGTCCTTAGAATATATAAAAAAGCTATAATTAAATTTCCCATTGAGTCCGAACACGCTATGTCTGCTGTAAGTTGCTAAGGAGTTGGGTATCCTGCAGATTACTTGATGCTGCAGCATCAGGTCAAGGTCAGGTTACCCTGATTTTGCGTCGGGCGTTAAAACTACCTGGGCTTAGCTACACGCCCCTAAAGTATTTTCAATTTTATTTTAGAAAATGAGTCCGTGTTTGATGATAATTTGATAAATATCGCGTTTTCAGTGAAACCTCACATAAACCGCGACAAGATGGTCGCCGTTCGTGTCCGCGCCGGTACAACGATCAAGTTGGACGTCGACATTAAGGGTGAACCTCCACCAACCAAGACTTGGACATTCGCCAACAAGGTACTCTTGAGTGTTATTGTGACAGTTTTTGTGTTTTCAGTTATCACTACAGCAGTGATATGTTAAGTACTACGTACTAGATGGAACACTCAAGACGCGATGAGTGTTCCAAGTGATTGGAGTTACGACGTCCTACCCGTTCACAGTCTGTCATACGCGCTCGTAGAGATTAGGCGCGTTATTATTTTCAAAACCAATAAAAATACAGTCTTGTGTGATGAGATATTGCAAAAATACAACAAAAAATATTGGTAAAACTGCTGGTGTGACGTTCCATAGGTAAGTTTTATTAATATTGAAACGTTTAATAGGTTAATATTTAATTTGTTAAAACCGACGTGTTTATCGGGTCGGCCATAGTAATATTCAGTTATCTACGACTTGACGTATTGTCCTTGACACTACTGCCGCGCCGTCCCCCGCCAACCCCCGCGCACCTTCCGCGTTGGAACATGAATTTAGCAAGACATCGTAGGGAATGCTCAATCTAGTACTTACTTAACATATCACTGCACTACAGGAGTTTCGTGATGGTAAAATCAAAATATACGTGTCAAGCTTAGAACTAAGCTAGGAGATACGCTTGTGTACAGGATACAAACGGTCACACACAAGGCGCTCAGCTCAGCTCAGCTCAGCGACACACAATTCATTCATTTGCGCCATCTTTTGGTGCGAACAGAACAAATTTCTATTGATTGAAACCTCAATGCTTAAATTCAATGCAATTCAAAATAGATTTACTATCAAAAGCAATTAGAAATTGTTCCATTGTAAATTGAAGATGTGAGTGGATGAAGGTGATATGTCGCATTTTTGGGTTTTTTCGTTTTTTTTTGCGTTGATGAAGGTAATATGTCCATATAAATGATTACAGACCTTAAGATCGTCGATTTAAGACATTTTTGGAAAATAAAAAGTTGAATAAGGTGTTATGGTACAGTTAATTTTAAAAAGCAAAAGTGCAGAAAAGTTTACTTTTGTTTATGGAAGAGGGAGCTATGTTCACGTTTTTTTTTTTTTTAAAATTAAATAATAGATGTGTTTACTTGCTATCATACCATTAATATTTTAGGTTGTTTACACAACTTTGCATCATAATTTAGTACAAAAATCATTTCCGTGGCGACTTATCTCAAAAATTAAAAGTAAAACTTTAACCTGGATTTATTCAAAATTGGAATTATGCGACATATCACCTTCATCCACTTACGTCTTTAATTGTTAAGTCACTAGGCGACTTCACCTACAAATCGATACCACAAAGCAACAGTGAGATATATCGTCAATATAAGTTTTGAGATAATTATGTAATCCCAAACATTTAAATGGTTATGAGAAATCAAAGTTATTGAAATCATGAATTCAAAATATCGTAGGCAAAACATAACCTGAGCAAGTGAGCACATAGCTTAGTGTTTTTCTTATAGAACACATGTTTTAGAATAGTTTTTGTGATATAACTCAAAATCATCAATTTAACAAATATCTAAATTTTGCTTTGATATATCGACATACGTTCGCTACGCGACTCGCTTAGTGACTATAAATGTGGTCACCCTCTATCTACGTTGGGTTTCATTTTTCTTTTGAAATGTTTATGTATGTTTTGGACAATCTATTTATTATATGGATTTAATTTCGTATCAATCAGAAAGTCGAAACTGGTCCCGGCGTCAAGATAGAAAACGAAGATTACAACACGAAGATGCAAATATTCGAGTCGTCGTGGAAGAACTCTGGTGTTTACACACTGAAGGCCGAAAACGAATCTGGCGTTGACGAGGCCACCGTAGAAATTACTGTGCTAGGTATGTTGCGTACTTTTCCAGACAGATTTTATTAAATTTTTCAAAAATGATACATAAGTTTAAGGTTTTGTATATTGCTATTACAAAATTAATAATAGTGTTCACTAATAGGGAAGGTATGGATTCCCTAGAAAAAGTACCTACTTTTCTCATCGAAATATTACAATGGAATTAGCGTGACAAATGCCAAAGCGGCACTTAAAAAGTACGCCTTTGACAGAATCATGGCGGACTCTTGCCTTCGCGTGTCAATGGTAAAAGGTAGTAACGACCAAATTCTACTATTCATTTTAAACTCCAATATGTTGACGGTTGGTTCTAAATTATGGTTCTATGTTATGGGATTCTTCTTTCTTCTTTGGGGTAGCGCTGCGGACATAAACACTATTTTTATTTTACAAAAAAGGGCCATTAGAGCCATCTATCAACTAAATCCGCAGTCTTCCCTCAGAGAAAAGTTCAAAGAAATAAAGATTTTGACTGTTGCATGTCAGTATATTTATGAAAATTTAATTTATGTGCATAAAAATATTAGTCAATTTAATAAGAAATGTGATGTACACAATATCAATACCAGGTTAAAAAGTGATTTAAATTTCCATAAAACGCGACTCCACAAGATAAGAAATTCTTTTATGGGTCAAAGTGTACGGTTTTATAATAAACTACCTCAAATAATCAGAGCGTTATCTATAAATAAATTTAAATGTGTCATTAAAACTAAACTCCTCTCGAAAGGCTATTATAAAATCACTGATTATTTAAACGACAAAGAAGCCTGGATTTAAGCGATTCGGAGCTCGTACTATGTTTAGTATTAAAAACTGTAATTGTATATGTATATATACATACTTTAATTTTGTTAAAATTAAGTGTATTGTGTTATTTTATATTTTAATGATGACAAAAAGAATAGTATCCTGAGTTTCTTTCGGGGTTTCTTCTCAGGATCGTCATCTTGGCTTTTTTCCGAAACCCTGGTAAATTTAAATTAATAATGACGATCATAAGAGTTTCTTGTAGAAACCCAATTGATAAATAAATATTTTGATTTGATTTTGATTTGATTTAAATGACAAATGACAGTTGATGCTCTACGCATAACATGTCACTTTTAAATGTTCCATAAAGTTCGTAGTATTTTGTATGGCACGCGGATTCCATGTTGTAGTAATTTGATGACTTTTCTCTAAATAAGAGCTTTATTCGCGCGCTTTTTTATTATTGATTAAATAAAAAAGTTTTTGTTTTTTTTTTTTTCGTGCGATTTAATTTTTTTTTCTAATTTTTTTTCACTTTCAGACAAACCAGGCAAACCCGAAGGTCCGCTAGAGGTGTCGGACGTGCACGCCGACCACGCAAAACTGAAATGGAACAAGCCAAAACACACGGGCGGTTTGCCTCTCAGTGCCTACGTCCTAGAAAAGATGGACACCCTAACCGGCAAATGGATGCCGGCCGGCACCGTCGATCCGGATAAAACGGAAGCTACCGTTTCTGGTGAGTTTATGTTTTTTTTTTTTTAATTTATGTTACGTTAAGGTTGGCACACAGGCAGACAGGTCCACTTGATGGTAGGTGGTTACCGTCGCCTATAACACAATCATATATCCTTACAGGTAGGATTAAAGATAGGGAATTGGTAAGGGAAATGAGCTCTGGCATCCCATAGGTGGTACTCTATTTTACGGTGGTCTTCTGTAAGAGGGTGGCTACTGCAGCCAGGCGGACTACTCAAATGACTGCGAAATGCAGCGTGCACTGTCAGTATTTTTCTAATCCAGATCAGAGTCAACTTTGTAAAGTTAATTTCCAAAGTTGACCCCTAAAACAGAGAGGTAAAACTACTACTCATCTAACGGGATCGTCAAATGAGGAAAACTCCTACATTTTTTTATAATAAAAATTAATTTTATTTAAAAATTTATTAGCAACAGTGTTATATTAAAACTTTGACTGTTTGTAACTTCGCCAATATTAGGTATATTGAAATAATTTAAAAAGAGCTGTAGTCATTATGCTAAATTTTACAAATTAAAAAAAAAATGAAGAAATCATTTAAAAAGGAGACTTTCTCTTTATGTTAAAGAAAGAAAGTAAGAAAACAATTTTTTTTGGTACATTTTAAATTACATTTATATTTAAATTTTATTAAATTTAAAGTACATTATATTGTTATATAAAAAGTGTACCAAAATGGTCTCCGCTCAGCATGACAGTCTTGATGATATTGATCAGTCATCATGACGCTGATGTTCCGCGGATGCCGTTTTATTTACATTATTACTTACATAAATAAATACAATAATAATTTTATTGTGTTATGGCTCATTTATTAATGTTTATTCCTTTCGTTCAGGCTTGGAACAGGGTCACACGTACCAGTTCCGCGTTAAGGCGCTGAACGAGGAGGGCGAATCGGAACCACTGGAGACGGACCACGCGACCCTCGCGAAGAACCCGTACGACGTGCCGGCACCTCCCGGTCTACCGGAAATCGTCGATTGGGACGAGAAGTCCGCCAAGCTCAAGTGGGAGCCCCCCATCAGGGATAACGGTGCTCCGATCACGGGATACGTCATCGAAGTCATGGACAGGGATCGCGGAGAGTTCGTCAAAGTGAGTCGTTTTTTTTTTTTTTTCATTTTTCACGTGTGCACTGTGTTTATGTTAATCTTTCAACCATCAACTCTCAACTTTCAACTACTACAACATGGAACACGCGCGCCATACAAAATACTACGAATTTTATGGAACATTTAAAAGTGACATATGAACTGTCATTTAAAACAAAATAAACATAATAATAAGTACATAATTTAAAGAAAATGTGACTTTACGTCAACCCATTAGAGTTTAAAATGAAATAGTAGAAGTTGATCGTTACTACCTTTTACCATTGACGCGTGAAGGCAAGAGTCCGCCATGATTCTGTCAAAGGCGTTCTTTTTATGTGCCGCTTTGGCATTTGTGACGCAAATTCCATTGTAGTATTTCGATGCTTTCAACCTATTTTATGTTAAGGTCGACAGACAGGCTGACGATCCATTCGATGATAGGTGGCTAACACAACACAAGCACTCACTCATCGAAACACAACAGCACATAAAATATGCTGTTATTTAACGGTGGGTGGTCTTCTGTAAGGGGATGGTTACTGCCGCCAGCGGGGCTGCCTAAATGCGAAACGCACTACTTATTCATGTTTAATTTTAATTTAAAAAAATTTGTACCAAAATCTCGCTGTTTTAATAGATGGACAGACGACCCTATAATAGGTGGATCCGGGGTGTTTCTGACCGGTATTTTCGAAAATTATGGAGGGGGGGGGGGAAATATTATTATTTTTGTCTACAAATTATATTTTAACGTAAACTAAAATTGTGCAATTTTATCAAAAACAGGCGGCCGAAATTCAAGGAAACGTGTGCCAGGGCGTTGTGCCTAAACTGGAGGAGGGTAATCAGTATCAGTTCCGCGTGAGAGCCCTCAACAAGGCCGGACAGTCTGAACCCTCAGAAAACACCAACTGGCACACAGCTAAACCACGATTCTGTAAGTTAGGTTTTTGTTTTTATTTATGTAAATGTAATTTTGTTTAACAAATGTTAACTATTTAATGTGTCAATGTGACATAACGTGACTTTATCCGCGTTGAACGATGAAAGATACCCTATGTCCTTTCTGGTGTCCGAGACAACGTGTATGCAAAATTTCATGGTGATCGGTTCAGTAGTTTTTGCTTGAAAGCGTAACAAACAAACAAACTCACATTCACATAAGGATTAGTAAGGATATACATAATAATATTTATATAT
This sequence comes from Synanthedon formicaeformis, assembly GCA_945859745.1. Classification (NCBI taxonomy): domain Eukaryota; kingdom Metazoa; phylum Arthropoda; class Insecta; order Lepidoptera; family Sesiidae; genus Synanthedon; species Synanthedon formicaeformis. The sequence goes on from OX243977.1 coordinate 3,808,562, forward strand.
TATAATTCACATAGATGTATGTTTTACATAGATGTATATGATGGTTATTATTTTGTTAATACATAGTTAATAATTATGGATGTCTGAAATAATGTCTGAAATAAATGATTATTATTATTATTATTAAATTTTCAAAAAATTTTAAATAGCAATAAAAAAAGCTGTCATCTATTATATTGTCATCTAGGCTTCCTAAAACTACAACTTTTCAAATTCACAAATAAATTCCCCGTAGTGAAACTAGTAGTCATTTTTATACTTGGACATTCATATGACTTGAAAAAATTATGATATTTTTAGTGTACGATTTTTAGAAGTCGTCATTTTTATACTTTGAAACTTTTTGACATTTCACAACTGAGGGCTAAAATTGACACCCCTTACTTCGTCTTCTTCTCTTTTAATTTCTTGGCTCCATAAGATCTTCTCCGATGATTTTGCCAGTGTCATTAGTAAAAATAGCAATTTGTAAGCCTTTTTTAAGGTAAAAAAGGCAAAATTGAAATTAAAATCCCGAGACTAGTCAGTCAAATCAAGTCATAATTTTTCATAGTTTTCCAAAACAGGTCCGTCAAGTCCAAAGCAGTCATGTCAAGTCCACCCCTTACTTAATTATTGTTAGTTGTCATTTTCGGTAATTGTCATTTTAGAAAATCGACTTTTTTGGAATAGACGTTTTAGGAAGTTAGGATATTAGGAAGTTGTCGCTGTCACCCTGAGGGATTTTTTGAAATAAAAGATTTCACTAAAAAAATCTCCTGTAATGTTTAACTTTACGTCTATTTTGTAACGTTCGATTTATAATAAAAATAATAATTCGATTTATAATTGAGACATTAAAAATGTGTGTGTTTTCAGTGAAACCGAGAATCGACCGCACAAATCTGAACCCGATATCGGTGAAAGCCGGTCTACCAGTTTCCTTGGACGTGAAGGTCTTCGGTGAACCTCCGGCTACCGTCACTTGGTACTTCAAGGGTGAGGAGGTGAAGACCGGCACCCCTGAAAACTTGGAGATTGTCAATATAGATTACAACACTAAATTCCTGCTCACGAAGAGCAAGAGAATCAACTCTGGAAAGTATGTGATCAAGGCGAAGAACGAGGTGGGAGAAGATGAAGCCGATGTGGAAATTACAATACTTGGTAATTATTAAGATTATGTATATTTACATATCGCTGCTTAAAAACTAAAGTGCCATAAAACAAAAAATCCAAAAATGTTTTTATTGCAAAAATACAATCACAATCCTTCATATTGTATGTTGCAAAAAGACTTTTATTCCATATTTAGTATATTTTAATCATTTTTTATAAATTCAAAAGTAACTTATATGCTTATATCTCTTCTAGTATTCAGTTTATTATAAAAGTACTTAAAACATTTAATGCTACTTAAAAATAACGATGTATAATATGCACATATTTGATATATATCTAATAAGAAAAAAATAGACAAAAAATAATTTAATTTTTTTCGATTAGCTCTTCTGTAAAAAGTGTAATTTTGATTTGTGGCCCTTTAGTTTTTAAGCAGCGACCCTGACAGATCGATTTCTAGACCAAAAAAACCCCTAACCCTAGATTTTCGTCAAAATCGTTAGAGCCGTTTCCGAGATCGTCGTGGCATACAAGAATTCCTCGTTTTTGTATTATAAGTATAAGATAAGATATAGATAAGGACTAACAAAAGATTTTCATAAATGAATTTTAAAGTTTATATAATACTAGCTGGCGCCCGCGACTTCGTCCGCGTTGAAAAAGAAAAAGTAGCCTATCCTGTGTCCTGTACGTCTAAATGTTTATCTACCAAGTTTCATGAAAATTAGTTAATTCGTTTAAGAGTTATGGAGGAACATGCATACATACAGAGAAAAAAAAATTGTCAATTTAGTTTCAGTATCATGTATGTAACACGATATCTCTGAAAACAAAAACCCTTACAGATTTATTATTAGTATTGATATTTTAAATTTTGTGTTTAGCTTTCCAGTAAATATGTAAATTTGTGTCTGTTTTAAGGTAAACCATCCAAGCCAAAGGGCCCGTTGGAAGTGGCGGACGTCACCAAGAATGGCTGCACTCTTTCGTGGCAGAAACCAGAAGACGACGGTGGCTCACCTGTCGAGTATTATGAAATTGAGAAACTCGATCCGCTTACTGGTATGTGGTATATATTATATTAAAACAATAAAATCATAATAATTATATTATATGTTTGTAATTGTATTGGTCGAGTTTTTTTTTAAATTGTGAATTTTTTGCTATGTGAGATTAGAAAATATAAAGTACTTTTATGAATCGATATAATATGTTAAATACTTAAAGGGGTTTAAGCGAAAGTAGCTCACTTTCGGTTGCTGAAGCGAAAACCCGAATTACACGATAGAATTGTTGCATAAGCGACTTTTCTGTCGCTAGAGCGATCAAACGGCACATGCACAACACATACAAGTACAAAATCGTTTTAATTTCCCAATCATTGATTCCCAATAGTGCTAATTTATTAAATTTTCCCATAACACTACATAATCGCACACTTTTTTCATCGTCTGCCTCTCTTATGGAAGTTGTATAAGCTCTGTTTGATTTCCCTCAGTCACTGAAGCGACAATAACGATCGTTCAATCGTCTTACTGTTAAAGTTTGTTTTTTAATCTGAGACAAAAATGACATTACATGTGACATGCATTACATACATTAAATGGTATCATTATATGTAAACTAGACATTTGCATGTGTCATTTTTGTCTCTGAGATTAAAAAACAGACTTTAGTAGCTAAAGTGATAGTAGCTAATGTGCGACCTCAGCACAAAATCCCGCAAAATAACTCAGTTGCTCGCGCGATAGAAGTGCGGTCTCGAATATTGACGCATAAACGTCATTTTATCCATACTAGTTTTTAAACCACCAGGCTGCTATTCATAGCAAACGTGTTTGTCACAGGACAATGGATCCCTTGCGGCACTGCGAAAGATTGCAAGGCCAACATAACTGGTCTACAAGAAGGCAAACCTTACAAGTTCCGCGTCAAGGCTGTGAACAAGGAAGGCGAATCCGAAGAATTGGAGACTGAGAAACCGATCATCGCTAAGAATCCATTCGGTGAGTGAATCATTTTTATTTTATTTATTAAAATCAGCAACTTAACATTCAAAACCCAATCGCTTAACATCTACTAGGTCCAGTGTGCAAGTCAATTAAAGATGAACGCATTATTCAATTTGGTACACAAACTCATACATATCTATTTATGTATCTATTTATATAATCTATCTATTTATATTATTTATCCAATATAATATTATAATTCAAAATAAAAGTGCCATTTTTTTCTGATACAATACTGAATACGAGGGTATTCTGACAGAAATGGATAAGTACACAAAATGTCAAAATGAGAAAGAGCATTTAAAAGTTTGACGGCTCATAGTAAAACGGTGAAATAATAAACCATAAAACCATAATAAAAGCTAATTCAGTTACCTATACTGTTTTGCTAGATAAAAAGAGCAGAAAAAATAAGTATGCCTATGTGTCTAATTTTCGTTAAATTTTACACTTATTCGGTTCTGCCAGAATACCCTCGAATACAGAAATATAACACGAAAAATAGTCATATTGGCACAATAACAATATTATATTGGCACAATAATAGGAATTGATGTCAATTTTTTAAATCATATAGAAAATTTGTTTTCTATTTTTCACACTAATAATAAAACGAACAAAACTAGTAGAATTTGACCTTTAAATTCTTATAACATCAGTTATCTGCAGTGAAAAATTCTGAACAAACAGACAGACAAGACACTTCAATTTTATGTATTTGTTGACAATCTCTCGTCTGTTATTGACACAGATCTGCGTCAAGCGCCTTGTCTGTCACGTTTCACTCGATTTTTAATATTATGGGTATATAAATAGGGTTTAAAATTGAACAAACATAATGCCAAATAAATACGCAATCTAGAATCTGCCAATCTAGAAACGCAACAAACAAGGAGCTAATCTAGCGTGGATGTTGACTGGAATATCTGTATTTCAGACGAACCTGGAAAGCCTGGTCGTCCAGAGCCTCGTAACTGGGACAAAGACTTTGTGGAGTTGGAATGGTCACCGCCGAAGAGCGACGGTGGCGCCCCCATCACTGGTTACATAATCCAGAAGAGGGAGAAGGGTGGCAGGTTTGTGTTTTTATTTTTTATTTAAAAAAAAAAACAATACTTGTATTTGAATAATTTATCTAGTACTAGCTGGTACCCGCGACTCGTCCGCTATAAAAAATCTCTCATAATATTATTAAGAGAGAAGATTTGTATTTTTGTTTGTACCTATAGAAAGGTAAATTTATCAGCGAGTAACATAAGCTATTTTATATTTTACAACGTTACGCCGACAAAGTCGCGCGCAAACGGCTAGTAAAAAATATAATGCCTAACAAAATATATTAGCAATGGCTGTTATAATTTGCCAGGCGTTGGATTTTTATTTGTATACTAGCTTGTGCCCGCGAATTCGTCCGCGTTGAAAAAGAAAATAGTAACCTATCCTGTGTCCTGTACGTCTAAATGTTTATCTACCAAGTTTCATGAAAATCAGTTAATTCGTTTAAGAGTTATGGAGGAACATACATACATACATAAATAGAGAAAAAAATTCTAAAAATCGTCAATTTTGTTTCGGTATCATGTATAGAGCCTACAAACGCGATATCTCTGAAAAAAAAGTAACTCACTCCATGACCAACCCTTACAGACTTATTATTAGTATTGATTTATGATCCCTCGGGAACAGTACTTTTTTTTATGAAATGTGATGTCCTTTTCTGTATCCGTGACATATTTTATGCTAAATTTTCGTGATGATCGGTTGAGTACTTAAAAAGTGACTTTCACATTCGTGAATCAGGTATAAATTAACATTATACACTTGCAGGTCGTGGCAAGATTGCCTCAAAACCAGCGGCGACAGACCGACCGGTCGCGTGACCGATGTGGAAGAAGGGCACGAGTACGAGTTCAGGGTTCTCGCCGTGAACAAGGCCGGGCCCGGAGAGCCATCTGACCCGAGCAAATCTGTCATCGCCAAGCCAAGATTCTGTGAGTATCGCTTACGTTTTACCAAGAGTTTACCTACTAAAAATTATATCGATTGATTGACGAAAATAAACGTGGTAAGAAAAGTTTTGTCACCTTAAAGTCGACATTTGCTTCCATTATCAGTCATGCCCCAAAATTTCATTTCAAACGCATGTCAGTTGTCTACTTAGTGATTTAGTTTCAAAAGATCCTTAATGGAGGAGATACACGATCAGTCAATCGCGTCAAATTGACTGACGTGAAGCCAAAAATTTGATCGTGAATGGTAAAAACTGATGGCTTGATGTCAAACACTGTAGGTATTTAAAATCGCGCCGTTGCGTCACGCCAAATGATTGATCGTCTATTTCGTCCATTACGTTTTTACCACGACTTTACCCACAAAAAAGTCTGACGAAAATCAATCGACATAATGAAGTCGTTAAAGAGCCATGTCTATTTTTTTTTATTGTATAGTATATAGGGGTAAAAAAAAGGTTTGTCACCTTAAAGTACACTTTCGCTTGCACCATGGCAATTATCCAGTCATGCCAAAATTTCATTTCAAACGTCTGTCAGTTTGTCTGCTTAGTGATTTAGTTTCAAGAGGTCCTTAAGAGAACGACTTGATAAGAGAATGAATTTGAAAAATGACGACACTGACGGAATTGGAAAGTTTATCTTTGCGCTTGCGCACGCATGTCTCAGACAAGTAAACCGAATTGAAGACGTGAGTGGATGAAGGTGATATGTCGCATAATTCCAATTTTGAATAAATCGAGGTAAAAGTTTTCCTTTTAATTTTTGAGATAAGCCGCCACGGAACTAATTTTTGTACTAAATTATGATACAAAGTTGTGTAAACAACCTAAAATATTAATGGTATGGTAGCAAGTAAACACTTATATTATTTAATTTAAAAAAAGTGAACATAGCTCCCTCTTCCATTAACAAAAGTAAACTTTTCTGCACTTTTTGCTTTTTAAAATTATCTGTAACATAACACCTTTTTCAACTTTTTATTTCCCAAAAATGTCTTAAATCGACGATCTTAAGGTCTGTAATCATTTATATGGACATATTACCTTTATTAGCGCAAAAAAACCAAAAAACCCAAAAATGCGACATATCACCTTCATCCACTCACGTCTTCAATTGTATGCGGTTTTTGCAGAAGTATTGTAGCAAACTTCCTGTAACATTTAGTGTACAATATTAAGTGGTAAAAATGTTATGTTTTAAATGTTTTGTCGTAAATTATATATCCATCTATAAATTTATTTATCCAATTTTATAGTGGCACCCAAGATCGACCGCAAGGATCTCGGCAAGAAGAAGATCAAGGTCGGACAACCCCTCAAGATGGAGGCGGACGTCAAGGGTGAACCTGAACCGAAGATCACCTGGACGTTCAACGGTCAACCGCTCAAGGCTGAAGAGAGATTGAAGATTGAAAATAAGGACTACCACACGTCGTTTGCTCTTCAGAAAATGACCAGAGCTGACTCCGGCAAATATGTTGTCACAGCCAAGAATGATTCCGGCATCGATGAGGTGGAGATTGAGGTGGACGTGGTCAGCAAACCTTCCAAACCCAAGGGTCCATTGAAGGTAATTTTTCTGTAATAATTCTTTAAGTTTATGTCTCTTATTAGTGTTTTTTGTCCAATTTTTTCTCTGTCCAATTAAACTTCATCCAACCATTTATTTTACATACAATTTTGTGACGTTAGTGACGACGTCCTCTTGCATTACAGAATCGATTTTTTATTACAATAGACTTTACTTATGAAGTTTTAATTGATTTAACACGTTGGTACATATTTTATTTTGGCTCACCATTTTGTATTGTTCAATGTCCATAACCATAAAAATGCTAGAAGTTTATTTAAAAATAACTATATTGTGTATACCACTAGTTACTCGCTCTAGGCTTTGCTTGGGGTGCAATTTTTTTTATACACAACCTTCCTCATTTATCCCTCTTTCCATTAATACAAACCGTACCGAAATTCGTTTAGTGGTTTAGAAGTATTTAGCGGAGAAACAGACAGACAGAAAAATATTTTTTTTTATATATATACACAACCTTCCTCTTTTATCCCTCTTTCCATGAAGTAAAAACCGTATCAAAATCAGTTTAGTGGTTTAGAAGTATTTAGCGGAGAAACAGACAGACAGAAAAGTATAGATTTTTTTCTACTTCGTGAAAAACTATCTAAAACTGATGATGAAAACCGCATTTTCTTTAGGTATCAGACGTGAAAGCCGACGGTTGCAAGCTGAAATGGGAGCCACCAGAAGACGACGGTGGCGAGCCGGTAGAGAACTATGTGGTCGAACGTATGGACACCGAGTCGGGCAGATGGGTTCCAGTCTGCACGACGAAGACCCCGGAGGCAGACGTGACTGGACTGAACGAAGGCAAAGACTACATGTTCAGAGTGAAAGCCGTCAACCCCGAGGGAGAAAGTGAGCCGCTGGTCACGGACACGGCCACCACTGCGAAGAATCCCTACGGTTAGTGTTCATTACTAACCTAACTAACTAATACTCGTATATAGGATGATATGAACCCATGATATAATATGTATATTTTGATATATATATATATATATATATATATAGGATAAGTTTATCTTTGTCAAGTTATCTATAGTATAGTCCCCGTAAAGTTGTAAAGTTTGTAAGCACATATTAAGGGGTTCGCAACTTTTGGATCAAATTTTAAAACATAAGTTTTGTAATGATTTTTATTTTTATATGGCGATATATAAAAATTATCTATGTCAAGTTATCTATAGCCCCCGTCACGGGAAGCTATAAACTTTGTAAGCACACATTAAGGGGTTCGCAACTTTTGGATCAAATTTAAAAAAAACAGTTTTGTAATGATTTTTATTTTTATATGGGAATGTATATAAAACAAACTGAGACTTTTTCATAACTCGAATGACAGCATTGACAGCGTCAACGTGAACTTACTTGGAAATCCCTCTTTCCTGTTTTGCTTTAATTTCTTGTTTTCCTATTTCTTATTGGTCAAATAATATTTCTTTTATATTTATTTATTTCAGGCGAGCCAGATCCACCCGGCAAGCCGGAGTTCAAAGACTGGAGCAAAGACCACGTCGATCTCAAATGGGAGAAGCCCGCCAACGACGGTGGCGCCCCCATCACCGGTTACATCGTGGAGAAGAAGGACCGCGACACAGGAAAATGGGTTAAGGCTGCTGAGGTAAGGAATTTATCTTCTTCTTATATATAAAAGGCGATGTGTGTACATATGTGTCCGTATGTCTCCTATAGACTCCGAAACAGCTGAACCGATTTTGATGAAACTCTCAATCTTCAGATTAGTGTAGTGGGTGTTCCTGTGAAGTTTGGTAGCGATCGGACGCGGACGAAGTCGCGGGCGAAACACTAGTTAGATAATAAATAAATACATATGGGAAGTAAATAAGTACATCTGTAGACCTTAGGCTCGATTTCACCATACTCTGATAGTATTTAGCATCGCTGTTAAGGGCGCGTATAAAGAGAAATAGCCAATCCTAGATTTGAATTTTATCTAAGTAAATAAAGTCCAATTTAAAAACTTTTTCAAAATAGATTTAAAATACATTATAAATGAAAGTGAAGACTCGGACAGAAAAAATAATATAATGAAATTTTCACGATAGAAAAAAATCACCAAGTGAACTCTCATTTCCATCGATTTTAGTTTTATTTTCAAAATGACACACATTACAAAGCTAAAAGTGTATCAGTAATTTCACTTGACATATTATCTAAGGCTGTATGTAACAATTTTTCATTTGACATTGTAGTTTACGAATAATTAATATTTAATACTTTTGGCACTTTATTGAGCGAGATGCGCTATCTTCCGTCGCATGTTGTGCGTAGTTTTACGTATTTTGTGTCACTGTCATGTCCAAGGGGCCACAAGGGTGAAATTACAAATTTTGTTTGCTTTATACGCACTCTTAAAGTCATTTAACAGATGTTTACAGTATGCGAGTGACAGCGCTAAATGACAACAGCGATGTTAAGTACTAACAGAGTATAGTGTAATCGGGCCTTAATATCTATTGATAGTCATAACATTGGTTTTTACATTATTAATTACTTTAAAAAGTAAAACGAAAATGATAAGAAGCTCTTTAAATAGCGTGTTATTGAAATTGTGTCTTAGGTCCCTGGTAATAAGACAGAGGCTCGTGTGCCCGATTTGATCGAAGGCAAGACATATCAGTTCCGCGTGAAGGCACTTAACAAGGCCGGCCCTGGCAAACCTTCGGCTGCATCGGAGAACCTTCTGGCAAAGGATAGATTTGGTGAGTAAAAGGAGAGATCATTTTTGAGAGTAATGAAGTGTTCTAAACAAAATTTTAAAAGTTTCATTGCGATTCATAATATGTACTACTAATAAAATAATGTTTGGATGGTAACTACAAGATTCTCTCAAGAATAGATATATATTTTATAGCACTCGAGTTTTCTTAGTTTTATCTTAAAAACTACACACGTTAATCTATAAAAAAAACTGGCAATTTTATTTACTTACCTCTTGTCTCAATTGTTACAAGGGTGAAAATTGATATTTCTGACTAGTCTAAAATTTTTTTAATGACCTACTATATCAACAGCTGGTCACCAGACAAGACCATAGAGGTTGCAAATTATCTGCCAAACTTTATAAGACAAAAATATATGAAACAGTGGTCTGGTCTTCACTCATGTGGTGATCCTTGCTACCAGACAGCTAGCTTATGACTGCGGGATGCCCTAACATTGCTATGATTACAAATATTAGCATTATTAGGCATGTATTAGGTTTAATTTTAATTGATTTATAATTATTATTTTTTCATAGCTCCTCCGAAGATTGATCGTACAAACATGCGTGACATCACAATCAAGGCCGGACAACACATCCGACTTGATGTTAAGGTGTCTGGTGAACCTCCACCAACCAAGACTTGGTAAGATTATTATTAAATTAATGTACAGTTAATTACTTTCGAATGTTCATAAAGCCTGCAATAAGTTTAGTGAAAATTAGTGTGATTCTTAATTATATATTAAAAGAAATTTAATAAATATTACAAGCGCATTGCAAGCGGTTGATAGCACATAAATCTTAGCTATTAATTACTACATTGTCTTTTTTCATTGGCTATTTGGAATTCGTAAGACCGGTCTACCAAATTATCCAACCATTTCGTCTGACACAACTAAGATTGAGATGAAAGCATCAGTTACTACAACTATGGATTTAGCACAGCATACAAAACACTACGAACTTTATGGAACACTAGCTGGCGCCCGCGACTTCGCCCGCGTGAAAAAAGTAGCCTATCCTGTGTCCCGTACGTTTAAATGTTTACCTACCAAGTTTCATGAAAATCAGTCAATTCGTTTAAGAGTTATGGAGGAACATACATACATACATAATACATACATACATTCATACATACAATACCTACACTTACAGATTTATTATTAGTATTGATTTAAAAGTGACATATGCGTAGAGCATAAACTCTGTCGTCTGTGATATAAAACCAAACCAAACATCTGTCATTTAAAGAAAATGTGACTTTACTTCAACACATTGGAGTTTAAAATCAATAGTAGAACTTGGTCGTTACTACCTTTTACCATTGACGCGCGAAGCCAAGACTCCGTCATGATTCCGTTTTAGGCGTACTTTTTATGTGTCGATTTGACATTTGTGATGCAAATTCCATAGTTGTGTAGCACTTCGATGGATGAAAGAGATAAAAGAGAAATATGCAAATTTTAGGTTCCACAACAAGGAGCGTCTGTCGACCCGCGACGATCTGACCGTTGACGCCGAAGACTACAAGACTAAGTTGTCTGTGACAATCGCGTCTCGCAAACACAGCGGCACTTACGTACTGAAAGCTGAAAACAGTAGCGGAAAGGACGAAGCAACTATTCAAGTCATCGTGCTCGATGTACCCGCCAAACCTGAGGGACCACTTAAGGTAGGAGACACCTCAAGTTAACACTCAATACCTTTTATTTTTGGAGTGAAATCTTCTTTATACTCGTATTATATTTTTAAAAAAATAGGCGGGAATGGGCTTTAGTTGTTTGTATGGAGTATTTGGTTGGGTAGAAGCAGGTATAGCAGCGAGACGCAACACTCGGAATCTTGTATGAAAAATGTAGTTCGCTTTGAGGAACCAAAAGAAAGAGCGATATTAAACTTTTTTTATATAAATTTTCACTTCTAACGTGCAGGGAAATGACTGATATGTTTAAAAAAAAAATGTAATTATGAGGTAAGGCAGTCAGAAAGGCCATTTGAGGTATGAGAGCTTGAGGAAACCATCGTCTATTATCACAAGCAAAACCAAAATCGATTGCAAGTGTGCTGGCTAGTCATAAATAAAAATATTTAAGCAAATTATGTTTATTTGTATAAATCCAACGCAATCAAGCACATTTTGAAAAGTCTCAAAATGTCACGACATCCACCAGGAAGGGAGGGAGGATTCGAAAAATGTCCAAATAGCCTCAAGTAAATAAAGGACGTCCCTCTTGTTTGTTTAGATCTCTGATGTGCACAAAGAAGGTTGCACGTTGAAGTGGAACCCACCGTTAGACGACGGTGGCGCCCCCATCGACCACTATCTGGTTGAGAAACTGGACACGGAAACCGGAAGGTGGCTTCCGGCCCTCAAGACAAAGGATCCTAAGGCTGAAATAGATAACCTAGTGCCCGGACACGAATACAAGTTCAGAGTGTCAGCCGTCAACAACGAGGGTCAATCGGAGCCTCTAGACGCCGACCACTCGATCATAGCGAAGAATCCATTCGGTAAGACATTGATTGTTTTATTAATATTTCATTTTCAGCCATTTTTTTTTCTCATCCTGATGATAAATCATAGAATTTTCAGATACCAAGGTCTAACGTGTAAATTTTTTCAATGTCCCGTACTACTGATGTTCCTTCCTTATATATTATTGTTTTTATCCTTCCTTATACCTATTTTTTTTAAGATTTAAATATTTATTTTCTGATTTTCTTTAGACGAGCCCGGCAAACCTGGCACACCGGAAGTGGTCGATTGGGACAAGGACCATGTCGATCTCAAATGGGAGAAGCCCATAAAGGATGGAGGCGCACCAATCACCGGCTACGTTATCGAGAAAAGAGAAGTCGGATCGCCGAAATGGGTGAAGGCTTGCGAGGTAAGTTCTTATAATATATTCTTTAGTTTAAATATCTCGAAGTAAAATAATTTATTTTTTAAAGCTAAATAAAGTTTGAGTCTTTCTTTTCTTTCATCTATAGAAAGTTACATTATCAACGAGTAACATAGGCTATCAATACTTATAATAAATCTGTTAGTGTAAATATTGTATGTATTTGTATATGTGTATGTATGGTCCTCCATAACTCTTACATGTTCTCCTTAAATATTAGAAAATGTTCATAATCGTTAAGTTTCTTTTTAATTTAATTTAATATGTTTTGCTACCTAAAGACGTGGCACAAATTAAAAGTGTATCAAAAAGGTTTTTTTTATATAGAATCAATATTAATACTAAAATAAAAAATATCTTCACACAATCCACACAGCACAATGCTTGTATTATGGATACCAGACAGTTGATATACTACATAGATTTTTTTTGTAAATACATACCTACATATTATCAAACATCCACGATTCAGGTACAAAGGTAAATGTTAACACATTTTATACATTTACCTCTAGCGCAGTGGTTCCCAAACTTATTTTGTCTACTGCCCACTTTGAGAGTAAATTATTTTTTAGGGCCTCATTTTTTCACATTGAAATTACAAATCACCCCCCAAGCCCCATTTTTTTCTGGCTCTCTTACCGTCCCCCTCCCTTTAGGCCTGCAGCGCCCACAAGGGGGCGTTATCGCCCACTTTGGGAAAGACTGCTCTAGCGGGATTTGAATCCGCAACCGTTTGGTTAACAGTTAGGGTTACTAGCCATTAGACCAAACGTGTCGTATGTCATATTAACAGTTCATTATTAAATTGTCAGGTTGGACCCAACGACAACGAAAAGGCAACTGTTCCTAACCTAGATGAAGGTGTCGAATACGAGTTCCGAGTGAAGGCCGTTAACGAAGCCGGACCGGGAGAGCCAAGTGACGCCAGCAAGTCTGTTGTCACCAAGCCCAGGAGACGTGAGTAGCTTTTTTTATCATTGCATTAGACTAAAGACCTGCTGAATTAATTGTAACACTTGAAAGACACTTTTCACTTACTCCTACCGCGGATTATAATGAGGTGAAATTAAAACACCATACGAAACACCGCCTGAAAACATTCCAGAAAACTTACCTGGATTTCATATTTAACTGCAAGAATCGTGGAGATAATTCACGCGCGTTCGAAAACTGAACAGAATCTAGATTACTGTCTATGGGCCTCACAAAGAGGTGACAACGTCGCACAATGAGCTATGGAGAGGGCTATTGCTCGAAGTTACACTGTGAGATCGAATCAGAAATGAGGAGATCCGTAAACGAACGAAAGTTACTGACATAACCCGTCGGATCAGTAAGTTAAAGTGGCAGTGGGCAGGACATATAGTACGTAGAGCTTTTGGGCTGCTGGGGCCGGAAGATTCACAAAGTGGAAAGCCGATTTGATAAGGGTCGCGGTTCAATCGTGAGTCTAGGCTGCTTTTGAATTGGACTATCATGGGGGAGGCTTTTATCCAACAGTGGACGTTCTACGGTTGAGAACACTATAACTATAATCCGGTCAAAACTTTGCATAAAAAAATTAACAACCAGCGATACATCCATCGTCACAGACTCTAGCATCTATAAAACTAGTAAGATGGAAAATACTTGTGAATTGTTTTTCATTTTCAATCTTCATCTTGTTTGGTTCATTTTGTTGGTTTTCAATCGAATTGAGAAATTATTTTTGTGTTGGATAGTCCATTTATCGAGGAAGGCTATAGGCTATAGAGAACGCGGCCGAAGTCGCGGGCTCCAGCTAGTCTGCTATGATGATAATATGATATGATGCTATGATGATGATGATGACGAATAGTTTACTTCCACATAGTGTTCAAACTCCATTTCTATCCTTCATTAATGTTTTTTTTTTAATTGTAGTGGCGCCGAAGATTGATCGTCGCAACCTGCGCACGATCAAGGTGCGCGCCGGCGAGCCGATAGCTCTTGACGTGAAAGTGTCCGGTGAGCCTCCACCAGACGTCACCTGGACCCTCAACGGAAAGTCCGTAAACAGCGGCGATGGACTCAAGTGTAAGTGCTAACTAAATATACTGACGATACTATGAATTTATTAAGCAGTGGGAATGGAAATGGTTGACACATTCATTGCCGCACCAAAAATTTCAAGTCTCATATGAATGGCCAGCGGTATAATATGTTGAACTCGTATGGTGAGTCGTCGGCCGTACGAATGAGGGGAATAGACTCGCTACGCGGCTTTTAAATTGCATATCTCCACATTTCAAGGTGGTTTTTGAATGAATAACTTGTGTTTTACATTAATTCCTAGTATTTTTGAAGAAAAATCGATAAATAGTTTGGACACACGTAGCGAGTTCTAAGCCCCCAGTATGCTGTTTTAGTAAACTCGCCAGGCGAGTCCTTGGCAATGAACGGGTTAAAGCACAATAGGGTGTGTGTTTTTTATGTCAAGATCGACAGACAGGCTGACGTTCCACTTGATGGTAGGTGGCTACCGTCGCCTATAACACAAGCAACGCTACATGTGCTGCAAGTGCGCTGCCGACCACAGTAGGTTTAAGCATAAGGGATTGAGAAAGGATAGGGAAATGGGCTCTGGCATCCCTCATAGAAATACAAAAAAGTTATGTTCGGGAAATATGCGTTTTTTTTAAATTTTTAGTAAAAAAAACTAAGTATAATGAAGACACCGTGTCTTCATGAGAAAGGTGTTTACTATCACTAGACAAGCTCCTTGCATAACTTATGGCAACTGGTCCTGATCATCATCAATACTAATAATAAATCTGTAAGGGTTGTTTATGGAGTGAGTTACTTTGTTTTCAGAGATATCGTGTTTATAGGCTCTATACATCATACTGAAACTAAATTGACGATTTTTAGAATTTTTTTCTGTATGTATGTATGTTCCTCCATAACTCTTAAACGAATTAACTGATTTTTATGAAACTTGGTATATAAACATTTAGACGTACAGGACACAGGATAGGCTACTTTTTTATTTTTCAACGCGGACGAAGTCGCGTCGGCACCAGCTAGTAATTATATATATATATATATATATATATATATATATATATATATATATATATATATATATATATATATATATATATATATATATATATATATATATATATATATATATTGAGACCCTTTATACCCTCAAATTTTTAGGCTTTAGCAAAGTTAAAAGTAACTATTATGTTCTAGTGGTGAATGTGCCTTATATGAGCAAGTATCAACATTCGAGTCCGCGCCGCAAGGACTCTGGAACCTATAAGATCACTGCTGTCAACAAATATGGTCAAGATACTGCAGAATTGGAGATTATTGTTACATGTAAGTGGAATTTTTTAAATTTATTACTACGATAATTTATAATTAAGATATTTCAAAGGCGAAGGCCTCCACAAAATGCAAAAGTAAGTGAAGACTACAAACAATTTTTATATATCTTCTATTTTATGATAGTTTCTGACATGTTTAAGGTCTGTACATGGATTAATACAATCATCAGGTATCTATAAAGAACAAAATACAAATTATATGCTATAATAAAATCATATATAATAAGACATGCAAGGGAATAACTACATTTATTCGGCTCAATTCAGATTTTGTGCGTAGAAAACAGTGGATTTGTATGTAGATGTGTACGCGTCCGTTCAGCTTTAAAGCGCATACGCATCTCCGTTCAAAACTATACTGTTTTCTATGGACATCAGCTGATTAAATGTATATTAAAATCATTAATAATAAATAATAATAAACTTTATTTATAATTTTGCCTCAAATCCGATAAGCAACACAACACAAGACAGAAATATAAAATCAAAAAGCAATTAAAATAATAATAAAAAATCTGAGAAAATTACATGATTTAAACTATTTACAGATTATATTCAATTTAATTGGATCCCTGATTGTGAAACTATTTTTAATGTATCATTGGACGGCATATTTTAACAGTAATAGAAGCTACGCTTCAAAAGTGAGAGATTTTTGTACTATGGAACAACTTCTTTAATTTTAGTGTTCAGATTCTTCTAATATTATGTGCTTCTGCGTGTTCTCTAACGTTTTCTGTTTTGTTTTAAACCAGCAAAACCGGACAAACCCGAAGGTCCTCTGGAAGTGTCGGACATTCACAAGGATGGATGTACGCTCAAATGGAAGCGTCCCAAGGACGATGGCGGCGAGCCAATCGAGGCTTTCCTCGTCGAGAAATTCGACCCGGAAACCGGAACTTGGCTGCCCGTTGGCAAGACGCTCGGAAACGTGCCTGAAATGGAGGTACTTTAAACTTTTTACTAGTTAACTGTACGTTGATCTAGATCATTTTGGATGATCCCCAGATTATCTAAGATATTTTTTCAAATTAAACTCAACGAAACCTCAAACCGATTTTCAGGTGGACGGACTCATTCCTGGCCACGAGTACAAGTTCCGTGTTAAGGCACTCAACAAGGAAGGCGAATCCGAACCACTGGAGACATTCGGATCAATCATCGCCAAGGATCCGTTCAGTAAGAATTCGTTGTTTTACTTTTAATGGAAATTTTATTAAGAATATTTTATCCGATGGAGCATTGACGAAAATTGTGTTTAGAAAAAGAAAAAGCTTAAAAGTGAAATTTTATAACTCATTTATAATTTAGTAGAATTCGTAGGTTTACTTATGATTCTTACATACTTAGAAATTTATGATTTTTTTTTATCTTTTATTCTAATTTTTGCATCCTACCGTGTGGCACATGAACTTTTTTTACAACAATTTTTTTTTCTATACTAATATTATAAAGAGGAAAGATTTCATTGTTTGTTTGTTTGAATTGAATAGACTCCGAAACTAATGGACCGATTTGAAAAATTCTTTCACTGTAGGGAAGCTACGTTATCAGCGAGTAACATAGACTATATTTTGTAAAGTTACGCAGACGAAGTCGCGTGCAACAGCTAGCGACTGTTTCACAAACGTCAAGTAGGCCAAACTGTCATTTAAAGTCACCAGTAACCGGGGATAATGGAGCTGATATACCTTTGTTTGTACGGTAAACGTCCCAAACATTAAATAGAAAATAATTAAAAAAAATCGGCTATCGAATGATGCAGTAAACCGAGTGCATAATTCAATATAACAGAAAATGATTTCTAAAAGTAACTAATCCACACTTTACATGTAGTTTTTGAAAGAGGCCCTTAGTGTACTATAAATGAGTTATAAACGTCAATCCATTTGGATTGAATACGACCATTGACCAGGACCACCCAGTATTTGGCTTGACTGTTGGTTTACTGCTTCTGACTAATGAATATAAATGAATAATTTCATTTATTTTTGTAAATGCAGCCGTACCGGAAGCTCCATCGGCGCCGGTGCCGGATGACTGGTCCGCAAATCACGTGGACCTCAAATGGGAACCCCCCCTGTCGGACGGTGGCTCCCCCATTATCGGGTACATCATTGAAAAGAAGGACAAGTACAGTCCGCTCTGGGAAAAGGCTGTGGAAACCCACACACCAACGCCCACTGCCACAGTTAATGGGTAAGTGTGTCTACCTAAAGTATGTTTTTTTTTAATCTCAGACAAAAATGACACATGCAAATGTCAAGTTTGCAAATAATGATACCATGTAATGTATGTAATGCATGTCACATGTAATGTCATTTTTGTCTCTGAGATTAAAAAACAAACTTTAGGTACTAAAAGTTTCTTAGACATATTTTTGAAAGATACAAATAGAAAAATGGAATTTTTTAACAATTTTTGAAAATTACAACTCTGTGCGAATCCGGGAGCGGGTGGCTATAATTTTTAATAAACTAATGGCAATTTGAAATTTTCATGTATTTTAGTTTGAGCTGAAAAAATTGATCAAAAACTTTTTTGCGATCCTTAATTCCTATCTAGGTCCTACTATGTTTTCCTAATCTAGTTATCACTACATATTATAAAACAGAGTCCTATGTTCGCGATAAGCTCAAAAACTACTGCACCAATTTTCATGCTGTTTAGGTATATTAGTAGGTTTTAGTATATAATTTACAAAGTTACGCGGGCGAAGTCGCGAGCAGAAACTAGTATATACTTCTATACTATTATATAAAGCTGAAGAGTTTGTTTGTTTGGTTGTACGCGCTAATCTCAGGTACTACTTACTGGTCCGAATTTAAAAATTATTTTTGTGTTTGATAGTCCATTTATCGAGGAAGGTTTTGGGTTATATTCATCAAACTACTACAACATGGAACCCGCGTGCCATACAAAACACTACAAATTTTATGGAACATTTAAAAGTGACATATGCGTAGAGCATGAACTGTCATTTAAAACAAAACAAACATAATAATAAGTACGTAATTTAAAGAAAATGTGACTTTACGTCAACCCATTAGAGTTTAAAATGAAATAGTATAAGTTGATCGTTACTACCTTTTACCATTGACGCGTGAAGGCAAGAGTCCGCCATGATTCTGTCAAAGGCGTTCTTTTTATGTGCCGCTTTGGCATTTGTGACGCAAATTCCATTGTAGTATTTCGATGGTTATATTTTATAAAAAAAAGTTACGCGGGCGAAGTCGCGTGCAGCATCTAATAGTTTTCAATATGCCCACTATCTCGTTTGAAGGTTAATCGAAGGCAACGAATACCAGTTCCGTGTGATAGCCATCAACAAGGCCGGTCAGAGCAAACCGTCTGAGGCTTCCAAGAATTTCGTGGCGAAACCAAGATTCCTGGCGCCCAAGATCGACAGACGTCACCTCAGAGACGTCACCATCTCGGCAGGATCTACCCTGAAATTGGAGGCAGCCATCATAGGAGAACCTCCACCTGCTGTCGAATGGAGGTCAGTATCCTTAACATTATATTCAAGGCCTTTTTTTATGTTAGACAGGCTGACAATCCATATCGCTGCTTAAATTCAAAAGTACCACAAATCAAAATAATTACACTTTTTTACAGGAAAGCTAATCGAAAAAAAAAAAAAATTTTTTTTTTCTATTTTTTTTTTTATTAGATATACCTATATCAAATATATGCATATTATACACAGTTAGAAGCGTATTTTTAATTAGCATTAAATGTTTTAAGTACTTTTATAATAAACTGAATACTAGAAGAGATATAAGCATTAAAGTTACTTTTAAATATATATAAAATGATCAAAATATACTAAATACGGAATAAAACAACCATAAAGTCTTTATGCAACATACAATATGAAGGATTGTGATTGTATTTTTGCAATAAAATCGTTTTTGGAATTTTTTTGATTTGTGTTACTTTTGAATTTAAGCAGCGATTTGATAATAGGTGGCTACCGTCGCCTATAACACAAGCAAAGCAAAAGGTGCCGCAAGTGTGCCGTCGACTATAGTAGATAAGGGTTTGTAAAAGTAATAGGCTCTAGCATCCTTTACTCGCTCACTGAAACACAAAAGCACACATGCAGTACTAATTTGGACTGCGAAACGCAGTACTAATTTCCAAATCCAGATGAGAGCCAACTTTGAAGAGCATCCGCTAAGATTTTTTTTTTTAAATCCCTAATCGATATCTATCTATATATCTATACTCATATGTATTATAAAGAGGCAAGATTTGTAAGTTTGTAATGAATAAACTCAAAAATTACGGGACAAATTTTGAAAATTCTTTCATCTACCGGGTGTCCCAAGACTATGCGACATGAAGGGATAGTGCCTTAAATATCGTAGATAGGATATTTTGCTGAAAGAAGACTTTATGTTATTAATTACTTGTTTCGTCTGGGAATCGAAACGACTTAAATGAGAAAAAAAAACATCCGTATTTTTATAATTCCAAACGAAAGAATGGACAAAAAATAATTATTCTTCTTAAGTAACATATAGTATCTTAAAAGAAAGAAATAACGTAAAATGATTGATTCAAATTTTAAGAATATTATTTATTTCCGAAGACGACGTAATTTTTAGAAAAGCTTTGAATGCAGTATTACCAACTTTTAAAAATAACATAAAGTCTCCTTTCAGCAAAATATCCTATCTACCTATCTACGATATTTAAGGTATGGCTGACTAGAAAAGTGCTTTATCAGTTTCGATAACAAATTCCATTCATTTCAAAATTCGCTAAGGCTTAGATTTGAAATAGGTATCAATTACTGATTGACGTAATTGTCACTTTGAATTTTCAAAGGAAAACAGACCTTATCTACAAAATACAAAGAATGTTCAATCTTAGGGTGATAAAGCACTTTATTTCTCGAGTTCACATTCCCTTCATGTGACATAGTTTTGGGACGCCCTGTATAGAAAGCTACACTATCAGGGTGTAAGATAATAGGCTATGTTTTATAAAGTTATACGGGCGAAGTATTAATACAATTACGCCAACAACAGATATCAGAACATGCCACTGCGCCCGTCCAAAGCGGTCACAATCGACAGTCCCGATTACTTCACTAAGCTCACTGTGCGTCCGGTGAGACGCGACGACTCTGGAGAGTACACGGTGACAGCTGTCAACTCCAGCGGAAAGGACAGCGTCACCATCAACGTCACTGTCACCGACAAACCCTCCAAACCCGAGGGACCTTTACAGGTATCAATCAATACTAATAATAAATCCATAACGGTTTGGTCATGGAGTAAGTTACTTTGTTTTCAGAGATATCGTGTTTATAGGCTATACATGATATTGAAACTAAATTGACCATTTTTAGAATTTTTTTCTGTTTATGTATTTGTATGTATGTATGTTCCTCCATAACTCTTAAATGAATCAACTGATTTTCATGAAACTTGGTAGATAAACATTTAGACGTACAGGACACAGGATAGGTTACTTTTTTCTTTTTCAACGCAGACGAAGTCGCGGGCACCAGCTAGTATTATATTATATTCCTGGTAAACTTATGTCTAAAGTATAGAGGGTAAAAGTAAGGAGTACCGACTCATATAACATAACAAAAAAACTAAAGAAAAATGGTCCTCCCCAACAATAAAATAACCCTCGGGCCGCCATCGCAACTGAATTTCGTAACCAGTAATTATTTCTCTTTATAAGGGTTCTAAAAGTGGCCAAAATAACTCTAGTGTGCTATATCGTCTAGATCTATCTTTGTCTATTTCCATTACTTCTATCTGTCTATCCTTGTCTAATTTACCTATATTGTTTTATACCTATAAGTCCTCCGTCGCATCTGTCTGTCTGTTCTCGATAAACTCAAAAACTACTGCACCGATTTTCATGCTGTTTTCACCAATGGATAGAGTGGTTCTCGAGGGAAGTTTTGGTATATAATTTGCATCCGTGTGAAGCTGGGTGTCACACGGATACAAATTATATAGCAAAAAAATTAAGGTGACCGTGTCTATACAAGAGAATTGTTGTTGTCCACTATTGAGAATGTTGTTTGTTCGTAGATTTCTGATGTGCACAAAGATGGTGCCACCCTCAAGTGGAAGCGACCGAAGGACGATGGCGGTGCACCCATCGATTATTACCAAGTGGACAAACTCGACACGGAGACAGGTTGTTGGGTGCCGTGTGCTCGTTCCAACGAACCCAGTAAGTGTTGCCACCTCGTCTACTTATACAAATTTAGGAGTCATTCGTTAACTTCAGACACTTTTTCTTACATCTTTTCAATTAATAAAAGTTTAATGATCATTTACCGTAAGAACGACTGATAAAACTCCGTTTTCCTTGAAGGCATGCAAGTAATATATTTGAATGATCACATTTATTCAGGTCAATTCAGCTTTTGTCCATAAAAATAGCAGATTTCCAAGTTTATTCAGCTTTATCGTCAAACAGGCGAAAATGAAAGTGTGTTTTATCATTCGCACGCTAACAACGGCTTCTCGTCGTGTAAGTGAGTGTAACCAAGACAAAAAACGAGAAAACAGCTGAAAAGTTTTTTGCCAATATAATATCCGTGTATAATTATAAAGGAGGGCAGATAGGCTGACTGTCCACTTGATGGTAGGTGGTTATATCGTCGCCTAAGATAAGAACACAAGCAAACACCATTTCTTGTGCGCTCTACTAACCCTGCGACAATTTGAAGAAGCTCATATTGTATCTAGGTGGAAAGTGAACTAAGCTGAAACCTGTCTCGGGTCATTTCCTTAAATTGTAAACCGTTACTTTTCAGAATGTGACGTAACCGGACTTACTCCTGGCAAGGAGTACAGGTTCCGTGTTGCTGCTGTGAACTCTGAAGGCGAAAGTGAACCGCTCACCTCCGAGGAGACAATAGTTGCCAAGAATCCGTTCGACGAACCCGGTGAGTTTGGTTTTTATGCAACTTTTATTTTATTTTACGAAAAATTGTTGAATTTATCCTTTGCAGCGTTATTAGACAAATATTCAAGAGTATTCTTTTTTTTTCGATTCGATATAGACAGGTTCCTTCGCCATTATAATCTCTTCATTATAATCTCTTGTAACAATCAGGATTTGAATGTGCGTCTGATTTATTTCCAGTTTTCACTAACTAGGAAGGTAATTTAGAACTTCGAACTATCTAGCTTTTCCCAGAGATGGTAATGCTCGGAATCGATAAGGCGTGCTCATACAATATGTATCAGTTCAACGATTCCAGTATGTTTAACCACTAATAGTAATTCCGCAAGTCTCTTATATTATTATCTTTATCAAATATATATAAGCTGTAACAAATTATGTTTGCAGATATAAAAAAAAAACTACATTTATGGTTGTTAAAACCTCAACAATTTGCGCAACCGATGTAAAATGAAAGGAGCGATGTAAAAAAAATACGAAAATGGCTCTTTAGTATGCCTAGATTTTAGGTTTGCATTAAAAAAAAGTAATTGAAAAAAGTCTTAATTTTTTAATTTGAAAATGAAAAACAGGTGCGCCCGGCACACCGAGCGTAACCGACTGGGACAAAGACCACGTGGACCTGAAGTGGACTCCGCCCCGCGAAGACGGTGGCGCCCCCATCGAAGGATACATAGTGGAGAAGAAGGACAAGTTCGGCAACTGGGAGAAGGCGCTCGAAGTGCCAGCGGATAAGACCGCGTGCACTGTGCCTGACCTCATCGAGGGACAGACTTATGAGTTCAGGTACTTAACAAAGGGGATGAATTTGTTTATTTTTTTACATATAATATATTCGTGAACTAGTTTTAACATGTTCGCAGTCCAGTGTACACTATATTGTACACTGGTTTACTTTACTAAAGTCAAAGACACTTGTGTAATTGATGTGTTACACTACAACAAAAAAAAAATGAGCTAGTGAGCCAAAAAGTTATTAAATTAATCTTATAACCCTGTAAATTTTAATATTAGCAGATAAATTTATATAAATAAATATTTATTTATGAAAAATGCTCCTGAAGTACTCAAATATGTTAGTAAATTTTCGGACCAAGCGCTTTCAAATATCTTTTATAATGCGCACTGCCAAGGTTTGAAACTCCTGAGCTCGTATAACCCAAATCTTTTCAAAGTTCGAGTGAATAGGCATCTTCTGGGTGAGCTCGCTCCATCTCAGGCCTCATCTTTGCTTTACAGCTGGATGTTGGCCAAGAGCAAACCCATCTCTAAAAAAAATAACTCTTTTTAACAAAAAAAACCGACTTCAAACCGTTTTCTCATGGATGCCATTGTCAGAACTGGACCAAATTGAAATGGGACCACACCGAAAGCACCAACTTTCAAATTAAAAATTAATATTCAAAATAGATTCACCTTCTGTTCTGAGGTAACAAACATTAAAAAAAATACAGTCGAATTGAGAACCTCCTCCTTTTTTGGAAGTCGGTTGAAAAGTAAATTTTCCCAGACTTGAAAGGAAAAGAAGTGCGCTAGCTGTTGTGTACAGTCGGCCGCATAAGTCGATTAACACATTCAAAAGTGCAAAACAATTGAACACTCAACTTACTTACTTAATTACTTTTCTTTTTACGATCGTTTGTATGTGAGGTTTATTTTGTCCTCTCGTCGTGACAACTACTTATGGCGCGTTAAGTGTTACGTTGTTTTGCACTTTTGAAAGTGTTAATCGACTTATGCGACCGACTGTACATAACAGTTTACCTGCTAACCTTTACTAAACAAACACGATTGAATTCAGGGTCCGTGCAGTGAATAAGGCCGGCCCGGGAGTGCCCAGTGACAGCACACATCCGATCGTCGCCAAACCAAGGAACTTGGCGCCAAAGATCGACCGAACCAACCTCATTGATATCAAGATCAAGGTTGGCACCAAATTCGGATTTGACGTTAAGGTATGTGGACCTTTTTGTTTACTAGAAGTAAGAGAAAAATGTTATTTTTAAGGTGTTAAAGTCAAGTTGAAATCAAATTCAGTAGTCATTTAATGTTTCGATTAAATGAAGACTAAACGTTGACATATTTATTGCTGTTATACTTTTGCTAGACATTGGATTATTATGTTTATATTGTCCCTGGACTTTTTTTTCTGAATGAAAAGGGGGTACCTTTTCTAAATCTCTGACAGTGTATGCAAAATTCCACGATTATCCGTTGACTAGTTAAGGCGTGAAAAGATAACAAACAACCAGACAGAGTTACTTTCATTATTAAAATATTAGTGTGGATTATTCTGTCATATGTAAGATTTTAAATACGAAATGTCCCTTAAATTGAAAAGGTTTTGTGTTACTCACATCTTTATAAGTATGGTCGTTTATGTATCATATCAATCAATCAATCAATACTAATAATAAATCTGTAAGAGTTGGTCATGGAGTAAGTTACTTTGTTTTCAGAGATATCGTGTTTATAGGCTCTATACATGATACTGTAACTAAATTGACCATTTTTAGAAATTTTTTCTGTTTATGTATTTGTATGTATGTATGTTCCTCCATAACTCTTAAACGAATTAACTGACTTTCATGAAACTTGATAGATAAACATTTAGGCGTACAGGACACAGGATATGCTACTTTTTTTCTTTTTCAACGAGGACGAAGTCGCGGTCGCCAGCTAGTAAAAAAAAAAAAATTCAATAGAGTTTCGTGGATGACAAATGCCTGTAGCCCAAACATAAATGATTTCAGGTGAGCGGTGAACCGATGCCGGAGACGAAATGGTTCCTCGCCAAGAAGGAGGTGAAGTCCGGTGGCGATATGAAGGTGCAGCATTCCGATTACAACACGAAGTTGAACTGCAAGGCGGCGACCAGAGCCGACAGCGGTCGCTACACAATCACCGCTGAGAACTGTAACGGCAAAGACGTCGCCGAGGTCGAAGTTATCGTGCTAAGTGTGCCCAGCCCACCAGGAGGACCTCTCAAGGTGAATATTCACAAGATTTTTTTAACGAGCGACGCAAAAACGGGGTGTATCTGTGTGTGGAATCGTAGCTTCCAAACGAATGGACCGATTTTGATCAGATTATTGAAGGGAAAAATTCTTAGTGCGTTGGGAACTTTTTGTGTAGGAAAAAAATGGTGAACTCTCGCCGTCTGTAAGCGACATTCTCAGTGACGTTCAACTGTACGAAATACTCGAAAATTAGTTCGTTCGTACTTCTTAGTTTACAAGCTTAAATTTGATTTAAGTTGACAAATTTAACTAATATTACATCAAACTTTATTTAATTAAAAATTTAACACACAAAGTTTGTTAAGATGTTAACATATCGCTGCGTAAAAACTAAAGGGCCTTAAAAAAAATATCCAAAAATGTTTTTATTGCAAAAATACAATCACAATCCTTCATATTGTATGTTGCAAAAAAAAGGTTGTATTATTCAATATTTAGTACATTTTGGTAATTTTTTTTTATATTTAAAAGTAGCTTATATGCTTATATCTCCTCTAGTATTTAGTTTATTATAAAAGTACTTAAAACATCTAATGCTTCTAACGATGTATAATATGCATATATTTTATGTATATCTAATAAGAAAAAATAGACAAAAATTTTTTTTTTTTTCGATTAGCTCTCCTGTAAAAAGTGTAATTTTAATTTGTGGCCCTTTAGTTTTTAAGCAGCGATATGTTAACGTAGTTTACACTTCTGTATAATATGCATATATTTTATGTATATCTAATAAGAAAAAAATAGACAAAAAAATTTTTTTTTTCGATTAGCTCTCCTGTAAAAAGTGTAATTTTAATTTGTGGCCCTTTAGTTTTTAAGCAGCGATATGTTAACGTATTTTACACTTCTCTGCGTATTATGTTTCATAAGTTAAAAAATAAATTGGTTTAATTTGATTTGTGAGTGAGTAAAGGATACACTTCATTTTATCAACCCAATCTCATTCTCATGTTGTTACTTGTGACTTGTGACGTTGACGTGACGTGACGTGACGTGTTCAGGTGTCGGACGTGCACGCTCACGGCGCCAAGTTGTCGTGGAACCCGCCCGCCGACGACGGCGGTCAGCCCGTGGAGAAATACGTTGTGGAACGCATGGACGAAGCGACCGGACGTTGGGTGACCGCCGGTGAGACTGACGGCCCGAAGACATCGTTGGCGGTCGACGGTCTCACGCCTGGACACAAGTACAAGTTCCGCGTGCGCGCCGTAAACAGGTACGTTCGGTGACGTCTCTCTGGCTGAAGAGGCGAATCTATCTATTGTTATGACTGAACGTTATCTATTGTTATAAAGAACGCGAGTGCACTGTAGGCCCATATAATAATAACTAAAGCATAGAAGTAAAAGCATAGGAAAAAATAGCTACAAAGTTACGTTAGTTCATACTCTATTCACTTGTAGCTCACCTTTCATGAGCGAGTTTTTATCGACATACGTAAAACTAGTGACAACTTTCTAATTTACGTATGTACTACTGCATATGCATCTCTTTCTAACACCTTTTCAATGCCATAAGTGAATTCAGACAGAAGGTGGCCACGCCCCTTTAAACATGTGCCAAATGAAATTGGTCCTTACTATTACGACATAGTGTTCATATTGCATTAATCGAAAAAAAACATTCTAGAATCAATAGAATAACATGTTTAAGTACTTCTTAAGTTTCGAATACTTTCTAAAGACCGTCGAGACTGCACGATTATAAATAAGAAAACAACACTTGAGAGCTTTTGCGAAGATATCTACGACATTGAGTGAGCTTATAGTTTAAGCTTACATTTTAAAAATTAAACTCTAAAAATTAAGCTAGTTATTATCTACCAAAAGTAAATAGAATTAATTCTATTTTGTTCTACATTAATTCTATTTTTTACAGACAAGGCAAATCGGAACCTCTGACCACTCCGCATTCGACTGAAGCTAAGAATCCGTTCGATGTCGCCGGAAAGCCCGGTACACCAAAGATCAAGGACTTCGACAAAGATTTTGTCGAACTGGAATGGACAAGGCCCGAGGCGGACGGAGGAGCGCCTATCACAGGATACGTCGTCGAGAAGAAGGATAGATTCTCACCCGATTGGGAAGAATGCGCTCAGGTACTTAATTATTTTTTGTTATACAATCATTGACACAAGAATTTTGTGTTACTAGATTCTCTACTAATATAGAATTACTACAATGGTTTTCAAATGGGAATTAATTTTGGACATCACCTACACACTCATGCTAGTTTTTTTTTGTTTTGTTTTGACAGTATGTTCTAAGTGATGTACCTCTATCCCACAATTGAGTTTTAGGAATAACGGTGAAGTCCCAAGTGACTTCCTATTTGAAAACCACTTCCTTTAGTCCGATAATTACGAATTTTTTAGTGAAGGGTTGCTAGAGTCTTTGAGGGATGTCCATTAATTAACGGTAAAATGCAAAGTTGCATACTAAAAGATTTGCAAATACAACAAATTACCCTTTTCTTACCTATCGTCAGGTACCTGTCTGCCGACCTTAAGATAAAATTATCAAATTACTCACAGCCGTACAATAAAAAGCGTCCCAATCAATTCACGATGTGATCGTTCACAAAATTTACCGCTTTCATTGTACTTTCAGATCGAAGGCGACGTCACAACAGGAAAAGTGCCAGATCTCATCGAAGGTAACACCTACGAATTCCGTGTGCGCGCTGTCAATAAGGCGGGCAAAGGTGAACCCAGTGATGGTACAGCTCCTCATCTCGCCAGACCCAAAAACCTCGCACCGAAGATTGACAGGAACTTCATGTTTGACATCAAGGTCAAAGCCGGAAATAACTTTGAGCTCGACGTCCCCGTCGCCGGAGAGCCAACGCCTACCAAGGAATGGTACCACGCTGACAACCTTGTCATCAATGCAGACAGAGTCAAAGTCGTTCACGACGCTCACTCAACTAAGTTCCGCGTCATTGACGCCAAGAGACAAGATTCTGGACAGTACACGCTCAAGGCTAAGAATATTAACGGAACAGATTCAGCCACTATTAAAGTTCTCGTGTTGGATGTGCCATTGCCGCCGGAAGGACCTCTCAAGGCCTCAGACATCACAAAGTCTGGTTGCACTCTGAAATGGCGTCCGCCAAAAGACGACGGCGGAAGCGAGATTTCGCATTATGTCGTTGAGAAAATGGACCAGGAGAATCTTCGGTGGATCCCGGCCGGGGAAGTGCAGAGTTGTAATATACGCATTGATCACTTGATCGAAGGTCACGATTATAATTTCCGTGTTCGTGCCGTCAACAAACAAGGCGAATCGCAGCCTCTCGTTGGCCACGAACCGATCACGGCAAAGGATCCCTACGGAACACCAGACAAGCCGGGAACACCGGTCGTCAAAGATTGGGACAAGGATCACATGGACTTGGAGTGGGTTCCGCCAAAGAAGGACGGCGGATCGCCAATCACCGGTTACATTATCGAGGCCAAGAAGAAATACGGACCTTGGGAAATGGCAGCCACCGTGCCAGGAAATCAGACGACCGCCACAGTGCCTGGATTACAGGAGGGAGAGGAATACGAGTTTAGAGTTATCGCTGTCAATAAGGCCGGCAACGGTGAGCCTAGCGATGCCTCTACACCACAAGTGGCCAAAGCCAGATTCTGCGCTCCACACTTTGACAAGATGCTCTTGGCTGACAAGACTGTCAAGGCTGGACAGAGGATCCAATACGAAATCCCGATTGAGGCATCACCGAAACCTACAGTCGAGTGGCAGATCAATGGAAAGATTGTTCATTCTACAGACAGAATCGATGTTCAATTACTACACAACAGGGTCATCCTAGACATTCCATTCTCCGTACGTGCAGACGGAGGCGTTTACAAATTGACCCTGAAGAACGACTTGGGAGTGTGTTCGGCTGCAGCACAAGTGACCGTATTAGATAAACCATCGCGACCAGAAAAGCCTTTGGTCGTGTCCGATGTTACAAAAGATTCTTGTTCGCTTTCATGGAGGATTCCTCTCGACGATGGTGGTTCACCAATATTACATTACGTCATTGAAAAAATGGACTTGTCAAGAGGTACATGGTCCGATGCGGGCATGAGCACATTCTTATCACATCAAGTGACACGACTCATTCACATGAAGGAGTATCTCTTTAGAGTGAGTGCTGTTAATGCTATCGGCCAATCGGAACCTCTCGAGTTAGACAGATCGATTATTGCCAAGAACGAATTCGATGAGCCGTCACCACCTGGAAAACCAGAAGCTACTGACTGGAGCAAGGATCATGTTGACTTACAGTGGACCACACCCAAATCCGACGGCGGATCCCCAATTACTGGTTACATTATCCAGAAAAAAGAGAAGGGCAGTCCATACTGGGTGAACGCAGTACATGTCCCACCCGGTAAGAACAAGGCAACAGTGCCAGACTTAACAGAAGGCCAAGATTATGAATTTAGAGTAATCGCAGTAAACCAAGCAGGCCAATCAGAGCCTAGCGATCCATCAGACATAATCACGGCCAAGGACAGATTCGTCGCTCCCAAGATTATAACACCGCTCAAGGAAGTTCGTATCAAGGCTGGTCTCATCTTCCATCTCGATGTTGACTTTATTGGTGAGCCAACTCCTGAGGTTACATGGACCTGCAGCAACAAGCCAGTGCTCACAAACGAGAGGACTACAGTAACATCTGTCGGACATCATACAATAATTCATACAGTGAATTGTAAGCGTTCTGATGCAGGCCAGTACCATCTTTCGTTGAAGAATGATTCTGGTTCCGATGAGGGAAGCTTCGAATTGATCGTTTTGGACGTACCTGGAGCGCCACAGCCTCCATTCGAATACGAAGAAATCACCGCACAATCTGTGACTATGTCATGGAAACCGCCTAAAGACAATGGTGGTAGTGAACTTACTGCTTACGTTATTGAAAAACGTGATCTCACCCACGGAGGCGGTTGGGTTCCAGCTGTCACCTACATCAATCCGAAGTACAATCACGCTACTGTACCTCGTTTGACTGAAGGTACTAAGTACGAATTCAGAGTCTTCGCAGAGAATCTGCAAGGACGTTCCGAACCTCTTGTAACGGACAGGGCGATTGTAGCCAAAAATCAATACACTGTACCCGGAAAGCCTGGAAAGCCAGAATTGGTATCGGCTGACAAAGATCATATTAAAATCAGATGGTCCCCGCCGATTTCCAACGGTGGATCTAATATCATCGGTTACGATGTCGAAAGGAGAGATAAGGCTACTGGCAGATGGATTAAGGTTAACAAAGATCCCGTTAGGGGTAATGAATTTGAAGACGATAGAGTAATGGAAGGCCATCAGTACGAATACAGAGTCGCCGCTGTAAATGCAGCGGGACCTGGACAACCTTCGGACGAATCTAATGTATTCATTGCCAAGCCAATGAAGGAGAAACCAAAACTCTGGCTCGATCATCTCATTGGACGTAAAGTCAAGGTCCGTGCTGGTGAACCAATCAATATAAACATTCCAATTACCGGTGCACCAACGCCTGAGATAACTTGGACTAAGGGCTCCTTACCACTCTTGCCTTCACTCAGACTATCTACAGAAACTAAGAACGACGAAACCAAATTCAGCATTGAGAAATCCACAAGAGATGATGCTGGAAAATACACTATTACGGCGTCTAATCAACATGGCAAAGATTCAGCCGACATTGAAGTCATTGTTGTAGACAAGCCTGGAGTACCGAAAGGACCTCTTATATGTACTCCCGTTACACATGATACTATCAGCCTCACATGGCATCCTCCTACCGATGACGGTGGCAGCGAAATTACCGGCTACGTTGTTGAAGTGGCTGAATTTGGTGTCAATGATTGGCGTACAGTTGCAGGATTCTGTCCTAAATGTTCATTCAACGTGAAAAATTTGACCGAGGGTAAGAAGTATGTGTTCAGAGTGCGCGCAGAAAACTTGTACGGTATTTCTGAGCCTCTAGAGAGCAAACCGACCATTGCGAAATCACCATTTGATCCTCCGGATGCACCAGATACACCGAAGATTACTGGATACAGTGCAAACAGTTGTTCTCTCGAATGGGAGCCACCAGCGAATTGCGGTGGAAAACCAATCACTGGATATTACGTGGAGAAGAGAGAACGCGGTGGTGAATGGATAAAGGTCAATAACTATCCCACACCAAATACATGCTACACTGTCCAAGACTTACGAGAAGGAAACCGTTACGAATTTAGAGTAATTGCAGTTAATGAAGCAGGTCCAGGTAAACCAAGTAAACCGACCGAACCCATCACAGCTGAAACGCAAAGACTTAAACCCAGTACACCTGAGGCACCCAAACCTGATAGAATCACGAAAGATTCTGTTACATTATCTTGGAGACCACCTAAGAGTGACGGTGGATCTAAAATTAAGGGATACATTATCCAACAAAAGGGCAAGGGTGACAAAGATTGGAAGGATGTTAACGATGTTCCAATCCCAAGCTTGGTACACACTGTACCGAAGCTCAAAGAAGGCGAGGAATATCAATTCAGAGTCATCGCTGTCAACGATGTTGGCAGATCTGATCCTAGCAAGCCAACAAGTGATATTACTATTGCCGAACAACCGAACAAACCGTGCATGGATCTGGGTGGAGTTCGCGACATTACAGTCAGAGCTGGTGAAGATTTCTCCATTCACGTTCCCTACACTGGATTCCCGCAACCGACGGCCTCGTGGTTTGCTGAAGATAACTTGCTGGATGTGGACGGTGATCCAAGAATATTCCAGAAGATCACGCCAGAGTCTGCATCACTCGTCGTCAAGAATGCGAAACGGTCAGACGGCGGACAATACAGATTGCAACTGCGCAATCCGTCCGGTTACGACACAGCTACGATTAATGTTCGTGTACTGGACAGGCCTGGAAAGCCAGAGAACCTTCGCGCGGATGAATTTGAAGGCGAAGCTCTCACTTTATACTGGAACCCTCCGAAAGACAACGGAGGCGGTGAAATCACCAACTACGTCGTTGAGAAACGCGAAGCGCGCACTCCCAACTGGACCAAGGTTTCCGGTTATGTCACCACACCGTTCTTGCGGGTGAAGAATCTAAATGTCGGCCGCGATTACGAATTCAGGGTTATGGCCGAGAATCAATACGGCCAGTCCGATCCCGCCCAAACTACAGAGCCTATTAAAGCCAGACATCCATTCGACCCGCCTGCGGCACCTGGAGTGCCTAAATCTGTTGAAACAACCGAGAGTTCTATCACTATCACCTGGACTAAGCCACGTCACGATGGCGGCTCACCGATAACAGGTTACGTAGTTGAAAAGCGTTTGATGACTGAGGACAAATGGACCAAAGCGTCGCACGCGCACATTCCAGACACGACTTACAAAGTCACAGGCCTTATTGAGAATCACGAATACGAATTCAGAGTGGCTGCAATAAATGCGGCCGGCCAAGGGCCTTATTCGCAGAGTTCTGATGCGATACGCGCTTGCGCGCCTCCTAACTCGCCGCGCATCACCAGCGACCTTAGTCTGCGTGACATCACAGTCATTGCTGGAGAGGAGATCAAAATCACCGTGCCTTTCACTGGCAATCCAAGACCGAAGGTGAGCTATTCCACTTTTGACTAGATCTTTTTCCTAGCTTTTTGTAAGTGATGACATTCAACAAGATGTAACTCGTGCAGCACCTGCGCGCTGTCGATCACAAAGTTACAAATGAGGATTTTGTTCAACTTTTGTTTTATGGCGCTTTTGAGAGAAATTGTCTCAGCACTTTATAATTCCTTGGTTTTTTTCCCCTCAGGTATCATGGGTCATAAACAACGAGGAAGTGTTCCCCGACCACCGCATTCGTTTCGTCACTACCGATATCGATACTGCGTTCTACAACTCGTCCGCCAAACGATCGGACACCGGCTCTTACACAATACAATTGGTCAACAGCGAGGGCTCGGATAGCGCAACTTGCAGGGTAAATGGAACTTTATGTTTTCTACCCTTAAGTCTGTTCTTGTGTGTATGATTCTAACAGTTTCCTGAGTCAAACATTTCACTATCCAATGTATATATTGTATTTTGTCGTTCCATGAAATAAAGTCAAGTCACAAAGCAAAAACTTCTTTCACAGGTATTAGTTGTTGACAAGCCCTCCCCACCAGTCGGTCCATTGGAGGCCTACGACATTACTCCGGACACTTGCACGTTGTCATGGAAACCACCGTTAGACGATGGCGGATCGCCGATCACCAATTACGTCGTTGAAAAGGCGGATAATAATGGAGTAAGTAATTTTTATGGACCTTTCGATAAGCTATGATTAAAAATTAAAAAAAAACCACTGACATATTCTATTGGGCCCAAACACGCTATATCTGTTGTAAGTTGCTGAGGAGTTTAGTATCAAGCAGGCTAATTGATGCTGCAGCATCAGGTCAAGGTTACCATGTCATGGAACAATCACCAAAGTAACAGTACACCAAATTTCAAACAAATCGAACCTGTGAAAGTTAGTGAGATCCCATCGTCAACTAGAAAATAAACTGATCTGAGACGCATGAAAAAATGTTATACTCGTAAATTATATCTAAGACACATCTCAAACAAGTCAGCTTTAAAAAAAACGCATAAAAATCCGTTTGGGAGCTATGATGCCACAGACAGATACACAGATACACAGGTTGTTCTTATAACACGCCTCTTTTTGCGTCTGGCGTCGGTCGGGGGTTGGATAATTGCATCAAGATGTAAATTTTAAGTCAAACAAAGATGTACTCACATCTAAGGCAACAATTTAACGGCGATTTTAACGTATTTTCTTGATTAATTTTGAGCGATCGTTTTCTATGTTAATTTATGTTCTA
This sequence comes from Synanthedon formicaeformis, assembly GCA_945859745.1. Lineage (NCBI taxonomy): Eukaryota > Metazoa > Arthropoda > Insecta > Lepidoptera > Sesiidae > Synanthedon > Synanthedon formicaeformis. Next base: position 3,843,077 of record OX243977.1, read on the forward strand.
TGTTTTCTTTTTACTTTACTTCAGGTCTGGGTGAAGATTTCTTCATTTGTCCGCAACTGTCACTACAATGTGATGGGTCTGGAACCGAATCACAAATATACATTCAGAGTTCGCGCTGAAAATCAATATGGCGTCTCGGAACCATTAACCATGGACGATCCCATCACAGCCAAGGTAAACAATCATTAAATCACTATTATTATAATGATTATAATATTACATAATCCGTAGTTATGTCTGTATATTGAAATGATAAGACACATTCATTTCAAACTACTTTTGATTGACATCTTTGAAGGATTGGATAAACTGCTTTGCATATAAAATAATATTTTATTGAACGGCCAGTTATGTAGCTACCCATTTTATATATCTAAATTTAATAATTTTCAGTCTACACCCTTTTTCGAAAACGTATTCTAAAAACAATCTTAAAAAATGTGATATTTTCCTTACGTGCAAGTGAAGAAAATGTGCATGCCTAAGTACTAAGTACCATCCTACAAGAATTTTATTTGAGTTATTTATCTAAATTATTTGTATTGTTTGTGATTTTTTTGATTTCTTTTAAATTTAAAAGCAAGTGAAACCGCAGGCACAGATTGTTTAAGATAGATGAACCTAGTAAACTTAAACTATGTGCAGTAAATAAGTATGGTTAAATTTTGTAACAGTACTATAAAACTATGTTAAGAACCTTTAAAAATGTATCTCAGGGATGCGAATTTGTTCACTTTGACTTTTTATGAGAAGACCATTAATGTGGTGTTAGCACCCTCTACTTAGGGCACATTAATTAAACCACTAGTATGTTTAGTCCAAATACTTTTATCGTCCGACCGATATATACGAACTACAATGACAACTATAAGATGTGCAGACATACGATGACGACGCGTTCGTTCGATACCCTTTCAATATCATACCATCGAATGAATCTGAACGAATGAACACCTCTTTTTGAAACGTCACAGAACACTTTTCAATCAACTTCAGTCGACATAAATAGCAGACGCTAACAGTAGTGATGTTTTATCCGCAGTTCCCATTCACAATTCCGGATCCACCGGGAACACCTCGAGTCACGGAATGGGATGGCTCCACGGCCACCGTGGTATGGGATAGGCCACGTTCGGACGGTGGTGCCCGTATCCAGGGATACAAGATCGAATTCCGGGACGTGCAAGATGGAGTGTGGTCCGCAGCCGATTACTTGGTTAAGGACTGCAACTATCAGGTATATACAACTCCACAAAATTCCAACTGAAGCTATTTATTTTCCAAAAGGTAATATCAATATATCACTTGAGTTCTCAGCGTTTAAGGTGATACAAGTCAGCTTTCCTCCATACAAACGTAGAATGATTATTACTCCGCTGTTTTATGTTTAATTTACAAAAGTAAGCATGTTACCGATTTATCTTGTCGTCTACTAGGTTCCTTGGCATACAAACTTTAAAAAAAAGTATTAATTTAAAAGATATGATCCTTGAAAAATCCATATTATTAACACAAGTTTTAATGCAAATTTGAGGATGAATAGGTCACTCTAGTGTACAAAAACTCCAAAATACTTTGCCTACAAACATTGATTAGTTATTCAAGAGTTCAAATAACTTTACACGAAATAGATATATATGCAGTAGTTTTGTCAAAAAAAGTATATGCCCAAGAGTCTTTTGATGAATATATTTTTTTTATGAATCATTGTGCATCTCACTCGACTGCTCGTCCCGCGCATTGTGCTGTGTGATACAGAATGAATTTTAGCTACTCGCACCGATGAGTTCGAGCCGCCGACATGTGTCATCTTAATGTAACACAATGTACTACAGGCGTACAATCTGGAGCCGGGACACGAGTACGAGTTCAGAGTTCGGGCGAAGAACGCCGCAGGTTTCAGCAAGTATTCGGGCACGTCGCAACGGTTCAAGGTGAAGCCCCGTTGCGGACCACCTGGACCTCCGCACGCTCCGCGTGTCGTACGAGTGGGACGAAACTACGTGGACCTCTCGTGGGATCCGCCTGCGCATGACGGAGGTAATTTCCTCTGGGGTTGTTTATTGTGTATATCTTTTGCGTAGACTGATGGCGTGGCGACGCCAACATTTGGCCAACATTTTAATTGGAACTTGGTCCACATGATTGTATGTGGCAAACGTCGCCTAAAACACAAGCAACGCCATTGGTCCTGCAAGTGCACTCCCGACCATAGAAGGATTAAGGATAAGGACATGGGATTTCTAATTAACAAATTTTGAGACTCTTACCAACGTTATCGTTAACCTTAGACGTTTGTTCTAGTGGCTAGTAACCCTATATATTAACCAAACGGTCGCGGGTTTACAAAAAAAACGTAATCTATATAGTATGTCAACTGTCTGGTATCCATAATACAAGCATAGGTGCTTAGTGTGGAACTATACTTATTCACTGAAACGAACTTATAGGGAGATAAAGCGTTCGGCTGTGATATGTGGAGATAACAGACAATGTGAGTGTACACAGTACCTACATGTATTTTTAGTCTGTTCGTAGAACTCTCAATGTTCAGACGCTTTCTCTGTTATTATACTGTTTTCTTTTTTAAATTTCAATTCGTATTATTGTTATTTTAAGGTTTGAATTTCGTTTAACTAACGTTTAACGTATATTAACTAATAATATATTTTTCATTTTATGATTATATCAGGAACCAAAATGTCTATTATCTTAATTAATAAATAATTCACAACTTAATAGCTAGAATATATTTTATACAAAATAAAAAGTGTAGGGTTGTGGGTAAGTACGTAGGTATCATTATAATATTTTATTATAGTTTACAAGCTAAAAGTAGCGTAGAATGAACGTTCATCTATTATTGTATACGCCCACTCAAGATTTGCTGTCCTTGTCTTTTGTATGGAATTGAGTGAAAGAGAAAGCGCTATATTAGCTCGTTTCAGTGAATCGGGTTTAGATGGTGCTGTGTGGAATGTGTGAAGATATTTTTTTTATTTATTTATTTATTTAACTCGGTTTTCCCTCAGGTTCTCGCGTAACCGGTTACATAATCGAGCGACGCGACGTCGGCAGCTCAGTTTGGGTGAAATGCAACGACTACAACGTACAAGACACAACATTCACAGCTCTCAACCTCATCGAGAAGGCGGACTACGAGTTTAGAATTATCGCTGTCAATTCTGCTGGTAAAATTTCCGATTATTTACATAAAATAATTGCTATAATTTTATCCTCGTGATGTTTTGTGAAAGTATTTTGGAAAGTAATTTAAAAGTTGCTAGCAAAATTGGAGTGTCTCTCAGTGGGTATTTCTGGTCTGCTAGAGAACAAGTATCACTTTGTCCATTGCTGAAATATTGTGATCGCCACGTAGACTAAAGCTCTCTACCTATACCTACCACGTTTAGAAACTGTAGTACTTTTTTTACAATACATAACAGAATTTAAAAATGAGAATGTCTTACAACCAAACATATGGCGGCGGTACTTTAACGGTGTAAAAGTCTGATTGTACAAGGGTTAAATTGCTTCAACGACAAAAATGTACTACATTCCCGTGTCAAAATGTTTTAACGGCCTTAATAATAATCATATGCCAGAATACTGTAACGCCAAAATGCGCAATCGCCTCAAAGTGAATTTTAATTTCATCTGTCATGTCAATTTGTTATTAGCTCATCATAGATGAGTTAAACTCATTAAACCAGTTGTACATTTTGTCACATATACATTTTCACACTGATAAAGAAATGTTATTAATAAATGAAGACGTGAGTGGATGAAGGTGATATGTCGCATAATTCCAATTTTGAATAAATCGAGGTTAAAGTTTTACTTTTAATTTTTGAGATAAGTCGAAACGGAACTGATTCAAAGTTGTGTAAACAACCTAAAATATTAATGGTATTATCATACCATTAATATTTTAACACTTCTATTATTTAATTTAAAAAAAAGTCATACATAGCTCCCTCTTCCATTAACAAAAGTAAACTTTTCTGCACTTTTTGCTTTTTAAAATTAACTGTACATAACACCTTTTTGAACTTTTTATTTTCCAAAAATGTCTTGAATCGACGATCTTAAGGTCTGTAATAATTCATATGGACATATTACCTTCATCAACGCAAAAAACGAAAAAAACCCAAAAATGCGACATACCACCCTCATCCACTCACGTCTTCAAATGTTATATAAATTCTAAGGTAAATCGGAGCCGTCCAGTTGCACCACCCCAGTGCGTACAGGCGAAGAGATCGGCGGCACGAAACCTGAATGGGTCAAGCAAATGCCGCCCCATATGTGCGCGCCCTTGGGCAAACCCTTCACGTTGGAGTGCGTCGCCACTGGCAACCCCGTGCCCACCGGACGCTGGCTCAAGAACGGCAGAGAGATCGTCCTTGGCACCAGGTAAACCATTCAAAGTTTCAATTGGAATTTGTGTGTGTGTGTTGTTCAGTAAACCATCTACCATCAGTTTACTGGCACTGGTAAAATTAATTAACCCTCGAGGCCCAACGCAAAAACGGGGTCTTTAAGTTTGACGTATGTTCTTAGCTATCATTTACGAAGATCTGTTCCCATTTCCTAGTTGGGATTTCACTAACTTCAACAGGTTCTATTGATTTAAAAGTTGCTGTACTATTACTTGGGTGGTATTTCCATGAAATGGTAACCTTGAGCTGATGCTGCAGCATCAAGCTGCGGGATACTCAGCTCCTCAGTAACTTACAGCACACATAGCGTGTTTGGGCTCAATAGAAAGTCGAGGGTCAGTCAAGTTTCTAATATCCAGACCACACTCAATTTGAGTCGATCTATGTAAAATTTTGTACGCTGTTAAACCACGTGGCTACCTTGTTTGATATCGCTGCTTAAAAACTGAAGGGCCACAAATCAAAATTACACTTTTTACAGGAGAGCTAATCGGAAAAAAATTAATTATATTTCCCTATTTTTTTTTTTGTTAGATATATTATATATCAAATATATGCATGTTATACATCTTTAGAAACGTATTTTTAAGTGGCATTAAATGTTTTAAGTACTTTTATAATAAACTGAATACTATAAGAGATATAAGCATATAAGTTACTAAATATGGAATAAAACAACCATAAGTCTTTTTTATTTTATGGCCCTTTAGTTTTTAAGCAGCGATATATTGCAACTCTTTACTAATTCTCAATTTTTGTATAGATTTATCGCAGAGTCGCGTGAGGGAACGCTGAAATTGAACATTCTCGAAGCGACTGACGCCGACGAAGGCGATTACACTTGTGAGGCTGTCAATAATATAGGTTTCATCTATTGCACTGCACATCTCAAGATTGGAAGTAAGTTTTTTGTCATTCAAATGAGTTACATTTTAATAGTGTTACTGTATGCGGCTTAAATACCCTTCATTAGATTTGTTTTTATACCGAACTAGCTGCTGCGTGCGACTTTGCCCGCGTAACTTTGTAAATCATATACTAAAACCTATCTCGAGAACCACTCTATCCATTGGTGAAAACAGCATGAAAATCGTTGCAGGAGTTTTTGAGTTTATCGCGAACTGACAGACAGACAGACGCGGCGGAGGACTTTGTTTTATAATATGTAGTGATATTGAACGAATATTGTATCAATTCTGAAACACATATAATACTATTTCAGCAACGCTTCTACAGTTCTAATGTTCAAGGTATCTACTGTAGTTTCTGAAGCTTTTTTTGAAACTTTTAAACTTAAAATGATTTTTTCAAAGTTGGGAATCGAACCCTTCACCGCGTTTAGGCACCACTCGTCCAATGTGCTCATCAACCTAAAGTTATATAACACAATGTTTATTTCCAGACCCACCGCGCATCATCAGAATGCCGGGCGACCTCCATCTGCCCGAACACGACAACACCAAGATCAAGATCCTGTACACCGGGGACCAGCCCGTCGACGTGACCCTCAGCAAGGACGGCCACGGCGTCAAGGAGTCGCCTCACCTCAAGTACACCGTCTTCGACGACTACATCCTCATCTTCATCAAGGACATCACCAAGGATGACATGGGTGAGAACCGAACTTAATAAAGCCTGACACAAAAATGGGATGTGGTGTATGATTTTGACATGACGTTTGCTTGGTCAGATTTTTGAAGCTATAATTTTATAATTTGAAAATCGGAGCAAGCCAAATATGTGCGACAGAGGAAGCATTAAATATTGTATTGTGGTGATTTTTTTTTTTTATTTTTTTATTTAAGGATACACCCATGAGTATATTTCAATAGGCAACACAATTGCGATATATTTTCTCATAGATAACAATTGAGAAAATATACTTTTCGTCTGGTAAACAAATGGGTGAAGGACGACGACCTCTTCGGATCTTAGACTTAGACTTAGACCAATCTGATTGATAAATATCTTAAAATTATATCAATGATGTAAAAATAGATGTAAAAGTTCAAAAAAAATCACCAAAAATTTTAATAATTATAATTTTTTTTTTATAAGTATTTATCATCTTATTTTGAAATTTATTTATTTAAAATTTCCATATTGGCGCATCGGTTCTAGCGAATTATGTTGATATTTTTGAATATTAGAAAAAATATCACTTTATTATTTTATAAGATGATGTTATGATAAAGAATAATACAACCAATTATCGTGTTTTGGGCAGATTATAGTTTATAACTGCCTATTAATAAACAATTCATTAATTTATTTCCTTTTTTCTTCCATCACCCAAATACAGGTATCTACAAGTTGAACTTGAAAAATAACTCTGGCGAGACATCGGACTCGTTCTCGGTGACCGTCACCGGTCTTCCGGGACCGCCTCAGGGACCACTGGAGACGACGGACATCACCAAGCACTCTTGCCAACTGGCGTGGAAGCCGCCATCGTACGACGGTGGTCTTCCGGTGACCCACTACGTGGTCGAGAGGAACGACACGGCGGGAACAGCTTGGATCACCATCGCTTCTTCAGTGCGCGACACCAAATTCACTGTGCAAGGTCTCGCCGAGGGACAGGAGTACAACTTTAGAATACACGCGGCCAATGATAACGGTATAGGGCCCGCGTTGGAGGGAGCCAATCCGATCAAGGTAAATTTTAAGTTTTTGTATTATATTTTTGATATAACACGATAAGAAGAATCGATTTGCATATATGAATATTATAAAAGCCCTTGATATGAAAATTTATGGTAGTAAAATCGAAATTGTCACACGAATGCGTCATGTTATGCGTTTTAGTTATGTACGTTCAATTTTTTTTTACTATTTTTTACAATACATATCTGAAGTTTCATAGATTTTGCGTCATCGACACAATATTATTCAGAAAAAGAACAATGTAGGAGTAAACTCCACTCGTGTGTCGGAGCTGACACACTTTTTTTTTTGTAATATAGGCTGATATTCAACTCGATGGTAGACGACTATAGTATTCAGGGAACAAAAGCGACATCAGAGGTATGACATAGAAATGAGATCCGATATCCCTTACGCTATGATCTGTCATTTTTGAGCTGTTACCGATCAATTTGAAATACCAAAAAAAAACTGTCACTCTTCAAGTCAGAAGTTTAAAACTATGGAACATAACTGCTGTGACTTTCGAACACTTTATTGCCATTTAAGCTTTATGAATTATGAATCAAGAAGTATGTTCTGATTCGGATAGATGGCGCTTATTTGATACAATAAAACGTCACTGAGAGTGTCTGAGAGTGAGTGAAGGCCGAATTCAGTGTTTAGTATAAGTTTAGTATTTAGGCCCAATGCTCCTAAATGAGTTTTCACTTCCAAAATTACACTTGTCTGCAATACCATAAATATGGGAACGTGTATGATTACAGGCTAAAGCACCATTCGATCCCCCATCTGCTCCTGGTGTACCAAAGATCCTGGAAGTCGGAGGACACTTCGTCCACCTCGAATGGGAGAAACCAGAAAGCGACGGAGGAGCCAGGATACAAGGTAAATCTTATATTTCAACATGATCATTATTTTTCGATGTCACCATGTTGAAATGTAAACATAAATTTATAGTGTCGAAAATTGTCCTGTTTTAAGATCAGCGTTTACACTGAAATATGAGTTTCCCTTGACTGTTTCTTATTTATGAGACCGTAAAATTTTTTCTTGTCGAAATTAGGGTTGTAACTCATGATTTAAATAATAGAAACAGAAATCCTTCTAATTATAAATATAGAAATATAAACAGAAACTATAAAAGTCTTTATATTGTAGGTAGCGGTTTTAATATTTTGCTACATTTGGATGTTAATAATTTATTTCAGCCAATTTTCTAATGATATATTAATTAGAATATGTATGAGCTCTTATTATTATGTTACAATCGCAAACCTTCTTGCGGTCGCGACTGCTTTCTCTCTTTCCCTCTTGTACAAGTGTCATCATAGCGTCTCGCTCATCGCGTGACCTTACTATCCATCTCAAACCCGCACAAGTAGCCTGAAGATCGGTTACTACGCATATTTGACACGCGATATCGCCAGAGCCCAAGATGATTTTCGGTAATCATATATTAACTGTAAAAGCACAGATTAAACGAATATTTATATCCGTTAGGTTTGTATGCATATGCTCATTATAAATAACAAAAAAATCGAAGGCGTCCAACGCACACACATACAATCTATATGCAATGTGTTGGCATGATCGCGTACTTAGGCAGCTGCGCGCGCATTAACTGGCATTAGCATGTTGCTGACGCGAACCCATACATTTTTCCCCAACACAAAGTCGTATAACGCGACTATAGAAGTTTTCACTTCAAAAAAAACTAAATAAAATCGTTTGCACAGGTTACTGGGTGGACAAACGCGAAGTGGGCGCGTCCACGTGGCAGCGAGTGAACGCGACGCCGTGTCTGCCGACGCAGCTCAACTGCGCGAACCTGATCGAAGGTCGCCAGTACGAGTTCCGCGTCACCGCTCAGAACGAGGCCGGCCTCTCGCCGCCCAGCACCAACAGCCAACAAGTCAAAGTCGTCGATCCTAAAGGTTTGTGACTTCTTCTTCTTCTTCTTCTTGGTCGACTCAATATTTGCAGAGCGATCGTTGCCATCACTTTCGATTGGCACGTTGCAGCTTCCTACCACACACTGGAACAATCGATATAATTATTATGTCTTGATTTAATCGATACACCTCATTCATAGGCGACATACAATTATTGATTATTTTGAATGCTCTCTCAGTAATTGAATTGATCAATTTACCTTTGTAAATTTCTTTCTCAGCAACTACAACTGAACAATGATCTCTCAGTAATTATAATTGATCATCAATTTGCAATGTTCTCAATTGTAACTACAATTGATTAATTTGCAATGTTCTCCCAGTAACTAAAACTGATCAATTTAATATTAATATGGTCACTCAGCATCGACAACTGATCAATTTAATATTAATATGGTCACTCAGCATCGACAACTGGTCAATTTAATATGGTCGCTCAGTAACGACAACTGATCTATTTGCAATGCTATCTCAGTAACTATAATTGATTAATTTTCAACGGTGACTCAGTAACTGCAATTGATAAATTTATTATGCTCCTAAAACAAATACAATGTCACGGGTCAGTCAATTTTATAGTACATAATAATAAATTTAATATCCAATTTCAGCCGCCACTCCGCCGGAGATAGTGAAGCCACTCAAGAACGCCAACTGCATTCAGTACCACAATGCCAAGTTCCAATGCACAATTACCGGTGAACCCAAACCCAACATCACCTGGTATAAGGGTAAGTCAGCCTATCTAATAGAAATACTTAATCTTGAATATAAAAACTAGATGTACTTTGTTGAATAAAATTTCAACTTAGACACCATTCTATGCAGGTTCTTTTCGAAATCCAACACCTTCGCTAATTATATTCGATTATGCGTTTCACAGTATTCGGTTGGCTCACAAAGCATTGATCTAAAAAAAAATATGGCAGTCATTTTTTTAAGTGTTAAGCTCGACAAACAGGCTGACGATTCACTTGATTATAAGTGGCTACACCACAGTTGGATTAGGGAGAAGGATTTGGAAGGTATAGATGGAGAAATTGGCTCAATCTATACTAATATTATAGAGAGAGAAGATTTGTATGTTTGTAACGAAATAAACTCAAAAAAGTACTGAACCGATTTTTTAAATTCTTTCATCCATAGAAAGCTACATTACCAACGAGTAAGATGGGAGATATGTTTTATAAGCTAGTGGATAACAAAATTTATGGGATTTGAAGTTTTTTGAAATGGATTTTCAGGAATTTGTTTTGTTTTTTTTTTTAAATAGATTTTTATATATTAATACTTTTATTCAGGCGCTCGCGAGATAACTAACGGTCCGCGCCATCGCATCTGGAGCGAAGGAGACAATCACTTCTTGACAGTTGTGGACGTGTTCGGCGAGGACGCAGACGAGTACGTGTGTCGTGCCGTCAACAGAGCAGGCGTTAAAAGCACTCGTGCTGAACTCCTCATCATGAGTACGTATGCCCTCGACCCTCGCTCCCCCGTTCAGTGTTCATGCTAGAGACAACACTTGCATTTTCATCATTTATATGATTTAGTTTGAAGATCACATAACATATGATAATGCTCATGATAATGTTTTGAGTTTCTTTATGAATAAAACCTTATCATATAAGACAAACTTAATAATGTCATAATTATATTTTTGTTATAAAAGTATTTTTGTTGCCTTAAGAACAAATTTTCTCTGTATTATTTATATTAATACCAAAAAAATCAAAAATCATAAAAATTTCATAAAAGAATGATGATGAAATCAGACTGTTTTTTTAGAAGCTTTAAAAATATGACTATTTTTTTTTATAAATTTTGATTCTTAAATCCTTCTTGAGGCTTTAATGTCAATGAACCAATTTTCATTGGTATTTTTGCGATCGAAATTATCTATAGTGTCTGTAACAAAATTAAATGGAAACTTCTGTCTGTCTTCAAAAATAAAAATAAAAATCAAATTAAATTAAAATTTATATAAATAAAAATGAATCCCTAAATGTGTTGCTAAGCGCAAAACTCGAGAACGGCTGGACCGATTTTAATCCTGTCTTCACTCATGGATAGAGGGACAATCGGGGAAGATTTTTTTACGTAAAAAGCCTGGAGCGAGTCGCTAGTTTTAAATATATTTTCAAAAAGTTACCTCGTTTTTGTTCTGCTAATAAATTGTCGTTCCGTCAACAGCCGCACCAAAACTGAACGTGCCGCCTCGTTTCCGCGTGACGGCATACTTCGACAAGGGCGAGAACGTCGTCGTCAAGATACCGTTCACAGGTCACCCGGTGCCCAAGATCACTTGGGTCAGGGAGGGGGAGACCATCGAGTCTGGACTCCATTATCATGTCGAGAGGAAAGGTCAGTTGACTAACGCTATCTTGGTATTTAAGGACTGTATGTAGCCAAGATATTTAGAACAAGAATCTGATGTGTCTAAGTCGCTGCTTAAAAACTAAAAAGGCCACAAATCAAAATTACACTTTTTACAGGAGAGCTAATCGAAAAAAATTAAATTAATTTTTGTCTATTTTTTTCTTATTTTTCAACGCGGCGTTGAAGTCGCGGGCGCCAGCTAGTGTTTAAATTTTAATAAAAAGGATTTTTAATGTGTCACGAAATTAATTAATCCGTACTTTCGCATTTATAATACTAGTACGGAACTAGTATTATAAATGCGAAAGTTTGTATAGATTTATGGATGTTTGTTACTCTTTCACGTTGTCTGATGGACCAGAAAGGACATAGGGTACCTTTCATAGTTGAACGCGGACGAAATCGAGGGCATCGGCTAGTATTAAATAAATATTGAATCCACAATCTCTTTTTCATTATTAATATTTGTAATACTTATACGTATGTATTGATAAGAAAATATTGGTTTGATTGAATATTAAAATTACAATCCATAAATGCAAAGAAAAATTCATGAAGAAAACAAATACATATATAACAATACGAATTATATTAATTTTTAGAACGACACGCCATTCTAACAATCCGCGACGCTAGCAAATTGGACTCTGGACCTTACAGGATTACAGCCGAAAATGAACTCGGTCAAGATTCAGCCATTATCAACATTGAAATCAGCGGTAAGTTGCTATGTTAAATTGTATAATATAATGATATATTAGTAAAGAGAGATTTGAATGTTCCATCTCTCAAAAACTTTATAGGAAACATGAAAAAAAAATTGTATGAACACTGTGTGAAGTACGCATCAACGTACGTGGCACTAATTCTAATATATTTATAATGTCCCATAAAAAGAGTACATTACTAAAAAATTACATAAACATCTATTGACTAATATGTTTATCACTATCACTACATATTATAAAACAAAGTCCTCCGCCGCTTCTGTTGTGTCTGTCTGCCTGTCTGTTCGCAATAAACTCAAAAACTACTGCTGCTGTTTTCACCAATGAATAGAGTGGTTCTCGAGGAAGTTTTTAGTATATAATTTATAAAGTTACGCGGGCGGATTCGCGGACACCAGCTAGTATAAGATAAAAACTATTTTTGTATTAAAAATAAGTACATCAGGTCTGTTGTTGTGCTGTAACTGTAATAGTAAAGTTTGTTTTTTAATCTCAGACAAAAATGACATCATTACATGTGACATGCGTTACATACATTACATGGTGTCATTATTTGCAAACTTGACATTTGCATGTGTCATTTTTGTCTGTGAGATTAAAAAACAGACTTTAAGTCCATATACTGGTATATCCCACATAAGTTCATATATGTCCACTTTGTAGGACACTTTTTTAAAATGGAAAATTGAATAATTTTGTCAGATCGTCCGGACCCGCCTCGCTTCCCAGCGGTGGACAATATAGGCGTGGACTCGTTGGCTCTCGGATGGAAGGCGCCAGTGTGGGACGGTGGCTCAGATATCACCAACTACTTGGTGGAGAAGCGAGAACACCCAATGTCCAGCTGGATCAGAGTTGGCAATACCAGGTTAGTAAAACTCTGACCACACCAGAATGCACACTTTCTATCAATTATTATGAGTTATAGTCATCATACTACTACAACATGGAACCCGCGTGCCATACAAAAGACTACGAATTTTATGGAACATTTAAAAGTGACATATGCGTAGAGCATGAACTGTCATTTAAAACAAAACAAACATAACAATAAGTACGTAATTTAAAGAAAATGTGACTTTACGTCAACCCATTAGAGTTTAAAATGAAATAGTAGAAGTTGATTGTTACTACCTTTGACATATGCGACCTTTGACATAAAAGTGACATATGCGTAGAGCATGAACTGTCATTTAAAACAAAACAAACATTATAATAAGTACGTAATTTAAAGAAAATGTGACTTTACGTCAATCCATTAGAGTTTAAAATGAAATAGTAGAAGTCGATTGTTACTACCTTTTACCATTGACGCGTGAAGGCAAGAGTCCGCCATGATTCTGTCAAAGGCGTTCTTTTCATGTGCCGCTTTGGCATTTGTGACGCAAATTCCATTGTAGTATTTCGATGGTTATAGTCGGAAATATTTTGGCATTTTAACAATTGCTTTGTATGGCATGTCTTACTCACTCACCGAAAAAACAGCCCACATGCTGTATTTTACGATGGTCTTTTGTAAAGTGGTGGTAACTGATACCAGACTGTCCCCCCAAATGACTGCTACTTTTCAAATCCAGACCAGAGATAACTGAAAAGTTAATTTCCAAAGTTGGTCCTGCCAACTTGAGACTTGAGCTAAACAAAGCTTAAGATAGTGTTAACTGACAAGCCAAAAATTCATACTAAACCTTATTCACTGAAACAAACTTATAGGAAGATAATAAAGCGTTCGGCTGTGATTGGTGATAACAGACAATGTGAGTGTACACAGTACATGTACTTTTTAGTCTGTTCGTAGAACTCTCACTGTTCAAACGCTCTCACTGTTATTGTACTGCGTTTTTTTAATTTTAATTCTTATTGATGTTATTTTAAGGTTTGAATTTCGTTCAACTAACGTTTGACGTATATTAACTAACTTATATTTTTCATTTTATGATTATATCAGAAACTAAAATGTCTATTATCTTAATTAATAAATAATTCACAACTTAATAGCTAGAATAGTTTATACAAAATAAAAAGTGTAGGGTTGTCGGTAAGTACGTAGACATTACTATAATATTTTATTATAGTTTACAAAGCTAAAAGTAGCATAGATTGAACGTTAACTATTATTGTATACGCCCACTCAAGATTTGCTGTCCTTGTCTTTTGTATGGAATTGAGTGAAAGAGAAAGCGCTATATTAGCTCGTTTCAGTGAATAAGGTTTACCTGTGATAATAATATGTTGTATCCTTCTTCAGGTTTACCACGATGGCTATAACTGGACTGGTGCCTGGCAAACAGTACGAGTTCAGAGTGTACGCCGAGAATATCTACGGACGCTCTGAGCCCAGCGAACCGACAACTCTCGTGCAGACCAAGGCCGTCGTCAAGAAGGAATTCAAGAAGCAAGAATATCCAGGTTTGTAATTATATATTTGGAGCAATCTATCACACAATATAAGTATCTGTACCCCTTCTTCTTTTTAAAGTTAAGAATGCTGGACAAGCTGACATATAAAATTTATTCAAGCCTTCTATATATAACAAGCAAACACTTCTAGATTAAGTTTCATTATCACATCTGTATTATGTCTACTGCTGAAAAAAAAACACTGCTAAAAAGCAGCTTAGATTTATTGTCAGCTTTCTGGCCATTATACTAGATTAGTTTTAGCCTACCCACATAAGAAACATTTTCATTTATACCCTCCGAAATTTTGCGTAAGTTTTGTTATGAGCTCTCATGAGTTCTTATGAGTTAAGTTATGAGATCGTTTTGACATTATACTAGATTAGTTTTAGCCTACCCACATAAGAGACATTTTCATTTATACCCTCAGTAATTTTGCCTAAGTTTTCTTATGATATCATGAGTTCTTATGATTTAAGTTATGAGATCGTCTTGCCATTATACTAGATTAGTTTTAGATTAGTTTTAGCCTACCCACATAAGAAACATTTTCATTTATACTCTCCGAAATTTTGTCTAAGTTTTCTTATGAGTTCTTTTGAGTTAAGTTATGTGATCGTCTTGCCATTATACTGGATTAGTTTTAGCCTACCCACATGTGAATCGTTTTCATTTATACCCTCTGAAATCAAAGTAAAAGTTTTCGTATAAATTTTACAGTGGACGAAAACGGCAAACGCATACGCACAAATGCCGATCACGGCCCAGTCAAAGACTACGACAGCTACGTGTTCGACATATACAGCAAATACGTGCCACAACCTGTCGACATCAACACCTGCTCGGTCTACGACAAATATGACATTCTCGAAGAGATTGGTGAGTTTCAACCTAAAATATTATGCATATATTCAAATAGAGGTTCTTTAAAAATGCGTTTTTGAGTATGTAAATTTTGATTAAAATTTTCTGCAAGTTTTTTTTTTATGTATCCATAAAACATTTTTGTCGTATTTAGAAGTAAATGATTAATGATAACTATTTGGACGATTACTTTATTAGATTACTTTACTTATTTGATTTTTTTTAATGAACTGTTTATTAAATTCAAATTATTCGTTGTGATAAATTTAAAATAACTCTTGGTGCGCTCAGAAAAATAACATCTGTCAAAATGAAAAAAAAAAAAATGAAAAAATTTACAACCACATTAAAAAGTAGTATGAGTTTAGCACTTTTTGCATGTTCTTTTGTAGTTTTATATTAGCATTTTTAACATTTTTAAAAGTTATTTCAGTCTATAAATTTTTTGATAGTGGCATGTTTTGTTTGAACAATTAAATTCAATCAATAAATAAAATCAGAACTTTGCTAAAAACATTTTACAATTTTAACATTTAATAATTGTGATAGTTTTTTACTGACACATCGGTCTTAGAGAACCACAGAACCACACTTTTGTACAAAGTTGACATTAAAAAAATACCCCATCGTCCATCCTTTGGCCTTTTAAGCTAAGTCCATTAAAAATTTGATTATGTGTTATCACAATAATAAAAACATATATGTAACGAACGACAAGATATATTATTTTTATTGAATTTGGCGTGAAAATGTAAAAGATACAACTTTTTCGTAATGTACGGACAGTCTGTCAGAAAAGAGTTGAAATTAAAAAGTGGCAATACTGTAGTGTTGTTGTAACCATCTAACCATGTAGTTGATAAGAAAGAGAAAACACTACAGTATTGCCACTTTTTAATTTCAACACTTTTCTGACAGACTATATTATGTAACTATATTCTGTATTCGAATATATTATTCCATCCTCATTGCTATCCTCATGCTCATGTGGGTTAGACGCAAAAGAGGTCATGCTTTTAAAAGGTCTTAAATTTCTAACATTACTTCAGTCGATGTAAAGTCTTTTAAAATATACAATAATTTAATTAGGAATTATGAACAGTACAATTAAGAGCACAAATGGCATGTGTAAAATGTAGAAACTAAAAACCCACTCACGAAGTTGCTTGAGATATTTTTTTCTATAGTTTTTCTTTTTCTATTTTAATTTAACTGTAATTACTAACAGTTTAGCGAACGAATGATCTTATTTTATGTCTTGTGATGTTTTAAGAGAAATTGTTTTTATTGTATTGACATTTAATGTTATTACCTTCAAGTGTTCAACCACACTTCACAAAGTTACAGGCTTCTTTTCTTAAAAAAATTCATAATGGGCCCAAAAGTGGGTCGAATCTATGGTATTGAAGCGTCGAAGTACTACAAGTATGGAATTTGCGTGACAAATGCCAAAGCGGCACATACAAAGTACGCCTAAAACGGAATCATGGCGGAGTATTGCCTTTGCGCGTCAATGGTAAAAGTTGGTAACGACCAAGCTCTACCATTCATTTTAAACTTCAATGTGTTGACGTAAAGTCACATTTTCTTCAAATGACATATGTTTGGTTAGTTTTAAATGACAGTTGATCGGTACTAATATTATAAATGCGAAAGTTTGTATGGATGTTTGTTACTCTGAACTACTGAACCGATCACCATGAAATTTTGCATACACGTTGTCTGGGACACCAGAAAGGACATAGGGTACCTTTCATCGAACAACGCGGACGAAGTCGCGGGCACCAACTAGTGTTCCATAAAGTTGGTAGTGTGCGAAATCCAAGTTGTAGTACATTGATGTATAGAAGCAATAATACTCGTAATAACCAAAAGACAGTGAATTGTAACTTGACATAAAATAAGATCGAATAGAAACATTATTTCAATACCCATAGGGTTCAAAAGGTGTCAACAGAAGCCTATATTTTAGTGTGAAATTTCACAGGTGACTTCGTGAGTGGTTCGTCTAAAAGGAAACAAGCCGGAGGTCTGTGTGCGACTAGGTCGATGTAGTGCTATCTCTCTCTGCATCTCTCTGTCTCACACGCACACTCTTTAATTTTTTTTTTATTATTATTGTATATATTTATATTTATCTCTATCTCTATGTCGAGTTAAGAGGATCCGTCGATAGATCAAGATAGATGAATTTTTTTAAAAATACTCGTAACTTGTTGACCTAATATAATAAAATAATTGTCATACATAAATTCCACAATCTTTCATAATAATATTTAAATAACATAATTATTTATCAATAATTAAACGGATCCCCTTAAGAGTATTAAAATAGAGCATGCCTGATTAGAATTTATTATATTTTACTAGCAATACAATATTTATTAACTTTAACAAAAAAAAAAGAAGACTATATTTATTATCAAATCTTTGGAGAAAATATAAAATATCGAAAAATTCTATCGAATTTTGAAGCACCTTTACATATGATACATTCTCTAGAGATTTTGGAAAAAATTCACATATACATATTATATTTTTACATTAATTAAAACTATTTTTTCAAGTAGAAGGTTGCACGGTTTTATTTTTATTTTCATTAAAATTTATGTGAAAATATAATATATTAAAAATATATAATAGATTATAGCTAACCCAATTATAGTTATTTATATATCAATATATTTATTTAGGTTTATTCTCCAATAATGTCACACACTTGTCTATACTTTTTTAACATATATTATACACTAGCTGGTGCCCGCGACTTCGTCTGCGTTCTCTATAACCTATAAGCCTTCCTCGATAAATGGACTATCCAACACAAAAATAATTTTTCAATTTGAACCAGTAGTTCCTGAAATTAGCCCATACAACCAAACAAACTCTTCAGTTTAATATTATATTAGTATAGATATAATGTGCATACTGAAATTTATAGTATATTAATACAAAACTTGAAAGACTATAATGACATAGATTAGCTATGTCATTCAAGGTTCACATTATATGTATTGACTTGAAGTTTTATTTCGTTTTACTCGTAGTGAATAGAGGTAAGAAGGATCTCTATTCATTACATGAGAAAATGTCGGTCGGCTTATAGTAGAATTGGGGTGTGGCGTTTAAGATACATTTTATTTATTGTGAATTCGTGAACTTTGTATAAAATTCTAATGCTACACAAGCGTCATTTTCTGAAAAACTATTTGAATATAATGGTTATAGCTTGACTGTTTTTTTTTTCAGTTTAAACATACATAAAAGTTGGTCCTCCTTACCTCTACTCTCCATGGAGTTTTCTTGTTATCAATGTTTCAAAGAAATTACGGCAGATGGCTTTGAAGTTTCTTTTATTTATATGAACTCCATTTTGACAAACTTTATAATAGTTTTAATGCAAACTTGAATATATTAAATAAATCAGAAAGAAGCCATAAATGACAACATTCTTCGTGGTTTTATTGTTAACGATGTTTCAAAGAAATAAAGAGGGATGACATTGAATTTTTTTTGTATGAACTACATCACGACGATCTTTATAATAGTTTTCATGTAAACTTCAGTACAAAAAATAAAAAAAAAAAATCAATGAAAGTTTCAAAAAAATTGAGTCAGATGATACTCAGATATTGAAGCTTTTTTTTATATGACAATCTTTATAATTCGAGTAGTTTTCATATTATAACATGGATGTACGAAATTCGGGAAAAAAGCAATAAAATGGCAACTCTTGTAGGCACAGGCGCTTTCGGAGTGGTGCACAGATGCCGCGAACGTGCGACTGGCAACATTTTCGCCGCGAAATTCATACCGGTCGGCGGTGCAATGGAGAAGGAGCTGATCAAGAAGGAAATCGACATTATGAACCAATTGCATCACAGGAAGCTGATCAACCTGCACGACGCCTTCGAGGACGACGATGAAATGGTCCTCATATTCGAATTGTAAGTGTCATCACATTAATTAACTAGCCTCTATTGTTTTTGTATCGAGAGAGACTGGTTTAATTCTTTTCATGTGTAACATATGTGCAATCTGTGGGACTTGCAAATTTGTGGTAGTGATTTCGTGCAAAAGGGACGGAACGGGGGGCATTATATTATAAAACTAGTTGCTGCGCGCGACCACGCCCGCGTAACTTTGTAAATTATATACTAAAACCTTCCTCGAGAACCACTCTATCCATTGGTGAAAACAGCACGAAAATCGGTGCAGTAGTTTTTGAGTTTATCGCGTATTTTTATGTGCCGCTTTCACATTCCATAGTTGTAGTACTTCGATGGATACAACATAACATACTAAATAAACCAGAAACAAATGAAAACTAAATGTTTCTCTTCATTGCAGCCTGTCTGGCGGTGAACTGTTTGAACGCATCACTGAGCCAGGCTACAGTATGAGTGAGGCGGAGGCGGCTCATTACATGAGGCAAATATGCGAGGGAGTGAGGCATATGCACGAGCAGAACATCATCCATTTGGACCTTAAGCCAGAGAATGTCATGTGTCAGACTAGAACCGGCACTGAGGTCAAGGTATGTTGTTTTGTAAGGGTCTATAAATAAATTGTTATATAATATACAAGCATAAAAGGCGATAGTTGGAAGTATTGGACAATATGAATATTTTCCACAATATTGATAATAATGATCATGTATCTATAATATTATCTCCTTAAAACTTAAAAGTAGAAACTAATTTTAACTGGCCACTAAATAATTTGTTTCTGTGATTAGAAAAATAAACGATTTTTAGGTGTTTAGGTAGAATCTTGGCCACTTTAATTGAGAACTGCTAACAAACGCCGAGGCTCTTTTGTTTTTCAATTTCTTTGACAATGTCCTCTACATTATTTCGATACCTTAATTCGCAAAGAGAATAACTCCACGTTTGGTTGAAAATGACTTTTTGATACGGGAGAAACTTAATGACAATTAGAATTTAATTTTTAAAAGGTCTATCGGTTAATACTAGCCATAATTTCCAATGTAAAATTGTCTTTTTTCTTTTCTCGTATCATACAAAAAAAAAAAAATAACGTTTTCAGTCTCCCCTGTAAAGTTTGGCTCGGAGGAGTTATTTGATTTGCGAATTAAGGTATCGATTTACTGGCCAGCTAAAATTAAAAACTTAAGCAAAAAGTTTTGTTATACATTAAAGTTTTGTTTCTCTAATTGTTTTGAGCAGTATATATAAAGTTGTTTGTCCTAAATGATTTATCAACGCAGAGCCTAAACTTAAACTTACACAGGTGTTACGATCTTGAAATTTTCGCGATTGATGCATTTTTTTTGTAAGGATTTGGATAAAGAGCCTCCTCCAATGCATTATTGCAGGGTGTACATAAAACAATATCTCACTTACATGTTTATTAAGATTCGATGTTATAAATTGTCTAGATAATCGATTTCGGTCTGGCCACGAAATTGAATCCCAACGAAGTGGTGAAGATATCGACTGGCACTGCCGAATTCGCGGCACCAGAAATTGTCGAACGCGAACCGGTCGGCTTCTACACGGACATGTGGGCAGTGGGTGTGCTCGCCTATGTCATGTAAGTTGCTCGCCTATGTCATCACTTTACGGAATAGGAATATCATTTTACGGTAAACTATATAGATGTTGCACGCGACATCGTCCGCGTAACCTTATAAAATATAGCTTTATAGAGGTGAAAAGAATTTTTAAAATCTGTCCAGTAGTTTTTAAGTTTATGCAAAAGTTTGTAGTGAAGATGGATGTATTTTTACATGAATGGGTGTATGTATATGAATGTATGTATGTACTTATATGGATGTTTGATACTTTTTCACGTAAAAACTATACTGAAATTGATTTAGATGAAAATTTTCAAACAGATAGTTTATTACCTGGATTGCCTAATTCAGGTAATAAACTGTCTGTGTGCCAATTTTATTTTATCAATTTATAATTTTTTTATGCCAATTTTATAAGAATGACATTACTCCCTCTGTGGCACAGTGTTAATACATATATTTGTCTTCTTCGGTTATTTATTTACATTAACATATTATATTTCATTTAATTGGCCATGAAAACACACACTAGGCTTGCAAGCCTGTATCGTGTGCTTCATGAATTGGTTAAAATTTATTTTTAATTTTAATAATAACAAATTACAAATTACTAAATATACACTAAATTAATAATAAATAGGTACATATAAAAGTAAATGACACAATAAATTTAGAATATAAAATGTTTATTATATATTTATTATATACTAGTTGGCGCCCGCGATTTCGTCCGCGTTGAAAATGAAAAAAGTAGCCCCGTACGTCTAAATGTTTATCTAGTTACCAAGTTTCATGAAAATCAGTTAATTCGTTTAAGAGTTATGGAGGAACATACATACATACAATACCTACACTTACAGATTTATTATTAGTATTGATGTTCATTAACTCAACATTTATTTTAATTTATCCTTAAAAATAAACTTGAAAAGCCAATTATCTAAACGTATTTATATCTGTGAATAGTCTATCTGGCCTATCGCCATTCGCCGGAAACAACGACATCGAAACACTGAAGAATGTGAAGGCTTGCGATTGGGAGTTCGACGAGGAAGCCTTCCAGCACGTTTCCGATGATGCCAAGGACTTCATCCGCAGACTACTTGTCAAGAACAAGGAGTGAGTATAACTTTGTTATATTCTTACTTGTTTGTGATTCACGTAAAAATAAGGGTCCGTGGTGTACGCCCACAGTGGTGAACGCACCTGTGGTGGACGCCCACGATTTGAATAAATTAAAAAATATACTATTTTTTGTGCTTTTCGACTAAGTACAGTAAACCACACTTACTCGAACATCGTTTACGAGATAATGTAATTTTGTACTTATCAGATGATATTACTTATACCGTGATTTGCCAAATGTAGGTCATATTTACTATGCGAACTGGACTCCTATTATGGAGATGCATAAAAACGTATGGAATGGATATTTGTATCACTGTAACATACACATACATACATGATAAAAAAGCGAAGGGTCGGGGGGGTCGCGAAATATTTTTTCATACCAGGGGGGTCGCATCATGAAAAAGTTTTAAAAACACTGGAATATAGTATATTTGTGGTGTTAATAGGAAGCGATTGACGGCGCACGAGTGCTTACTCCACCCGTGGTTGGCCGGAGATTCGGCCGCCGCACGCACAGCAGTGATCGATTCGCGTCGCTACCTCGCCATGCGAGATCGTCTACGACACAAATACGACGTAAGTGTGACGGCTATTTTGTTCTCTCCTCACTTTAGAACCACCGCAGACGGCTATGGAATCCTAAGCAATAACATTCAATAGAAGCGTACTTCAGTCCTGAAGGTTCGGGAAGCCGTCAACTTCCCGAACCGGTCTCTGTCAAGAGCCAACTGTAATAAATGCTCAATCGAAGCAACTCCAGTCCACTCTCGGATATATTTTTTTCAGCCATGACTTTCATAATTAATGGGAGCAGACCAAAGACTTAAATCACAGATACGCCCTTGCCATACTTCAGGCGGCCGAAAATGTGTACAAGACGAGTGAGCTCATTTTTCCGGCTTTAGTCGCTTGTAGAAAGCAGTAAGCGGTTCACGTTGCATACAGACATATTACGTGGACAGTTTTCGGAAGCACAGGGCGCATCTGCGATTTAAATCTTTGGAGCAGACATCTGTCGTACCTAAGCATGTGGCCAAGATATTCAATCTTGCGTTTTTTGATGATTTTCATCATCGTCCGTAGGCGTCCGGTGGTGAGTCAATCCTTGAGAGTCAATCCTAATATCCTAAATGCCACATGAAAAAAAAATTCGCGGAAAAATAAATCTGCGCGACACCAGCAGCAGGCAAGACAAAACTCGGCATTCTATGTTTAGTATTTTTATAGGAAATCGATTGTCATAATTATTTATTAATCTCAAAATTAATATGATCATTATTGAGTTAAACCCTATTTTCAAACTTACATCTAATTTCATGAAAATATTATCTTACCATTTTTACTTAAATAATTTTATATTATATTTTACTGCTACACCTCGCCTCCAATACGCCTCCTGTGAAATAGAATTGAAAAATTTGACATTCAAGATACAAATCAGCATAGATAAAATAGTACTTAACCAGAACTTACTGGTTAAAGTAGTTTATGTCCATAAACTCATGGACACAAGCCAGAATTGCATAATAAATGTTTTATTGTTAACAGAATTGGTCATCGTTCGCGCTGCCGATCGGCAGGCTGAGCGAGTACAGCTCATTGAGGAAATTACTCATCGAGAAATGGAAGATTTACGACGGACAATTCGGTGAGTTCACTATTGCCTTCATAATTAATAGAATTCATAAGTAATTATAGTTTTTTAATTCAAATTGTTTGAAACTGCAATAGCTCAGTAGGTCTAGCATGAGATTATAATGACCGCACTCGCTACCGAGAGCGTAAAACATTTATATGAACAACTGTCAACTGTTTTCCATATAAATTTTTTACGCTCTCGCTAGCGAGTACGGTCATTATAATTCATGGTAAACCTACTGGGCCCTGATTCTATATGAAAACTACGATTCCACACTCTTGTCTCACTTTTTTCAAACCACGTCAATGTCTTGCCTTGTCGTGTCACGGAATTCTTATGTCTCTATTCTGTATGCCCCAAGACAAATTATCTATGGCACGTTATGATTTCACAGAAACCACAGTATACTATTGTATTTATTTGACAATTTCACTGATGAGTGACGTGGTTTTGAAGTAAGGAATCGCGAAATGGCGTTACAGAATCAGGGCCCTGGACTGCTGCAATGCAACCGACGCCAGTTGACATAATATGTTACTATTGGATGTGAGCCTAACATATTAACGTAATCATACACAACAACAATACAAGTATCAAAAATAAATTACGAGATGTCGCTTCTATAAATATTTATATACAAACTTTTTATTGTATAAAATTGTCATTTTACAAGAAATACAATTACAAATAGGTATACATATAAATACAAAATTTAATCCAAATGGTTGGAGCCGTTTCCGAAAAACGGGAAATATAATAAAAATTGGTCATTTAATGTCATTATAGTAAAGCCAAGGAGACAACGCAAACAATATAAACAAAACCTGCCCTCTGTCCTTTTCCCTCATACGAATAGGCGGCCATGTCATTTCTATATGACAACCCTTGAAGGCTTGACTTGACTGTTTTGGACTTGACGGACTCGTTTTGGAAAACTCAAAGAAAAATAATTGTGGACTTTACTTGACTGACTAGTTTCGGGATCTGCTACTTTTGATGTTAATTTATAGGCTATTTTAAATTGCTATTTTTACAAATGACACTGGCAAATTCATCGGAGAAGATCTTATGGAGCGAAGACATTAAAAGAGAAGAAGAAGAAGAAAGACAACCCTTGATAGTTTGCTTAAATTCTTTGCGTTGTCTCGTTGGCCTTGCTCTAGTCTAGACAAGTGTGTGTTGAATTTGGTAACTTTTGCGTGTAGACCGGCGACAAGCGGCCCCGCGGTTCGTGATCAAGCCCCAATCGGCTTTCTGCTACGAAGGCCAATCGGTGAAGCTGTACTGCCGTGTCATAGCCGTCGCGGCTCCTACCGTAACTTGGTCAAGGAACAACATCGAACTGAGACAGTCCGTTAAGTTTATGAAGAGGTGAGTCACTCGATTGCACAAAAAGTTGTTTAAACTAACAAAACATTGATTTTTCTAACAAATCTTTGAGCTCCGAAGAGGAAGCTCCGAGAGAAGAATATTTGGCGACGCCCCTATTTCATGTTATCTAACGATGTTTTATTAAAAAATTAGGCGCCGCAGATCCAATTTTAACACTTACAGGAGACCAGATTGGCTCAGCGGTAGTAGATGGGCCTGCCGATAAGTACCATAAGTTACGGGTTCGATCCCCGCTCAAGACAAACATTTTTATATGTATGAATATGTCTGGGTGTTTTCTATGTACCTAGTTCGTGTTTACATGTTTTGAATAATGTCTCATTTCGATCTTATTTTATTATATTCGTCTTTGTCAAACCAAAATGTGCTATGTGCAAGAAGTAACTATACTTATGAGTTTATAAACTTTGCCTCCAAAATTTTATATGAAAATAAAAAGGTATTTTATTTACACAATGTAACAAAAATACCTATATGTGAACAGGTACGCCGGTGATGACTATTACTTCATAATAAATCGTGCCAAATTAGAAGACAGAGGCGAATATATCATCAGAGCAGAGAACCACTACGGATTCAGGGAGGAAGTCGTCTTCTTAAACGTCCAACGTGAGTTATTATTTCTTCTGAACTACATACTTAGTTGTATATTTTGTGAAAATTATTGTAACTACAATAAAAAATAAACAAAAAATAAATAAAAAAACAGATGATAGGAATACTTGAATATTCCTTTCAAGTCAATTAATGTCTAAGTTTTTTGACTGATATTACTTTCTTTGGCAATCTAATAAAAATTTCTTTAAATATTAATTAATCAAATGAATATACAACTGTCCTAATATTTAAGCCACCCCTTAAATGCATCTTTTTAACGACTGATTATAACGAAAGAAATTAAGAAAGAAAGAAATGATTTATTAATTATTTAGGTAATTACTCTTGACAAAGATATAATAAATATGTATTTATGAAGGAATGTATTTATTGATGAACTTATTTTTATGATTCATTCTATTTTGGAGACGGAAAGAATAAAAAAAAAAACTTTTTTTTTCTATATTTAAACTCACAAACATCTGATCTGCAAAAATAATCATCTGTAATGAGTCTGACCATCGATTTTAGTTAATGATATCCCCCAAATATAGCTCACTAGACAAATACGGCAGTGTTTTTATTTTTTTGATATCTTAAAAAATGACCGAGTTATAAGCGTTCAAAGTACGCGCGCAGCCCAAATTTTTTAATACTACTCGCGAACGTTGATGACGTCACAAGGGCCGATTCTAGATGCAAGAAAGAGAGATTTGTATGTTTGTAATTAATTAACTCACAAACTACTGGACCGATTTTAAAAATTCTTTCACCAATAAAAAGCTACGTTATCAGCGAATAACATAGGGTATATTTTATAAAGTTACGCGGGCGAAGTCGCGTGCAACAGCTGGTAATATTATAAAGAGAGAAGATTTCTATTTTTGTTTGTAACTAATTAACTCAAAAACTACTGGACCGATTTTAAAAAGTCTTTCGCCTATAAAAAGCTACGTTATCCGCGAATAACATAGGCTATTAACATAGACCATAAAATTACGGGGACGAAGTCGCGTGAAAACAGCAAGTTGATTATAAATTATAAAAATATTCTTAAAATGATTCTTGAGCGATTACGACAAAGATTTCCATAATACTTTCTGAAGTTATCAGGTTCGGAATAAAAATACGTCAAAATTTTCAAAAATTTCAAAATGGTACAAAAAGTACAAAAAGTCCAGTGCTTATTATAGGTCAGTGGCGCCGGAGCATTTGAAAATTTAAATAATGACAGTTACTTTTGCCATATAATAAATACTAATAATAATAATAATAAAAAATACTAATAATTTGTACATAATATATAGTGCCTATATATTATGTACAAATTCAACCATCCACACACCTTCTAAATTATTTTTCCAAGTGCCAATGGATACGAAAAGACGTAAAAAGTGGATGACCATGAAGCCCGTCACACACGTATTTTATTTTAGTGTGTGTAAGACATCGTCACTTTTCTCCCTTTAAAAAATATACTTACCTGCCTAGTATACTAACAAAAATACCTATTACACTCTTTATGATATGAGGATGACTTACAACCAAGTATATGCTTGCAAAGCAAAGTTGCAAGTAAAGTTGCAAACCGCAACCTAGCTGATACAACAAAACGTACATTTACATTTTGTGTCATCGAGAGACAGTTAAAACAAATGAATGATCTGTAGTACAGAAACGTAGACAAAAAGAACAGGGGCCCTAGACAAAGTGCCATAACGATACCGGTAACGAAGTTCGATAGTTATATATGTATGGGAAGTATCACGTGATTTAGCGAAGGCATATGTCAATCCCATACATTTTATTTTTAGCGAATCGAATCGCTACGGAGCGAATGCAACTTGTCTAGGGGCCCTGACCCGCAAGATACCTACTTCATTAAGATATTCCGAACCCGATAACTTCAGAAAGTATTGAGGAAATCTTTGTCGTAAGTCCCGCTCAAGAATCATTTTAGGAATATTTTTATAATTTATAATCAACTTGCTGTTTTCACGCGACTTCGTCTGCGCAACTTTATAAAATATGGTTTGAGTTACTCGCTGATAACGTAGCTTTCTATAGGAGAAATAATTTTTAAAATCGGTCTAGTAGTTTTTAAGTTTAATCATTATACTCGTAAACAAAAATAGAAATCTACTCTCTCTATAATGTTACCAGCTGTTGCACGCGACTTCGCCCGCGTAACTTTATAAAATATGGCCTATATTATTCGCTGATAACGTAGCTTTCTATAGGTGAAAGAATTTTTAAAATCGGTCCAGTAGTTTTTGAGTTAATTAATTACAAAATACAAATCTATCTTTTTACTATGAACTTGCGTCTAGCATCGGCCCTTGTGACGTCATCCACTTAGCACGGGCGAACTTGAAAATTTGAATAGCGACCGAAGTTTCGGTGTCAATAACTTCGGAAATACTGCATCGATTTTGATGAAACAAAAACTTTTCACATGTACATAACCATAGCTCTGATATTATGTGTGTTTTATAGTCATTTTCAAACCCATCGGTCAGACCCATTGTTAGAATTTAACGTAACAAGATGTTATATATAAAATCTAAATGTGTTTGTTAGCAAGTGTTGTTTATTATAGCACTTAAGACATTAAAGTCTCCAATAAATATTCGAGAATAGACTAATTGGATTTAGTAGCGGTCGCCATTGAAATGCCAACGATCAAAGGCGAGCAATACTTTAGTTGATAGCAAATATAGGTCACACACAAGTTCTATTATTGCACCTAGATCTTGGTTCAATGCCTTCTCAGTCTAAATGCGATTTACCTATAGTATTGTAGCATTTACATTTATGATCGTTCAATTATTATTTAATTATATTTTTGTACCTGTGTAATCTATTTACAAGACATACTCTTTTTTGGTTAATATAGGTAGGTTTCTATATATTTTTTTTTGTTTTTGAAATATTATCTGTGTTACTCATCGATGTGTGGTACCTGTATTATTACGATTAAGTAAATTTTCCTTATTTAATTTTGATCGCGTTTTCAGAACAGTATTGTCAAATGTCATAATATACATAATAATTGATAAACGTTTGTCTTGTTATTAAAAAAAGGTCACATCGTTATGTGCTTTTTTAAAACGGTTCGACAAGGTTTTCTTTGTAGCGTTCAATATTGGGAAAAAGAAGTAGAAAAAGCATAAATTAGTCAATTTAAAAAATAAAATGATGTTTTAAAATTTGTCTATTTTAATATAAGTAAACTAGCATTGTCTTCCTTAGTCACAGAGGTTACCCTTTAAATATTTACATGTAAAAGCATTTCAAACAAATTATAAGGCCAATGTAACTCAAATACCAATGCTACTGAAGCCATGCGATCTGATCGCAATAAAATCATTCCTTCACGAAATACCAAGTGTTCTAAAACGTTAGTAAGGTGTGCCAGAGTCTATTTTCTTATCCTCGCTCCGGTGCAAGAGTGAAATGAGTGAGATATCGTGTACAATGGCGTGTGTTTTGTCGTGCAGCCATCCCGAAGGTGCAAAGGACGCATGCGCCCGAAGCACCTCGCAGAAGAGAGGCTCTCCCGTACACGTTCTGGCAAGAGCGCAGCGAGACGGCGCCCATGTTCACTTTCCAGCTGCGGCCTCGCGTCATGCAGGCGCGCGACACCTGCAAGCTGCTCTGCTGTCTCAGCGGAGAGCCCACGCCCACCGTCAAGTGGTAAGCACTCCACTATCATATACTACTCATAATTGGAAGACGTGAGTGGATGAAGGTTATATGTCGAATTTTTGGTGTTTTTTTTTCGTTTTTTTGTGTTGATAAAGGTAATATGTCCTTTATAAATGACTAGCTGCTGCCCGCGACTTCGTCTGCGTTCTCTATAGCCTAACTAGAGCCTTCCTCGATAAATGGACTATCAAAAACAAAAAGAATTTTTCAATTCGAACCAGTAGTTTCAGCTTTATATATTGGTATAGATTACAGACTTTAAGATCGTCGATTTAAGACATTTTTTGAAAATAAAAAGTTGAAAAAGGTGTTTATGTACAGTTAATTTTAAAAAGCAAAAAGTGCATAAAAGTTTACTTTTGTTACTGGAAGAGGAACATAGCTCATGTTCACTTTGGTTTTTAATTAAATAATAGAAGTGTTTACTTGCTATCATACCATTAATGTTTTAGGTTGTTTACACAACTTTGCATCATAATTTAGTACAAAAATCAGTTCCGTGGCGACTTATCTCAAAAATTAAAAGTAAAACTTTAACCTCGATTTATTTAAAATTGGAATCCACTCCACTCACGTCTTCAATTATCATTATCATCTCAGCCGTAGGACGTCCATCATTTGGACATATATAGGTTTGGTTGGTCTTACCGGTCCGTGGCTTCAACTCAAAAACCTTCAGGTCCCAGAGGCCGTTGTACTGCGAGACCTGCCCATTGACACTTAAACTTACTTGATCCGCTGGCTTAAAATGTCGGTAACTTTCGTTTATTTACGGATCTCCTCAGTCCACATTTGATCTCGCAGTGTAATTGAGGTTACGCAGAGAGGCATAAGCCCTCTCTGTGGCTCATTGAGCGACGTCAAGTTCTCATACGAGGCCATATTATTTAGAACTAATCTAAAATACGGTAATATCATTACACTATAGACCACTAGATACTATAATCTATAAAGTGTATTCGAATTTATGTGTGCATCAGAATGAAACTTTCAATCCACCACCTTCCCAGGTACAAAGACAGAAAGGAGTTGTCTAAGTTCGATTACTCTATGACGAGCTCGGACGGTGTTGTCACAATGGAGATCATCGACTGCAGGCCCGAAGACAGCGGCAAGTACACGTGCATCGCCACAAACAAGCACGGCACCGACGAGACCTCGTGCGTCGTCATCGTTGAAGGTGTTAAACCCATTCCATTACTGTTCACATAATATATCGCTGCTTAAAAATTAAAGGGCCATATAAAACAAAAAAAAAAGTCCAAAAATATTTTATTGCAAAAATACAATCACAATCCTTCATATTGTATGTTGCAAAAAGACTTATGGTTTTTTTTATTCCATAATTAGTATATTATTATTTTGATCATTTTTTTATATATTCAAAAATAACTTATATGCTTTTATATCTCTTCCAGTATTCAGTTTATTATTAAAAGTACTTAAAAAATTGAATGCTACTTAGAAATAAGCCTCTAACGATGTATAATATGCATATATTTGATATATATATCTAATAAGAAAAAAATAGACAAAAAATAATTTAATTTTTTTCGATTAGCTCTCCCGTAAAAAGTGTAATTTTGATTTGTGGCCCTTTAGTTTTTAAGCAGCAATATTAGTTTTAGATAAATTTCGTTTGACTCATTCATCGAAGTACCACAAGTGCCACAGCTGCAATTTTTTTTAAAAATCATTTTTTATTTAAAATCTATGGCATATAATAATATTTTTTTTAAATAATATTTTTTTCAGGCGAAGTGATCTCACCTGAACAAGAACAGTTGGCGCACAAATTCCTACATTCTGGAGATAGGCGTTACATTGAAAAGCCTATCAAACCTGCGCCGCCACCAATTATTACAAAGACAAAGGTATGAGAAAATTTTATTTTATTTAAACTTGTAGTTTTAAATGTAATTTGGCTATCAAATTTTTTTTTTTGCATACTTGTTTTACTAAATATATTTTTTTTTTTGCGCGTTGATCCTTCACGAAAATATGTTTTGTCTCAAACGAAAACCAAATGTTCTCTCGGACTGTTTGAAAATTAATTTCATCATTATTATTACTATTATTAGTTTAAAAAAAAGACATTTAATCCGATTTAAAGAATAAAAAAAATAATAATTTGTGCACTAAATAAACAAATAATGTGTGGGCTTAATAATCTGATATATGTACCTAATTTCTAGAAACCACTCAAATAGCCTATTCAGAATAACTTATATATTCGATATATTTTTTCTTAATTATTACAAAACTAGCTGCTGCCCGCGACTTCGCCCGCGTAACTTTGTAAATTATATACTAAAACCTTCCTCGAGAACCACTCTATCCATTGGTGAAAACCGCATGAAAATCGGTGCAGTAATTTTTGAGTATATCGCGAACAGACAGACTGATGTCGGACGCGGCGGAGGACTTCACTACATAGTATAAAACAAAGTCGCTTCCCGCTGTCTGTCTGTCCCTATGTATGCTTAGATCATTAAAACTACGCAACGGATTTTGATGCGGTTTTTTTTAATCGATAGAGTGATTCAAGAGGAAGGTTTTAGTGTATTATTTTCAACGCGGACTAAGTCGCGGGCACCAGCTATCTACTAAAAATAAAGATAAAATCCGTGAAAATTTTATAACAGCAAAGATGTCGGGCGTTGCTTAACGCGGGCGAAGTCGCGGGCTTCGGCTTAGTTGTTTTATAATATGTAGTGAAATATTTTTTTTTTATGTTAAGGTCGACAGACAGGCTGACGGTCCACTTGATGGTAGGTGGCTACCGTCGCCTATAACTCAAGTAACGCCATAAGTGCTACAAGTGCGCTGCCGACCATAGAAGGATTAAGGATAAGGGATAAGAGAGGAATGGGGTAATGGGCTCTGGCATCCCTTACTCACTCACCGAAACACAACAGCACGTAAATGCTGTTAATTCACGGTGGTATTCTGTAAGGTGGTGGTTACTGCCGCCAGACGGGCTGCCCAAATGACTGCGAAACGCAATGTGCCCCCTACCACTACTAAATAATTTTCCAATCGTTTCAGGTGACCATCGACCCCCCACCAAAGGCTCACGCCGCCCCCCGACCGAAGTACTCGCCGCAGACTTCAGTCAACACTCAGAAGAAGTACGGAGCAAAACTCGACTCTGACGCCTCATCGAGATCCAGGAGTGCCACTAAGGAATTAGTTTGTGAGTACACCAAAAGATCTTGTAGTCTTTTCGGTGAATATTTACGTCTTTTGTTAAGGGAAATGAGTCGAATTTGATAGTATACTACCAGACAATCAATTGTATAGGACGTATTTTGGATCTGTATAAATGGGAACTACATGTCATAGGTCGACCGACTGCGATGATCTTAGCCCACTTTGAATAGTTTTTTCACCCTTCATCCTGCCAAGAATCGTGTTAGAAAGCTAATACTTATTCGTCAGGCTCTTTTGATTCTAAGATATTTCTTTTTTTTTTTGTTCGTTTTCCGAAGATTGGCAATCTTAACTTTATGCACTGCAACTTTATACAAAGGTTTTATCATCGAAGTACTATAAAAATGGAATATGCGTTACAAATGCCAAAGCGGCACATAAAAAGTACGCCTAAAACGGAATCATGGCGGAGTTTTGGCGTCGCGCGTCAATGGTGAAAGGTGGTAACGACCAAGTTCTACCATTCATTTTAAACTCCAATGTGTTGACGTAAAGTGACATTTTCTTTAAATGACAGATGACAGAGTACATGGTCTGACGCGTATGTCATTTTTATACTTATGTCATTTTATGTCGAGGTGTTTTATACTCAATCCAAACTACTCACTTCAAAGTTCTTGCAAACTTCACGCCGTTCTAAAATAACTATAGAGAAGATGATTACATAGTTGTCCTTATAGTGTGGTAGGCATCGAAATACTACAATGGAATTCGCATCACAAATGCCAAAGCGGCACATAAAAAGAACGCCTTTGACAGAATCATTACGGACTCTTGCCTTCACGCGTCAATGGTAAAAGGTAGTAACGATCAACTTCTACTATTTCATTTTAAACTCTAATGGGTTGACGTAAAGTCACATTTTCTTTAAATTACGTACTTATTATTATGTTTGTTTTGTCTTAAATGACACTTGTTTTAAATGACAGACACTTTTAAATGTTCCATAAAATTCGTAGTGTTTTGTATGGCACGCGGGTTCCATGTTGTAGTAGTTTGATGGTGGTAGGAATAAAATTAAAACACTGTAAAAGTTTTTTACCTTTGTTTCTTTGGTGATTGATTTTATTATCTGCGACATTTCAGTGCCGGCTTCGGACTCGACGATGTGCGCGCCATCTTTCGCCCGCGCGCTTCCCGACGTGTTGTGCGCACGCGACGGCGCTCCTCTGCTGCTGTCGTGCGCCGTGCGAGGAGACCCGGACCCTCGCGTGCAGTGGTTCAAGGACGGAAAGCCCCTGCACTCCTCCGAGGTGAGAACTCATCATTTTCTATACTTATTTATCTTCTTAGTTGCTATTTATTTCTGCTAGAGTACCATGTATCACTTCGTCCATTGCTGAAATATTGTGATCCAATCTATACTTACATAATAAAGCGTTTGTCCCGACTGATTCATCAACACAGAGCCTAACTAAACCCATCGAAGTACTACAACTGTGGATTTTGCTTGACAAATGCCAAAGCGACACATGAAAAGTACGCCTAAAACGGATTCATGGCGGTGTCTTGCCTTCGCGCGTCAATGGTAAAAGGTAATAACGACCAAGTTCCACAATTGATTTTAAACTCCAATGTATTGACGTAAAGTGACATTTTCTTTAAATGACAGATGTTTGGTTGGTTTCAACGTCGCATAATATGTCAGTTTTTAAATGTTCCATAAAGTTGGTAGTGGATCGACTTGACCTGACTCCTTTGAACTTGACAGGCCTGTTTTGGAAAACTAAGAAAAATTATAGACTTGACTTGACTGACTAGTCTCGGGATCTGCTACTTTTGATTTTAATTTCAATTTCCTTTTTTAGACTATTACAAATTCTTATTTTTACTAATGACACTATTCACAAAACGCAGTCATAACGCGACATTGACATGACATTGGCAGATAATGGCCATTCCCAAAATGTGCCGAAATGCCATTATACGTAAAGAAGAAGAAAGTTGGTAGTGTTTTGTATGGCGTGCGAAATCCATAGTTGTAATACAATAATTGATGCTTAAACCCATCAAACTACTACAACATGGAACCCGCGTGCCATACAAAACACTACGAATTTTATGGAACATTTAAAAGTGACATATGCGTAGAGCATGAACTGTCATTTAAAACAAAACAAACATAATAATAAGTACGTAATTTAAAGAAAATGTGAATTTACGTCAACCCATTAGAGTTTAAAATGAAATAGTAGAAGTTGATCGTTACTACCTTTTACCATTGACGCGTGAAGGCAAGAGTCCGCCATGATTCTGCCAAAGGCGTTCTTTTTATGTGCCGCTTTGGCATTTGTGATGCAAATTCCATTGTAGTATTTCGATGCTTAAACCACAAAAAACTTCCACTAAGAAGTTAGGCCAAATGCAATGAAACTTTATATTAGCCGCTTTTAATGTTTGATTTTTGTTTTGTTTCTAAGGTTGTGGATTTGAAATACAAGAACGGAGTGGCCTCCCTCGCCATCAACGAGATATTCCCCGAAGACGAGGGCGAATACTCTTGCAAGGCCATCAACAGTCAAGGCGAGGTCGACACCAAGTGCAAGGTCACCGTCAAAGGTCAGCACAAAAAACATCCTTTTCTTCTTTTAAGTTGATGACTATACGATTTAACATATCTTGGAATATTTAGAATAAATTATGTGCTTTATCTGCAGCCAGGTTTTAGTTTCATTGAGCCATAAATACTTGGGAGCATAAAACTTGAGGCTTTAGGCTATTCGATGTGATCTAAAACGCTAAAAAAATAAAAATATATGTATTATCCTTATTTAGATTAACGCCATCTATCGTTCAGTGGCAGAACTATGAAGACAAACAGCTTTGACTCAACAAGTCGGCTACTCACCGCGAAAGGGCGCGATAATCAAAGGCCTGGCTATTATAACATTTTGAACGCGGACGAAGTCGCGGGCACCAGCTAGTATATCATATAGCGTGTACTCTGTGCACACGCATGTTATTTTTTCCTCTATTTTATTAATTTAATGTTGACTACAACAGCAATGGAGGGCGCCCCACCCACCGGACCTCACAAAATGGGCGACAAACCACCCAGAATCGTCGACCACGCTCTCTCGCAGATTGTCAACGATGGCGACGCTGTCACCTTGTCCTGCAGGTAAAATACCTTTACCTTGTCACCTTGTCCTGTAAGTAAAATACATTTACCCTGTCACCTTGTCCTGTAAGTAAAATACATTTACCCTGTCACCTTGTCCTGCAAGTAAAAATAGATTTACCCTGTCACCTTGTCCTGCAAGTAAAATGTATTTACCCTGTCACCTTGTCCTGCAGTTAAAATACCTTTGCCCTGTCACCTTGTCCTGCAAGTAAAATACATTTATCCTGTCACCTTGTCCTGCAAGTAAAATGTATTTACCCTGTCACCTTGTCCTGCAGTTAAAATACCTTTACCCTGTCACATTGTCCTGCAGGTTACCTTTACCTTGTCACATTGTAGGTACTGCCTACATAACAGACCTTTAGATTAAAATGCTTTAATCTAAAGGTACCTGTGTGTTGACATTTATTCACAGCAAAATATGTATAATATTAAAAGTCATACAAACAATTGAATTATGTTGTACCGCCTCATTTTGATTCTATTACAATTGAAATAAGTAAAAAAGAAATAGAAACTTTTGCATTAAAAGGTTATCATTAAAACATGAAAAGGAAATGAATTAAGATGGAGTTATACGTAATAGATAAATTAAAAATAAGCATATATACACAAAAATGATTTTTGGTCACCAAAATGGCATACGTGATACATTCCATCAAAATATCCGTAATTTTATCAATTTTCTCTTATATTTCCACATACAAGCCATCTACAGATTGATCAGATTGATACATCTATGTCTAGACACGCTAGGATTACTGACCTCCCAAATGAAAGATTACTTGAGGCATAATTATAAATATGTAAAATTAATAATTTTACAGGATAACTGGTGCCGAGCGTTTCGACGTAGTCTGGTTACACAATAACAAGGAAATTAAGCCCTCAAAGGACTTCCAGTACTCGAGCGAGGCGAACATTCACAAGCTACACATCGCCGAGATATTCCCAGAGGATGCTGGTATGTTAACTTTGCTGATGTTAGGTCTTCAGAGAAAACAAGAACTAGTTCTTATTTCATCTATTACCTTATTCACTTAAACGAGCTGGTATAGCGCTTTCTCTTTCACTCAATTCCATACAAGAGACAAGGACAGCAAATCTTGAGTGGGCGCATACAACAATAGGTGAACGTTCATTCTACGCTACTTTTAGCTTTGTAAACTAATAAAATATTATAGTAATACCTTAGGTACAGACATTTTGTTTCCTGATTTAATCATAAAATGAAAAATATACGTTAGTTAAGATACGTTAAACGTTAGTTAAATGAAATTCGAACCTTAAAATAACAATAAGAATTAAAATTAAAAAACGCAGTATAATAACAGTGAGAGCGTTTGAACAATGAGAGTTCTACGAACAGACTAAAAAGTACATATACTGTGTACACTCACATTGTCTGTTATCTCCACCAATCACAGCTCGCTCCATCATAGGCTTCATCTTCGCTACACAGCTGGTTGTTGGCCAAGAGCAAACCCAACCTCTAATAAATAAAAAATAGCAATAAACATATTTATGCACTTGACTGTACGTAATGAATATTATTTGTTTGTGTATTAAGGCGTGTACACATGCGAGGCTTTCAACGACGCCGGCGAGTCGTTCTCGTCGTGTTCGTTGGTCGTGAACGTGCCCGGCGACACACCGGTCACGCCGCAGTACGTCGCCTTCCCGGCGTCGGCCACCGTCACCGCTGCCGAACCAGCCGTATTCACCGCTGAATTGGATAAGGTACAAATAATACAAAACTAATACTAATACTGAATGGATGCCTCTATTCTCAATGCAATAAAAACAGTTTTTTACATCATACGTTTTCCTTTTCATTTAAATAATAATACATCGTTGCATATTCCTAATGGTTTACAGTCAAATAATGAGTTTATTATGATGTTTTCGTAGCCACCACTCCAACTTCAGTGGTTGAAGGACGGCAAACCCATAGACGAGACGTCGACCCGATACAGATTCACGATGGAAGGCACTTCGCGGTATCGCATCGAGATCAGCAAGAGCACCTCAGACGACAGCGGCCAGTACCAGGCTAAGGCGGTGGGCTCCAAGGGAGACTCGCTAGCCGCTTTCTACCTTAACGTCGTCGATGTTTAAAAGGACTGACGGCAGTGGCCCCAGCGTACCGCCCTGGGCTACACCCAAAATTTTACAAACGAAACTGGATGAAGAAAAACGCTCTGCTAAACGGATTCGATTTTTTACACGATTCGGAGTATTAGCGTGTAATGGAGTTTTTTTACGTTTAAATTATTTATTAATTTATTGTTTAAGTTAAGTGTTACACCTTATCGAATGCCTATGAGAAGTCGCTCGGACGATCGAATCCTACATTCTCTAGTCACTGTTGATGTTTATTTATTGATGACATTGTCCGTTGTTATATTTTTGTTTTTTTTTTTTATTTATTATTTATTATTTATTATTGGTCCTCTCCTAACAGATTTACGGCTTTTAAAATTTAAGCTTCAACTTAATCGATGTTGCCACATATAATAGGTCCGGTCAATATTTTGATAGAGTGACCCTCTCGTTGACACTTTTGGCGCCACCACAAAGTGTCTCCGCGACGGTCTCCAACGAACCGACCAAATGTCTAATACTATTTTTATATAAAGTTAACTGTATTATTTTAATTGTAAATAAAATTATTTATATCATGTGACCGCGTAATTTATAAAATAAATATGTATACCTTAAAAATTAACCATGTGTGTTTTATTTTTAAACAAACGACACCTGGATTCAAAATTTCTTTACAGCTTAGTTTGTTTTGTGATCAAAGTACATTCTTCATAGCATTTATTTATTAACAACTAGCTAGCGCCCGCGTAACTTTGTAAATTATATACTAAAACCTTCCTCGAGAACCACTCTATCCATTGGTGAAAACAGCATTAAAATCGATGCAGTGGTGCATATAATATGTACCTATAATTATAAACTAACCCCCGACTTTCTATTGAGTTCAAACAAATTACGTCTGATGTGAGTTGCTGAAGAGTTGGGTGTCCCTCAGACTATTTGATGCTGCAGCATCAGGTCAAGGTTACCACGCCATGGTTCAATCGCCGAAGTACCAGTACACCAAATTGCAAACAAATCGAACCTGTGGAAGTTAGTAAAATCCCTTCGTCAACTGAGAAATGCGCTGAATATCTTCAATCGCCTGAAGAGATCTTCATAAAGTATAGCTAAAAATCATCTTCGTAACGTTAGCTTTCATACAAAAACAATACGGATTAATTCGGTCCATCCATCACAGCTACTATGCCATAGACAAAAGGCACAGGTCAAACTTAAACATTCCTCTTTTCCCGCTTCTTACCCGTGGTACTACCGGGTGGTACAGTCGGCTGCATAAGTCGATTAACACGTTCAAAAGTGCAAAATAACTGAACACTCAACTTAATTACTTTCTTACTGAAGCTTTTTACGATCGTTTAAACGTAAAGTTTATTTTGTTCTCTAGTCGTGACAACGACTTATGGCGCGTTAAGTGTTACGTTGTTTTGAACTTTTGAATGTGTTAATCGTCTTATGCGGCCGACTGTACTACTGGTAGTACTAAGGGGATTATTTTTTGCCCGTAGTAGAGTACTACTATGCTGTCTGATAGTACCACGGGATATTTATTTTTACCTCTGGTACTACTTATGAATTTAACATGTGAATATTCCAGTAGAATTCTATTTCCTCTTATAGTGCCACTTCTCTACGAAGGTTGGCGATCATCAAGTTTATAGGCGTAACCTTGGAAGCTGCTGCATGAAGAGTAGGGAGTGAGTGCTCATACCAAAGTTTTCTATCAGGATGTTCTCGTGCCTCTACTACGTTTTCCTTCTATTTTCTCTTGCATCTTTAGTTGAAGAATA
The DNA here is from genome assembly GCA_945859745.1 of Synanthedon formicaeformis. Classification (NCBI taxonomy): domain Eukaryota; kingdom Metazoa; phylum Arthropoda; class Insecta; order Lepidoptera; family Sesiidae; genus Synanthedon; species Synanthedon formicaeformis. The sequence continues at coordinate 3,882,727 of OX243977.1, forward strand.
CGGTATCTTTCCCCCCCTCATTTCGTGCCCGAAATCTTCTTTAACGTTGAATCAATTGAAAACAAATTCTGTTTTGTATTAATTTTTGATTAATTTATAAAAATAAGTAATTGTCAAACGTCAGGTACTCTCAGGCAGGTCGATAGCCTCCTTTGGCCGCGGCATTTTGACTGTCTATTGTAACGCCAAGGCTCACATAGTCACAGTTATAGTTATACCTTTAGTTTAGATTCAAATCCTTTACAAACTTCATCTCTAAAAACAAACCAAATGGAACTCCTAATATTATAAACACATCACCCAATACGCGCGATGACGCAGCATCGACCATTCCTTTTATTCAAACCAAAGAAATTTGAAATCCTCAAGAACGAGTTATAATATATTTTTTTGAATCGCTTTTTTAATTCGAAGCGGACGATGAGTGACGTGACTTGGCATCTTGGTTGGTTTGTTATGTAAAGTAGAGTTCTCTTGTTTTAACTAGTAGTATTATACCTACATACTATTCTAGTGTAAGTATATTATATGAAATCGTAACAAATATTATAAAATCGAAAATTAGTTTGTTTATTAAACCTATCATCTATAAATTTTGCATACCGAAAAGGACATATTATAATTATTATAATAAAAAAAGATTATAATATTTTTTGATATTTATTTTAAATATCAAAAAATAAAGTGATACAGGCTTGCATGCCTAGTGTGTGTTTTCATAGCCAATTAACTGAAATATAATATTGTAAATAAATAAATAAAATAATAAGGTATCTTTCATGCAGAAAAAGTACTAGTCCCGAGGGATCAATAAAAAATTCAACGCCTGACAGATTATGAGCAATAAGGGTTGAATAAATTATTGCTCAATTATTTTAATCAGGTTATTTTTTTTTCTTTTTTCAATTTTCTTCAGAACGCTTCAGAAAAATATACCTAATATTTATGATGTAAGTGAAATTTATGATGTTGCATTATGACAATACATCATAAAAACCATTTTGTTATAAAATTTTATAATAAAAAATATCAAACAACATCAACCCAGCACTGTACATTATGTGTAATATGTAGTTAAATTATTTAAATAATAGATTTGTGACCATTTAATAACATGACTTAACTTTCATTATCTTTTTATACTTAATTACTATTATAACAATTCACGTCTTCCATACTTATTCTATATATACCTACCTAATATATCCAATTATTAGTTATATACAATAAATCTATATATAATAAATCCATATTACTGTAAAAAAATGTATAGATATAATAATTCTCACAGAGGCCAATATTTCAGACAATATAAGCTGTTTGTTTAATTTAAAAGGTTATCAAATGTTTACGGCCCTTAGAAAAACAAAAAAAGGTGGTGGTATAATTATTTATGTACACAATAAACATAAATGTAACTTAAGAACAAATGTAACTAAATCGTTTGAAAATATATTGTTAACTATAACTACACATACGAACTACACTGCAAACATTTGTGCTGTATACCGGCCCCCGAATAATTGTAAAAACTTTTTTGTTGACGAACTCCTAACAACACTCAACGCATATTCAAAAAATTCTGATTTTTACCTACTAGGAGATACAAATATAAATCTTAAAGCAAACAACCCTATAAAACATAAATACATTAATATGCTACATAGTATGGGCCTTGTGAGTGGAATATCAGCACATACTAGAATCGAACTAAGTAACAATAAATTAAGTAAAACTTGTATCGATCACATCTTTGCTCGATCTTGCACACAGGACCTATACACAGCAGCTATCGGCACAACACTAGCTGACCATCGAGCGGTGATTCTAGCTTGCCTAGGCACAATGACACAGAAAGTCCCACCGATATATAAATCATGCTTAAATAACGAAAAATTATTTACACTATTAAAACAAATAGATTGGGAGCCTGTTCATAGCAGTACTAACCCAATCAACATTTACAACTATATTTATAATAATTTTAAAGAATGTTACAAAAAAACGGAATATTTAATTAAAATTAACCCAAATAAAAAACGAAGTAACAACGATTGGATAAATAAGAAGGTTATAAGAGCGTGTAAATATAGAGATCGTCTGTTTCTCGACTGGATAAAAAATTCAAGTAATATGTTAAAAAAACAAAAATACAACTCAGCTAGAAATTATGCAAATAAATTAATACAAAAAACTAAAAATAAGAAAATACAATCAAATATCAACTGTAATAGAAATAACCCCAAAAATTTGTGGCATATATTAAATAATCTTACTGGTAGAATTAAGAAATCTATTGATGAAGAACTAAAACGTTCTTTTGGTAATATAAATAATAAAACTATTGCAGATAATTTTGCCCATAGTTTTGACAATAGTGTTAAACAATTAACCTCAAAATGCAGGGAACCTTTGCTCGATAAAACAAAGTATGCATCATCTGCAAATGTCACAATGCATTTTAGGCCTGCAGATCCCGAATCTGTAGAAAAAATAATAAAATCTCTTAGCATCAATAAAGCACCTGGAGTGGACAGAATTAGGGCTATTGATATAAAAATATTATGTAATACAATAAAATTAGTTATTTCTAACTTCATAAACGCAAGCGTATTTGTAGGCGCTTACCCTTCTTTATTGAAAATAGGTATCGTAAGACCTATCTATAAAAAGGGGAATAAGGAGGATTATGATAATTATAGACCTATAACTATTTTGCCAATTATTGATAAAATAGTTGAGAAATATATAAATACGCAAATACAACAATTTTATAGCAAAAATAGCATACTAACGGGCAACCAGTTTGGCTTTCAACCTAATAAGAACACCACTCAACTATTATCTTTGTTTACTGACAGTGTATACAAACATTTAAATAATAAAGAGCATATTATAGTAGTTTTCATTGATTATAGTAAAGCATTTGATACACTCAGACATGACAAACTTTTACAAAGTCTAGAGGACTGTGGTATTAGAGGTAAAGTACTAACTTGGTGTGCTGACTACTTAAAAGATCGAGAATATTGTGTTAGGGTCGGTAATGTAAACAGTTTCTCCGTAAATGCAACGGAAGGTACTGCACAAGGCTCGGTATTGGGACCGTTACACTATATTACATATGTAAATAGTCTTTCTAATAGTATAAAACGCTGTGAAATATACCAATTTGCGGATGACACATGTCTGCTAGCCGCAGCAAGTAATATAGAAGTGGCTATCAAAGAACTTCAAGATGATTACGATATACTCGCTAAATGGTCGCATGACATGGGATTGGTACTAAATGCTAATAAAACGAAAGTTATGTATATTAGCACTAGCCAAAATAGATCTATGTTTGAACCTAAACTTATAGCTCACAACCACCAATGTATACATTTAAACAGCAAAAAAAATCTAACATCATGTGAATGCAAGACTATTGAGGTTGTAAATAAACATACGTATCTTGGACTAGTCATAGATAATAGACTTAACTGGTTAGAACACATTAATCACGTATGTGATAAACTGAGAGCAATACTAAGTAAATTCTCTGTAATAAAAAACAAAACACCTTACAAACTACTGTTATTGCTTTACAAAACTTTAGCAGAACCAATAATATGTTATGGGCTATCTAGTTACGGAAGAACTTTTAAAAGCCACTTGGACAAAATTTTCTCACTTCAATTGCGTATTTTAAAAGAAATATTTCCTAAAAACTTAAAAGAAAACTGTGAAAAAGATTATCGCAAATTATTCGTACTGTGTAAAATTCTACCTATAGAAGAAAAAATAAAACTTATATTATTAAAAGAACAATATTTTAATGAAAATTTAAAAACTCAAAAAATAACCTTTTCAAAAAGATTATTTGATGAATCAAAATTTAATTTACCCGACTATAACAACCTTCACGGAAAAAGACGTCTGGCTTATGTAATCCCGAATCTAATTAACCAACTACCTAAAACATTAAAAAGCGAAATAACACCCAAAAACATGACATATAAGCTAAAACAATACTTTTTACAATTAACTGCAGATAAATATAATTTTTAACAACAATAAATGTACATTATTCATAAATAAAAAAAAAAAAGTTATAATCAATTGGAATTCTAAAATGCTAAAGTGGGTAATTCTAAAGAATAGAAAGTGTTCGTGAGCGTCAACAAAAGGTTTAATCATGGGTAATCGAAATGAATTATAATAAATGTCTGTATAAATGTATATATTTTAATATTATCTATATGTATGTATATATTGATATAAATTATTTGTTATTAATGATTATGTAAACTGAACATGGTGTGCGGTGAAACTCTAAAGAGTTTATGTTTACACCAATGTTAATTTAAAATGTAAACATTACTGTATTAATAAATAGATAAATAAAAAAAAAAAATAAATAAATAATATGTTTTGTTACAGATAAAATTAGATTATTACTTGCAAACCCAACATCAGAGTTAATAAGACCTACACTTTCAGAGAATTTTAAAAAATATTTTATCACACAAATCTACATACTTATTACATGTAGGTACAGTCGGGGTAAGAAAAGATTCGTCACCTTAAAAGTCGACATTTGCTTGCACCAGTGCAATTGTCAGTCGTGTTTCACTTCAAACGTCTGTCCGTTGTCTGTGTTTAGTGCTTTAGTTTCAAAAGGTACCTACTAAGAGCCTACGATTTTGATAAAGGAATGAATTTGAAAACTGACGAAGGTTTTCGTACACCGACCGTACACATTAGTGAAGTGCCGGATCGTTAAAAATGTAGATCCGCGGATACGCGTACGGATACGGATATTTGGTGTCAAGATCGCGAATACGGATCTTAACTTTCCATCAGTGTCGGTGCGCGTAACCTTAAAACCGATAATTGACGCCCGCCACTTGACGTTGCATTATAAAGGTGCCAAATGCTTGATTTTAAGAAATAAAAAATAATCAGAATGGAATTTAATAGTTTTTCATTGCCTATATGTAGAATTTCAGCTATGAATTAAAAATTAATAAGGGAAAAAAATCCGTAAAAAGATCCGCCAAAAAGTAACGGACACGGATAAGGATATCTGGCACATCACTAGTACACATATCGGCGCATATCATTAGATCGATACCAATGGAATACAAAAAAATCACTTGTATTCGAATAAAGAAGTAATTATGATGCAGAGGCTCTCCTAATGATGGCTAGACTGACACATGCAAGTCAGTTATCGATTGATGTGAAGATGTTAAAGTAAAAAATGTGGCATCGAACTATTTATTGAGTTACCGTTTAGGTTCTAGAATATTCTAACATGGCTTCTTTTTACTTGTTTTGTGTGGCTAATTAATGGCGTAGATACTTTTAAGGGATTTTTTTCTATGTTGATTTGTTTGATATAGCTTTTTCTATATTGAGGGGTTTATAAATTGGAATTTAGATACCTAGTCCTATTTAACCACGAAATATGATAATGGATATCAAATTGATAACTTCTTTGGCCTTTCCAGTCTAAAATAGAGTATGTAATGGTAGGGAGCCCAAGAGGGGATTTTTGGATTTACTCGAGCGCGTCAGATATTGCCAATGTATATACCCCACATGTCTCCGATAACGGATATGTATTAATCTGACGTTTTGGTTGGCGGGGGTGGGGGTAAAATTTTAAATACAACTCGAGCGCGTCAGATTTTCAAAGGGGATGTTAAGTGAACCTAACCTAAACTAAGGTCCCATTAAAAATTCAGATGATTTGGATGTAACGCAAGCTCGTGGCAGCTTTTTGAAAATGCAAAAAATATTTTTGACGATTCTCATTTTGTAATACTCGAGCGCGTCAGATTTTCATACAGACGGTTCAGCCTAAATTCCTGATCGTGCTGATTCTTAAGAATGCGTATAAAGCAAACAAAATTTGTAATTTCACCCGCGTGGCCCCTTGGACATGACAGTGACACAAAATACGTAGAACTACGCACAACATGCGACGGAAGATAGCGCAACTCGCTCAATAAAGATGTCATAAGTGCCAAAAGTATTAAATATTAATTATTCGTAAACTACAATGTCAAATGAAAAATTGTTGCATAAAGCCTTAGATAATATGTGAAGTGAAATTACTGATATACTTTTAGCTTTGTAATGTGTGTCATTTTGAAAATAAAACTAAAATCAATGGAAATGAGAGCTCACTTTGTGATTTTTTTCTATCGAGAAAATTTCATTATATTATGTTTTCGGTTACAGACGTCACTTTCATTTATAATGTATTTAAATATTTAAAAAAATTAATTAAATTAGACTTTGTTTACTTAGATAAAATTCAAATCTAGGATTGGCTATTTCTCTTTATGCCCGCTCTTAATCTGACGATTATATGGAGGATTTTTTAAAATACAGCGCCTACAAAATTTTGAACGTCTGTAGACGCTCACCCAACGGCTGAAATGAAAAACTTCATATAATCTTTTTTTCTTCTTACCATCCAATCTTCAAAGTCCAATAGGTGACCACGACGCTCGAGTGACTACACATTTAGCATCGTGGGCTCCCTAACCATAAGATTATTTATAAGTAACAAAGTTAAGTGAAGTTTAAAATTTCTTGTATAAATTAAAGATTTTATTTTTAATATTACGAAACTTCACTGTGGGTAACGCAATGGGTACTCCCACAATGATGTCGTCTTAACCATGTTAAAATACTCAATATGCGTAGTCACAATGTCCAGTAATGAGTTCTAAAGTAACCATTCTATCTATAGGCTTAACAATTTAATATGAAAAGGATACTGAAACTAATTGGTTGTAGACTCACCTGGAAACAGAACCTTGAACCTTGTGTCAAGAGCTATTAAGATAAGCCACCTACCGTCAAATGGACCGTCAAAAGACAAAAAACCATTTGAGGAAATTGTAGTTAATATTTCTCAATTAAACGTTCATTTTACTTTGAAAGTTATATGGCCAAGAGATTCAGCATTAAAATATTTCAATAGACGCAAACTAAATTCATAAAAAAACTACATAAAAATATCTTTAGAAGAATCTAGTAGATATAACAAATTTAAAACAATAAACACCAATAACGCGCCAATTAAAGATCGTCGTTACGACAGAAGATCGTTCATAAAGAATATTAAGAGGACACCCGACCAACTTCCGAACACATAATAGTTTGGGCGCCCGTTAAATTAATAGTCCATAAAACGGTAGCATTCGGCCCGAAATCCAGACGCAAACGTGTTCAAAACGCCATTAGGGCCGAGAGAGAAACAATAAAAAAAAAAAGATAAAAGCCAATGAGAACAAAAAGTATCATATCTCCATTCCATATTTCAATATTTATCACAAGATCGTTCGTTTTCGAACAAAATCCGAAAAGGGTATGCTCGCGAGTTCTTTTATTTGTTCCGTTTCTCTTATTATAAACGAGCGAGGTTGGTCGAATACATTTTTTAAAAATCATTCCGTTTTTGAATTTCTTACATGATTCTCGAACGGACGGGTTCACGTTCATATTAGTATGGATACGACGACATGTTATTTTTTTTTAAGTATAAAGTTCGCGTCAGAAGTCACGTCGCCTTTTAAAAATAGCACAGGTGCTGCAAGCGCGTTGCGACCTTTGGAAGATTAAAGATAAGAGATTAGGAGGGTATAAGTAAATGGGATCTGGCATCTTACCAACTCGCTGAAACACAACAGCACATATGCTGTTATTTTAATGTTTTCTTTAATGGCCAATGACTGCGAAACGCAGTGTTTGCTACTGCTACTTTTTAAATCCAGACCAGAGCATGCTTGGAAAATTAATTTCCTAAGTTAATTCTGCTAGGAATTGAACCCGGGACCCCCGAGACAGAGCCAGAGTCAAGCACCTTGACCATTCATCCAGAGGTCTCATCAAAATCTTTGTATTTATGCAGTCAAGTTCTACCTTTTTGGTATGCATTCATCTAGATTATAAATATTTGTCCGCTGTATTCATTAAAAATCATATGACTGGCAATTAATGTTATGACATGTATTAATGTAATATTCAATGTAGTGTTTTTTTCTTAAATTTGAATTTATTAGAAAATATACAACAACAACAATTATACCGACTAAAGTTTTCATATTAGAATGCTAACACGTTCAATGATGACGCTTGTAAGCTGAAGATAATGATAATCGAAGCGTTCTCGTATTAAGAATTTTGTACGAGTACTTTTACCCTCTGACATACCAGTACCAGTTGTAGTGTAGCAATATCGTCGGCGCACCTATACTATTCCTGTCCTATCCATCGAAAATATAATTACAAACAGCTAATGATGTGCTCGGGCGCATTTCGTGTCCTTGTTACATCGATGCTGCTGTCTCTCTCGCACTCGCCCGATGCATCCTCTTGATTTACATAGTACACTGTTTGTTTATTGTTAAAGAAATTGTTGGGTATATATGTAAAAAAAATTAATACAACATAATATTATATAATTATATTATATTATATTATATTATATTATATTATATTATATTATATTATATTATATTATATTATATTATATTATATTATATTATATTATATTATATTATATTATATTATATTATATTATATTATATTATATTATATTATATTATATTATATTATATTATATTATATTATATTATATTATATTATATTATATTATATTATATTATATTATATTATATTATATTATATTATATTATATTATATTATATTATATTATATTATATTATATTATATTATATCATCCTTCGATAGGCGAATTTTTTATTATTATTTTCTATCTTAACCTTGGAAGCCTTTGCATGAAAGAGGAAGCGAAGTACTCATACTAAACCATTCTCTTAAATTCTTCAACCACGATTTCATTCTCATGCCTCTGCTATGTTTGCCCTGTTACTATTCCTTGCATCACTAGTTGAAGAATAGGTACGGTATCTTTCGGTCCATATTACGTTCCCGAAATATTGCAGCTTCCTCTCTATTATCGCTCTATTCGCTCTTAATACTTCTATCCTCTTTCTTATACGACAATATAAAGAAAGAAAACATTTATTTGATGCATTGTAAACTATGTTATGTATATAATATTATACATATATTATATAAATAATATAGATACATTTATGGTTTTGTAAAAATATTTTATAAATAATTGTTATTTTTTTTTACGTTTTATCTGCTTTTATGAAGTGTACTGTGTAAGCTGAGTACTAACCTTGTTTTGTTACGTCAAATCATTTCTCGATTTCTTGGGGTTCAATATTTTGTGGATAAAAAGTATTACTATCTGTATCCTGCGGTTTCACGCACCATTTAATTTAAATGGCCAGAGGAATGCATAATTATGTCGGTTTTTATCGGTAATCTCCGTAATTTTTGGTAGACTATGAACTACATCTTCGACCTCTTCACTTATCAGCAGGTGAGAATTAGGTACATAATTCGCTTTCCCTAATACAATTAATATTAAAAAGAAGCTAGAATTTTAAAGAAGTCAAATAAGGTTGTCTAGTAATAAATTAGATAAAGGTGATTATTAAACTTTTTACAAGGCCGAAGCCGTTGACAAAAGCTAGTAGATATTTTGTTTTTGTACGGAATCCTTAAGAGCAATGATCGTTTTGCACGACTTGGTTAATTTTTCCATATCTTATTCGATTCTTGGAGTAAGAACAGAAAAGTTGTGAAGATTCAACTACATATTAATATTTTCAAGAAATATTTATGCGAAATTCTATTCTATTGAAGGTCTCTCTCTCTCTCTGGTGCTTTGAAAAATCACCAAGAATACTTCATATTAAAGCATAATCTATGTTTTGAACCAAAATGTGGATTGATTTTTATATAATACTATGTTGAGTTAGAAGTACAACAGATTAAAATTAATAATATTAAAAAATATAAAAATATTAAAAATTAATAATATTAGATAAATATTAAAATAATTGAATTCAATCATTTATTTCTGCAATAAATTAAATGTATTAAAAAAGATGTTGCATTTTATATATCCACAAAAACCCTGGTATATAAATATGAAACACAAAATACAGCACTTCCTGTGTGTAGCCATTAGTTTATGACTTCATGTCTTTATGTCCACTGTATATTTTTCCATAAATTTTTTTTTGTAAATTTTAATTACATTGCGACTCCATTCATTGGAGTGTTCCTACACCAACAATACTTTATTATATCTTCCTACGGCGTCGTTTATTTGCGCGATCGGTTCGTACTGATTTAAAACGCATGTGTCTTCAATTCGATTCCCGGGCCGCTTACATTCTACATACCAATCTAATATTACACTCAACTCTTCTGCGGACTGGAAAGCTGCGAAAACGCTTGTGTTTGAGTCTACATCGCTAACATCGCTTTTTTTATGAGAGGAATCCATCATAGATAACTACCGGCCAGGGGAAAGACCGGTGGGTTATGTCGGACTCCTACCCCGAGAAAGTAGTGCGGTAGACCTACCGACTAAACCTCATGGCGTCCTTCGCCTCCGCTATAGGCGAAGTTGCGCCTACTGTTTTTTTTATTTTTTATGTTAAGGTCGACAGACAGGCTGACGGTCCACTTGATGGTAGGTGGCTACCGTCGCCTATAACACAAGCAACGCCATAAGTGCTACAAGTGCGCTGCCGACCATAGAAGGATTAAGGATAAGGGATAAGAGAGGAATGGGGTAATGGGCTCTGGCATCCCTTACTCATTCACCGAAACACAACAGCACGTAAATGCTGTTATTTCACGGTGGTATTCTGTAAGGGGGTGGTTACTGCCGCCAGACGGGCTGCCCAAATGACTGCGAAACGCAGTGTGCCCTACCACTGTTAGAGTAACTTTACTATTTTTCAGCTTTATTCCAGTCTTAAACGAGTCATCCTTGTTCTATACGTCTGAAAGTTGAACCACCTTTTGATGTGTGTTAAACATGTAAAGAAAGTGTGTGTGTCAGCTCCGATGCACGAACTGGAGCTTACTCGTTACGAACGATAAATAAATAATTTAATAATAATATAATTTATTATATGTTTTATATTATATTAATATTGTATTGAAACATATTGTAGCCTGTAACGCGTAACGTGTGATATGTGACATTTGATTTTACTACCATAAATTTTCATACACCGGGCTTATATATGAAAATTTTGGAGTAAACTCTAAAAATATCATATTTTTTGTGTTAAAAATAGCCTCTTAACTACTCCAACCACTTGAGTCTACAAACACATAATATAGATTACTCATTGGTACTTCTGTGACTACATGCCCCATGATACTAACTATGTAAGGGGTTGGTTACTGCTGCCAAAGGGGCTACCCAAATGACTGCGAACAGTAATGAGTAAGTACCAATTATTTTTATTTGTAAATATAGTATTCCTTTTTATAACTTCGTAATCACCTTATTGTAGAACCTTATTGGGTGTGGCTGTGTCGTGGACATTGTGTTTTACGTGAATAATTGTATGTTAGGTACGTGAAATATTTTCTTTGAGCTCATTATATGTATACATATATCTAACGAATTCAAATATATAATTATGCGAAAAATATCTTTGATCCTTTAGCTATCGAGTGGTGTAATTAAATTTGGGATATAGATAAATATTTAGCTGTATCCCCCGATTTTGTTATATATAATTTTTCTGAATTGCCTCTCACTATGGAAGCAAATTTAAATACGCATTCACGTCAAAAATAAAACTCCTTAATACTTCCTACACAACTCGTCCGAACCCCTTACAAATCCCAACAAAAAGTCGTTATAAGAAAAGAAAAAAATCTGTCTGCGTCTCAACATTTTATACCCTTTTCAACCAAAATTCAATTTGAGCCCGGAATTTTGGAGGTTTTTTGAAAAATGATCAATGACAGCCTTACAATGATGGAATATAGGACCTTTTTTCAACGCTTTTTTAATGCCCTTTTGTGTTGGAAAACAATAGTCGGAGGTCAACAGCCTTGGATTGAAATTTGAGTATATCGGACGAGTTATATGATTTGAATAGATACGATTACACATTAAAAGATAATAACCAGTAATTAACGATTTAATATTTTTATATTAAACTAAAGACCCGTTCCCGACTTCGTCCAGGTTGTAATTTAACCTTCCTCGTTTATTCCTCTTTCTATTAATTAAAAACCGAAAAAAAAAATCGGTGCAGAAATTTTCTGAAGAGTAGACAAACAGACTTAACATAGGCTATAGAGAACGTCCGCATTCTCTATAGCCTATAGCCTGCCTCGATAAATGGACTAGCTAACACAAAAAGAATTTTTCAATTCAAACCAGTGGTTCCTGAGATTAGCGCGTACAACCAAACAAACAAACAAACTCTTCAGCTTTATATATTGGTATAGATAATATTGGTATAGGGAATGATTTTCTAATATATGAATCAAAGAGAGTGGATTTATAGTCATTGATATGAATAATATATTCTGGCATTCAGGACACAGCATGCAAAATTAAACGTTATTCGTGAAAAGAGGCATTGCTTGTGTTATAGGTGACGGTAATCACTTACCATCAAGCGAGCAGTCAACCCGTATGATGTACTTACATAAAACAGGTAGATTTATCATTTAAATTAGCGCATCTCGGTTTGGCGTTAATAATCGTGATTTAGTTTCTATAAATACTCTGTAGCGCGGCGCAATGACAAAGCAGCACAAACGAACAAACCGACGCACCTTCTATGCTACAATGTTCCCGCTTATTTATAAGTAAAATATATCGAACATCCGCGCGATCGCGCTGCCTTCACCCATACATATGAATTTTATGAATCGTGACTAAAGAAGGCGTGGAGTAGTATTGAAACTATAGTCACACTACACTCCGGCTTCACAATTTTTTTCTACAAATTATATAGGAATAAGAATAATATATCTAATACTTATATTTAATAGAATTATATAAGAATATTATATCTATGAAGTACATCAATTGTCTGGTATCCATAATACACACTACTTGCTTAGTGTGGAACTAGATGATGCTGTGTGGAATGTGTGATGATATTTATTTAATTATAAAAATAAATTTTATTTGTAGAAAAAACATACTTACATAGCATATAGAAAGACAAACCCTCTTATATACAACAACATAATATAGAAAAACAAATATAGATATACACTAACCCTGCTCGTTTATCGCTCATTAATTCATTAGTTAGTGAATACTGTATCAAAGGCTGTTTATAAGAAGTTTATAACTGTTTATAACGAACAGAGGTGGACAGCGAATGCCCGCTATTTTCGTACGCGTTTTTGGAAAATCCCACAGTATTTTGAAAACTTTTCAAGGAACAAAAATATACAAAAAAGTATAAAAAGTATACAATTTCAAGGAAAAAAGTTATCAATACATCAGTGAAAACAGCATTCAAATCGGTTAATCCTTTTCTGAGATTAGCGTAAACAGACAAACTGACAGACAAATATTCTAAAAAAAACTATTTTTTTTACCTCGGTAACACGAAATGATGATAAAGAGGCTAAAAAGAGGCTTATTAATGAGTTTAATCAATGTTAATATGTTATTATTAACATATTAATTAATATTTAGAATATATTAGTGATTATAAAAAATATTGAAATTATGATTTAAAAAAAGTTATTTAAGAGTTATAACATTATGGCAACTCTACGTACGTAGCTGTCTCGACCGCCGGCGGGCCCGCGGCGACGTGCATCGATTTATGCCGATACTCGATAATTAAAAACAATCCGCAATAATGCTTTTTGTCTCTCGTTTTATCCCGTTTTTGTCTGCCTCTCATTTGATTGTCTTGCTTTTGCCCTTTTTTCACTGTGTTCCTTAAAGCGTTCGCAATTTTTTTACATTAGTCTGTCGTTCGTCTCGCTTTATACAAGCATGGAGATGTTTTAATTTATACTTTTATCGTTTACGGGCATGGGACGTGTTGGAGACTCGTGCTCACACACACACAACATGCGCACACGCACAATCTGACCTTTGTTTTATAAACGTTCAATTGGTAATAATTTTGCGAGATTTCTTATCTATGAATACTTTCATAACCTTTGTGAATCGGTTGTTAAAACTTAAGGTTTATTTCGCTTAGGTATTGATTCGTGGTGTGGGATTTAAGTAATTGAATTTGTCTTTTTAGCGGTTCTGTAAAAGCTTCAAGTTAAATTGTCACTATACAGCCAATACATAGCCTTTATAGAGCTAGAAAAAACTGTAATGAAGCTAAGATTTTTCCTATTTTATAAAAAATATATAGGAAATTAATTGGTGCCCACGAATTCGTCGACATTGAAAAATAAAACATAATAACGCGTGCCAAAATATATGAGCATAATTTATTCAGTCTTTATTGCTGTTAGAGTTTTTCCAGGCGTTGGATTTTATTCCATTCATTCGAGGGATAAACAGTTTTTTATATCCTATGTCCTTTTCTGTGTCCCTAACAAATGAAAAATGAATGTGAAAAAGTAACAGACATACTTACAGGTTAACTTTCACATTTAAAATATTATTATGATATTTAAAATATAATCAGAACTGCATCATTGTTTGAAGAGTTATGTCTCTGGTAAGTGAATGGTTACTAGTGATGGCTCATGACAATAAAAAGCCTTAACTCACTCGGCGTATCTAAGATTTCGCGTAAATATATGACGTAGTAATTGAATGACGATTTTTTTTCATATTGGAGAACCGTCGTAAACTGGGCTAGTACTTGTCTAGTATCTGTGACTTTTTCCCACTTCTGGTGACATCCGCCTTTCTGAGTACCAGAGTAGACTAAAAAAATGTGTGTTGTAATGTTTTGAGACGTCACTAAGAGGTCTAGACCCATCGATGTCTAGACCCTTTCTATTATCCTATGAGAATCAGAAGCTCCGCTTTCCATATATTCCTATAGGTGTTGTCTATATTCCTATAGGCGACTGTACCATTAAAATGGACCATAAAATTTATAATACTCAAATATTTTTGATACCTCGTAATATAAAAAAATAAAAATATATTACATCATAAATAACTAGATATCGATAATAATGGTATATTAGCTAAAAACTATTGTAAGATAATAAGTTATGGCCTCATTCCAAACTAATGTTAGCTAACGAATCCACATTGTTACTCGCTACCGTTTGAACTAGAAAAAAAATCAATATTGACCCCAAACAATATAAAATTTTGCACTTTTTAAAATTATGTCACAAAAACACGAGGACAAAAAGCGACCAGGTGCTACGAAAGGGTTAAATGGTGTTGCTGTCTCTTTCTAACCTCAATACCGGTATCGTTTTGTCTCGCTCTACAACCCTTTAAAAGAGGGAGTTTTTTTGGGTCAAATCTCGTATTTTCTCATTGATTTTTTTTCTCTTCATAATGAGATATTGTGTTACGGCCTGTGTGGGGTTTTAAAGTTCACAGTTCGGAACGGATTTTAGAAATACATTTCAATTTTGTTTGTTTACGAAAAATAGTTCATTTTTTTTGGTTTTTTAAAAAAAATGTGTCAAATAATGTTAATTGAAATAGGCGCATCACGCTTCATCTTTATGGTAAAATTAAATTAAATTATATACACTAGCGACGCGCTCCCGGCTTCGCTCAGGATGCATTTTTTTACATATTCGTCCGCGTTCCTCGGGAATATTTCTTTCTTCCTGGATAAAGGTGGCCTACTTCCTTTTTTTATACCATTGACAAGGTGTAAGTATACAAAATTTCATGTTGATCAGTTGAGTAGTTAAGGCGTGAAAGTGAAAACAAACATACTAATTGTCTCATTTAAAATATTAAGTACTTAGTTAGGATCCTTGCTTTTCCGTTGTGTGGTTTAGAAAAAGCGACTTTGGCTTATAAAAAGATTCAATATCTAACTAATTGCGGAACCCCAAAAACTATATAGTCATCACTACACAACAAAACACCTACAATTACTTAGAATTAACAATTCAAATCAAATTTCGAATTTGGGAAACTGTCTAACGGTAATAGTGAATATGACATTTAAAACATTTACTTACTGCATTATAATACAACTTATATTATGTTGCGCTGTCGAAACTCGTGTGACCAAAATTTATTTCAAAAACCCATTTCTCTGGTCGTTGCCGTGTCGTGTCGTGGTCGTGGTCGTTGTCGTTGTCGTGGAAATGGGCTGAATGTAAACGAGGTAAAATCCGCAGTGTTCCTTTTTCTTTTTTTTCTTGTTATATTGAGAAATCCTCATAGATGGCAGGCAGCATAGGAAGCCCTCAGGGGGTTATGCCGGACTCTTGCCGGCTAATGCTAAGCGTCCACAGGTCAGCAGCATACGCATCGCACGCTTCGCATTATTTTTTCATACTGCCGATGTGCGATCCGTACGATGCGGATCAGTGGACGCACTTGTGTGACTTTCTATACAAAGAATACTAAAATCCGTAAAATGCGATGCGTGCGATGCGTCCGATGCCGACCTGTGGACGCTTAGCTTAAAACTCCATGATTTTCTAGCGCAGCCGTACTACTCGTACATGGGCGATAACGTTAGGACACGACATCCGCAACGCGTCACGGGTCGCGGAAGTCATTTTCTTGGGGAGCGCTACACCCAAAATCGTCCTCATAAGCGTAGATATGCGACAGTTACTTCTGACCATTCTTATTAGAAAATTATGGGGGAGGCCTATGTCCAGCAGTGGACTTCCTGCGGCTGAGATGATGATTGATGAGTTGATTTGGCAATAATGGATTATATTGGTGACATAACAAAATTATGAAGGTAAAATTATGAGGCCAATAAATAAAGTTAAATTAATTCATAATTTTTGATCGAAAGAAATCTGTGTAAGAAAATTCGTAGGATTTATCTGTAAACTTGACGAGGGCGGTTATTATTGGCATATTGGCTTGTGCCAATATGGCCTATGCCAATATGTCCATCGTTCAAACAGTGAAAGATAAACAAACTTACAAAATTCGCTATATATTTTTATTAAATTCTATAGATTAATCCCGCAACTACAATTACTTAGTATAAAAATGTCCAATGTTTTCCAAACGCGTGGCGTCCCTATCTGAACGCCTACACAAGAAAATCCTAAACAACAAGCGACGCGAGAAAAAAAAAATTAAATATAATTGTAATTGTGTAATATGCGCTCGCGTCGCCATCTTCTGAACATCTGTTATTGTCAACACACCTGAGAACTAAGAAGGTGTTGCTAACCCTTTCCGACATAAGAAGAATTCTTCGGCAAAGAGAGAGATAGCGGTATCGCTTCGGCTTCAGACGAGATGTGGAAGTGACAAAAAACCCGAGCTTCCTGTGTCTTTCGTATCATTTGAAAAAGGAGTACATTTATGTAGTATATGTTGTGATTTCAGACAAATTTAATATTTATTTCTTTTCAGTCTTAATTGTGAACACAAACTCATTAGGTAGACGTTGGGTCTACTTTGGTGCCGGGAATTCATCAATATTTGGTGCGAAAGATTAAAAAATATTCTCACAAAATTTTCATTATAATACTCGTATTGCATATTTGAACACATTTGCATGACATGTTTAAAGTTCAAATTTGAGAAAATAAAAAATAACAACACCGTTGCAAGTGCTACAAATAGCACTTGCAACGGTGTTGTTATTTTTTATGCGCTGCCAACCATTAAGGATAAAGGGTAAAAAAAAATTAGGACTAGGAAATTAATTCTATCTAACAGTTTTTACTCACTTACCAACAGCACACAATGTTTCTATTTCACAGTTTTCTTCTGTAAGGTGATTGATGATCAGGATCAGCAAGACTGTGCAGAGACCATTTTGGTACATTTTTTTTTTATAAATTATCCGTGTTAATTAATATTTTATAAATGCGAAAGTTTGTATGGATGTTTGTTATTCTTTCACGCGAAAACTACTGAACCGATCACCATGAAATTTTGCATACACGTTGTCTGGGTCACCAGAAAGGACATAGGGTATATTTTATAAAGTTATGCGGGCGAAGTCGCGTGCAGCAGCTAGTGTAATATAATTATGCAATATAATTATGTATTTACACTGTACTAACAGAAAAAATTTCTTTTCTTTCTTTCTTTCGGGGTGGTTACTGCCCCCAAATGGGCTGCCAAATTAAATGTGAAACACAGTTTATTTTATTTTATTTTATTTTATTTTATTTTATTTTATTTTATTTTATTTTATTTTATTTTATTTTATTTTATTTTATTTTATTTTATGTGAATATTGTGCATATACTATACGCTTAGTTACGTTTCTAACGCATGAGGTTTTGACGTATTCTATACAATGTGGACTTTTTAACAATTCGAAAATAGAATGTTTTTAACTTAACCCTTCCATATTTGACAAAAAAAGAGTTTTTATATTTAGAACGCGACGCGACTCGAATGAGAAATTCGGTTCTTTTGAATTTAAAACTGTACATAAATGAAAGACGAATGTTTGTAATATGGAAATATCGGATAAAAGTAACGGGGCTTATTCAAATTTTTCATTTTTTTAAATTTTGTAGCATTTTGTAAATAAAAAAAAATTAACATAATTTCTAATCTACTATTTATACTAAAACTTGCTGGTGCCCGCGACTTCGCCCGCGTTAAAAGTAAGGGATGTGTAGCGCCTGACTAAATGTGTAACGCCTGACATCTTTGCTGTTATAAAATTTCCAGTGGTTTTATCTTTATTTTTAGTAGATAGCTGCTGCCCGCGACTTCGCCCAAGTTGAAAATATATACTAAAACCTTCCTCTTGAATCACTCTATCTATTAAAAAAACCGCATCAAAACCCGTTGCGTAGATTTAAAGATCTAAGCATATAGGGACAGACAAATGGGAAGCGACTTTGTTTTATACTATGTAGTGATTGAATAGGAATTACCCGCAGATTTAACTTTTTTTTTTAAGTTTAACAGACAGGCTGACAGTCTACTTGATCGTCATAACATAAGCAACGCTATAGATACTGTAAGTATGCTGGCCACCATAGAAGGATTAAGGTTAAGGGATAACGACGAGATGAGGTAATAAACTGTGGCATTCCTTACGAACCCACTGAAACACAACAGCACACGTGCTATTATTTCACAGTAGTCTTCTTGTAAGGAGTGTTTACTGCTTTTTGTGCATACTAACAAAGATTTAAATCTTTTCATACTAAGACTAATTGTAGCACCAATGACGTTGCTTGTGTTAAGGCGACGGTAGTCACATACCATTGCATCAAGTGAACCGTCAGCCTGTCTGTCAAGCTTAACATTAAAAAAAATATACTTAATAATAGTACTAAATAAATAAAAAATTACATTTTTCATGCTCTGCTCTATGAGGTGTTATTAGCAGATGCCTATCTTAAATCGCAAGAAACGCCAAACGAACTCCAACAAAGAACCCTCAACCCTTCAAGTCAGATAAGAAAGGGGTTATTTTGGCAAAAAACGGAAATTGTCACTGTGTAATATTTTGACAAAACTGAGGAGTCATGTTACAGCCGTGTTGAAATTGAAAACTAAAAAAAATCTTTAAAAAGCAAGATGTCGGAAGTAAAATGCATTCGATATTCTAAGGGCACAATAACTTTGTACTAGGTATTTTATAATACTTTTGAAATCGATAATTTGAAATTTCGTATCTAGGTACTATTAACCTTACTAATATTACTATCTAGTGGAACGTCAGCCTGTCTGCCACCTGTAAATAAAAAAAATGGATAGGTTAGGAAACGCAAATATTGGACCTTTGGCCTGCCGTAGCCCTTTATTTATAAAAAAAAAACCTTAGTGCAAGAACCTTAACTACAAGACCAATGGGTCGTTGAAATACATAGACACAGACATAGACACAGACATAGACACAGACACAGACACAGACACAGACACAGACACAGACACAGACACAGACACAGACACAGACACAGACACAGACACAGACACAGACACAGACACAGATACATAAATAAATAATAAATAAATATATCTTCACACATTCCATACATCACCATCCATCTAGTTCCAAAGTAAGCAAATAATGCTTGTATTATGGATACCAGAAAGTTGATATACTACATTACTTTTTTTATAATACATAGATACATATTATAAATATAAACATCCATGACTCAGGTACAAAGGTAAAATGTTAACACATAAACATTTGCCCCTAGCGGGATTCGAACCCGCGACCGTTTGGTTAACAGCTAGGGTTACTAGCCACTAGACCAAGCGTGTCTTCATACAGATACGAATACAGATGCAGACGTAGTGTACTGATTTACTCTGAACACATTTTATTATTTTAACAACACCGCCTTATCCTTTTTTATATGTCGCCTCAACATGACTATAACTTGTTTATTGAATCCAAAAACATTGATTTTGTACCGAATATAATTAAAGAATAGCTTTCGTGCCGTTCGCGTCAGTTGTAACATAACAAAAATACGAAAATATTTCTAATTAAGGATGAAAGGTGGACAACAAAAAAATGCGAGCGGAGAGCGAGCGTTATTAATTTTTTAAAAATTTAAACAAAACTGACATTTCTCAGTTCGACAACTATGCGAGACATTTTGCGCGGCGAATATTTTTCTGTTCCATTTTGGACGCATCGGTTGTGAGAGGGACGCGCTACGAATTTCCTTTCATTAGAACGAGATAGATATATTATCGGCCGAACAAATTTTATAATATGCGATAAGTAATTTTTAAAAGCTATTTGTCGAAGTTTTCGAAGGTCTCATGTTGTGGATATTAATTTTTCAATTTTATTACAGTTGTTCCATTTTAGCCAAAATTTTAACTATTATTTATATATAAACTAGCTACTCGCTCCCGGCTTCGCCCGGGTTCAAAATAAAAACTATTCTATCTTTTAAGTTGGACCAAATTACACATGGTTTACACATACCAAATTACACATACACGATGTTTTATCAAAAAACTTGATACGATTTTTTTATATATATTAGAGATATTTAGGTAATCTATCTATTGTCTCTATACGTACACATACATTATTATAGAATATGTAGCTATCCACTTTTGTCTATTTCTCCGCTAACTTCTTTTAAACCAATCAACTTACATTGTGATACATTTTTCACTAGTAGCAGGAACGATATACGATGAAGTTTTGTTTATTTATGTAATTTGCAGATGGAACCATTGGATGAGTGGTTGGGTGCTTGCTTTAAAGCTCTGTCTCATTGGTCCCGGTTACGATGCCCGGGTTGTAAATGAGACTTATCTGGAAATAGGCAGGGCACACTGCGTTGGTGGGGCACCGATGTCGTGTCATTACGTCCCCGCGACCCCGTCCATCAACGGCCGCCCTAGAAAGTCGTTGGGTTTTAGCCGGTACGAATCTGACATAGCTCCGCAGTGTCCTACACTGCCGGGTATGCAAGAAGATTTCCCAAAGTTAAAAAAAAATGGGCACACTGCGTTACGCAGTCATCTGGGAAGCCCGTCTAGCGATAGTAACCATCTCTTAACAGAAGACTACCGTGAAATAACAGCATGTGTGCTATTGTGTTTCGGTGAGTCCCTTCCTGATCCCTTATACTTAAGAGCGCTACCTTACCGGGACGTCGTTGGCGACATAGGTGTCAAATTGACCCACGGTCGCCAAATTGAGTGGCCAGTGGCGTCTTGGCTACCGTCTGTCAGTCAGTTCTCTCAGTTTTCGTATAGAGAATGAAACTTCGGTATCGAAACTCATTCTTTTTACTATAAAAACACACAAAATTTAAACATAGAACACGCGTGCTACCGTCTTCGCCACCGGTTTGGACACTGAGTCCTAACTAGCGACGCTTCCAAGCCGTCGCCAAGTGCGTTATCTGCCATACATTTCAATATAAATTGTTGGCCACGTCGCCGGCCACGTGGCCTTGGCGTCCCGGTGAGGTAGGGCGCTAATGCTTCTATGGTCGGCAGCGCATTTACAGCACCCGTGGCATTGCTTGATAGCCACCTACCATCATCATTATTGTGGTTGGGGAGCTCAAGAGGGGATTTCTGGAGTCACTCGAGCGCGTCAGATTAAGCTATGGTAGATTAATTACATGCTGAAAAGTGTGCATTTTAATAATCTGAGGATTTGGTTGGTGGGGTTGGCGGGGGTGGGGGTAAAATTTTAAATACAACTCGAGCGCGTCAGATTTTCAGAGGGGATGTTAAGTGAACCTAAACTAAGCTCCCATTTTAAATTCAGACGATTCGGATGTAACGCAAGCTCGTGGCAGCTTTTTGAAAATGCAAAAAATATTTTTGACGATTCTCATTTTGTAATACTGGAGCGCGTCAGATTTTCATACAGACGGTTCAGCCTAAAGTCCTGATCGTGCTGATTCTTAATCTGACAATTATATGGAGGATTTTTTAAAATACAGCGCCTACAAAATTTTAAACGCCTGTAGACGCTCACCCCACCGCTGAAATGAAAAACTTCATATAACCATTTTTTCTTCTTACCATCCAATCTTCAAAGTCCAATAGGTCCCCACGAGTGACTACACATTTAGCATCGTGGGCTCCCTAACCAGATCATAAAAAAAATGCATCCACGCGAAGTCCGGGGCGGGTCGCTAGTTGTTTACAGATAATTTTTAATTCCATTTAGACGGCTCTCCCGATCCACCAATGGACCGAGGAGGTCCCTTGGCGCGGGACGCGATGTATTTCCAAAAATGCGCCCGCTTTTTGTTGGCTTGTAATTTTTGGAAAATTCTGTCGCGCGCGCGTCCCGATCTCCCAAACTGCCATCCTCGAAATCGCGGTGTACCACCGTCTGTAATTATACCTATTTCGATCGTCAACTTTTTTGACAAGAGCCCACTTTGGCCGACTCCAAATTATTAAGGACTCGAGGCAACATCATAATAAGAAATACTTGAATTAAAAGAAAGACTTCAATAATTTTAATGTTTTGCATTTTGTAAAATATAGATAACTTATTAACAATAATTATTTCTTAGAATTGCTAATTTGTTTTAATAATCTGATTAACTTTCCGGAGCTTGATTTCAATTCAAATATTCAAGATCAGAGAATTACTGCAAATTGTGGATTGGTTTGATGGTTCTCGCTCTGCAGTATAGATTATTATTTATTGTTTTTTTTAAGTAGTTCTTCTTCTATTTAGTTTTTGTTTTGCCACTTTTATTTAAAAACGGTTTTGTTTTTATGTAAAATTTATATGCGGAAACATTAAAGTTGTGTAAATTAATTAGTTAAATTGTTAGTTAGTTATTAGTAATTAAGTTTCTATTCTATTAAGACTTCTGATTTCTATTAAGAATCAATTATTCAGAAAACCTGTATAAGTCGGCAGGCACGCTGACGGTCTTATCAATGGTAACTAGGTGTTTTTCTTTCTTAATATTTCCCCCAGAGGTTACACCTCCTCTGAAGAACATTTACTCAATCACCTCAAAGGTTTATATGTAGACTATACTAATATATGTTTTAAATATAAACTCCTTAAATAAACAATTAATTTCTTTTTCTTTTTATTTAGGTACTGGCCAGTTGTAACCAAAAACTAAAGCTTTATTCCTGTAAATATAACAAGGTTATCTTCTATTACTTTTGCCCCATACCATCAATACAGTTTCAGTAATACTGGCAATTTTCACAAGTTTAAGTTTAATAAAATATATTTCACCTTTTTGTTTTTACTTAACTTTAAAGATTTCTAATACAAAACTGAGATCGAGGTAACATCTGACCCACCTGTTAAAATTGAGCGCAGATATTAAAACGAAGGGCACGTACAATGAAAGGGCCCGACCCTTCGCCTTTTGCTCGACGCTCGATCAATAAAAAAAAGCCAGACAATTACAAAAAATAGAAAAAGATGGCAAAGGTGTCTCAATTTTTATCAAAAAAAACCTAAGCAAGGTTAAGACCCATGGGAAAGAGTTAGATATGGTATATTCGACGCCCTTTTCCCGATACATCTTCCGCGGTTTTTTTGCCGAATGTTTAGCGAAGGTACCGTTTTAAACTTTGTGCAGTTTTTTCAACAAAAATCATCGTAGCGTATTCACCCCTTTTAGGAAGGAACAGATGATGTTGGAGTCGCGTGAGATACTTTTTTTAACACATTGATTTATAACTGTTTGCAGCAATTTGAGACGTTTATAAGCATTGTGCAGTTGTGGGTGATTTTTAGATGCGTTTAATAACGGTTTTTGCTGGGATTTTTGTATTCCGTTATATCTTTCATATTCACGTAAAAGTTGTACCAAATTTGAATTACCGGAGTACAGTAATGGAACTTTGGTATTGGATAGGATTTTATTAATTTGATAATACTATCTGTCGGTTGGACTGGTCAAAACTGACGATGAAATCGGCATGAATTTTATTAAAAAAAAAACATAATTAAAACAAAAAAAGAATATAAATTACCAACCTAGACTTAAAACATTAAAATTTATTCAATCTCTAGCTAATATATTTTTGCCAGGAGTTTTTTATTTTATTTTTAGATGATCATTAATCAACCAGATTTTTTTAGGATGAAAGGTATTGGTGCTTTCCTAGTTGGTTGAGTAGTTAAGGCGTGTAAACGTAACAAATAAACTTATTTACATACTATATTAAGTTTTAATTGTATATTTTTTTTTTAACATTTAGGCGTTTTATAATTCAAAATATACAAAAAAGCAACAAATTCCCGAATTATTATAAACTGCTTCTGACCGGAAAAATGACTTTTTGTCTTCCAGAGGCTTAGTAATAAGCTTAATCAATATTAAAGTGTCAATATTAACATTCAAGATTTTTAAGTTAAGATCGACACATACAGGCTGACGTCCACTTGATGGTAATTAGCTACTGTCGGTTATAACACAAGCTACGTCACAGGTGCTGTTGACCATGGTAGGATTAAGGATAAGGGAAAATATAGGGAAATGGGCACTACTATGTTATACTGAATTAAAGGGACCATGACGTTATACAAGAAAACTTGAGCATTCTAACAAAAAAAGCAACGCGGTCGTCACGTGACAATGACGACGCGTTGCCACGTGTCTATCTCGTAACTTTCTGTTTCTAGCTTATTAGAGAGGCTCTGTTTGTTGTATCCTTGTCTGTTAGCTTTTTAACTGGATAACTATGTACATTAATTTCTATTCTAAATTTTAAAACGTTACCTTTTAATTAAATTATATATTATAATTCACATAGATGTATATATTTGTTATTATTTTGTTAATACATAGTTAATAATTATGGATGTTCTATGTCTGAAATAAATGATTATTATTATTATTATTAATTTCTATTCTAAATTTTAAAACGTTACCTTTTCACAATGAACTGTATGTAGATATACTATCAAGACAACTTTCGATGAAATGTCAAGAAATCAATTTGACATCGCGCATGGTGTATGGTTCATTAGAAAAAAAAAATATATATATAAGAACATTTTTTATTTGATATTTTTTGAGTTTCGTCTCCAATCAGAAGCTATTGTCCACCGAGACACAATGTGGCCGAGTTGCCCCTTTTGACCATGGGTGAAGAAAAAAAATTGCCAAAAGGGCACAGGGGCCATAAGTCGCGAGCTCAATGACTATTGTGGGCTATTCTTCGGGGTCACCGCCATTCTCGGATCTATTTTACCCCGAAGGAGGTCACTCGAATACAATGCAATTGCGAATTTTACGTGTTGAATTCCATATATTTGTGTTTCTTTAAGAAACCCGAGACGTGTGTGACCTAAGGTCAATAAGTTCCCGTTCTTATTGTCGCCGGAAAAGGAACGAGCGGTGAAAGGGTTGAAAGAATCAATATTAAATTATTTTCTTTGTAGCCAATCTAGTCATTGTCCAGGCGAAATTTCTTTAAAGGCAATGTTCTCGACTACTCTTTTGTAATATATTTTTATTAAAAATGTATAATATTTCTTGTGTGTAGATAGAGGAGTTCGTTTCTTTAATGTTATTTTTAATTTATATTATTATATTTTATATGTTTACATCTTTCCCACCGCCTGTCCCTGGGTATGTACTATCGCGGTCAATGGAGCAGACCCACTTTTCATACAAATTTGTCTAACGTTGAATTGAGGTTGTCATAGTAACGTCATAGAAACGTAACAAAGATAAATACAAAATGTGCACACGAAATTGTTCCTTACGGTGGGACTACTCCCTTGACCGCGATAGTACGCTTAGATCTTTTATAAATGCGATTTTCAGTAATAGAAAGATCGGAAAAAGTAATAATATTAAATAATAAAATAAGAATATTAAATAAAAATATATTAATTAAGGCTAGTCTAGTGGTTAAGCCTTACCGCTCTCTATTGTCCGGGTTCGATTCTCTCTCGCCAACTTTACAAATGAACTTTGCAAAGTTTGTTTTAGTTTTCAAAGTTAGTTTTGCAAGTACATAATGGCAGGTTGCACACTGCATTTAACAGTTATTTAGGCGCCCGTCTGCTGACAGTGTTCTTATAATAATAATAATTTTATTCACCATTTTTTACCTGTAATCCGATTTATATTTTGATAAAATTACCGAGAAACAAAAAAAAATCTGAGAAAATTAAAAGTTTTTTTTTTTTATACTAAGGTCGACAGACAGGCTGACGGTCCACTAATTTAAGCTATTTATAGATTAGATTTTATTTGGTTGGATTTCTGACTCTGAAACTACAGAGTCAGTGATGCTAGCAGTAAAGCTCAAGTATTTTAATGATAAAAACAAAATATAATAATTAATAGAGGATTAAATCACTACATATTATAAAACAAAATCCACAGCCGCGTCTGACTGTCTGTTCGCGATAAACTCAAAAACTACTGCACCGATTTTCATGCTGTTTTCACCAATGGATAGAGTGGTTCTTGAGGAAGGTTTTGGTATATAATTTGCATCCGTGCGAAGCCGGGAACAGTCTGCTAGCATTAATATCTATACTAATATTATAACGGGGAAAGATTTGATTGTTTGATTGAATTTGACCGATTTGAAAATTTCTTACACTTTTGAGAACCTAATATTATCAGTGAGTAACATAGGCCATCAATACTAATAATAAATCTGTAAGGGTTGGTCATGGAGTAAGTTACTTTTTTTTTTCAGAGATATCGTGTTTATAGGCTCTATACATGATACTGAAACTAAATTGTCCATTTTTAGAATTTTTTTCTGTATGTAAGTATGTATGTTCCTTCATAACTCTTAAACGAATCACCGTATTTTCATGAAACTTGGTAGATAAACATTGAGACGTACGGAACCCAAGATAGGCTACTTTTTCTTTTTCAACGCGGACAAAGTCGCGGGCGCCAGCTAGTATTTTATAAAGTTACGCGGACGAAGTTGCTTGCAAAAGTTAGTTTTATATAAATCGAATACTTCGTTATAATTGCCCTTAAAGAAATATTTAAAGGCGTACCTACTTACCTACGGAATATGATATTTATTCGAGATCCGTTGTACAGAAACAAGTTTAAATTATGGTTATAAATCTCGCTTTAAAAAAACATAAATTAATGTAGATTAACCTTGGAAATATATCTTTGCAGTTTCGCGGTCTCTCCGACCCCAGCGAGCTATTCTGTTCATTCCCACGATTCACCCCAATTTTAGGGTTATATCTCTTTACGCGTCGAGAAATTCAAAAAAGTAGATCATTTTTAGCTGTAGTGTCTCTTTATGAGCGTTTTTTTTTTAGAAAAAAATATTGTTTTGACCCCATTTCATGATGAGGTTGCGACATCGTGAACCGAGCTTTAACCCTGTGTGCTTTTGAAATTCGATACGGTTGATCGATTTTTTTTTTAATAAAAAAAACAGCTCAGCAGATCTTTGTATTAAATTTTCTTATGTGAAAATAAAATGTTTAGTTGTTGATTTTTAAAATGATACAGATTTTAAAAGTATAGTTTTTTTACGTACATTTTCCTTCTAACTTCTTCAAACTTTATTTTAATCGAGTCAAAGAATTTTTTAAATATTATTTCACTAGACAACTCGCTCACAATAGTTGATTCTGTATAGTTGAACATAAAATCTTAATAAAATATTAAAGTGGAGACTAGATACCTATTGCTTTTAATAAAACAAGTTATTAGAAGAGCGATAAACTAAAGTTTGTTTTTTAATCTCAGAGACAAAAATGACATTACATGTGACATGCATTACATACATTACATGGTATCATTATTTGCAAACTTGACATTTGCATTTGTCATTTTTGTCTCTGAG
Organism: Synanthedon formicaeformis; assembly: GCA_945859745.1. Classification (NCBI taxonomy): domain Eukaryota; kingdom Metazoa; phylum Arthropoda; class Insecta; order Lepidoptera; family Sesiidae; genus Synanthedon; species Synanthedon formicaeformis. The sequence goes on from OX243977.1 coordinate 3,910,976, forward strand.
ATTAAAAAACAGACTTTAGGAAGGTTTGGCTTTGTAATTTGAAAAAAAAAAAATTGTATCCGTGCGAACCTGTTGAAGGGTTTCCGATATGTAAATAAAATAACCAAAAATAAAATTAAAATAACCTTTCCATAGAAATCAAACACAAATTTTTTAATTCTATAAAACATCTCCATATTTTTGTGTTCTAAGGTTTATTATGTATTTTTTTTTAATTTACAACTTACATATACAAAACAATGTATTTCTCCGTAAGCTTTTATTCACTTAATGAATTCTTGAAAGTATAAAAAAATTATGCAAAAATAAAAACTTTACGCCAATGAATTTAATGTAAGTTGAAATACTTGATCAACGTTGCGTCCATATTAAACAAGAGGACAATTAAACAGATCTTGATAAATACATAAATCAATTAAATGCGTATACAAAAACAGGACAGACAAACACGCCGTGCAAAAACTATTCAATAACATGACATTTTCTTATAAGAACAATTGAGAAATTCTTTAAAAAAAGACGAATCGTCCACATTCAAGTTCGAGTAATTACGTATCGATTGCGAATACAGACTAATGTGTGGTTTCTGACTTTGCCTTCTTCAATCAATACTAATAATAATCTGTCTAGGTATTGTATGTATTGTATGTTCCTTCATAACTCTTAAACGAATTAACTGAACGAATTAACGAATTAACAGTACGCAGGATAGGCTACTTTTTTCTTTTTCAACGCGGACGAAGTCGCGGGCGCCAGCTAGTTAAATAATAAAGGCGGTCCATTCCCACTAGTTCCGTTGAAGTAGTTCCGTGGCGGAACTAAAGTCTGTTTTTTAATCTCAGACAAAAATGACACATGCAAATGTCAAGTTTGCATATAATGATACCATGAAATGATATGAAATGTATGTAATGCATGTCAAATGTAATGTCATTTTTGTCTGAGATTAAAAAACAAACTTTAGTGAGAATTTTTTTCCAGTAGTTCCGTCACCGGGACTTATGTGTAATTTGATTATCATTAGTTACGTTGAAGAAATTTTTTTAGTAACCCTCACAAAAGACCACCATGAAATAACATTTGTGCTGTAGTTTTCTGTGAGTGAATATGGGATGCCAGAATCCATTATTCCTTCCTAATTCTTTAATTCTACTAAGGTCAGCAGCGCACTTGCAGTACCTGTAGTTACTTGTGTTATTGGCGACAGTAGCCACCTACCATCAAGTGGCCCGTCAGCCTGTCTATCAACCTTAATATAAAAATTATTATTATTGTATGGATGTTTGTTACTCTTTCACGCAAAAACTACTGAAATCACCATGAAATTTTGCATACACATTGTCTGGGACACCAGAAAGGACATAGGGTACGTTTCATCGTTCAATTCAACGCGGACGAAGTCGCGGGCACCAGCTAGTAAATAATAAAGTCGCTCTCCCATAACTTTTTTAAACCATCTACCGAGTTTTGATACGATTTGCGCTAATGAAAAGAGTATAAACGTGGAAGATTTGTGTATAAAATTTGCAGAAAAAAATTGCATGCATGCGAATCCGGGTACTTGTCGGTAGTTTCTTTTAAAATTAATCCTAATACATAATAATGCAAAACTCCATTATTTGAAATCATTAATGATTAACATCTACCAAGCAAGCAGGCATTCTTCAGATTGAATGCAATAATGCAATTTAATAAAAAAAAAAAAAAAACAATTCTTATCTTTGTTTTTAAAAATACACACACACAAACTTATTGTGTTCATCAATAATAAATATTGATTATTGATACAAATATGCATCAGCAAAGAGCCATTTCTTGGTAAAAAGCGCCAGGCTCCAGCATCTGCAAGGCTAAAAATAATTTTCAACGTTTAATACAAAAATCGCAATAATTAACTTGGTTACAGACCAATAAATTACAATACGAGTATAAAGAAATACTACAAGATACACACACTAACGCAACGACTGTATGGAGACACGAATGCACACGCCGACCATAGGGACGTCCCGGGTTTTTATCGACAATTTTATATTAGGTACATTTTAAATTAGTGGGCTAGGGCACGAACAGAATCTTTTCGATTCTGTCTATACTACTCTTACTGAAGACAATCGTGAAATAAAAGAAAGTCAAGACTCCAAAGTCCCATTAATTTTTTAGGTTAAACTTATATGTAATTTGAACGAGATTTTAACGACATACTACTGCGATTATCCGGTGCAAAAACTCTAGACGACAGACTATTTATTCGATCCATCCGTCATATATTAAAGAAAACATCATTAAAGAATAATAAATTAAAAAATCTTTGGAAATAGGGTTAAATAACTGCAGCCACTGAACAGAGGTGTAAAAAATGCAATATCCACTCCATTCGCGGGGAATCACTCAAGGTTGTGTGCTCACACAGAGACAACCTTATCTCATTATACACAATGTTAAACAACATTAGCACAACAAAGTAAAACACTACAAACTAGTCTGGTACTTTTAAATTATGTTTCGGTGTGACATATTATATTACTACATAGTTGCTTTAGCAATAAAAATTAATTTAATGATTCTTCTGCGATAATTTTGAGATGATCCTTCAAAGTTATCGCCGGTATTTTTTTCTGGATACTCGATTTCTTCATTATATAAAAAAAATTCACGATGATCGGTCGCATTGTTAAGCCATGAAAGCGTAACAAACCAAAATACTTTCGCATTAATAAAATTATAGTAGTGAAATAGGGAATAGGGATAATTATAGTAGTGACATACCTAATAGGTATAATTATTACAATATGTGGTAAATATTACCTAAACATTATGTAGATATTGACAGAATCAATCCTAACTAGAGATCCGGTTTCGTACAAATGCAATTTTTCTGCAATTATACACCGACTTTCTTTTTTTATTACTCTTTTCATTACTAAAAATCGTAGCAAAATTTGTTGAGTACATAGTTTAGAAGAAGTTAGCATAGAAGGAGACAGATTTTTAATTAAAATATTAGTAATTAATATTGTCGATATCGATTGGCCATACCGAGCACAACACTAATCAACAGTTCGATCACAAATACATTCATATGATTTATTGTTAACACGAGTTACAACTCATGTGTGGAAAGTATCATTCTCTTTCACACACACAAGCAAGGCTACACAGGCGCATTGGCGGATTATTATGCGAACGAGTTGCTGATTCGCAATACTATAGGAATCATAACTATATTTTTGTCGTATCATAGTAACCAATCTGCGTACACTTAATATCTACTTACGCTAAAATTATTATTAAACTTAATAGAACAGAAGTTATTTTGCTTTTCCTAAATATTAGGTACCTAACCTTTTGTAGAGATAATTGCTGTTATCCTAATATTATAAATGCTGTTATCCTAATAGTGAGTTTGTTTGTTGGTTATAGACTTTCACATCTTACCTACTAAACGATCAACGTAAAATTTTACTTTGCTAGTAGATAACTCATTTTGGGACTTTGAGACAATACGTTGTACAAACCAGCTTCGGGACTGAATAATACAGAAGTACATATAGTCAGACATTCCAGAGGGTGAAAGCAAAACAGTGCATCGCGATAAACGCTTCCTATAGCAAATTTTTCGTCACAAACTTCCCTTCTGTAATGCATGCGAGATGACGCACGAACAGTTAGGTAAATTTGACTTTTTACTTTTGATTGTACTTTGACTATTTGTAATTGTGACAATTTGAAGTCTGTCCTTTTAAAAATCTGACCTTTTGAAATTAAAGTTAAAATACAAATAGGCGATTCGCACACTTTCGCGAGTTTTTTGGGCGCGAGTTCACAGTATCTCATCTAAAGGAGTTCGTTTAAAATTTCTAAAACCAGGAAAAAAATGGTTACATAATAAAATATATAAAATATAAATAAAGTAGTTTAGTCTTTTTATGACATTTTGAGCATTTTGAAACATTGTCTCAAAATGTGAATACAAACAATAAAAACAAGTCATTTAAAACCTATCTAAATTCTGCTTTTAATTTAATGTAATTTGATAATATTAAGTATGTTTTTTATTGATGATAAATGCCTTTAATATAGTATAATGCGAAACGCATCGATAAATAAGACCCTTAGTTTGTTGAACGCATAAACTTCACATTTAGTTCCGCGCTTGAGAATTTATCTATAGCAATTTAGTTTATGGTATTGCCAGTTACTGTTACAGTTAATGTATCAAGTTTAAATGAGAGCGAAAATATTGTCAAATGGCAACACTAGATTTACGATACAGTAGCTGAATTCTTCTTGACAGAACACACGTCATGAGTCGTCATCATCATTCCGTTTTGAGAAGGACAATTTTCTTCCAATGACCACTATATTCTTTCCAAGCACCTTCCTTCAGGTCACTGGTAACATAGATATGTCTGAAGAATGGCCTTGTGACCTGAAGTCTTTGGCTTTACCCATTAATTCATTTCGTAAGACTGTTTTATGATGATTTTATGATAAATTGTAGACGGACTGTCCACTTAAGCGACGGTCAAAGACGATGGCTACTGTAGACTTTAAGCTCAAGTGTTGCCAGAAGAAAGTTTTTTGTCGACTTTGATTGATATAGTCATCAGGTAGGGAGGTAAGAAGAGGAACGAGTTCATCCCTTACTCACACAGCAGAAGTGCTTTTAAATGGTCTCTCAGAAATTACTTAGTTCCCGTCGCCAGTTAAGCTCTATAATCTAGGACTCAAGAAACTCACTTAGGCGAAACGATTTATTTTTTTAATAAATAATTAAACAATTTTCATATTAGGTAATCCTAATCTCTTGAGAAAATCATTTTTCTATGTTAATATCAATATTTAGGATAATTATCAATAATTAGAATTTGACGAGCCGATTTGATGAGAACTTACGATGAAGAAGTGAACGAAAAGAAAAAAAAAACAATTTTCAGTAGTCCTTAGGTACTGACCGAAGTACTGACTCCCGAACTAAATTTCCTAGCTAGACATCCTGACTTCTAGTAAAATATGAACTGCTAGATTCCCCCGCATCTCAGCTTTTACACGGCCAGACAGACACATAATTATGTTGTAGTACAAGAATAAACCAATGACATTTTAGCTCAGAACGCGTTTGCAAGCACATTATCGATTTAGCCAATGGCTGTGATATAATATGTTTTCAATTGTTTTATTTATATTTCCAATTTATTTGCAATATAAAATCAAATAAAAATCGTATTCTCCTTTTAATCCTTATTACTTTTCAATGCTTCACCCTTCATCCTTAATCCTATGGCGTTGTGTGGCGACGGTATCCACCTAACAGTAATAAAATTAAAGATACGGGAAAGGAAATTGGTCCCTGACATCCCTTACTCACTCACCGAATTACAACAGCACAAATGCTGTCACCTGTAAGGGGGTGGCCCTTACAGATGACAGCATTTGTGCTGTTGTACTGCCGCCATACATATATCATAGGGGAACGCTGTGTGTCTTGCCATTATTTAAATTAGATGAATTACTTAAATGAAATTACTTATAAAATAATTGAATAGTAAATTAATAATTAAATTAATTTTCTTAGGAACTCTTTCATCAACTACAAGTAAAATGTTGATTAGAGTACTTTTAGAATTAATTTTATGATTTATTAAATTATGCACTCGGTTTATTGCATCCTTCGATAGGCGAATTTTTATTATTATTTTCTTTTTAATGTTTGGGACTTTTACTGTACAAACAAAGGTATATCATATCAGCTCCATTATCCCCGGTTACCGGTGACTTTAAAAGACATTTAGCTTACTTGACAGACGGTGAAAGAGGCCTTTAATTGAATGAATTAAATTAGTAAAATTAATCTTCATAATTTAAATTTGTTTTTATAAAGGTCGCGAATTGTTCAATCTCGGCAGTTAACCCCAAACTTAGGGATTTATCTTTGCCTTTATCGCGGTTTAGTAAAAAAAAAAGGAACGTAAGATCACGGTTTGCTTCAGCCGATTCCTTCCTTATTCGTTGCGGAGCGACCGCGTTAGACGGTCGCGCTACGAACACGGTCAGAGCACGTCCCGATAAACAGAAGCGCGGGAACATCGAATTCTAAATTCAAAATACGCTCGAACGCCCATTATTAATATTCAAATTAAGAACACTCGCTAACTATCGATTCTGTGGCGACATTTTTTTCTTATTTAAACGTGTTTCACTTGTTAATTTAATAAATAAAACCGCGTGTTTACATTAAATATTTATCGGATTCGTATTGTGTTAAAAATTTAATTGTCTCAAAGGTGTTTTGGAGTTTAAATTTTCATTAAAATTTCTTCTCATTTGTAGGATTACAATAAAAATTGTTAATTTAGCAGACGAGTCGCGTGCGGTTTTTATGAATGTTTTTGCGTATCGGCCGATGGTGGGGGCACTGGGTGGGGCCTCAGTTAACTCGGCCCTCTCCTAGCGAGTATTTTGATTTAGTTTCCAAGTCTTACGCAGATGTGGCGATTTTTTTTTCAGTCGCGAGTTTAAGTCGCGCGCGGCTGTCCGTCTCGCATCTCGGGGTCCGTTTTTCATTTTTCGAATGTTCCCGCGTTCCTTCAAAACTGTTTCTTCCGTAATAGCTGACATAAACTTTTGTTTTCAGCGCGTTCGTTAGTTTGTAAATAGTTTTTTATAATTTTTTTTTTTGATTAAAAAAAAACTTTCTAGACTGAGCTTTATTTGAAGCTGTGTGTTGTGTAGTGACATTGGATTTAGTTGTGAAAAAAAAAACTAATAATAAGTGACATTGTGTGACTGTTACATGTTTTCTGTCAAAACTACAATTAACTTTGGATGTTTAACAATAAGGTAAGATTAGATGTTAATTAATAAATTATAAGAAGTATGTACCTATTTATATCTATACATATTACTATAAAATAATAAACGAGTCGTACTAGATATGTACATTAAATATTTTTTTGTGAGCACCCGGATTAGGCTACAGGATAATTTTAATCCTGGAAAAATGTTGGGTTCTGTGGAATTTTCAAAAAAGGAACTAAGTAGGTAAAGTGCATACGAAGTTGCGGGCACAAGTTAATTAATTAAATAAGTAAATACACTTCAACGATGTCTTTGTTCATTAAATTCATTAAATGATAATTAGTGCATTTTTTTTAAATAATTAAATCAAGTGCGGCGTTGGAAGGTTTTATTGTGAGGAATTTTGTGACAGGATTTCTTATGGGAATCACAAACGGGTAAGTTACAAGACAATTACTCGAATTCATTTATATTCGATGGGGATTATTTTTAAATAAATAAAGTTTAAATAAATATATTCAATTGGCATTAAGTTTGTAAATGAAATACGTTTCATTTTTATGTGGGACCGGTTGGACCTGCTTTGTTATTTATAATTTACATTTAAATAATAATAAAAAAAAAAACTTAAAAAAAAATAAAAACCAAAATTAAATTTATTTTTATTTTCTTTAATTCAGAACTTCCTACTAAGATTATGAAGGACTTAGTACTAAGACTACTAAGAAAGTTACTTCAAAATAGGTACAGCCTATTTATATAGAGACACATAGACAATGTAAAATTCTGAATATAAATAAATTATAAAATGTAATGTGCCATTATTGTTTCTTTCAAGTCTTAACAACAATTTAAATTTCAGATTAAGCTTTCATTAAACAAGTACTTAGTTAAGCTCAATTGTTCAATTAGTTTAACTTCAATTATTAAATCACGGATACTTCTAATTTATTTATTTATTTATATTAAGAAAATAATAAAAGATATTTATTTTAAATATAAATATATTTTAATTAGTGTTTATACCTATAACATATGAATATAATATAACGAGTTCCAAACTACTTAAAATACTCGAAACTAATGTTAAATGATTTTGTAAAAAAATACCTAAGAATACTTAGAAATTATGATTTTAATTAATAATTAAGAGAAGCAACTCCAATGCTTAGTTCTGAAATCTCTACTTATTAGGTACTAATATTATAAAGTTGACTGGTCTTATTGGAAAGTTTTGGAGAGGCTTCTCCAAGATGGTCTTCCTACGACTGAGATGGTGATGAACATTATTAGGTATATAAAGAGAGAGAGAGAGAGAGACATATATAATATTGTAATATTCAAATGTTTCAAAAATGATTTCACTATTTAAAGGGTACATTATTCTAGATAGAAACATACTTAGTAAAGGGCGCGTCTGTCTATAAAAAAATATTTTAAAAATAATAGCTTCGTTATAAAGGAAGATCACAGGAAGAGAGAGAAAAAGTTTACTAAAAACTTAGCTAAGTACTTCAAGTTTCAATATCAAATAACTATAGATCACTTTTACTATTTTTACTATTTTTGGAGTTTACTCCTTAAGGATAGATTTTCATATTATACCTAAATTTAAATTTATGGGAAAATTTATGGGAGTAAAATCAGAATTGGTACACGAATGTAGTTAGATGCGTTATACCTAGTTACGTTCTATTTCTTTGAATATTTCAGAATATCTGAAGTTTCATAGTTATTGCGCCAAAGTAGATATAGTTTCATAGATTCATAGATATTATTTTAAAACAAGAACAATGTTGTTCTTTCGGCGTGTTCGAATTGTGAAAATTTAAATTTTATAATCGTTCGTACGGAGTAAACTCCAGTCGTTTGTCGGAGCTGACACATCCAATTTTTTTTATTACCTTCGGTGTCAAATCTCCGTGTCCGTAGAACTGCTTAAATTTATAACACTGGCAACGCACGCTTACTCTATACATTACTAGCGACCACAGCAGAGGCCAGAGCTGGCCATTACTTCGTTCAGCAAAGTAGGTTTCTCTCTATCTTTTTTTATGTCAAGGTCGACAGACAGGCTGACGGTCCACTTGATGGTAGGTGGCTACACACCATAGGTGCTTCAAGTCAGTGCGCTGCCGACCATAGAAGGATAAGGGATGAGGAAGGGAACCTTTGTATGTTTCTCGACTAACTTCTTCTAAACCAACTAGCCGACTTTGATATGGTTTTCACTAATGAAAGAGCGATAAACGAGGAAAGTTTGTGTATATAATACAAATTATATACTACAAAGATGATTTAATAAGATTTAATATTTTATTAAATCAATATTTCTTAAAGCCTAATTGGATTTATAAAATATAAATCCAATTAGGTAGGTGTTATAAACGAAATCTTATATATTATTACTTTAGCAATTCATATTACATACATAGATATTTTAGCATAATTCAGCAATTTATGATGTTAATAAATTATTATTGTACTGTCAAGAACACTGTATTGTCATGAACATTTGAAGATTTATAAATTTTTCCCAAAATGCCTAAAATAACTTCGGTGTTATCGCATTGCATCGGTATGATCGGACGGGAGGCACATCCTAGAATTTCGGGTCATAGGTCGGTTGGAGAGATCACGGCTTTCTGAAATCTATTATTCAATCCGAAAACGTGCAAGCAATATTATTTTTTCGTAAGAAATACCTATACTCTTTTTCACTATTTATATATATTTTAAAGTAGGCAGTAACTTGTACACTGCATTTCATTTGGGAAGCCCGATCCCTTATAGAAGACCACAGTGAAATAATAGCATGTGTGCTGTTGTGTTTCGGCGAGTGTGGATAAGGGATGACAGAGCCCCTCCTAATTCCCTATCTCTTCCTAATTCCTATCCTTAATCCTACTATGGGTAGACGACGCACTTGCAGCATCTGTAGTGTGTATTCTAGGAGACGATCAAGCGGGCTGTCAACCTGTCTGTCGAGCTTAACATTAAAAAAAGTAAGCTTCGGCCGCCGACGAAACCAAAACTACGTAACCGGTTACGCGTGAAGGATTATTTTTCTTGCTACGAAACTAGTTACGTACGACCGCCTACGAAACCAGTTTCTGACACATCTTTGCGTTTGTGGGAAAGGGACAAAACACATTTTTGTATATCGTTAACACAGGCACTGCTGTTGGCTATTCTTAGAAAAAAAATTCTTTGCACGTAACTGGTTTCGTAGCAAGAAAAAAAATCTTGTCACGTAACTGGTTACGTAGCGTTGGTTTCGTAGGCGGCCGAAGGGAATTTTACAGTGTGATATTACTATGATATCTAATCTAATATTATAAAGAGGAAAGATTTGATTGTTTGTTTGCATTGAATAGGCTCCGAGACTACTGTACCGATTTGAAAAACTCTTTCACCTATAGAAAGCTAACGTTATCAGGGAGTAGGCTATTTTTTATAATGTTACGCAGATGAAGTCGCGTGCAAAAGCTAGTATTAATAAATATGAATAGAAAAAGACACGTTCTCGATTAGCGCTAAGACTGAAAGAGCGTTTATCCCTCTTTTAATTAGTGAAAACCGTATCAAAATCCGTTGATCTGTTTACAAGAAGTTAGCGGAGAAACAGACAAAAGCGGATAGCAAATTTTTTATACAATATGTATAGATAAAGATGTTTATACAAAAATAATTGAAACAACCGTAGATACAGTAGAGTTTCAACATTTAATGAGTAGTTATATTATAATATGTCAAAATTTAAATTATTAAATAAAGAGACATTGATATATTATGACAGATCGTAGTTTTAATTTAGAATTACGCATAAATCAAACACACATGTGAAGCAATTATTAAAAGCGAATGAAACTTATAAATAATAGCGTTTGTTGGTATAGTTTTTGCTGTAATTCTGTGGTTTTATTTTTTTATTAATATTCTCAGAATATTGCTCTAATGAAGTTAAGGAAAAACCGAAATTAAATGATATCTTGATTACTCGTAGTTAACATTTATTGTTAAATTTTAAAACTGTTTTAACACTACCTAGTCGCTCTAATGTTCACAGTATTTTTTATTGATTTGTTATACCTAAATGTTATATAATTAAACACTGTTTCCCACCTTGTTACTTTGTTACTCTGATCGCAAAGTTAGGAACGTCAGAAAATAAATATTTTCAACACCAAAACACCTATGTCCTAACTAAAGTAACACAGTCTGTCTGTTACCTGTTCACGCCTAAAAAAGTTTTATAAAACCTTAATAAAAGACAAATCTAGTTAGAAAATAAAATTGTAATCAAAGAAAGAAATTGAAAATGTATTCGCATTTAAAAAAAAAAACCGTTAAAAAATTCGCCCTTAAAGCGGATAAGGTCGTTCCGTTCAATCGGTCACTCATTTCATTCATTCGGCGGGATTTGTGCCGGAAGCGGCCCTTATCAGGCGGCCGGAGGTGACGTCACCCGAACAAAAACGAACGTGATTATTATATAAATACAAAATTATTTTTTTCCACAACTGGCAACACTTAAAACAATGCAACGCGGGAAATGTTGAGTTTACGTTAAATAAACAAAATACAAAATCAATATAATGTTAACTTTGTTATTGATTGCGGTAATGTTGTTTTATTCGAAAGACGCAGGTATGTGGATGTTTATTAAACTCCTTAGACGTGTAGCTATGTAAGTTTTGTTTCAAAGAGAAATTACAAAAAAAAATCTAATACTAGCGACCCGCCCCCGGCTTCGCACGGATGCAATTTTTTTCGGAAAGTTTTATTTCCACAAACCTCCATCGTTTATACTTCAATTTCTAAAATGTAGAGAAAATAGATATTTTAGCCCTTATGCAAAATCTTTTAAAAAGTAACTTCTTAATATATTTTACTTATTAATACTTTTGTAATTATTGTCATAATTACAGTTATTAATTATAAAATTGTCATAGAATATTAACTATTATATTATTGACTATAAGTATTGTATAAATTGTATTAAAACTGTTATTGTAGACGTTAAAAAATATAATTAAATTACTCCATTCAAAAAGAACTGGAATAATTTACAATTATATGTACCTATTTATTTCTGTACATATTATAGAATAACAAGCACTCCGCCCCTGACTTCGCATGGATTTTTTTCTGTAATTTATCACAGCCATGGATTTGATGAAAACCGGCGAGCGATGAGAGCTATTATATTAGCGTTCATACAAAAATATACGAAAAGCGACAAATTATACTTAAAGATACCTATGTAAGGATGTAGAGATTAAGATAGTCAATATAGAGTTCAGTATTTGGTCCAGTTGAGTCTAGGTAGTGTTCCAAATTGATCTGTACTTTCATTTTAAGTAGGTCCATTGAATAAATTAAAAAAACAATAAAAATGCATAAAAGATGTAGATATGTATACGGGCCGCCATTAAAACGACGAACAATATTCAAAATATTCTCACGACTCTAACTGGAAACGAGTACGTGTGTCATATATATTTTTTTCCAATTGTAATTCCATATGCCTTTTCAATAAAAAATACATTTCCTAATTTACTTCGGCCGCGGCGGTAACTACGAAGTATTGTACTTACAACACAATGGTCTTGACTTCACGTGATTCATTCAAATTTATCGAATGCGTTAACGCGACTATAAAAACAATCGAAGCCTCTTTTAATTTCAATTTTGAATTCATAAAGCAAATAATGCGTACAGATGTTTTGGAAGTAAGTGTGTTAAATATTCGGGATTAGCTTTTGACATCAATAGAATAGATACAGCAAAGACTGTCAATACTGTAAAGTATCAATACTGTAAAGTGTAATACTGTAATTACTGTAAAGTATCAAATATTGTAAAGTGTAATACTGTAATACTGTAAAGTGGAAGTAAGTGTGTTGAATCATAGCGATATTCTGGATTAGCTTTTGACATCAATAGATACAGCAAAGACTGTCAATACTGTAAAGTATCAATACTGTAAAGTATCAATACTGCAAAGTATCAATACTGTAAAGTGAATTTAAAGAAATTCTATTGTCTTCCAGATTGGGAGGCAATTTGAATTCAGAAAACTGATGATAACAAAATCGGGGGATATACTTAGTTTGATGCACTATAAATTATTGACAGTAGATTTTTTTAGCCAATAAATGTAGGTATTCAATTTTTTTTTGTAAATACCTAAGAAATATGTATATTTAAAACAAACGAAACTGCTTGTAACAAACAGAACAAACTACAGTAGTAGAGCAATAATGCATACGAGTGGAATTTAACAATTACTGCCACATTTTACTTGTTGCTTGTTGACATTGGTTCAAATTGAAAATCTAATTGGCTATTAAGAAACCCAACACGTCGTAATAATGTAATTGCAAAATTCAATAGACTGTAAAACTAATCCTACTCGATTACGGAAATAATGGAAATAACACAAATTATACCACCTCAAAAAGCAATTTTACCAATTGAGTCACGTGAAACTTAATGTTATCAAAAGCCCACTTTATACCCAACATTGGCATTTAAAGTGTAACTGTTTTATTATATCGCTGCTTCAAAACTAAAGGCCCATAAAACAAAAAATCCAAAAATGTTTTTAGTATATTTTGATCATTTTTTATATATTGAAAAGTATCTTATATGTTTATATCTCTTCTAGTATTCAGTTTATTATAAAAGTACTTATAACATTTAATGCTACTTAAAAATACGCTTCTAACAATGTATAATATGCATATATTTGATATATATCTAATAAGAAAAAAATTGACAAAAAATAATTTAATTTTTTTCGATTAGTTCTCGTGTAAAAAGTGTAATTTTGATTTGTGGCCCTTTAGTTTTTAAGCAGCGATATCTAGTAGCTGTTGCCCGCGACTTCGCCCGCGTTGACAAGAAAAATGAAAAATATAATATACCTAAACAAATATCTGACAAGTTATCGCTGAGACGACGCGACGGTGGCGCCGCCACGGCGATAGTGGTGCCCAATTTTTTTATTACTTTTAAACGATCCCAAAGACTTAACATTTTTCAGTGCTTGCCTGACAACTTTATATAAAACTAGCTGTTGCAAGCGACTTCGCCCGCGTATTTTTTTTTTAATTTAGCCTATGTTACTCGCTGATAATGTAGCTTTCTATAGGTGAACGAATTTTTAAAATCGATCCAGTAGTTTTTGAGTTTATTCATCACAAATATACAAATCTTTTCTTTATAATATTAGTATAGATATTTACTAGTTAGCTTCTTTGGACTGTTTATTGAATAATATTTATTGTTGCTATATTATTATATATACTACTATTATTCGTATACCAATAAGATTATTATACTTGACCTCTTTCATTAGGTATTAAATGTTTGCGATTAAATCTTCATCTTATTCTTTGATGTTACTTAAAACATGTTACTCAATTGAAAATACGAATATCTGTGACGCAAGATATTCGCTTGAATGATTTTTGCTCTGTAGAAAATAGAATCGCAAATTAACCATATTTAATGTCATTAAACATAATTTTTGTCACTTCTTTTTTGGGGGCACGGTAACTCTCGAAAGTTGTAACCCATAATTTTTTGTACCCCCCCCCCCCCCCTTTGTGTTTTAAGGAAAAAAATAGAACTAAATTATTTTTTTATGGTTTAAAAACAATATCTTTGGAAATAAAAAGCGAATTTATATTTAGCTTATATGGCAATATTTGGATATTTTCGAAATTTCCTTTGGGGGCACTGCGTACCCCCACGTGCCCCCACAAAAAAACCCTATTAGTAATAACCCTTAAAATACGTTATTTTATATACAAATTTACGTTCTATTTAATTTGTCTGACATATTAAACCTGTTGTATAATTAAATAGTATATCATTTTTTTTAAATGATCGCATGCGACATAATAGCAACGAACTGGTCTCCGGCGCAGTAGAATCGTTCCATAAACGGCCGATCATATATAAAATGAGACGACGGTCTGTCTGTCTGTCAACTGGGACGCGGCCTTATAAGGCCATTATTAATATTTCTATTATAATATCAGTTCTGATATTTAGATTCAAATTCAGAATCTTTTGAGAATATTGAATTTCTGGTTTGCTTTTTAGAATTAGATAATACTAGGCTGTTATTTATTTAAGTAAAATATTAAATTTAATATTGTCCATTTTTAATCAACATAATGAAAGGGATACATTAAAAAATCGTGAACACATCTCTTTCCACCGTATCGTCCTTTTCATATTATCACACATGTAATTGTCGTATACCAATTAGCAAGCATATTTAAACCTTAAATCTACTGAGCATAAGGGTTCATTTCGCCCAAGCAAAAGTTCAGTTAAGTTAGCCAGCTGCTGTTTCAATTTAATGAAATGTATACTTTGCGCTTATATACGTATAGAGTTGATTTTCCCTTGAAGGCCTCTAAGAGCAGCGATGAAATGCGAAATGGATTATTTTTTCAAAAATGGAATTAAGAAGAGACAATAACGCTCATTGTTTTTAAAGATGGCGGATGGGGCGCGCAAATATGAGTTTATTAAATGTCTGGCATATGAATCTTATGATAATTTTATAGCTCTGCGCCGTACAATGTAAACTTTTATATTTTTTAAGCGTTATCGTAATAATTCCAATGTTTTAATTTTAATAAAGATAAAAACGCTAACGTAAGAAACGTTCTTGCGTAGTGATATTCTGGTAATAAATTTCAAAGAAGTATTTTTTTAAAAGGGATTTCTCGAACAGGAAACAGTCAAAAATAATATTTTGAATAAAGGGTTTGACCAAAAAGTTTTACCTATACAAACATGGTGAATTTTATGGGAACAAAAATACATTTATAACGTTTATAAGTACAATGCAATAAATATGAAATAAAAATTAGTTCTTTAATTTATAATGTATTTTCTCGTATGTACTTTTTTATTATAACAAAATGTTCAAAAATAACTCGTCAATGCTAGAAACTGCTTCTTTCTGGGTTACGAGTTGGGCTGTCAATATGTCCACCACACGAGACAATGTCTGCGAAGTAAATAACTATAGCTTAAACATAAAATTCCACATATTAAACTAAACAGAGAGAGTTCTTATAGGAAATAGGATTTAAACTTGCGTCTGCCATGACCGTGTCCATTAAAAGAGAAAATTGAATGAATGAAATGCTTGCAATCAATAGTAGAAAATTTAAATATGAATTGTGATGAGTGTTTTTGAAAATGGAACGCTTCTGTTACGCGTCCGTTGAAAATGGCCGTTTTGTTCTTATTTTGAATGCGTCGAGGATGTGCAGTGCAAGGGCATGAGTCCGACGGTTTAGTAAGTAACTAACTGATGCATTAATACTTCGAATGATCTGTTTTTTTTTTTTATTATTTCGACGCCCGGAGATTGGTCATTACACATTTGAATATGTGCTTCTTAAAAAAAAAGTTCGATCACGATTCTGTAAAACGAGTCTGATGTAATGTAAGATATCAAACGTGCTCTTTATATTCGAATTTGATGTTTCCGGATTGGCTGGACAGACTTTTTAAATTTCGAACGCAATACGATTTTTGAACGTAAATGGAACTCAACTATTGAAAGTTGCCAGTTCGAATTTTTACTTTATACTTTTTGTACTACGAGTATTTGAGTAAAGTCTTGGCTGCTTAATCGAAAAATGCAGGTTCAAATCCCGGTCAGGAACATTTTCGATTTGATATGTTGTGATTTAATGTTTTTAGGAATTGTAATACTTTTTTTAACACATGTAAAGTCGTGACAATCCGTGGGCTTACGTGATATTTGCTAAGTAAGTAATCTACCTACCTGTTGGGGCGTAATACAAAATGTATGTAAAACATACTTATGTATAAGCTTTCTTTTTAATTTATGTATTACTTTTCTTAATTGCCTCCCACTGTGACGACACGTTTGGTAGTGGCTAGTAACCAAACGGTCGCGTGTTCGAATCCTGCTAGGGGAAATTTTTTTATGTGCTAACCATGTGCTAACATTTACCTTTGTACTTGAGTCATATATGTTTGTATTTATAATATGCATGACTTTTTTTTTTTCAAAAAAGTAATCTATATCAACTGTCTGATATCCATAATTCAAGCCTAGTTGCTTAGTGTGGAACTAGATTATGCTGTGTGAAATGTGTGAAGATATTATATGGAAGCAAATTTAAAGACGCATTCACGTTAAAACAGCGTTATCATGTTGTTTTTTGAATCAATAAATATCCAATGTCTCCCATTACGGGTTGCCACATCATCGTTCCTCATAATTAAAGTCTCCGTATTCCTCAAACACGAGAATTAACCCCAATTGAGAGATCGCTCTATTTAAATGACTCGTAACGCACTATTCAGCTTTCTGGAAGCGTGTGACATATTTAGTTTAATCTATTTGCCACTATTCTACCAGCTGAGGGCTGGGAGATTAACTACGTTGTAATATTGTTAAGATGATGTTTATTTATTTATTTTTTATTTTTACATAAGACTCACCAACATTTGCTCACACATATACACTTACAAAGCCAACCACTTAACAAGAAAACTATAACAAACATGTGTGGCAACCAATAACAGGTGAATACCACTTTTAAAGACAATAATTTGACATATAAAAAACAAAAAAAAACAAAATTAATTAAAATAAATGGGAGGAAAATATACATATAAAAACCAAAAAATAAGTAAACAAAAAATAAACAAAAAATAAATAACTATAAAGTAACCAAGAAAACTATTCTATTTTGCGGAGTTTAGTGAACGAATCATGTTGATATTAACAATAATAAGATAATTTATCTTACGTTAGTATTATTAACAATAATAGGTGCTATTAACGTAAACAAATTTTAGATTAATTTGTAGTCATTATCCAGATCTATTAGGCATTAGGGCATAAGGTGATACCTAAGTAGGTACATTTAAAAAATATATTTTAGCAATATCTAGATTATGATTAATTATTATTAGATTATTAGATTATGATTAATTTAGACAAATTAATGATTTTTTTTTTAAATCGCAAATATCAGTAGGTACTTATACAGACAAAAATTCGGGTTCGATGTCATAGTCTGCCAGGATGAATAAGGTTATAACTTATTTATAATCCTCATAAATTAAAAATAACTTATTTTAAATAAACTTACCACATTTCTGTGTGGACTCTTGTCTTTCGCAGTTTTTACAGCGAAATATGTTTAAGAATCTTCTGAGTAGTTAAGTATGAAAATAACAATTTAAAAGAATCGCGTGAAACTCTATTTGGAAAGGACACCTTGATGAATCAGACGATCTTTAGACGCCCTGTTGTGTCATGATTATTTGACACTCACAGGAAATTAGACGAATACCAAAAAATACGATAGTTTCTTATTAGTTTTAAATCACGTATTTAAAACTAATAAGAAACTATTTCAGTAACATTTTTTTTCACTGTCGTCAGATTGCGATATTTTAATGTTTAGTTTTAATTTTTTTTGTATACATATAAGTATTTATTTAAATTTGTTTTTTATAACTATTTAAAGTTTATGCTTATTAGTTAATTAAAGAAACAGATAAAGAGAAAAAAAAATCCCTAGAGTATTTTGACATGGACCTTTTCCTTGAAAGAAAAAGGCCACAGCTTTGGATTTCAATGTCTAATACTTACCTATCTAGCGTACAGTAGATATTGAAAAAATACATTTATTAATTGTAATGTTATTGACAATTAAAATTAGTTTAAGTAAGTAAAATACATGGGGGCGTTCATGATTTCAAACAAGATTCTCGATCCCTTTTCATCTTAAGCATGTCTAGTGGTTAGGTCAACAAACTTTAAATAAAAAAAAAGACCAATTGTTCTAGAGCCATTTTTGTTACTAGAGCTAACGACGGTAGAGTTCAACTTGTGTTGGAGGTTTCACAGCATGCCCACCTATCAATCAATGGTATCATATCGTGTCCAAAGAAATGGATGCGTTCAAAAATTATTTTATGTTTAGTAATATTTTATTCAAATTTACTTGATTGAACGCATCTGTTGTGGTTTTTCTGTTTTAACTTGTTCGTAATAAATAATTTCATTAAAAAAGTATAGGCTTTGTCTTATTATGGGATAACCATACAACATATTTGAGGGAATCCCTACTCACTCAGACCAGAGTAAATTTTGAAATGTTCTTTACCAAAGTTGGACCTGCAGGGAATTGAACCCAACCCCTGTGTCAGAGCGACTAAATATTATAAGTACGTAATATAAAATACAAATTAAAATACCAATTTTGCCCTTCCCATTGTTTAAGCTGTAACAAACTGTACCAAAATAGCATTTTTAATATTAACATGGATATCACATTCATACAAGTCTATAACCAGCTAACAGATTATATTTAATAATAGAAAAAATACAATAAAACAGTATTCAGATTCAGTCGAGCAAAACAATTAGATATGACTGGCCGCTTTGAATTTCTATTCCAAGATCTAAAACATAAACGAGTAAATAAAAAAATAAAAAATGTATCGCATCAAGACGTATTCGAAGTTCGAACGTCTCACACGGTCGTCATAATCCATCTCGATATTTGAATATTCGGATTTGGAACGCGCTCTCGTAATTCGAACTAAGTTCGTTTCGTTTTTCAATTGCTTCACTCATATTTTGAAACGACGCGTTCCGAGATAAGAATCCAATTTTGTTTTTATTTTCTAACTCTGTCGACGTTCGGACACGTATTTTAAAAACAAATAAGACATACGGATTATTGGCTTACAATAAATTATATTGAATGTTTTATGTATTGAATCTGGAGGATAGTAACATTTTTAAAATTTTATCCTAACTAACTTTTAAGTAATATTGTAAATGAAAAGTTTCAAACTTTCTTAAATTATGCACTGTATTTTTATCTAAGTATTAATTTTACTTTAAGAAGTCAAATTAGGCGAAGAAAATAGGTAACGCTTTTTGCTAAGTAAGGCCGAGACGTTTGTTGAGATCCTTATTAATTTACTGTAATCTTTAACCAGTTAATAAATAATAATTTATCATTAACTTTACATTTAACTTCAGTAATAAGCCAAACAATAGATTAGTAAGAATAGTTATAATAAATATAAAAAACATAAAAATTTATTTTAATATTACACGAGAAAAGAGTTTTAATTTGAACAGTTAATTTCCCATGGTTTTTGTCTAGACAAATTTAAGTGTCGATAAATTGTCTAGCCTTTGTATTGTGGATACACTTATCATAAAAATGTAGTGATGGGACACTTAAGTATAAAAGACTCGAGAGTACATCATTATTGCATCACGAAATTATACGTGTTATACTCTATTTTTGTATTACTTGAGTTTTGTGTATAAATCTATTCACAAAGTCAATTACAAAAACAAAGTTATAATTTTTTTTTATTTCAAATTTTCTTTCTATCTAAGAGAAAATGCTAGAAATACTAAACATGTCCCCAAAGTATCGAGGCTAAATTTGCGTGGTAAATTCTCTTATCAATTATCAATACAATTTGAATACTGAAACGATTTTTTTAAAATATAACCTTAAATCGTACTTTCAAAGTCCTTAAAACCTTGGTAAAGAATTATGTTGACTGTGTCGAAGAAGATACAAAAATATTTTTACTATTTTATTTATAGTAATCCGAATAATAGGTATTAATTATTATAATGATTTTTACACTTAATTCATTAGTAAATTTATAAATTTAATGTAAATTGAATTTTATTTTTAATTTAAATTTTTTAACACTTACTTTATTAATTTATTAACAAATTATTATTATAAGTATTCATACAATGCTAGCTTAAATAAAAAAAAACAATTAATACTTAGTAAAATATGAAGTATACTGTGTGTAACCTCAATTACACAGATCACTTCATAGGTGACGGCTACAACACTATTCGAAAATTGTAATAGAGAAATCGTAATTCAGTAATTCAACTCGCGTTTGTGAGTTACGTAAGATGTCGTATTGTGTGTTGCTATCGGCACGCGCCACATTCACGTATTCGCAATAACGCACGCGGGGTGGCCCTCACATTCTTTCGCGAGACATTGAAAAATAAAAAAAAAATAAAATAAAAAAACAAATCGAACTATCAGCATGAAAGCTATTTTGTCGAAAACAATACTGACAAAATGTTTGCCGCATCAAAATCAATTGCAACGTGTATTGAAATTTGAATATTCATATTTGACACTGGCAAAATGTTTCGCGATTATTGCCATTATTAAAAATGTCGAAAACGACAATTTGTTTTGAAAAAATGTGGCAACTATTATTCTAGCTAATGTATTTCTAATGCATTTAAAAATATTTGCTTTCTCCAGCCATATATACTTTAAGTGAACCAAAGAAAGAGTGTGAAAACACTCCTTTCCCAAATTTCCCGCGCAATTTTCTCTAAAAGGGATCCGAAGATTCCGCTTCAAGTAATAATATTATATAGAATAGCTGTTGCACGCTTCGTCCGTTTAACTTTATAAAATATATCTTATTTTACTCGCTGATACCATAGCTTTCTATAGGTATTAAAATTTTTTAAATCGGTCAATAGTTTTCGGTTATATTCATTACAAATGAAAATATTAAAATTCCAAATTTTCTCTCTTTATAATATTAGTAGGTATCTAAGAGCATGACGAATTCTGTAACCATTTAAAAATTGAATTCCTTGCGTTTTAAATATCCAATTTAATCGCAACACTTGTGATATGTTTAACACGTTAACGGCGACGTCAAGAGGTCACATCTCGTGAAGACAATGCTCAATGAAGGCACGCGTTACGGGGGGAGGGGGGTACTTAGGTGGATGTGGAGGGGGGGGGGCATAATTATTCGTGCCTCTAGCCCGTGAACCACGCCCGCCATTGTAACACTAAATATAAGGCTTTTATAGTTGTCTCTGAGAGAGTGTTCGGTTCGAAGAAAATTGTTAACACGGGGCGAGACCGATAGCGATTTGTTGAAAATTAAAT
This sequence comes from Synanthedon formicaeformis, assembly GCA_945859745.1. Taxonomy (NCBI): domain Eukaryota; kingdom Metazoa; phylum Arthropoda; class Insecta; order Lepidoptera; family Sesiidae; genus Synanthedon; species Synanthedon formicaeformis. The sequence goes on from OX243977.1 coordinate 3,932,788, forward strand.
AAAGCTAGTACACATTTGGTAGGACTCGACTTGGTACGGCTTTTTAAAGAAAACTTTTAAAAGTTACTCCCAAGTGTATTTTAAGATACAGAAAGAAAGTATAAGTAATTCGTTTCAAAACACCCGCCTGCACTTATCTCTCCACTCAAAACTATTTTTAGTTCCAAACCATGTATTCCGATGTAAAATTTTTCATGTCTGTTACGAACGTTGTTATTATGGAAAATGATTGATTTTATTGCGTCTAGCTTCTATATTGATGTTTGGAATATCCATTATGAATTAATCTGTTTAGTATCTTGGTCTTTGAAACCGTTTCTTTGTATAAATATTTTTAATTACCTACCATTCTTGGTTTTTATACTAGCGGGGCGCTTTTGACTTTACTTATGAAGTGTGATAGTCACTTTTAAGCTACATATTACTAACTTTGTGAAGTATTGCTTGATTCCTGAACAACTTCCTATTGGATAGACTTTAGTTCCCCCTCATAGCACTAGATGGCGCTTTTTGTGTATTATATCGCAGATCTATTTTTCCGTTTTCCGCTACCTACGAGTATTTCTAAACCACCAAAAGGATTTTTTTACGTTATTCAACCGACGAAAACGAAAAAACAAAAACGGAGGAGGTTCTCAATTCGACGCGTATATTTATTTATTTATTTTTAATGTATGATCACGCATAACTTTTTACAGAGTACTCCGATTTTGATAATTCTTTCTTTAATGGATAGGATATACGTCGAAGTTGGTCTCATATAAATTTGTAAAAAAAAATCCTACCCTAAGGGTGTGAAAATAGGGGTGATTTATTGTTTACTTACAGATTTTAATGCTGAGTTGAGTATTACATTTAAAAAAAAGTAATCAAAAAGTAACCATGTAGTAAATAGTAGATTATAGCCACAAAAAATTATAAAATAAAACTTTTTAACAAAAATTAAACCGCCGAAAAAATTGAAAAGCAAAAAATAATTTCATTTAACCTTATAATAACTAAGTTCTTAAAGTTCTTATACCTAAGTAATTTTGAGTCGGCGCCAAACAAGCAAATTAATTAATTACTTAAAGAGTGATACGCGGCGGCGACTCAAAATTACTTAGGTAGGTATACTTACATTAGTTTAAGAACTTAGTTATTATAAGGTTAAATAAAATTATTTTTTTTTGCTTTTAAATTTTTTCGGCAGTTTAATTTTTTGTTACAAAGTTTTTCATTTATAGAAAGAGGATGAAACGAGGAAGATTCGTATATATAAACAATTGCATCACGGGTGAAACCGGATGTGGGTCGCTAATATGATTATAATAATTTCTTATGAAAGTCTTATGAGTCGAGTAAGACGAAAAAGTGGAAGAAATAAAAACCTAGTCTAGATAATTCATCCAGTCAGTAACTTTAGCACTCGTGCGAAGTAGTGCCGTAGCTGTAGCCTTTAATAAAAATTATATTGACAATTTTCTTTAATCAATTAAGATACAAAATGCATTTAATGTCAACGAACTTGGATTAATTGAGTCAGCAACTCTTAACACCGTTAACGACTACACGCGACTCTTAAAGCTTCCGACAACATTAAAACTAATGACGAATTTATCATCAAAACTGTATTAGCTGACAAATTATAATGGGCCCCGACCATAAACGTATGGTAAACAATAATATTATAAAACTAATATAATAAATTACAACACTAATTTATGTTAATAAATTTTAAATGATATATTTTTGATTTCCATTAAACACTCGATTCGTGTTAAGAGAAATAATTGTGAAGATTAGTCTTCTTCTTTACATAGTATAAAACAAAGTGTGTGTACGCTTAGATCTTTTAAACTACGCAACAGATTTTAATGCGGTTTTCACTAATGGAAATAGCGTTAAACGAGGAAGGTTTTTATATATAATAACTAACTAGCTACACGCTCACGGCTTCGCCGGCTTCAAAATAAAAACTAATATATTATATGCCCGCGATTTCGTCCGCGTTGAAAAAGAAAAAGTAGCCTATCCTGTGTCCTGTACGTCTAAATGTATATCTACCAAGTTTCATGAAAATCAGTTAATTCGTTTAAGAGTTATGGAGAAACATATATACATACAGAAAAAAAAATTAAAAATCGTCACTTTAGTTTCAGCATCATGTATAGAACCTATAAACACGATATCTCTGAAAACAAAGTAACTTACTCCATGACCGACCCTTACAGATTTATTATTAGTATTGATTGATAGATGATATTGATGATATATATATATATATATATAGAGATTATAGAAATTAATTGACCAGCCCGTTAGATGAGTCGTTAATCGCTCCCTCATTCGCGCAACAGCTTCCAAGATAAAGGTAGCCATGATGGTCGCCAACCTTAGTAGAGAAGTAGCAAGCTAAGAAGAAAACTCATATCGTCCATTACCGGCAGTCGAGTTATTATTGCTTCATACCAATAAAAAAGGAAAGATAACATAAATTTACTTTCAATATAGATTTAAAACGGGAATACGAAACAGATGTATTCTTAATAATGAAAATAAACAGACATCAATGAGTTCCAATGAGATGAGTAATTTTCTACTTTATTTGTTTCAGTATATTAGTAAACAATGTCATTCAAAACGCGTTCTTAAATTAATGTTAATAAATGTTATTTTGACTGTTAATGAATTATGTTATTTGGTGTGTACTGAGGTGTATGTAAATTTTAAGCAATGGATTAAAAGCTTAATGTAAAAGTGATATTTTTAAACCAACATCTCGAACTATCAAGATGCACATACATAGGATGTGCGAAGTCGCCGGCTAAAACTAGCTAGACATTATAAAAGCAATGAAGCATATGAAGTGAAGTAACTATAACAACGTACAACCGTCATATAAAAGTATTATAATTTAAATGAACGCTGTTTGAAATTGAAATTCGCCAATTTGGAAAATTATTCTGTGCACGCGCGAATTATGGTCGACGAGACGGGTCGCGGATCCTACTCGTTGTCAACCGCATTGCATTGAATCTTCAACATCCCTCTTGACCGACGGTTTTCTTCAACACTCAACCGTTATTGGACCGAATTAATTTTCAATAAAAATGAATATTCAATCCGGACCCCGTACACACTTCTGAACGTCACAATCTCGGCACACTTATGTATGTATCTGGAATCCGTACGTTTTTAGCCCCATTCCGCGGCGGCAGCAAATTAAAAATGTAAGAATTCTCGCTCGCCAAAGGTATTTATATTTTATTTCATTTCATTAAATCCGCCATCTTTTGTTTCCCGGGCCGTTCCGATCGGAATTCATATTTTTCTGTGTTTTGTTACGCTTTGCGGGCCCTGTATTGTTTTATTGTTTCTCTTCTAAACGCCTCGGTTTCCCAACCACCGGACTGAGTATTAATTATGTTTCTTATTTTTGCGATGAATGCCCCCGTTGAATTTTTAAAACGTCTTTTATTGCCGATTAAGATTGGCTTTGTGTTATTTGGTATTTTGAAAATGAATCGAGCATTTCAAAAGATAGGAGAAAAAATATATCTTTTGTGCAATGTCGATACTTACTTAATGGTCGAAGCGAACTGTTTGTGCCATTTATATAAAATGGATTCAAGGAATTCAATCGGAAATAAATTTTAAAAATATACTTACTAATTGAATCTTTGCTATACATTAATGAGAATATTTTACCCCAATCGGTTATCCACTCTGTGACAGATGGTGACCGGCCCCTTGCCACTTCAACTTGCTAATTTTTTTGGCTATTGCGACAACTTTGACATGGCCAAGAATTTCAAAATTGCTGATCCTATCCAGTGGCGTAATTGAATTTTGGATGTAGGAATCCAAAAGTAAGTAGTGGTAGGGCACACTGCGTTTCGCAGTCATTTGGGCAGCCCGTCTGGCGGCAGTAACCACCACCTTACAGAATACCACCGTGAAATAACAGCATTATGTGCTGTTGTGTTTCGGTGTGTGAGTAAGGTATGCCAGAGCCCATTACCCCTTCCCTTCCTTATCCTTATCCTTTAATCCTTCTATGGTCGGCAGCGCACTTGTAGCACTTATGGCGTTACTTGAGTTATAGGCGACGGTAGCCACCTACCATCAAGTGGACCGTCAGCCTGTCTGTCGACCTTAACATTAAAATAAAAGGAAATATTTAGGTAGCTACAGCCTCAAATTGTATCTCACGATTTTGTTAGAACACCGATTTTGGATTGCCTCCCACTATGGAAGCAAATCTAAAGACGTATTCAAGTCAATATCTCTCCAGTGAAATCATCGGAGATCAGCAAGACAACCGAACGAATAGTTGCCTACTTAACTATGCTTAAACTATTAAACGCTACGTCGACTCCAAACAGACAAGATACGTATCGTTTACCGAAAATAATACCTACTGTCCGTAACCTGACATTCTCATACGGCGTACTCTCTTTGGAACGTTGCGCAACCGACTTTCCGCCTTCCGACAACAGCGCGGATTATTTTGTTACTCATCAATCTTAAATAGACACGGCCACTCCATTGTTCCCGTGACATTTAGACGAACTTATAAATACGCGCCGGAATAAATTCACTCACCTATTTATAAATTAAAATAATTAATATCAACTCAAGCGATTGTCAAATTCGAAACTGCAACATGTCACGTTTCGTAGAAACGCTAGGCGGCGTCTATTTTCGAATTAATACAATTTATTCGAAATTTAAATATGATGCTATTTGCAATCGAACGCATTCCTAATTGTTTGTGTCGCTCGTTGGCATTTTGGCATCGCTCTGACGCCATTGGCTGATACCTTTTCGTATTTCGAACGTTCGTTGTGTATACGAATTTAGAAGACTATTAATTTTTCAAATTCAAATATGTCGCTATTTGTAATCGAATGCATTCCTAATTATTGTTTTTTTTTTCGCTCGTTTTCATTTCCGAACGTACCCTGTGCGTGCATATCGACGAATAAAGAAAATATGTTTTTGGAGTTTACCTACTCATTAAGAATTGATTTTCATATATAAGCCCGGGGTATGAAAATTTATGGGAGTAAAATCAAAATTATTACACGAATGCGTTATGTTTATGCGTTATAGTTACGTTCTATTTTTTTTTTAATATTTTAGAATATCTGAAGTTTCATAGATATTGCGCTATCTGCACAATATTACCTATTTAAAAAAGAACAATGTTGTTCTTTCGGCGTGTTCGAATTGTGAAAATTTCAAGTTTATAATCGTTCGTAATGAGTAAACTCCAGTCGTGTGTCGGAGCTGACACATACAATTTTTTTATCACTCGTTTTCATTTCCGAACGTACCCTGTGCATATCTATGAATTAAGAAAATATGTTTTTTTTTTTTATTAAATTTATTCGAAATTTTTTTTTTTTTTTATGTTAAGGTCGACAGACAGGCTGACGGTCCACTTGATGGTAGGTGGCTACCGTCGCCTATAACTCAAGTAACACCATAAGTGCTACAAGTGCGCTGCCGACCATAGAAGGATGAAGGATAAGGGATAGATAAGGAAGGGAAGGGGTAATGGGCTCTGGCATCCCTTACTCACACACCGAAACACAACAGCACATAATGCTGTTATTTCACGGTGGTATTCTGTAAGGTGGTGGTTACTGCCGCCAGACGGGCTGCCCAAATGACTGCGAAACGCAGTGTGCCCTACCACTACTTAAAATATGTTGTTATTCTAATATTCTAATATGTTGTTATTTGTAATCGAACGCATTCCTAATTGTTTGTGTCGTCCGTTGGCATTTCGGTTCGCTCTAGCGCTATTGGCCGATACCTTTTCGTATTTCGTACGTTCGCTTTGTATACGAATTTAGAAAAGTTGATTATTTTGCTTTCTTTGCGTACCGTTGAGAGTTATTGTGTGCAAATGTAATTGTTGTGTTGCGTTATTGCTGCAAATATGACGGGGCCCGTGTTTCGTATTCAACATCTATAAAACAACAATGTAAAAGTGCTCGAGCTTAATGATAATGATTGATGTTTATATGGGAGGTTATAAATTTATTTTTCTCATTTTATCGCTAATAAAGTGTAGGCGTTGTTTAATGTTTGTTTCATGTGTTCAACACAACAATATTATTGCTCGTCTCGTCAAATTTAAGTTGGAGCAGGGTTGCCAGATTTTCATTCGAAAATGGAATGTTGATCGTCTAAACTCTAAAAGATCAAACTAACTAACCTAAACTAACCTAACCTAACTTTTTTAATATGACTTTGTTTATTGCAATATTATTATGCTCTACTTAATATGAGGGTATTTTTAGTATTATTGTAATATTATTTATTTTTAGAAAAAAAAAATTCTGTTGTTTTTAAACTTAAACGGTGATATGCAAGCTAACGAACAAATTAGATCAGCGATGGTAACCACCCACAACAGACGGTTATCGTAGCACAATATTTTAGAAACATAACCTTAGGATAAAGGTCAAGGTCCTTAGGACTACTTAATCTCAACTTTTCTCCTAGGATCCTCGTCAAATCATTATTGTCTCTTAGGTAAGATCATTTGGTGATAGTTATATTAATTTAAGAATTAACGATTCTCCAGTAAGTCTGTACCTACTTAGGGACCGTATTTGTTCTATGTACCTATCTTGGAAGTTACTTAAGCCAAGTTAGTTGTGACAAGTAGTAGCTAAGTTAGCTAACTTGCCAATATGGAAAAGAATATTTTTCTTTATGACATAAGTATTTGACAACCCTAGTTGAAATGCATTGGGAAATGCAAGTAAACAGAAAATCCATTCCGCCAAATAAATTGCACTATTGCCAAGTTACGTCCTGCCAAATTTTACATCGTCTTCGTGGATTCACATGGTCTATCTATGGTTGAGCTTTATGGCTTATGGTAGGTTTAATGTTTGCCTTATTTACTTAGTGGTAATCAAGTTCAAAGTTGGCTCTCGTCTGGATTTAAGTAGAAAGTAAGTAGTGGCATGGCACGCTGCATTTCCTAGTCATTTGGGGCAACCCGTCTGGTAGCAGTAAGGGGTAAGGGGTAAGTAGTGAGGGGAGTGAGTAAGGGATGCCACATCCGATGTCCATACCCTTTCCTAGTCCTTATCCTTAATCCTACTATGATCGGCAGCGCAATTTCAGCACCAATGGCGTTGTTTGTGTTTTACTAGGTATCAGTGGATCGAATTTCCCATAAAAACATATATTATAATCTTAATAACCTCAAAGAAGCTAATGTTTTTAATTTCGTTTTATCTCTGTCTTTCGAGTAGATTTGAAAACTTCCAATGCACAAGAACCCTTGAAAGATGCTCCACTAATAAAATCTCGAAATCCTTTACAAATATATTATCGTATAAATTTATTCTCTGTGTAACACAACACGTCGCATGAGACATTCGTATAATAATGTTCTAGATCTAGAATTAAATGTATCTAAAGAGTGGCGAGACTCGAAATAGGGCACGTTTGCAGCAATTATTTTAGCACTGTCTTTCTGAAAATTGGCAGCCGTTTGAATCTTTTGCGTGCGGTATTCGGTTGGGAAACAGTCGTACTGTGCAACCATTAAACAAAGACTCACGATGCACCTTCAACCCGATACAGCTTCTACTGTTCAAGTCAAAAGGCAGGGGTCAGGTGTGAGTGGACGCGCTAAATAAAGTACTCGATATGCGAATAATAGGTTAGTTCGTCAGTCAATACGTAACAAAGAGTATAATTATATATATTGAGGTTTAAACAAATTTTACCCTTAACGCATGCAAAGTTGAGATTTGTAAATAAATTAAAACATCTCGGTACTGGTTTTGTGGGGGGTTTTAATAATAGAGCCTTAAGAAGAGTTCGGCCCCGTGGAGGCGTACGATTAATTCTGCTACAATTTAATACCATAAAAGAGAAATCGAACAGAAAAAAGCTCAACCAACGCGGTCGCGCGCTGAAAATTTACATTTGTAATCAGAGCTATTAACGTCTACAATAAACTGCATTGACATGCGCTAGAGCGAGACAGCAATAGCGCGAGTGAAAGCAACGGATAGCGCTCGCGGAATCGCAGCAGACACAATAGCGGCGCGCGCGCAGCCAGAGCGAGACCGGTGTATGGCGGGGGAGCAGGACGGATATACATTCGTTAGCTTACTTACGATTCAATAAAGTGCGTTCAGATTTTATGCGTTTGTGAAAAATGCGCGCGGATTTATCGTTTCGCTTTCCGCGTAGTCTATTATCGTGTATTCAATGTTCCCGATGTTTATTGTAAAGCTCGCCGAATGAACGTATAAAATAAGCGTTGATGTGTTGAATATGTGGAAATTTATTTATTACTTAAACTTTATTGCAGTGCTAGAATGTCAATAAAATATTATTTTGTATTGTTTTCATAAAATATTAACGTTACATTATTATTTTATCGCAAAGGCCTAAATAAAATTGTTTGCTGCCTTTATTCCTTGTTACTAAAAATCTAGCATAGAATCTAACATTACATGTGTGTGCTACACATGTAATTTTACTTAATTTGTTGAAAATTAAGTAACAGTAAATTAAGTTATAAGCCAAAAGTAATTGGTAATTTCAATTCTTAACTTGACTGATTCAAGTTATGAATAAATACTAATAATATAATAAGTAATGAATAAAGACTGACCTGTCTTTATTACATTCGTATTCGAAAAGTAATCATCTCTGTTTGAAAAACAACACAGCACAGGCAATCCTAAACATAAAATGAAAAGCTTACATAACTAAGTTTTTTTAGGTAGATACCTATATTATAAAGAATTGCAAGCAGGCTGACAGTCCAGTTGACGGTAAGTAGTATCCTTCGCCTAAGGACACAAACAACGCTAGGGGAGTGCAGGTGCTAATTTTATTTAGTACTAGCTGGCGCCCGCGACTTCGTCCGCGTTGAAAAAGAAAAAACCAGCCTATCCTGTGTCCCGTACGTCTAAATGTTTATCTACCAAGTTTCATGAAAATCAGTTAATTCGTTTAAGAGTTATGGAGGAACATACATACTTAATACCTACATGCATACAGAAAAAAATTCTAAAAATGGTCAATTTAGTTTCAGTATCATGTATAGAGCCTATAAACACGATATATCTGAAAACAAAGTAACTTACTCCATGACCAACCCTTACAGATTTATTATTAGTATTGATAAAGCGAAAAGTTTGGTATGTTATATATAATTTGCAGAAAAAATTGCATTCATGCGAAGTTGGGACGGGTAGAACCCTAGGAAACCCTAGAAAACTATTTACCAGACAGTATACTTACCTAAACGTAGCTAATATACCTACGTAATTCTACATTTGTTAAATTCCATCAAACATTGTCACTCACACAAATGCAGTTAGATCAGTATTATGCACGCGCACAAAGTGCATCATTAAACAACGCAGTACAATTGAATCGCAGTAGGTATTGTTGCTTTTTCGCCCTGAGCTGGGTCCGCTGAGGACGTAGCGGTGTGTAGGGATCTGAGAACAAGGCCTCGCTGTGCTCTCGGACCCACACTTTCACCGCTGATGGTGGAACGCGGGGGGGTTTTAGTGGGTATTCCTGGGGATAGACTTCGCCAGGCGAGTCCCACACTCCCCTCGTCGGCTGTCCCTGTCGACGAGGGATAGTGCGTAAAAGTCATTTCCCCTCCACAAAAAAAAAAAAAAAAAAAAAAAAAAAAAAAAAAAAAAAAAAGGTATTGTTGCTTTTTAATTGTGTTTTCATTGTAGATTCTCCTTATGCACAAAATATGCAATCCTTGTGAGTGATTGGTGGTATAAAATAAAATGTTGTAAATATTTTTATCCTGTGAAAATTATTGCTATATTAAAACATAAATCTTTTATCTACCTATGTAATATTAATAAACAATTTTAATGTAAGTACCTACAAATGGAATAAATACGTTACATACACGCATAAAAAATTTGATATGATACGACAGTATAAAAAAGCAAAGTAAAAGTTTTACCGAGTTTCCTTACTGCTTCACCTTGTTATAATGTGCAATAACAGAGTGCGGGACAGGTGCGCGGGCGCATAGTTGCGCGTTGTGCGAAAACGAGAAACGCCGATTAAAATGAAATACGCGGACGTACGCATGCTAATTAATATTATACTCTATTTCAGTGGCGGCGAAATATTGACGTTATTTATGCGTCTACGTCTTTATGGCTTACTTTACGTTACCTACATATAATAGACAATAAAGCTTTTGTCTCACAAGGTGGCATCCAGGAAAAAGTGGGTTAAGCATAGTACCATAGGTAATAGGAGATAAAGCCAGTTAAAAAATACTGTTTTATCTATTTTAATAAGTAAAGATTTTTTGCATTCCCCAAAATATTATTATGCTAGATTCGGTCGACATATATAGCCACAAATTAAATTCAAATTAAAGTTAGTTTTTTGAAAAAAAAAAAAAAAAAAAACAACAACAACAACAACAACAAGAGGAATAAAACTGTAAGAAAACACAAGTTATTTGTGAAAATATTTATTCTGCTTCTTTAATTTCAAAGTTCTTAATATAATTTATAATAACCACTCTACTTGAACATTTTATAATAACAACTCTAATACGATCTTGATTATTAAATGATCGATCAAGTTTCTAGTGAAAAATTAATCAAATTTCTATTGACCTACATGTTTCATGCAATTACTGAAACTAAAATGTTACATAAAATTTAAAAATATCATGTTGTCAGGGATGTTGTCTTTACCCAATTTTATTATTAAATGTCCACCGCACGTGCCACGTAACATAACATTTGCGAATTGTCTATGGAACAAGTAAAAACAAAACGTATCTGGCTACAAATAGCCAGACGTCTGCGTTCGAACATTTGAAACCGAACGCGCACCTAGTCCAACTATACGTCATTGTTAACTATTGCGAAACATGTTTCCAAATTCAAACTTTTTAATTCTATAAGTTTTTGTTCCCACCTTAGTCCGTGCCACCTTTTTTTAGGTACAAGTATTAAAACACTTATTCAGTGTTTATTGCTCATTATCATCGAAATACTACAATGGAATTTGCGTCACAAATGCCAAAGCGGCACATAAAAAGAACGCCTTTGACAGAATCATGGCGGACTCTTGCCTTCACGCGTCAATGGTAAAAGGTAGTAACGATAAACTTCTACTATTTCATTTTAAACTCTAATGGGTTGACGTAAAGTCACATTTTCTTTAAATTACGTACATATTATTATGTTTGTTTTGTTTTAAATGACAGTTCATGCTCTACGCATATGTCACTTTTAAATGTTCCATAAAATTCGTAGTGTTTTGTATGGCACGCGGGTTCCATGTTGTAGTAGTTTGATGCTCATTATATATTTTTTTGTCAGGCATTGAATATCACATTTTTATTTTTAAGTAGAAAAATCTAATTTTATATTAATTTGTAGGGAAAACATGACACAAAATTAACAAAAGAAAAAACAAAAAACTATATAATTATATTTCTGTTTATCCAATCGCAACTGAACTTCACATCTGTTGGGCTGATCTGAAGATTGCTTGAAAACTCAAAATTAGTTGACCGGTTTCGGAGTCTTAGGAAACGTACATAGGTAATTTTTATATAGATACATACATAAAAGATACATAGAAGATTTTAATGTATGCCAATAATATGTAGCATTTTTTATTGTGTTAGGCAAAGGAAACTTTAAATTATACAACCGTTATACAACCTACTATTTATATCCATAGAACATGTCTGACCTACATAAACTTTTAAAAAAATTACTATGACAATTCAATTACTATACACAATTTAAATTAATTTAACTAAAGAATTAAGACATTTATTTCAGAGTAATAAATTTTAGTCTATATAAAATATATATAATAATTCTATGACTAAAGATTTATCTGTCTATATAAAATGCTCGACATCCGAAAATCATATTTCAAGATGGCGGGCCAACAAAGAGTTAAAAATTCTAAAGTAAATTTAAATAATAGATCAATCAACACAAAGTTATTTAGGGCTCATAAATTTAATTACATTTACACTAACCATTTTGTTATGACCGTCGGTAAGTACGTTCTGGACAGTCGACAATTTATGACGGAACTCGTAAAACATATATCTCAGTTTTACGACAATATCCATAATAAATGTTACAAATCTAACAAGACGTCACTATTATTGCATTTGAAATAGTCAAACTCTTCAAAATTTGTCTTGGCGGTAAGTAACTATAAGTAATAAGTCTCTATAACTGGTTGCGAATTAAGAAATGCTTTTCTCCCATTGCATCTATGTTAGTTTGGAAAGTTCTTATTCTTATTTCGTAACCAGTTGAGTAATAAGGTTTCTTGATACACAACTGGTTGCGAACAAATAATAAAAATTCTTAATTCGCAACTGGTTACGAATCGCAACTACGAAAACGGCCGGAGGGACTCATTCTTATTAGTTACTAGCTGCTGCCCGCGACTGCCCGCGTAACTTTGTAAATTATATACTAAAATCTTTCTCAAGAACCACTCTATCCATTGGTGAAAACAGCATGAAAATCGGTGCAGTAGTTTTTGAGTTTATCGCGAACAGACAGACAGGCGCGGCGGAGGACTTTGTTTTATAATATGTAAGGATTACATATACTTACTTACTAACAACAACAACACACTAACAACAACAAATTAACAACAACACTAAACTGTATAGGAAATGTATTTACACGTAAATGAAAAAAAAAAATGCTATATTATTTTGTCGCAAAAAATACATTGCGGGTTTTATAAACTGTTTATATAAAACAAAGTTGTTGTAAACAGCAATGGATGCATTTTCATAACGGCGTTAGAGACGATTCTCAAAGGAACAGATGTGTTGATCCCTTATCCCTTTTACAAGGACATTCACCTCATTTTTTTCCGAGAAACCGATCGCTTCCTCCAAAGTTTTTGTGGCCTAACATGATTTTTATATGATTTTAATTGTGCGGGGTTAGTTTGAATTTAAAACTGAGTTTTAAATTTAGAACCACGTTTTTTTTGGTTGTTTTTGATAATTTATTTATTAATCGTTGTGTAATTTAAAAAAAAAATATACTTCTAGTCATTTAAGACTTCTTTTTGGATTTTTGGATTTTATTTTTTTATATTGGGATTATATATATATAATACCTATTTTCAGGTACCTATAACTTATTGGAAATGGCTTTCACTTCTAAACAGTCCATATTTCTGTATCAAATCACAGCATTAATTACAATTTTTTTTTCAATAACAATAAATTATAAAAATAAACAACAAGTGTATCGACTGTTGAAAAGAAAAACCGATTTTCTTTTGTTTTTTATTCAAATTCTAAGAAATTTTTAATTCACCTGGTCCTAACTTTTCCGTACCTATACTAAAAAATTATCAAAGTTCATTTCTCCAAAGTTCAAATATGCTCATACCCAACTTTATCGAAATCTTTAATAACGTAACAGATACGGAAGCAGAGACAAAACAGAATTTTATTGTAGTTATATTTATATACCTACCTAAATACTTTCCTATGGAATCTTAGTTCAAACAACATAAAGATGTCTCTAAAATCCATAACAAAACGATAAGCCTTTATTTAATTCAAGCTTTCAATCAATTATAAAACCGCCCGCATAACGAAAGGTTGACTACACAAAAAGGCATGGAATATCAAAGCATTTTGTGCGCTACAACATTAACCTTAAGATCCATTTATCATTGAGATGTACATTCCTAACGCGGGGCATTGTACGCGATCGCATCAAAAACACCTACGACCCTCGCCCCTAGCTAAAAATTGTTCCCGAAATATTAAAAATAGTAAAGAGTTAAATTTAAAATGGAGGGTAACAACAAAAAAGGAGTTATCCCAAAACTAACACAGCTGAGACCGAGTTGGGAGAGTCACAATGAAAATCGGACCGGTTAATCTGATTCCAGTTTCTACTGTCGTCAAATTCTAAATTTAAATTTTTTTTGTTGTAATTTTCGCAACTGCCAATTTATTAAAGCGACATCCATATTTAATAAGGAAAAATTTACAGATTTTTACCTAAAGGTTCAATCTACATAGATTAGGTGACACAAAATAAGGTAAAAACTACAGATAAGGTAAAATTCTATAGACAATATTAAGGTAAGATCAAAAGATAGATTTAATATACTGTGTAGATACTATAGATGTCAACGAGTGTCATAAAGGATGACATTATTTGGAATAAAGAGATTTTTTTTAATATTTGACTTAAAAGTTAGTGGTCATTGAATTATTTTATATCATTTTCACATCATTTTTATATCACCTGTGATAAGAAATTCAAATTATTTTATATCATTTTCCAAATGGCCTATGACAAAAAGTTGCTACTAGTCATTTCAGTGTTTTCCATTTTAGGATAAAAAAAGATTGTCTGCAATTACTTAAATGGTGGTTACTGCCACGGGTATGACAGTTTATGACTATATTTTTCATTTTGGATGGTTTAAAGTTACAATAAGGTAAAAATAAATATCCAAAATAAAAACTATGATGTTAATCTGCTTCCAAATTTGAAAGCAGATCAACAATAATTTAACGATTCCGAACCCCTTTTGTTAAAAAATGTAAATTTAAAATCGGACCTTTTTGTTGTTTCATAAAACGTATTATAGTGGCAAAGGGAACGCCATGACGAAAGCAATTTAAAAATGGTAGGGTTTCGCTTTTCGTTCCAATTTTAAAAAATGAACCAGCGACGAGTGATTTGACGACTCGAAAGGATTGTAAAAATAGGACATGTTATGAGAGAGATCTTCATTTTTTTTATTCGTGAACTTTATGAGTCCATTTTTAAAATGAAGTTAAGTTAATTATTATTATGTATTTTAAAGTAATTGAAGGTTTAGTAATACGTGCTAAAAAACCTTGTGTAGCCGACAACCTTATTAGCTACTATTATCTTTTGTCCGCGACTTCGCATGTCTTTGCATACAGTACTTTTTTCTAGACGGAAAGTAACCTATTTCCTTTTCTGCACCTCTGACAATGTGTATGCGAAATCTCAAGATGATCGGTTTTGTATTTTAGGTTTAAAAGCGTAACAAACCAACAAAAAACTCACTGCATTTATAATATTATCAAGATAGAAGACTGCTGTGAAATAACACAATGTCAGTTCTTTTATTTTATTGCATTATATGCTATCCTGTGTTTGTCTTTTATCATATAACCTAATCAGGCAGGGTAGCACTTTTGGATGTTGCTAGTGGTCAGCCTGCCTACCACATTTTTCAGGAAAAAAATAACGTTTCCATATTAAGCGGCTACTTTTAAAATTGTTAACGTTGCATAAACCTTTCATGTGGCAATACACATTTACTCACACACACATCGAAAATGCCGCAGATGTTGATACCATAAAATAATATTTCATGTAAAGCACTAACCGGAGACCGAGGGCGGAAGGATTGCGTTCTATTTATAAGATTTTTATATTTTTTTCAAATCAATTGTACTAATGTTGTACACACCGGTTTCTTTACGCATTCTCTAATGAATTCTTGCTGTGTGTTGTTATGTATGCCGTTGCTTCTGCTTTTGGAATTAAAAAACCTTCGATATTTGAAGTGTGCTTTCTATGACAATTCGAAATTAGATTTGGATTTTAAACTCTAATATTAATATTTCCATATTATTCTATATACCTACTTATTATGAGCTAGGAGACTTAACTTTACGAGCTATACGAGTTAATTTTAAAAATGACACTTAATTATAAATTAGAAGTTATTTTATATGAATTTCGAATTGTATCAGCAATAAGTCGAAGGTCACATTATTAGTCACTTTGTAATAAGTTGAAAGTTAATTACGCTAAAATTTAGTCTATGATCGCTAACAAATAAAACGTCAAATTCAATGCTGACCTCTGTTTCGTGACCATACGTCAATTAGACGGGAGGCGGACTCGTTAAAATTCATAATAAAAGATAAAAAAAAGAAATAAATCTTTAAGCTTAAAAAGCTCCGTTTCGAAGTAAAGAATGCTGCGTACAATCTCGATTCGGGACAAAAAAGTGACAATAAATAAAAAAAGCCACAGAACACGGTCGTGGAACAGATGATCAGTGCTAAAAGGGTTGCTCCCGCGCTCGCCTCTCTTTTGTTCTGTGTACCTTCCAAATTCAAACTCGAGCACCGTACAAGGATTCCGAAGCGGATAGGTACTATTTTTATAAGTATGTATATGTTTCTACCGAGAATTTTTAATTAATGCCGCTCGGCCTCGCTCGTATTTTTAAAGATTCGTATTCTTTTAAATCGAGTTCGATATTCAATTTTTGCGTTCGATTTCAGTTTTATTTTATTTTATTTATGTTGTGCGATAATGACGTTTCGCTTTAAGTGCTTTATTTCGATTGCCGATTTTATTCCGATGTTCTCCGCGAAGGTCGGTAGTTTTCGTGATTAATGGCCGAGATATGTGGAGTGCTTTTTAAACGAAAATATTGAATTTAATGATGTTTTGTGGAACTCGTCGGTGATCTGTTTTTGAATCGCGTAGGCGGAATTGTATAGAGGTGGGCTTCGAACTTTCCACATCTATGAATATGATATGTTTATTTCATTATTTTATCGATCTAAACACGTCATCCAGTCTCGATAGACAATATGAATGATTACATTTTATAGTTTTGAAAAAAATAGAACCATCTGTCTGTCGATAATTTAGAAATCACGGTTTTTTCTAAAGGCAATTGGTTTTAGCAATAACATATTGTAAGTTGGTTACGTGAATTATGTAATATACTTATATGATATGTATATTACACAAACCTTTCAGAAGACCACCGTGGAATAACATCAGTGTGCTGCTGTGTTTCAGTGAGCGAGTACGAGCCTATGTCCATTTCTCTATTATAGAACCGGACCACTCGTCTGGAGTGTTAAGCAAGCATCCTAACATCCAACGAGCTCGTCACATATCAAACTACTGCAAAAGTAGCATTGGTGTAGACTGTAGACTATAGTTCTAGCCGACCTAATAATAGATAAGGCTCTGGTATCCCTTAATATCATAACGCCACCATCAGGGTGGTCACTATCAGTCCTACTGCATCACTAAGAAAGAATATTGATTTAAATCAATTCCTATCATTCTACCAATTGCAGTAACAATATGCCCTTATAAGAATCAAATAAGACTTGCACAGAACAACAAGATTATAATAAGATATAATGCGTTCTCAAAGAGAGATGCAGTGTAATTGTTTCATATGTGTTCCGCTGGTCTGTGTCAATAATTCATGCACTTGTGGGAATCAAATAAGTCTTCCACAGAACAACAAGAGTCTATAATGCGTTCTCAGAGATATGCAGTATATAGAATTGTTTAATATGTGCTCCGTTGGTCTGTGTCAGTTCATGCACTTTAAATGAGTAACCAATAAGTCGTATTAAGGGGTCAGTTGTCGCGATGCATTGGATGCATTCAGCATACTAAAGGCGTTGACCCCAATACGCGAATGGGGACTTAGTGAGTGTACATTTTAATTTTTACCACATCACGTAAAGTTATGGATAAATAGATTGTACATGTCTTTTTTAAATTAAAAAAAATAAAACAGAAATTATTATTGTTTCTTGAAATCCAAAAAAGAGAAAAAAATTAGCACTAATTAAATTATTAAATATTTCCAGTCTTAAAATAAGTATTTTATTTTTATTTTTAAAGTTACTAGCTAAACGCGTCCGGCTTCGCATGAATGGTTGTTTTAATATAAAAGTAATAGGTACTTAATTTTAAATATATATATATATATATATATATATATATATATATATATATATATATATATATATATATATATATATATATATATATATATATATATATATATATATATATATATATATATATAAAAAAAACAAAAAATAATATGTACAGAACATGTCCGGATTTAAAACACGTCTTCGTTACGAACCAATAATAATCATTCGTCCGTATAATGGCTCCACTTAATATTCCATTTTCAAAAATATTTGTAACGTCATGCTCGCTCTATTCCTTTGTACTGTCCAATACGGCGGCACTCGAACACCTATCTGATTCTCAAAGATCGATCTCCAGATTCTTTACTGGTTGAATTCGATTTTTAAAATTATCTGTTCCCACTCGCAGAGTAAATTAAATTAACTTTGAAACGACGAGCGGTCAAAACTGTTCTCGTACGAATTTCATTTAACTGTGACTTGAGAAATCTGCATTTCTTTGAACTTTTTTTTTACTCAAACATGTTGACTACATAGTCTAGTGGTTGCGAATACACAGTTTTGCTGACAAACGGCGAAAGAGGGCGCTGAACTAAATACTAATACTAATACTCAAACATTCCAAATGGTCTAGATCTGCAAATTGTTCTTTTTTTCTTTTTAATATAAAAAGAATTTATATTCTTTTTAATAATTATATTATATTATTATTATTAATATTCTTTTTAATACATAATAGACTTACACGACAAACTTTTTATGTAACTATACAATCGTAACAATCTATTTTATCTTCGATGATTAATTATATGTATGTAATAATAAAAAATAATATTTTCTTTCTTTCAGGTAACACAGAACTTAATTTGGGCACACCGAAAATGGAAACTAAAATTTGTAATCTAAAACCTACACGTCTTCTAAGAAAAACGTGAGTGTTATGTGAGATTTAATAATTCAGGTAAATTTAGAACATTTTATAAAAGCACATTTGCCGATTCATAGATTACTGACAATACCTATTCTGATACACACATATAAAATGTATGTATCAACATGTATGTATGTATTGTATTGACATACAAATAATGTATGTGCATAATGCTAATACAAAATTTATATTTATACGGAAACAAATTCACTACAAAGAGCTTCTTTCAAAATGAAAACTCACAATATTGTATGAAACAAAATTGTCACTGTTCTCGTTCGATATTTGTAATGCGCGCCCTCGCGTAATTTTATTATAAACCCCTCTACTACCCTCGAAAATTAGTTTATTTAAAAAAAAAAGCTGAGCGCGCTCAAAAATAATTAACGATGGAAAAAGATTCAACCCCTTTTTTAATCCTGTTGCTACAGATGCAAGGACATGGGAAACGTGTGTTGGTAAAATTGTTCAAAAAACATTTACTTATCTATTAAGTAAACAATAGAATTAAGTTAGAAATAAATTCAAAGAAATCAAACTGGAAATAAGAGTAGATAGATATATGATTCTATATAGTCATATGAAATAAGAATTTTAACGAAATGATATTTAGAGATTCTTAAAAACCAGTTGAAATATATTTCGTGATTATTTGCTGATATTCTTTAAATCTAACAATGCAATGCAAAAGAAGCAAAGTCTTGATAAAATAATTTTACCAATCATGAAATTGTTTCTCGCTTTTGTATTCTATAAATAAGTTATTATTATATTTTAGTTTTTTACTCATAAGATTCAGATTTCATTTCCATCGTTACAAGAATCCAAAGAGAATCTTGTTGGAACTAAATCCATACGTGAAATTCTTTGTGAATAAAACATTTAAAAAAAAAATTAAAATTCCTATAAATAGAGTAACACAATTGGTTCAGGAACGGTAACGAACAAAGCCATAGGCACCAACAATTGTGTCGATCATTGTAAAAGTGAACTATCTCCTTGTAACTGAATTTTAGAATAACGAGCTTTTTGCGAATTATAGTGTAGGAAAAAAAATATAAGCATTCATTCATTGTTTTCATCTATGGGATTTTAATGCAACTATTGGAGTTACTTCACTTTTTTATTGAAAGGTATGACTAAATGTGATACCATTAGGCAAGAAAAGATGTTTTTAAAAATAGGGAGTTACACCACTTTTACAATGAACGACATAATTAGTTCTCCGTACACAATTAAAATCAAACACGTATTGTTACAATGGTTATATCGATTATACAGATTTAATATCGAGTTAAAAATTTGTGTTTTTGTCTTTCGAACATTGAAACAAAGAGGCGGTATAATACGTGTGTAGTGACTTGCGTTTAATACTCGGCGTCTTTGTGAGTCCATCTGCATTCACAAAACGATGTATTTAATTTTTTTTCTTCCACACCGTTTCCTAAGATAATTTTCTTTAATAATTGTGTTCGTCGATATCGAATGTCGATTGGGCAACAATGTGATGTAGACGTTTAATTCAAAAACAATTTTTCGTGTGGCAACACCAACACATGCAAGAACAGAGATGAAACGCGGTTGTTCGGTTTTGATACGTTCTAATGATCGCCGTATAAGGTTACCTACTGATGAAAATTTAAAAGTCTATAGATTTGTACATGTAGAAACGAACTTTCAAGCAAACTACATGTTTTTCACACTGAGTTACTTGAGGTTAAAATGTTATTTTAATAAAAATCAATACTAATAATAAATCTGTAAAGGTTGGTCATCGGGTAAGTTTCTTTTTTTTTTCAGAGATATCGTGTTTATAGGCTTTATACATGATAGTGAAACTAAATTGACCATTATAAGAATTTTTTTCTGTATGTATGTATAAATATACATATGTATGTATGTTCCTCTATAACTCTTAAACGAATTAACTGATTTTCATGAAACTTTGTAGATAAACATTTAGACGTACAGGACACAGGATAGGCTACTTTTTTCTTTTTCAACGCGGACGAAGTCGCGGACGCCAGCTAGTAACAAATAAAAATATAAAAGCTACTAAGTAGGCGATAAAGTTCAAAGACGCAAGATCAAACCTCCTTGATTCCTGTATCGTCTGATTCTGCTAAAACCACATATTAGTCTTACCTAATAAGCATCACACATTTGAACTCTTTGTTTTGTGAAAGTTATTACTATAATGATGACAGGTTAATAATATTATTCAAAGTTCCACAATATGGATTTTCCGATACAAGTTCCAGGAGTCGCATGCGGCCATGAATAATTCATGAACAACTTCATACTTCCCGGGCACCGTTTCGCAACAAACGGGGCACATTTTTGGGAATAATTCATCGAAAAACGCCATTTATACAGGCATTAACATTATTTATGTTGAATTCGGTTCAAGTATCGACCGACTATTCGAATCCTTATACGAGTGAGCGAAACAATTGTCTCTCTGGATCTCGATTTAAAAGGAAATGTTTTAATATACAATTTTTATATCAGATACGTTAAGAAATACACGTTTAATAGCTTTTTAACTGCTCATCAGTTTTTTTCAGTATATATAAAGGTCGTCAGACAAGCTGACGGTCCACTTGATGGTATGTGGCTACCGTCGCCCAATAACATAAGCAACGCCGCAGGAGCCCCAAGTGCGTTGCCGACCAGTGTGGATGTCCAACACATATCAATCAATACTAATAATAAATCTGTAAGGGTCGGTCATGGAGTAATTTACTTTGTTTTTAGAGATATCGTGTTTATAGGCTCTATACATGATACTGAAACTAAATTGACCATTTTTACAATTTTTTTCTGTATGTATGTATGTTCCTCCATAACTCTTAAACGAATTAACAGATTTTCATGAAACTTGGTAGATAAACATTTAGACGTAGGTACGGGACACAGGATAGGCTACTTTTTTCTTTTTCAACGCGGACGAAGTCGCAGGCACCAGCTAGTATATTATATATTTCTCAAATACAGAAAAATAAATAAATAAAAAAATAAATAAATAAATAAATAGCTCGATAAGATTTTTGACATAAATTTCTTTATAAATACTTACATGATATTTATATTAATAATATTATAATGACTTAATTGTAAAAGCTTATTGTATCTAGCTAGGCCTTGCATTCTATAACATAAAGGGACGTCCTTGGAAAGAGCAAAAGCGGCCACATTCGGGAATGCGTTCCAAATTTGATAATAAAATTTTTATAACTTTCGAACGGAAATTTTTGAGGCGAATTCGCGATTCAGGTTTGTAGGGTTCTAAGAAAAAGTTGGATTTTATGAATACCATATTTAGTTTAAGAAAAAAAAGGCTAAAACTGTCGCGAAGTGCCCAAAATCGTCGAATGATTGGCGCGTGAGATATTTTGTAACAATGTGATTTCATCCGTATCAGACGAGCGGACGTTGAGGATTCGTTCGTTAATTTTTTTTTTATAAAAACTAATAATAATAACAGTAAATTTTGAACAATATATATTTTTTTTAAATAAAGTGAACTGTCTTCCTTATCCTTTCTTTATTCCTTATACCTACTTTTTTATTTTGTATTATAATCGAATTGCAATAAATAAATATGTTTTTAAATAAAAAATAAACAATTTTTTTTAAACTTTTACTCATTATACTTAACATTAATTTTAACAAACTGTTTCAAATGTATAAAATATAGCTCCTCTAACTGATACATAGTTAAGCTTTCCATAATTTTAATAGGACGAATACTTGTTATGAATTTCTAGCAGCTCGAAGGTTTTGGCGTATAATTTAAACGAAGCTTAACCGTTAGGCCTTAAAGGACGGATATTACACTACGTCCTAATTCAGAAATATAGTTAGAAGTACAATAGAAAAAGGCCGGCACGTCGCAGCGATAACGCAACGGATTCGAAATTTTAAATAGTTATACCGATTCGATTTTTCATATATGGGGACTCGTTTGTTTCCCGTTTTCGCTTGTACTAGTCGTTATAGAATATTAGCAGTGGATAAGATCGCTATCCAAGTAACGCACACAAGCGCGCCGTTTATACATGCGCCGTTGTATAGCGTAGCGGGGTTTAGCGGGCAATAATATAAGACTGTTCGTTTTTTTTTTTTTAATACTAGTCCGCATTGCAAAAGAAAAAAGTAGCCTATCCTGTGTCCTGTACGTCTCAATGTTTATCTACCAAGTTTCATGAAAATCAGTTAATACGTTTAAGAGTTATGGAGGAACATATATACATACATACACCTACACTCACATATTTATTATTAGTATTGATTGATTGATAATATTTTATTCACAAACATAATACTTAAAGTTCATATGAGTGATACATAAGCTGTCACTCATAGGAAAAACAAGATGAAAAGAAATCAAATAATTTATCAATTTGAACTAAAGGTCGGAAACAAGCTATAATTAAAATTCTTAAACTAATGAGCCCAAGCACACTACTCTGCTGTAAGTTGCTGAGGAGTTGGGTGTCCCGCAGACTACTTGATGCTGTAGCATCAGTTCAAGGTTACTAAATTTCACATCAATCATAGATGTGCTTTTCCTTTTTCAGCTTTTCTTTAAAAAAAAAAACTGAATCAAAATTGATCTATCTCAGACACACGTCAAAGTTATAACACCCTATTTTTGCGTCGGCCGTCGGGGTTAAAAACATCTGTAATACATCATTTTAAAAACATCACTCGACTATTAAAAATATAAAGTAATTAATCCTAATATTTTTTTTAATTTATTTATTTATTCATTAAATAAATAAATAAACATTAAGTTTATTTACGAAAATATAAAAATCCATAGAGCAAATGATTTTGAATATTTTTAATAATTTGTAGATACTTAAATAAAGGTCAGCCAGTGGCAGTAGGCTTATTGTTAGTTTGCCACAAAGTTAATTTGCCACACTTTTGTATTTCCATACATTGAAAGTAAATTCGCCACAATCGTTAAAAAATATATAAATTCACAACAGGTAGATAAGAATTGTTGTAAACAAGCCACAAGTCTCAATTTTATAATAATACTAGCTGGCGCCCGCGACTTCGTCCGTGTTGAAAAAGAAAAAAGTAGCCTATCCTGTGTCCCGTACGTCTAAATGTTTACAGTTCATGAAAATCAGTTGATTCGTTTAAGAGTTATGGAAGAACATACATACTTACATACATACATACATACAGAAAAAAATTCTAAAAATCGTCAATTTAGTTTCAGTATCATGTATTGAGCCTATAAACTCGATATTTCCGAAAACAAAGTAACTTACTCCATGACCGACCCTTACAGATTTATTATTAGTATTGATTTCAGTATTTCTCTACACAGTACGGCGAGTGTCCATACTGTTTTCAAATTTATTAGTATAGTTTAGTTTTTAATATGCTGGTGTGCATACGCGTTATTGAAATTTCACAATGGATCCGAGTGGCAATATGGCGGATTGAACCACGGACCGTATCGGTCATGTTTTCCTTTTTAACCAATAAATTACGTATTGGATTTCTATGAAGCCCTTATTTAGCGGCGTTATTAACAATTGAAGACGTGAGTGGATGAAGGTGTTATGTCGCATTTTTGGATTTTTTCGTTTTTTTACATTGATGAAGGTAATATGTACTTATGAATGATTACAGCCCTTAAGATCGTCGATTTAAGACATTTTTGGAAAATAAAAAGTTGAAAAAGGTATGTACAGTTAATTTTAAAAAGCAAAGAATGCAGAAAAGTTTACTTTTGTCAATGGAAATTTGACATTTTATAATTAAAAGTTACGATAATTAAATGAAGACGTGAGTGGATGAAGGTGATATGTCGCATTTTTGGTTTTTTTTTCGTTTTTTTACGTTGATGAAGGTAATATGTACTTATGAATGATTACAGCCCTTAAAATCGTCGATTTAAGATATTTTTGGAAAATAAAAAGTTGAAAAAGGTGTTATATGTACAGTTAATTTTAAAAAGCAGAAAAATTACTTTTGGTAATGGAAGAGGGAGCTATGTTCACTTTTTTTTAAATTAAATAATAGAAGTGTTCTATCATACCATTAATATTTTAGGTTGTCTAAACAACTTGCATCTTAAATTAGTACTAAAATCAGTTCCGTGGCGACTTATCT
The DNA here is from genome assembly GCA_945859745.1 of Synanthedon formicaeformis. Classification (NCBI taxonomy): domain Eukaryota; kingdom Metazoa; phylum Arthropoda; class Insecta; order Lepidoptera; family Sesiidae; genus Synanthedon; species Synanthedon formicaeformis. The sequence goes on from OX243977.1 coordinate 3,957,615, forward strand.
CAAAAATTAAAAGTAAAACTTTAACCTCGATTTATTCAAAATGGAATTATGCGACATACCACCTTCATCCACTCACGTCTTCAATTGCATTTTTAGAAGTCGATTTGTAACCGAATGGAATAAAGATGTGATATAGAGATAGTATCTACCTAGTACGTTTTAATTTTTTAATTTTTGACTTTGATTTACGTTCTGCTGTCACAAAGCTCTTCAGGCAGCTGTAAACTGTAACCACACTTTTTGTAGAAGTCTAAAATAATTAAAATCTAAGAATGAAGATCTATAATCAGTTTGGACCTACATTCACTGACGAAAACGAAAAAACAAAAACGAAGTAGGTTCTCAATTCGGGTATTTGTTTTTTTTTCTTCAAATTGAAATTCGTTTTACTCGTTACAGTTTGGAGCCATTATTTTTTATTGCACATTAGAGGAACTTACTGGCCACATAGAAAATTCAAAACAAATCGTCAAACTTCCATGCAAAACTATTCATTTCCGTTTCACTTGTCCATCTAATGGCTAAAATAATAATTTGATACAAAAATGGTACATCGAAATGGCTTCCAAATACAAAAAAAAATTACATTCGTCTACCAAAACGGGCGTAGAAAGTGGGTAATAACATTATTTAAAAGCGTACCGAATATTTTCGCCGATACGCGCGCGGGAATTGAACTTGGGACCTGCATACTGATGTCCGCTAGTTTAACAATTCCGTAACTCGCTTCCTGTGAATTCATCGTTTCGCTTGGGAATTTATTTTAAATCGTTTTATGTCCGCAATTACTTCAAGACTTCAAGTCCCAAATCAGTTTGATACACATGACATAGGTAAGTAATTGGAAAGCCTTTTACATTAATATACTCTTCTTTAACAGTGATCTATCTATATATAAGGGTGTGGTTAAATTACAGCCGCTATAATTTTAGTTGGTATAATCTTAAATTTTAATCTAATATTAAAATAAAGTAGGTATGATGTTTGAATTAAAATTAAATGATGTACAATCTGATAGTTCAATATGTAAAATAGGATGTGACGTCATTCTCTATTAAATACTGTGAAAAATACAATTTTTTGAAGTATTTTTAATGTCAAATGAAAACAGAAACTATGCATACAAAATGTCGCGTCAATTAAACGATTTTACTCTATCATATAAAACACTAATCACGCAATAGAAATCACAAAGAAATTAACTCTCCCATAAACGTCTAACAGAAGGACCAATATAATTGATTTCACAACTACAACAAAGCGTTCGTACGAATCTAACTCTTGTAACTTTGTGTTAAAGCCCTTAATTGAATGCAGTTCTTCGCGTAGTCAGCAAATTGGTGACTTCCTCGGAGATTTTTATTTTTATTGATAAAAGCGTCTCTCGACAGCAATTGGTACGGATTTGATACTGAATTGGACGAATTACTGTACGGCCTTCATCGTTGTTGGACAATAAATGCATATTTGGTTTTTATTATACCCATTTTTTTCATTTATTTACTTACTACACTAGTTTTTGCTTGCAGCTTCCTCTGCGTGAAAAGTTAAAAGGTATATTAATTTTCTTCTACACAGTCCAGTATGTCTGTATCAAATTTACTTAAAATCTGTCAGCGATTTCGACTTAAAAACCCAATTTCGTGTCCATGTAATGAATTAAACCAATATTAGATCCAATAACACTCATTCATAACAATGATGGATCAAATCATTGTCCAATGGGCAACGTCAACCCGTAACAAGATCAAAGGAGAAGGGTATGAGAAAAAGTTTTAATCGGCAATCTACAATATTTTATCAGGATTTCGAAAAGATGACGATCCTGCGAAGCAACTTCGATAGAAACTTAGGATATCTATCTCCAGCGATCAGCGATTTTCTAAAAGGATATCCTTTGAACAGATTACACATTTGAAGACATGAGTGAATGAAGGTGATATGTCGCATAATTCTAATTTTGAATAAATCGAGGTTAAAGTTTTACTTTTAATTTTTGAGATAAGTCGCCACGAAACTGATTTTTGTACTAAATTATGATGCAAAGTTGTGTAAACAACCTAAAATATTAATGGTATGATAGCAAGTAAACACTTCTATTATTTAATTAAAAAAAAAGTGAACATAGCTCCCTCTTCCATTACCAAAAGTAATTTTTCTGCAATTTTTGCTTTTTAAAATTTACTGTACATAACATATTTTACATATTTTTATTTTCCAAAAAGGTCTTAAATCGCCGATCTTAAGGGTAATCATTTATATGGACATATTATCTTCAACAACACAAAAAAAACGAAAAAAAACAAAAATGCGACATATCACCTTCATCCACTCACGTCTTCATTTAATTATCGTAATTTTTAATTATAAAATGTCAAATTTATTAAAATATAACCAGGTATATATATATCTATAAAATACTTACCTATTATAATTACTTATATATCTCAATTTATAACGAGATGAATATTCATACGAAATTGTCATATCGATCCAGCCAGATGATGGCGCATGTTACGTATATGTGCTTATAAACTTATCTTAATTTAACACAACTACGCAACTTTCCCCTCATTCTAAAACTGTTTTAGTGTCAAATTTTCCATAGATGGACCCCGCGTCCACTTAGGCAACCCTTCCAAAAAAAAACTAAAATTAAAAAAAACAGGAGGGGACTTTTAAAATCGTTATTATAATCTCGGACGCCATTTTGCCTACTGCAGGGGACTCGCCCTTCGATTTTAAATCTTTTTTTCAATAAAAAAACCCCTTTGATGTTTATGCGTTTCGGCAATATCTCTCGGTCGGCTAGATACGCGACATTTGGCCATTTCGAGGATTTCTCTGATGCATATTTTAGATTAAAAAAAAAAGTTTAATAGACACACTCGTTGCCCACCCATGCGACAATAAGCCTCTGCGAATTTATTCGATGGCGATAAATCATAGCCATGTTTCACTTTTGTTAACCAATCCACTCTATCAAGACTGTGATCTAAATAATTATTAAAGATTAACTCTTAGATGCCGACTCGTGTATGAGCCGCGCGGTACATCACTAGCTATGTAGACACGTTTCAACACCGACATAGAACGTTCAAACAATCAACTCTCCAAGTTACATCCCTATTAATCAACTCATTTAGAAGACAAACAGCGAGAAAAAAGCCGTGTGGGAAAACATATTCGACCAAATTCGAATGAATCTAAAAGGCGAGCGAGATTTGAAAAGAGAATGAGATTTGAAAATGGAACACGCCATTAGGAGCGAACACAATGGGTCTCATTGGTCGATTTGAAAAAGGAACAATTTGTTAAACGTCAAATATGATGTTTTTTATTTTGTGTAATGAAACACGCTCGGCGTCATGTCTTAATAGTGTCGTGTGTTTTATTGAAACGAGGAACTCAATTTAGTTCATTGAAGAAAAATGTCTAAAAAATATTCTTAGCACTTATAATAGTTGAAGTTGAGTTGAAATAACAGCAAGTATGCTGTTGCATATGCCTTATACTTTATACCGTGAAAATGGTCAGAAAAATTACATGATACCAACTATGATGCGGCATTAGCCACCTACCAATGGACTGTCAGTCTGTTTGTCATTTTTTATCATGACGAAACACATTTAAACTGAGGTAGCTAAATAAGCAATTTTTAAATATTATTTGTATCGATTACTAAATTAATCTAAACTGTAACAGATTATTTTGTAGAATTTTTTAAAGCCGCACTAGCTCCTTTGTAATGTGCTCAATAAAGAGTCTTCTACGAAATCTGACGATCAATAAAAGTACATATAATTTTTTGGGTTGGCTATTCATACGGGGTCCAAACTTTTTGGGCATTTATAGGCTTAATCAGTTAGGAATGGATGTTAGTTTTATAAAAATATAGTTTTTATGAAACGGAAATTCATTCACAATTAATTTTATAAAAAATTTAAAATATAACCTTAATTTGTTTACAATACAAATGAATATGTACATACCAGTAGTATAGAAGACTTATAAAGTGTTTGGCAGCGAGATTATTTAGCAATAGATGTTAGTTTTAAAAAATATAGTTTTTATGGTGCGGAAATTCATTCACAATTAATTTTATAAAAATTTTAAAACAATTCCTGAAATTGTTTATTATTATTTATAATATATCAGACATAGAGTAAGAAATAGTGTTTATTCATTTAATATTAGTACTCTGTATAATCATTCAGTTCTGTTTCTTTGACATAGACTACTTTTAATATATTTATATAGTCTTTATTCACTTAATATTACTACATACTTTGTTGTAGTAGAACGATTGTGCGCTTATTACAAAATGTGTTACAAGACTTATTTGCACTGGAAACAAATAGGTTAGGTTAGGTTCCGGAATGTTATGAAAATGCGAGCGGAGCGCAGCGGAGCGAGCTCACCCGATTACAAAATGTGTTACAATACTTTGCATTGCAGAAAATAGGTTAGATTGGGTACTGGAATACTGGTTGTAGCAGAACAATTGTGCGTTTATTACAAAATGTGTTACAAGACTTATTTGCCTTCCCAGTATTTCCAGCCCGGAATACTGGTTATAGTAGAACGATTGATATAAATAGGTTAAGATTCGTAATGTTGACTTTGTGATTTGTTTCATTGGCTCTGTGGTTCATTTCATTGGTTGTGTGGTTGAAGATTAAACTGTAAACATGTACGTAAAAAGATTCGATAAAATTAAAAAACAGTTCTAAACAGTGAAAAATTATTGTGTTGTACTGAAAACGTGCGTTGTAGTGATGTTTTTAAGTGATACTGATGCTGATAGTTCAAACAAACCTGGTGTAAATACTTTATTTGTATTGTAAATAAATTAAGGTTATGTTTTAAAATCTTTATAAAATTAATTGTGAATGAATTTCCGTTTCATAAAAACTATATTTTTATAAAACTAACATTCATTCATAACTGATTAAGTCTATAAATACCCAAAAAGTTTGGACCTCGTATCAATAGTGCACCCAATTTTTTTATTATGTCACAGTTTCTGATAGTAAACTATTCCACTTGTGATTTTTAAAATTACAAACATAACTACTTTACGAGTATTATATCTCATTTGAAAATGCATTATCAAAATGAAAAGGAATTAACATGGTAGACATAAATTAAATGCATTCATTTGCCTTAAAACAAAAACATTTTTGAGGCTGCTCAATTTTTAAAATACGCAAGTAAATTCTAAATTGATTCAGCAAGTAAAAAATCACACAGCGAGTGACTCATGGCTCTTTCTTAACAACACTAGTTCAAATGTAGTTTCTAGTATACGTCAGTTTTTGTAGGATCACGTCATTCTTTTCATTTGTTTCTTCCATGTCGTCTGTATACTTATTAGTGTCAAAATTTGAAATAAGAATCCGTTTAAATAATTGTCTTAAAATGGTTACTGCAACACTAGCTAGTCTCAATCTTAACATTATTAATGTTTTAAAATGTTTAAGACTTATAGACTCAGACATCTTAAACGGTCTCTTTTTCTAGATGGTTGCAAAGCAATGTGGCCATATACTCTACGTAGCTATACATACTTTTTATAACTGTTATATTATCTGGCAACCCTAGCAGAGATTTCCCACAATTTTGCTCGCAAATTCTTCTGTGGCTCTCGTAAATTAATATTACATATTTATGTATATAAAATATTCAAAATCCTACAGTATACGAATCTAAGTGTAATTATAGACACATCACATCACACTAATCTCTGTTGTCTTCTTTGGCAAGGCAACCTCTATGGGGTTAATTTGGCCACCCACCCTTAACATAATTATTGAACTTTAACCGACTTAAAGATTTAGTACCAGGCCATAAAATAAAAAAAAATATATACCTATACCTAACAAATAATATTGAGTCTTATTTATCTAAATAAATATATATAATGCAAGCATAAATAAATAAATATATATAATGCATGTTTATATTATAATGCAAGCTCGCACTAGCCACTTGCCCCAGTTTCGCACGAGCTTGCAATTTTTTTTTGCATATTATCACCAAAGACTTAAAACGATTATCACCACGGTTATCGCTTCTTCCATTAGTGAAAATCATATCAAAATCCATTGGGTGATTTAGAAGAAGTTAGCGGAGAAACAGACAGAAGCGGACAATGACTGTTTTGTAATATGTGTAGATATTGATAGATAGACATTCTGTTCCCCACTTTCTACCTAACGAATCGTTTATCGGAAGATCACAAACACGACCAATGACATGAAACTATCAATATTTCTAATAACATTTAAAAACAAAGCATAATTAGTTTCGTATACGAACGCGGCGGCCATATTAATCATTCGAACGAATTTCCGTGCTCCATGTCATACGGAGTCCGTTTATTAAAAATGTGACGTATCAAGATCAACATCTCATAGATAGAACGAAACAGACATATGCGTGCGTCACGGGTGCGAGCGAGATAGATATACGCTGACATTTCAACGGGTCATCAACCCTTCGGCCGTCCTGCTCTAACGAGAATTCGAAATTTGATTTGAATTGTTCCTAATTTGATATATTGACTCGTACGTTCCAAACAACGCAATGTGCCGGCCAGTCTTGCGTTCCTTTTTACTGTATTTAGTGAAATTTGTTTCAACTGATTATAAATTTTAGTTTAGCTTCCGTTTGATGTTCATAATAGCTTTCACGGTTCTTACAATGATTGATACCAAGCAATCAAGTCCAATGCGAACCGCTATAAAGTTTGAATGTTTATTTTCATCAAGAATTTTTTATAAACATTTTTTAGTAATAATTATTTCACATTGTAAACTTATTTCATTTAATATAGACAATTTTAGTTTATTTTTTTAAATGTATGTTTCTAATTAACTAAAAAAAAACAACAACAATTAAAAACAATAAATAAAAGGAGTAAACCCCAATAAGTGGGTCTTTTTAAAATGAGCAAAAATTATATGAAGAAAATCAAAATAACTACTCTGATATTGCTCACATAACTTAGTTACGCAGGAAGTAGACAGTCTAACTGCGTTAGAGAGATATATAACAATCAAAATAATATTCTTACTTGGTAACCAAGGTAACAAAATAAGAAAATAATCACTATAATATGTACCTAGTGAGCCATACCCCCGGGGGGAAAAAAAAAGAAAAACTAGTGAGCCTGTGACGTTTCTTGTGTTGGTGGTATTATATCCACCTACCATCAAGTGAACCGTCAGCCTGTCTGTTGACCTTAACATAAAGAAGTTACTAAAATACACATAAGAATCTTATCTAAATACATATTTTAAGTGGGATGAGGGTGCATTTTACATTAACATTTTTTATTTTTATTTTATCTTTATTTTTATTTTTTATTTTTATTTTTATTTAAAATATTAAAAAAAATATCTATAATTATTATACTTATATTAAAAAATGTCTTAATATATTTAAATATAGTTAAAAATATTGTCTTAATATTGTCCAAAAAGCTTCGCTGCAGTCACGTTTCCTGTAACATAGTGGAATACTTTGAAGTTGACAGGGGTGATCGGAATCGGAGTTCCACGTGTCGGATATCAGAAGTAAAGGGAGGCGAAGCCGCTCGGAAAAGCTAGTGTTGTAATAAATATGAGTCACATTTGAACCTGAGCGGTCCTAAGTCTAAATTAAAATGCATACACACATTTCCATTGAGAACAAAAGCTACAAAAATGTTAAGCAGCAACTATAGGAGAATCATAAGCGGTCATAACTGGTTATTTGGATCCATTTATGGCGATGTAATCCTATTGTGAGATCCTGCCCCTACATACAGTTTTGTGTGTGTGTTTTGTATGAATACTCATACAGATGAATGTGTTCAATCATTAATTTCGTCTGTAATTGAACGAGTTGCGATATGTTGTTGACAAAAAGCCGATGTTTCGAAGAAGTAAGAGCTTATTTCGACTTTACGCGCGCGAAATGCGAAGCGAATTTTCGCTTTCATTTGCCAATTCCCATAAGATTCACTATCACTGTTTTTATGGTTATTGTACTATCAAACTGTTTATGAATTTTAAAAATTGAACCACAAAATCGATTATAAAATCTTTTTTATTTAAACATTGGTGTTTGAATTATTTCATAAAAATTAAATTTCCAAATTTTGCATTAACTATTATATATTATATATATTAACTATTAAGGTCAAGGTCAATAAATCAGGTTTTATTGAGATGTGAAATTTTATGTGTTTTGTCTGCAAAAAAATCCCCTTAACACCCCCTCCCCCTAATTTTCTCTCTTATTCGTATTTTTTGGTATTAATTTATCGTTTTTACAAGAGCCAGGAGAATGCCTTACGGCCATTCCCAATAAACTATCTATCCATTGTTTGGCTTACTAGAGTATTAATAGAGTATCTCCAGTAAGCAAAAAGCATCCCAATAACATACCGCCAGATAAGAATTTCTGTCACCGGACGTCACTTATCGGAGGGAGGGCCTGTCTCTTACTATGGATAAGTTTCTCTATGCGAATGCGGCATTTTGCGTCCCAATACACTTTTGACAACTATCTGTCAGTAAGGTAAATTATTAGAGATAGCGTTTTTCTTGGTCCCCCATAATGCAGCGATAGAAGTGAAGATAGACTTTTTGTGCAATAATTTAAGGTTTTTCCACCTTCAACGTATTAATAATTTAATATATATTTATTTACGTATAAATAAGAATAATGTCCGATTCAAGTTCGAGTGAAAGTGAATTAGATCTAAGGGACTTATCTGACTGGGACAGTGATATTGAGGAATATGGTCAACATAAAACATACAAAGTGTAGGTACACAGTAGTGTACAGTCAGTAGTGTACTGTATTTAAGTAGTGGTAGGGCACACTGCGTTTCGCAGTCATTTGGGCAGCTCGTCTGGCAGCAGTAACCACCACCTTACAGAATACCGCCATGAAATAACAACATATGTGCTGTTGTGTTTCGGCGAGTGAGTAAGGGATGCCAGAGCCCATTACCCCACCCCTCCCTTATCCCCTTATCCTTAATCCTTCTATGGTCGGCAGCGCACTTGTAGCACTTATGGCGTTGCTTTATTTTTATTTTATTATTATTCATTTTTCTACTTAGTAACTATATTTGGTTTTCTTTTTCAGTGTCAGCTTGCCTTTTGGCAAAGGCCTCCCCTAGAATTCGCCACAATCCCTTGTCCATAGCCTTCCTTCTCCATAGTGGACCTGCCGTTTCCCTGATATCATCTTCCCATCTTTTTCTTTGTCTTCCTTTTCTTATCTTTCCATCACGAGGGTACCATGTAGTCACATCTTTCGACCATTTGTTTTTCTTACTCCTCAGTGTATGTCCAATCCATTTCCATTTTAACATTTTTACTGTATATGTGATATCCGTTACTTTTGTCTTTTCTCTTATAATTGAAAGTCTAATTCTGTCTTTTAATTTTATGTTTAACATACTCCTCTCCATTCTGTTTTGACATACTTTTAAAGCTCTCATATACTTTTCAGTCAAAGCCCATGTTTGGCAACCATAAGTCATGCAAGGCAGTATACACGTGTTGAATATTTTTTTCTTAATTTGGATTGAAAATTGGGGATTTTTCATGACCTCCTTGAGTGACCAGTACCTTTTCCAAGAGTTGCATATTCGACTTTCAATTTCTTTCTGTGTTTGATCTTCTGGTGAAATTATTTGGCCTAGGTATTTATATAGTTTACTTATAGATTCCGCTTAAATAAAACAGCAGTTGCACAAAATCTTGCTGACTGAGATTTTATGCATTAGGAACAATGCTTGTATCCGTTGCGGATTTTGTCGGAGTCTCAAAATCATCTGCTGGGCGTATCATAATTGATGTCTCATGTGCCATAGCAAGACTGTACCCGGAGTACATTTATGTTCATGACAATACACAAGAACATTTTTACAATATTGCTGGATTCCCAAGAGTTCTTGGTGCAATCGATTGTACACATATTCTCATGCAATCACCCGGTGGGTTTCGGTAGGTTAGACATACCTATTTTATCCTAACAATTTGTGGAATGTAGCATCAATATTTATTTTAACAAATATTTAAATAAAATGTTGCATTTATTATTTCAGTTTTAACTGTAGAAAACTTAAGAAACTAGAAAGAAATCAAACAAAACGTTAAAACCAACTGTCAGTGTAGATGTCACGCAAACATTAGGTACGTTTCGTTTTGTCTGAACATACTGCCTATGTTGAGAAATAAATCCTTGTTCAATAATTCAGATTTTATTATTATATAATACATTCTTTATTGCGTAAAACATAAAATCGTATGTTTTTTTTGTTATATATATTTTTAAAGCGAGAAATCCTGTAAAAGAACGTTATTTTTACTTTGTTACTTTTACTACTGCTTGTAGTAAACGAAACGCAAAAGAGGGTCTGGTAAGTGCATTTGTCTACAGTTGCCAGTAAAGCGCAAGCTGATATCGACAATTGTGGGACGCAATTCATGAATAGATAGGAAACTAGTTTCGGTCTGCAGTAGCTGTTTATCTCTTACTGTCAGTATTTTATTGGGAATGGCCGTTAGTGAGTAAGGGATGCCAGAGTCCATTTCTCAAGCGCCATTTTTGAAGGCACTTGTAACCTCTATTGCTTCATTTGTCGTCAACATGACATGTCATTTAAAAATAATTTGACAAAGATACAAAAAATGTTTTAAACTTAAAAGTTATGTATATATTTTATTTAGCGCCATCTCGTGCCGATTTTCACTGGGGTACACTCTTGTAGTGCAAAACTATTGTCGAGTCGAATTTTCGACCTGTGAATTCAAGGTAAGCTCCCCATGCTCAAGTATTAAAAGTGTACCGATCAGTTGAGAGAGCCCGACGTCTCAAATTTATACGTTCATAAAATTCTTTTGTCAAATTTACGTCGGAGTTCCAAATAAACTGGCTGCGACTCGGTAAACTGTGGATTCTTTACCGAAATCAGCGCGTTCGGTTTTTCTGTCGGTTATTATGTCCGAACACGAAATACTAAGAAAATATTTCGATCGAAGGACGTACTTACATAAGAAAAACGAGCACTTATACCGTCTAAGGGTGACAAATTTGTCTATGTTTTTGCGGATGTGTTGAAACATTTATACGCTATCTTCAACTTTCAAGAGACCTGCGTTATTGATGATTATTAAACTTATTATTTTTAACTATTAATTGAATACCTATGAATTTTAGTTTTTATTACGCTGTGCTTGCGACAACTCGTGTGTCGTATCATCTTTCTCTATGTCTTTATTCTTACCTGTTTAATATTTATGAGTCCAGATTATAGTAAAATTTAACAATGTGGAAATTGTAAGTGTATGTGAATTATGTTAAGGTAAGATTAAGGCAGTTTTTAATTGTATTATATTTAATTATATTATAAATATAAAAAAAACTTATTAAGTAGGTCTAAGTTGGTCTGGATTTTAGCTGGATTTTATTTTGTACTAGCGAACCGTCTACGACTTTGCGAGGAGTTTAAATTTTTAAAAATCTTTTCTTGGCGCATGCTTAAGTTATATTAAACTTATGTTCCAAATTTAAGTTTCTATACAGTTACTGGCTACTGCAGCCAGGACTAATGATTTTACGAGTATAGATTGGATTGGAAGTAGGTAGCTTAGCTTAGCATAGCATAGTACCTGCTAGAGTCTAGATTCACATGGTTCGTGGCGTAGCTTTTGTTAATAACAGTAGCGACAGTAGCCATATATATACCATCAAGCGAATCGTCAGCCTGCCTGTCGACTATATTACATTAAAAAAATACACGAAAAATGTTCTCACGTTAAAATTGAATATCCAAGATAATCTTTTAAAAGTCGAACAAAAAGAAAGTAGCTGAGTATACATTCCGTCAATTATTAGTTGAAAAAAATCTCTACCGAAAACGCATTCATCATTTATCTAAAGCTGATATCGGGCTACTTGGAGAGTCCAGTTTTCTATTATTCATTAGCCATTGTTGCGTGGCCGGACGACTGTGCTGGGCCGACCTGAAATTCGGTAACTAACATTAATAATTACTTCTCAAAATAATACAAACTTTGATGCACGACTCCGATAATACTGCGGTACGGTCAGCAATGCAAATAACCAAACAATTTTTTTAATACGTGTAGAATTTCGGATTTGTTTATTAGATAAAGATATTATATCTGTGTTTTGTAGTATATAACATACTAGCGACCCGCTCCCGGCTTCGTAGGGGTGCAATTTTTTTGCAAATTATTTAGATATATATTTGAACTGTGCGTGTGTATGTCACTGAACTCTTCCTAAACGGCTGGACCGATTTTAATTCTGTCTTCACTTATGGATAGAGGGATAATCAGTAATGGTTTGTATGTAAAAAAAAAAATGGTCACCCACTAGTTATTTATAAAATCCTTCCTCGTTTAACGCTCTTTCCATTAGTGAAAAACGCATTAAAATTTGTTTCGTAGTTTTAAAAATCTAAGCGTACATTCATAGGGACTTTATTTTATACTACTATAATATTATGTCAAGAAGATGAGAGGTCGACGGTCTACTTGATGACAGGATTCTAATAGATTAGGAATAGATAAGGAAATGAGTTCTGGATTCCTGAACTCTCTTATCGGCTGTCTAATACGAAATTACCTGGACCAGAGCCGACTTTTAAAAGCCCATTTCCAAAGTTAGCTCTGCCGGGTAAAGAACCCGTGGCCCATAAATTTACAGCACTAAGGCAACCACCTTAACCATTCAACCAATCAACAACCAATAGACTTCATACTGGTGTGCCTTGCAACTTCTTAGAAATACTATTTATTATTTACAAGTGTGCTAGCCAGCCACTTAGAAATTTAATATTACATATAAAATAATAATATTAATAATAATATGATAAATAGGAACTATAATTTATTAGTTATGGTACAATAGTTTATGAATCTAGTACCTATAGCCTCTTTGGTCTCCAATTTGAGCTACACTGCCTTAAAGCTTCTAACGTTACTCTGTATTTTAATATTGTGTAAAAACATTGCATCACTTAATTAATTTCACGGTATGTTTGGATCGATCACATGGGATTTGTCGGTTATAGTTATAGATCAAACGGATCTCTGTTGACGTGACATCGGGCACTGATGACGTAACGTCGTCTGACATGTTACGCCGGAGATATTATGATTAATGATATCAAATACTGTCAAGAATTAGCATGTAATGTACCTATAATGAATTAAACTTTTTATTATCTTCACTTTGAAGTAGCTACGTTTTGCATTTTAGGGTGATTTTAGCTGAAAGGATGAAGGATACAATATTGTACAAATAATTAATGAGTATAGTTTATGGTAAAGGTTAATTATTTTTAGGTATCTTAAAAAAAATATCTGGGGGTTTTATAAAATTTTTGTCGCTTTTGATTATTTTAAGAATTATGAGGATGAAATATGATATTATAATTGATTTTCTGTAAAGAAAATTTACTAAAATTTTTTATTATAAGTAATTTGAATATAAATTTTATTTTATTAATAATTTCTGTGACAGTTAAGTATATGATTTCTGCTAATTTCGATTTTTCTATACTATTTACTAAAATTATTTACCATAATACATAAACATAATTTACTATTAAAATTAATATTATTTTGATATGCTAACGGTACTCAATTGCCACGTGTTCACGAACACTATTGCCTATAGCCATTACAAATATTAAGATTTTTGTCAACCACCCGATACAGTGTTTCGTAATCAGAACAGATAATGTGTTTTAATATTAGAAATATCACAAACAACCGGTCGGATGTAATTACTCTGCGTTTACTGTGTATATAATCTTAAATAACCGAACAATTTATCCAGTAAGAGGTAAATAAGAGCTCTGTGAATTATTTCTAAACATCGATGTTTTCTAATCCAATTGATTCTTTTAAAGTCAATTATTCGAATCTATATTATTGCTGTAATTTAAAAAAAAGTTTGTTTAGGTGTCAAGAATTAGGTATTCGTTGAACTAAAAAGTAGACATGGTAATGTTCTTATTCTAAGCGCCTCTTTCACCAAAGACAAGTAGGCTAAACCGTCACTTAAAGTCACCTGTCACCGGGAATAATATAGCTGATATATACCTTTGTTTTTACGGTAAACGTCCCAAACATTAAATAGAAAATAATAATAAAAAAATCACCTATCGAATGATGCAATAAACCGAGTGCATAATTCAATGCATGCAAAACATAAAATGATTACTAAAAGTAACTAATCAACACTTTGCTTATACATAGTTGGTGAAAAAGGCGCTAAGCCTAATGCAAATTCATTGATGTTTTGTCAAAATTTAGTTGCCGAACAAAAGTGTTCTGTGTCTTACTTTGTACACAGAGGAATTATATGTAACTGACAGTTCTTAAAATTTTACATGTTGTAGAAATCGTTGAAGAACCGAAGGTGGAATCAAATTAAAAATAGGTATCCCATAATTACTTCCAAACAAAATCTCAAGCCAGCGATTAAATCTCTAGTATGTGCCTGAAGACAATTTGCATAAGAAATACTAATATGCATACGTAGTCTCTCGCCCTGACCTTTCATTGCAGTGTTTTAAAACCATTTCGAATCGAATGCGCTTTGTATAATATTGCTCTATGATACATATTTTTTTAATTGTAAATTTATGATTTTTTACATTCTATAGATTGTATGAATTACATTATTAAACACATATAACATATTGTAAGTATTATACTATAGACATTATATGTGTTAAGGTTAAGGTTACTCAAACTAAAATATACTTACCTAAGAAGCTTCTCTTCATTTTAGAGTTTAGAGATGTAATGAAGTGTAAGATTGAGTAATAAAAAAAAAATGCAATAAAAAAATTGTAGACTAAATTGAACTTTTCATTACTTTTTTGAATGGATTATCTTAATTTTAAATAATTATATATTTTATAAAAAAAATTTATTTATTTATGTATTAAAAATAACACAGTACACTGTTAACATTAGTTTACTAACATCCCGCCTTCGCAAATATCTATGCAATTTTTTTCTCCAAACCTTCTTCATTTATTGCTCATTTCACATTTCACTATTAATATTAAAATTGTAGAGCTTTTTATTGAAATCCGTTCGGTGATTTTAAAGAAGAGCTGAAAAACAGACAAAGACGGACAGCGACCTTATTAAATATGTATACATAGATAGATATTAAACTATTCGCTTGAAAAACTAAATTTAAATTACCGTTTTCTTTTCCATTCGAACGAAAACGTTTTAAGAATTAGTTTTAAGTAAGTATAGACTCGTTTTTGTAACAAGTTACTAACATATGTATATTGTATATATAAGTTTATTACAATATCTACTAAGTTAGAGTTGCTTCGGGCAATTACGGTACTTATTTCTCAGTGCTCCACATATTTGGCTGTCAGCCGCCGATTAGAAATTCGGCGTTGATGGAAAACAGTTACTGACTATCCATTATTAGGGATGTACGTTAGCTGTATCGAATAACTTGTTATAAAAAAATAAACAAAACAAAAATTCAATATTTTTAAAGTTCAATTTATAATTTTGTTTTTATTTTTTCATAGTATCGTAACTTTTTTTAAGTTTGCAAACTTAAATAAATTGGAGGTGTGAGGAATGAGGATTCTAAAAAAACGGAAGAATAAATTGGAAAAAATAAAGAAAGAAGAAAGAAAGAAAGAAAGAAAGAAAGACATTTATTCACTGCACGAAGGACATTAACATGACATTACATAAGAAAAAAAAAACAACAAAAACAAAATGACACAATTAAATTATTATAAATAATGTATCATAACAGCGTTTATTATTAGTAATAGTAATTATAATAATTTTAATAGCGTTTCTATAGAAACATTTTTTATTTTTTATAGCGA
Source organism: Synanthedon formicaeformis (assembly GCA_945859745.1). Lineage (NCBI taxonomy): Eukaryota > Metazoa > Arthropoda > Insecta > Lepidoptera > Sesiidae > Synanthedon > Synanthedon formicaeformis. The sequence goes on from OX243977.1 coordinate 3,973,540, forward strand.
CATTTTTTTATAATATTTAGATATATCTAAATATTATAAAAAAATGTCGCTGCCTGTTTCTCTGCTTACATCTTCACTTATCCTTCCTTGTCCGAACTGCTAAGGAGTGGAACTCATTGCCTGCGTTCGTTTTTCCTCAAAATTACAACCTCGGGGTCTTTAAATCTAGGGTAAATGGGCACTTAATAGGTAAGCGTGGTCCACCTTTGGCCGCATCTGAACCTTACATCAAGTGAGATCGCGGCCAAGCGCTGCCTTGATTTTATAAAAAAAAGAGATCAAAAAAGTTTAGTGTAATTAAGTAGGTATGAAACTGCTTTCAAGCGAAACTCTGGCACTATAGTTATTCATAATTTTTTTATTATAAAATATTAATATAATAATACAGATCTAAGTGCACATAATACGCGTTTGAGATAATTTAAAAAAAAATTATTCGGTAGTGAGAAATGACGTTTAAATTTTTTTTATCGATACATTTAAGACACGCTTCCATCACTATCTGTTATTGGCCATACATTCTGATACGGTTCTCGAAACTACCCATTGTCTAATAAAGTATACTGTATGATAAAGATGATTGAACATTTTTTTTTTTCAAGTAACAGATTAAAAGATTTCGTCGTCATTCAAATCTTATGTCAATATAATAATATGAAAATGTAAATTTTTCCGAGTGTTTGTCTATTTCATGCGACGGGTCTCGAGAATGTAGATAAATATTGGAGATTTTTACGAGTATCGGCCCGTTCGTAATGGCTCTCGAAAAAGTAGCTGTTTGCGTTCAGATAAGTGTCATTACGAAACGTCAATATAAAAATTATAGTACACTTGGTACCTGGTTTTATGAATCCTAACTAAATTATTAAAAATGCGAGTCAGTTTGTATGTTTGTTACGATTTCACGCGTTAATTACTCAAGCGATTACCTTGCAGTTTTGCATGCATACAGTTTGATTCTATAAGTTAAAACATAAAATATAACCTTCAAACCAATTTTTTATCAAAATGTAATAGATAATTGATATCGAGAAGTAATAAAAGTGATTATTAAAATCACTTATTTAGAAAATAAAACTAGATTTTCACATTTAAAAAAAAAAAAAATTTTTTGTAATACCTAATATATAAATTCAATATATTTTTCATTATAAAATCATGAATAGCACCGTGAAATAAGACGGCGTTTAAGACATCTGAATGTCCTTGAATCTGAACAATTATTAATTCCTATCTTCGTAGATAAGAAGTCGACTTTCTTTCATACAATATTGTGACATACATTAAAAAAAAGCTAACCAGTTATACTGATTGAATCAAATCTCACGTAGAGGAATTCGAAATTCAAAAACTATAATGATTGATTGTCAACCAATGACAATCGCGTATTCAAATTCCTATTCCGATTTGAATGTGAAACGAGTTCTTTTTCCTGTTGAATCGCTTTTGTTGCTGTCGGTAACATTTTCATATGTTGTATAACAATAACAAATTATAATATTTGTACATTGTTTTTATTTAATTAATTTTATTTATCAATGCAATGTTTGTTGTGAGTAATTAATGACAATTGGATAAAGAATCACAGTAGCTATAATTGCAGCCGATAGAACAGGCGCGAGTTCACATCTCAGTTATGCTTGCACATCTGAAATTTTTCGATTTGATGCATGATATGAAAAGGTGTTAATAATTAAAATTTAATAAACTAACTTAAAATTTATAAACAAATCCCCGACACTCTATTGAACCCAAACACGCTATATCAGTGATTTTTCATTTATTGTGTATAAAAAATTAATATTTTATTTCTTTTCAGGTAATAGGAGTTTGACGCACAAAAAACTGTTTTTAGTTGAATCAGGTATCTTTAATTTTTTTTTTTTATAAATATTATCTATTAATAAATACATATGTTGTCATTCGTCACAATTTCTATTTTGTAATTTATCTGTGTATACCTTAAAATTGCCTTGTATTACCTATACCTATTATAAGTTTTTTCTTTGTGCTGTTGGTGTACCTCTTGAAAAATAAATAAATTACGTTGCGAAAATACCACGGCAGTGTTTACTTCATTAAAAATAAATATGTAGGTACTTAATCGATTTTTAAAATTCAAAATATGAAATAAATATTTACAAGAACACTTTCGTAAACCTAAAAACCGTTCACATGTCTAAAAACAAGGAACACATTTATTTTTTCGAATTACTAAAAAAAGTTTTTAATCAGTTGGCCTTTTGTATTCGGCTGAGTGCAGGAAAGTAATCTAATATACCGATACAAGACAACTTAAACAACTGTTAGTACGTTTAAAACCACATGTTTATCTTATAATTGCTTGCTGTGTGTGTGTGCATGAACTAACGGCCCTTGCACACTAAACGAGTAGTACTTGATCAAGTAACAATTCACTGAACAAGTATACATATTACCTTAACTCAAATTAAATAAAATATTTATTAATATTTATATTAAACGTGTTAGTTATTACCCACTCAAAACATTATTTTTTATTATAAGTATTTTTTATTATGTATTCATATTGTCTTTTTAGTAGCTTTTATTTCTTATTATGTAATTATTTAGTAGTCATTTAATATTTGTATTGTTTATCAAAAATGTATAAAAAGGATTACGTTTATTTAATAGTAAAGTGTTGTTTAAATTAATTAAACAATTCGCATACAAGCAAAAAAGCCCAAAAACACACATTGGCGCTTAGTAAGTCTAACTAGTGTCATTTTAATAATCATGGTCTGTCTTTTTAATTTCACTGATGTGTCATGATTGCTTTGATCTAGTTATTTGGCTAAGTAAATACTTAGGTATTTTTAAGTAGTAAAAATGAGTTTAATGTGAACATTTAGTTGATTCTTAAAAAGTTGATATTTCAAAGCATCAAATTACTACAACATGGAACACGCGTGCCATACAAAACAACGAATTTTATGGAACATTTAAAAGTGACATATGCGTAGAGCATGAACTGTCATTTATAACAAAACAAACATTATAATAAGTACGTAATTTAAAGAAAATGTGACTTTACGTCAACCCATTAGAGTTTAAAATGAAATAGTAGAAGTTAATCGTTACTTACCTTTTGCCATTGACGCGTGAAGGCAAGAGTCCGCCATGATTCTGTCAAAGGCGTTCTTTTTATGTTCCCCTTTGGCACTTGTGACGCTAATTCCATTGTAGTATTTCGATGTTTCAAAGTGTAACTTGCACGGCAACTAATCACTCACCACAGCGACTCTCAAACTCACTCGCTCGTTGTGTACGAAACCTTAAGTAGTGTGGGTGCGTAAAGTATGTAATTAAAGTATGGAAATAGTAATATAAGTTTTGAAGTGTTTTCTCTATAAAACAGTCGAGTGGCTGGGAACACTCTTGGTACGATGACCCCGATTTTTTAACCACCTTCAGATATAATAACAGCACAGATTACTAACGCGTCTGTTATTGATGTATAGGAGTTTGAGATTTTAATATTCATTGCTTGTTTGTATTTGTACTGGAATTTTTACTTTTTTAATCACTGCACCTACCGTTGATGGAATAAATACTGTACTGTTTCAGTCAGTAGTCTATAGCACAACTTTAGATCTTATTTTAGGGCAGAGGAGTCTTCTCAATGGGAGAAAACTATATATATACTAGCTGTGCCCGCAACTTCGTTCGCAACAATTTTTTTTTTTAATACAAACCATTCCTGATTGGATAATCAGGAATGGTTTGTAATCAGGAATGGTTTCTATCCATAAGTGAAGACAGAATTAAAATCGGTCCAGCCGTTTAGGAGGAGTTCAGTGACATACACACGCACAGAAGAATTAAATATATATATATCTTCTGGGTTCAGAAGGGTTCAGAAGGGTTCAGAAAGGGATAGAGTAATGGGCTCTGGCATCCTTTACTCACTTACTGAAACACAACAGCACACGAGCTGTCATTTACGGTTGTCTTTTGTAAGGGGGTGGTTGTCAATGACTGCGAAAAGACTGCGAAACGCAGTGTGCCCTGCCATTACTTCAAATACCTATTGTTATATTATAAACCTATACATTTTATACAAAGTAAAAACTTTTCTATTGACATTAATTACTAGAGATAATTTATAAGAAAAACCAGTTCGCAACAGTGATATAATAAGTAACTTTTTCCTGCTACCAACCGATTTTTTTTAGTGATTAAGATAAAAAAAGACAAATTGTTTATTACCGATTGAACGCTCAACCGGTAGCGGTTGTGTTGATATTGCAAAATTTGTCTTGGAACAGTTATTGGGGTCATTAATCTACAGCTGATCCAAAAGTGTCTGTTTATTAGAAACAAAATGTACACTCAGACGTATATTTTTCATAATAAAATATAAAAGTTTAAGTGGGGTATTATGTAATGTAAAGCGAATAGTGTGTACGAATCGTACGCGTATACCCGTGTACATAAGTATAATTTATTTATTTTAACAAATAAATTATAATTTTTTTTTTTTAATTAAAAAACAGTGGTTGTTAATAATCCCACCATAGTTTGTATGTAAGAGGTGTCATCATCAAACGCACCTCTTTAAATTTTGTGTTTGACTGTACTCTGTTGAGAACCGGATTAATTATGCTCCATTTAAAAGTTGTTGAAAGTAGTAAACGAAACAAAACAAATTAAATGTAGATATACATATCTTTTATAAATATAAACATTTTATATATTTCATACGTCTCGTGTGTAAATGATGAAAAGGAATGAAGAATTTCCATTCCTTAGGGTTCAGTTACACAAGAAGAGTTTCGTGTGCGAGTTTCAAACGCGAGTGGAAAGAAATCCTATCGGGCAATGAGCGAAAGAGTAAGAGCTAGCGCGCACTGCGGTGCGGCGAGTTGCGGTTGCGATTTTTCAACCGGTGCGGTCAAATTGCCGCAGTGCGCGGGGTTTCATACAAGTTCATAGGATGCAAAAAAACCGTGCGGCGCCGCACCGCAACAAATCTGTGGCCAACTACAGATTTTTAGTCGCATGCGGCTAAACAACCGCAGTGCGCGCACCTCCACTGTGATTCATACATCACAGATTTTTGCGGGAGCAAACCGCACCCGGTTGCTGCCGCAGTGCGCGCACTCTCTTATAGTTTTATACGTAGTTATACTGTCTCAAGACAAATAGAATTCTCGCATACGAGAAACTCTCCTTGTGTAGAGAGCCCTTATTTTCAATTTGTCGCACACCTTTTAGGGTATAGATGGGACCTTTTACGATTGGCACCATTTGATGACTAATTGTTTGGCTCAGCGGTAGAATCTCTGTTTACTGTGCCAAAGGTCGCGGCTTTCGATCCCTGCTGAAGACAACATTTATGAATACATCTGTATGTCTTATAAAAATTTATATTTCTTAATAAATTAGGTTTAAGTATGGTTTAAGTATGTTTATCAGTCGTCTAGTATCCATAAAACAAGCTCTGCTTAGTTTGTGGCTAGATGGCGCTGTTTGACATGTTCAAAAAAGCTTTGTTTACAGAAATAAAATTAGTTATCTAACAAAAAATTAGCATAATGTTCATTTTTAACGATCCGGCACATCACTAGTATCTTCAAAAACAAATAATATATTGAAAAATAGATTTAGTCATAAAATAAAGTAGGTACGTATATTTTATACTCATAATTATTAAGAAGTTTCCGAAAAACAAGCTTGTTTGAAGACTATATTACATTGTTAGTAAAAAAAAAAATAAAGTAAAAAAGTAGGACAATAGTACCAACCTCGCAACCCACGGTAATTGAAAATAATAATTGAATTCGTATTAAGAATTCGAAATCAGAATATAATGCGTTCCATATTTGAAATTCGCGCGGCAACGTTCCTACGCGCGTTGTTTTAGGGTTCAGTCGAGGATTACACGTAAAATTAATTATTGTGACTGTTTTCTTTTATGCTTAAACATTAAAAGTTTATCCTTATTCTTATCTTTGATAATAAAAAGTAATGGTTCTGATATTTAATTCCGCAGTAAGAGAGAATCCATCAAATATTTATTATTCTGTGCACTTGTAAGACATTGCTAACTCTTGTAAAACAAGTTACAGTAATATTCGTTTGTGCCTCCAACAATTCCTCTTAATATTACAATGCTATTTTTATTTTTATAATCATTTCTAATTATTATTCTTAAACACGTATATTAATAAAATAAAATAATTTTTATATTAATAAAAATATAAAATATTTTTACAACTACAGTTGGTCACACAAAATGAGGTTACTGAAAAAGTACATATAAGAACTAATGTAATATTTTGTTCTATGCATTTATTCGGTGTACGGAACTCACATACTATTTCAACTAGGACAGATGCGGAACCCTCATCAATTACGCGACCCACTCTTAACCAATTTTATTTTAAATTTGAAATTTGAATTCGGCATCGTGTGTGCTCTATTGTGTAGCAAATGGAATTCTTTGTAATATACGTTACGTACTTTGTGCTATAAAAGACCAGTAACAATAAAACCTCATTCGCTCTTAAATTCTTAACCAGGGAGGGGTCTAATTACGTTTGCCTAGTTCATGGCACGCCTCTGACGCAAAAGATAAGTTACTTTTGCAAAATATTGAATAGAGATCTTTGTAGATAACATTTTTGTTTGATATACGTTTCTTGTGTAATTTTTGTATAGAAGTAAATTTGTTACTCAACTCTAAACGGGAAAACTGTTTTTTTTATTGAGAGTCGACATCAAGCTAGGGATCGAATATGCTTGAACCTTTAGCAAACTCTTATTTAATCTGAGCCTTTAGTTAGACTATTATGCTTGAAAATTACTTTTTTTTATGGTAAAGTCGAAAAGGGCTGACGAACCACTTGATGGTAGGTGGCCTTATACACAAGCAACGCCACAGGCGCTGCATATGCCCTGACGACCCTACTTAGTATAGGATTTTATGGATAAGGGATTAGGATGCTCAACGAAACAGCATATGTGCTGTTGTTTCACAGTGGTCTTCTGTAAGAGTGTGTAGACGAGTTGCCAAAATGACTGCAAAACATAGTGTGAATTGTCACTGTATATCCTTTCTTATAGAGAAAAACTACCCAATAACTTTTCATAGGTTTCAAGATAAAAATAAAATAAGATTGTTTTGTAATAAATATTCGCGTAAGGCACTTTGACTATTTAGAAATTGATTTCATAAAAATATTAATAATTCAAAAAAAATATTCAGTGGTGCCTATGACAATTTAAAACCTATAAACAATTTTATATAGGTACCTTTAAATTTTAGTACTAATTTCAAAGTTTTTCTATCAGAATAGAGAGTAAGTAATATCGATCGCTACAGAATATTACTACGTAGGTACTTATTATAAAAGTAAGAAATGTGTGTCTCTAGGAATGTGTGTGTGTGTGCAATAGGCCATACGAATACGTGATGCGTGTAACAAACGGACAATTTACACCGGAAATTTATGAATTTAAATGAGAAAGTGTTAGGAATTTAATGACAAACAGTTCTAAGTAAATCGTGCTTTGTCTTCCTGATTCACTGTTACTTGAATATTATGTTAAGTTTAGTTAAGTATATCTATTTTATTATGTTTTAATATTTCGATGCAATAAATTTAATTTGTTAATTACCCACTTAGCTGTAATTGTTTTCGTATATTTTTAATGTATGTCCACATGATGGATAGGTGGCTAATGTAGCCAAAGTTCTATTACAAAATAATATTATAAAACTATACATATTATATGTTATAAAATAAAGGCGCTATCCGTTTTGTATGTTTCTTCTATAAGTTTTTAAAGCCCTTAACGAATTTTCATAAGGTTTTTCACCAATGGAAAGAGTGATAGACGAGGAGCGTGCGAAGCCGGGGACAAGCCGCTAATATAATAAAAAAAATCACTAATTCCCTAATATTGTAAAATTCATACAACCTTCAAACCCCTAAACCTTCCCCTTTTGAAATTTAAATTGACCAGAATTTTTCTCATCAGGCTATTATTTCCAGAATTCAATGTGATATTAGTTTTTAAGCTTAATGATTGATCAGTCATTCGGCCAGTGAGTGAGTGGTATCGATTTTAAATATTCTACTTGCATTCAGTTTAAATATCGAAAACCAATTGATGAATTCGTAAACGAGAACACGTTCCAATTTTAAAACATAATTCGACATTCAATTTTAATATTCTAGATTGCTTTTTTTTTAATTTGCAAACTTGGTAGACATTCGATGTTCAAAACAAATGAGTCCCGATAACAAGCTATAGGTAGGTAGGTACCATTTTTAGAAACACTTTTTAGATTTACACAGTTTTTTTGTAAAGTTTGATAGGCAAGCTGAGGGTCCACTTGGCTACCGTCACCTAGTGCTGCAGTGGGCTGCCGACCTTAGAAGAACATTAGAAGGATAAAAGATAATTTGTTAATACGGGGTTATGGAAATTGGTTGTGCCATCTCGCTGTCTTACACAAGTGCCCAATTTAAGACTAAAAAACTCATTGTCAATTGATAATTGTTATTATTAGATATTATTATTACATTATTGTATTGTAGGTATAACTATCCTCACATTGTCTTATCTTGCTACATGCATACAATGCATATTCTTGTGTTGCTCTTCTAAGGGCCAGTATTTCAGTCTTTACTTAAGTCTTACACTTAACTAAGCTTCAATTTATCATAAAGCTAAGCTTACTCAGGAACAAATTTGTGTTGAGTGAAAGTTAAAATACGCTATAGTAAAGTAAAGTCTCACTTAAATTTTATTCCTAAGAATAATAAGAGTTGAAATACCGGCCCTAATTAGGTAAGCCACAGGCCACAAATTGGCCATCAGACCGCTTGTCGCCATTTATCATTGAAAAAAAAAAACTATAGGTATATATAGACAATGCATTTGCTTATTTACTGAAAAAAGAAGAAAAAAAAAAAAACTATATTACAACAAATTGTAAAGTTACTCAACGTACTTACATACCTAATTAGGTTGTATATGACAGCTACAAGGCGTGGCCTCTTATATATAAGTACTGTGACATACGGACGCAAAGCAGTAATTCTCCTTTGTATGCTAATGGGGAATTATATCTAGCCACTCGAAATTGTAATCTTAAAACTTGCTTGGAATTTCTTCATCTCTTGTTTAAAGCATTGTTGGCAACATTGTAACTTTCCGATGAGCTTTATGCTAGACAAACAAAAAATATTGTGGCTCTATAAAGATCGTTTATCCTTGCCTTATTAATTGATTGAAAAAAAAAAGGAGGCATTCTAAACTCTATGTTTTGGCTTTGAATATGCGTTCGAAGATTAAAATAGTGGGTCGTGGAATAAGTTTTTTATATTTTATAAAAAAAAAAGTCCGCCAAAAAGAAAAAATAGATTTACACATGATTTACACATAAAATAATTTATTATCATTAAACATTTTGAAAGATCGAAATACGTCCACTCAGAGGACCGATAAGTAAAAGATTCCTTTTTTTAAAAACAAAACCATGCCGTTCTAAATTTAATTTTTCAAGTCGAATTTAAAATCAAACTGTGACACGGGTCTTTAATCGGATAAAAGTTTGGAAACTTTTATTTGGAGGAATGTTAATATTTGAAGAGTTTTTGATTGAGCCTCTACTAAAATCAGTTTCTTGTTGTATTTTTTTTTTGGGTTTTTATACATTTTTTAAGCTCATTCGACCCGACGTTAATTCGTCTGAGTTGTTTAAATTCCGATACATAATTAATTTGTTATTTTAAATTTTACATAACCTGCTAAAACTAAATATTTAGTATATTTTTATACGATTACATGCATATTTGTTTCAAACAAATATGCATGTAATCTTTCTCTACTTTTGCATATCTTTTTAATATATAAAAGGCGATGTGTGTGTGTGTGTGTGTATGTTCCCTATAGACTCCGGGTGATCCTATGAAGTTTGGTAGCGATCGGACGCAGGCGAAGCCGCGAGCGGGTCGCTAGTTTCATATGAATATAGATATAATATGTCTATATCTACGAGTATATTACTTGAATTAAAAAATAAATTAGCTGTCCATTTCTGTGCATTTCTAAGCTAACTTCTTCTAAACAATGTTTAGGTTGTTTAGCTTCTTAACAACGCTAAACAGGAAAGTTAGGTATGTGTATAGAATTTCTAGAAAAAAATTGCATCCGTGCAAAGCCGGAAGCGGATAAGACATTATGATTATACATACACTAGCTGGTGCCCGCGACTTCGTCCGCGTTTTATGTCTTATGTCTTATTCTGATGTATAAGCTTCATTATTGTAAAGTTTTCTTTGAAATCCATTCAGTAATTTTGGCGTGAAAGAGTAACAAACATCCATAAATCCATACAAACTTCCGCATTTTTAATACTAGCAACCCGCTCCCGCTCGGGTGAATTTTTACAGCAAATCAATACTAATAATAAATCTGTAAGGGTTGGTCATGGAGTAAGTTACTTTGTTTTCAGAGATATCGTGTTTATAGGCTCTATACATGATACTCAAACTAAATTGACCATTTTTAGAATTTTTTTTCTGTATGTATGTATGTATGTTCCTCCATAACTCTTAAACGAATCAACTGATTTTCATGAAACTTCGTAGATAAACATTTAAACGTACGAGACACAGGATAGGCTACTTTTCTTTTTCAACGCGGACGAAGTCGCGGGCGCCAGCTAGTTATATATAATAACCTTCCTCGTTTAACGTTCTTTACACTAGTGAAAACCGTATAAAAATCCGTGTTTAGGTAGAGTTAAAGAACAAACAAACTGACAGACAGTCGTGGGTAACGACTTTAGTTTATACGAGACTATGTAAGGATATTCAACAAAGTAATTCAGATACCTACCTAAATCTATCTAATTGTCTTTCCTCCAATGAATGTAGGTATGTGAATATTTTGGTCCAAATTTTTAATACAACCATACTTGTCTATCCAGCCTTGTACATTGTCATGGTGGTATTTTTTAACCGCTAGAGGTATTTTTTTAAAGTTGCTCTGTGATATAAGCCGACTGTTGTTTGACAGGCAGCGTGCGCAAGAGCAACTTATGAGAGAAGTAAATGGATCTAATACGAACTTTCATTGTTATGCGTGTATAATTCTTTTTGATTTGGTGACACAGTAATTTATTCGAAACCGTGGTTGATATCTATACACACGCGTAACTTGCACGCGCCGATAAAATCTTATTGTCGCTTGTAAGACTTAAAATAATATTATTTTTTGGCTGATTTTTAAGAAAACAATAAAAAGCGGTATAGTACAGAATATTACTTGGTGTTTAATGAAAGTAATCTATACCTATAAAAACGTTTGTCCTGGAATGTGTAGTCCTTGTTGGTGCTGGGACGACCTAATAATAGCTACTGTCAATATTTGAGTTTGAAAGCAGTATCTTTACGCGGGAAAATAAATTAGGACATAAAATCTGTCACATTTGACAGCTGGCCAAGATTTAGCCGAGTCAAAAGGTAGAAAAATTATGGCCTGGCAGATCATAATTAGCTCTGACAGATCGCCCGGAACGGGTATGATTAAATCTTGTATCCAGCTTTGTCCCGTGACGGTATTTCCAACGTTTACAACAGATATTTTCCTTCAAAAATGGTTACCGTGATTCGCCCTAAATACACATCAAACAATTACATTCGGTTACAAAAGAATTGAGCAATCGTGTGTCAAAATTCCGGACCGAGCCTAATAGAAATTAATACCGATCGACATATCGATAAAATGCCGTCCGTAGATGTCACATCACTAAGAATTTAGATGTAGACATCGACAACAACTGTCACCGTGTCGCGTGACCAGTAGCGTCAGAGAGGCGGTCTTGTTTTTCTGTTGCGCACTAAATAAAGAAAAAAACATATATTTTTTTATAAATTTGATCGCTTGACGTCGGAAATTTTTGGTTCTCATATCTTTCCACTAATAAAGAAATAATAAATAAATAAATATCTTTACACATTCCACACAGCACCATCTAGTTCCAAAGTAAGCAAATAATTCTTGTATTAAGGATACCAGACAGTTGATATACTATACATAGATTACTTTTTTTTTGTAAATACATACATATTTTTTTTTTTTTTTTTTAATAATAATAATAATAATTTATTTGCTGAATATAGGTAATTACAATTAATCGGTTTTATAATGAATTAGGCTCGCTACATTCTACCCTTTAGGGTGTGCAAATATTTTTAGGAACACTACATAACAAAATCACCACTATCCACTAATTAATCACCACTATCCACTATATTATCGGACATATAATCTTTTAAATCGTAGTAGCATTTATCAACTAGCAATTCTTTCACTTTCTTTTTAAATAAATTAATATTTAGCTGTTTAATACTGTTTGGGATCTTGTTATAAATGACTGGTGCTAGACAAAAAACACTTTTGTGCATAAGAGCTGTGTGTGCTTTGCGAATACACAGTCTATTTGGATCTCTTTGGGCTCTTTTACTGTGCTCTGAAACTCGTCTAAATAAGATAGGGTTCGCTTTTACATATACTACAACCTCATATATAAAAAGTGAAGGCAGTGTTAATATTTTATGTTTTTTAAAATAGGGCATACAACTGTCTGTTACTTTTAATTTAAACATTGCTCTAATACATCTTTTTTGTGCTTTGAAAATAAAAATTTTATCAGTTGAGTTTCCCCAGAACAGAAGTCCATACCTGAGCATAGATTCGACAAGGCCGTAATATGCCAATAAGATAGCTTCAATCCTTACAGTTTTAGATAGTTCATGAAGGGCATATGCTTGTTTACTTAGTCTCTTTCTAAGACCATCAATATGAGATTTCCAATTTAATTTACTGTCAATTTCTAGGCCTAAAAATCTTGTTGTGTTAATTTCTTTTACAGTTTGATCTTCATAATGTATGTTCAAATATGGTTTAGCGCATTCCCTTTGACTAAAATGCATGACATTTGTTTTAAGTAAATTAATTTTTAAATTATTGTTATTTAACCAAAATATAATCTTTCTTAAAGCGGCGTTAATATCATCATTATAGGTATCTTTGTCTCTGCATTTTATTATCATTGTGCTATCGTCGGCAAAAAGACACATAGGATGTTCAACAGTTCTTGGTAGGTCATTAATGTATGCTATAAATAATAATGGTCCCAAAACACTACCTTGTGGGACACCGTATTTCAGAGTACGTTCATTAGATAGAAATGTTTCATGTGATTTATTATCTCTGTTTATTCGACTAATCTCAGTAATTTGTTTCCTGTTGTGTAGGTATGATTTTATTAAATTTAGTACATTACCTCTTATTCCATAACATTCGAGTTTTTCAAAAAGAATTACATGGTCTACGTGATCAAATGCTTGCGTCATATCCATGTATATAGCACATATTTTGGATTTAGTATCTACATTTGTCATAATTATATCTAAGAATTTAAAAATAGCCTCATTTATTGTTTTATTTTTCCTGTAGCCATGTTGTTCATTCGATAATATACTAAACTTTTCCATATAGTTGCTTATTTCTTTGTAAATGTACTTTTCAAAAATTTTTGAGAAAACAGAGATCCGTGCAATAGGTCTATAATTCACCAAATGCCCTTTTTCCCCTTTATTTTTATAAATTGGTGTTATAACAGCTGTCTTCAATTTTTCTGGATACAGTCCCTCAAAAATACAAAGATTGATAATATGACTGAGATGACCCGCTATATTTTTTATCGTGTATTTTACTACCTTTGTAGCAATTCCATCCCAACCAACACTATTAGTATTCTTTAAGGTATTCACTATATTATTTATGTCTACTGGCGTACAAGGATTTAAAAACATTGAGTTATTTCTTATAATTATGTTGGTGTTGGCATGTTTAGTATTTGACAAGGGCTTAATTTTATCCACAAAATAATCATTGAAAATGTTACACATTATTGCTGGATTTGTTATTATTTTATTTTCATGATTGATTTCAGTAATAGATTCTCTGGGTCGATCTCGTTTTACTCTATTAATAATTTGCCAGGCTGTTTTATTTTTATTTTGAGCATTTATAATAGCATAGTTATTTTGAGACTGTTTAGTTAATTTAATTATCTTTTTAAATAACGATGAATATTTTTTATATTTATTTTTATTTATCTCGTTCGGGCTTCTTCTATAAACGTGTAATAAATTCCTTTTATTCTTGCTACATAATTTCAAACCCTTAGATAGCCATTTAATTTTATAATTTGTTCTTATTGTTATTAGTTTATAAGGAAAACAAAGTTCATAGAGCATTTTAAAATTATCAATAAATATATTATAAGCAATATTAGGATTATCATTTGTATATAATTCTGAAAAATTCCAGTCGCTAATATATTAATTGAATTTTTCCAAATTTTCATTGCAATAATCCCTTTTTCTAATACGCCAATAATTACATATGTGAGTTTCTACAACAGGCGTTTCTAATATTTGAGCAGAGTGGTCAGACAGAGCAAGTTCTATTACTTCAGACTTGCATTTTTTGAGGTCATGGATGAAATTATCTAGACAAGTATTGCTTGATACTCGTGTCGGTTCTTTAATTTCAAGTTTAAAGCCAAAACTTAGTAACAGACATTGAAACTCAGATGTAGTGTTATTGTTTTTCAAAATATCTATATTAAAGTCTCCAGCAATAATGACATTTTTCTTTTTTAGTTTTTGTAGACATATCAATAGATGCTCAAATTTATCGAAAAAAATGTCTATATTTGTTGTTTTCGGGATTCTATATATGCATACAATAATTATTTTATACTGTATAAGTTCTATTGCACAACATTCAAATATGCCTGAAATTGACAAATTTTCTATGTCTTTAAGTTTTTTATATGTGTAGTTACTCTTTACAAATATACATGTTCCTCCTCTTTTCACATTATTACGGCTGAAGCATGCAGCCATGGTATAGTTAGGCAAGTCACAAAGTTCTTCGTATCCAACCTGCATAAAATGTTCCGTAATGCATATCACATCAATGTTCTTTCCATTGTCTTTAAGTATTTGCAGGTTAGTAGTAAGTAAGTCTGATTTATTAATAAGACCAGCTATGTTTTGATGCAGAATGTGGAGCCTGTTTACTAAAAATTCTGTTTCGATGATGTGGATTCTTCAGATTCTTGGATAGTGTTTCTTTTTGATTGACTTAAATCTTCTTTTTGTTTCTCTAAATTAAAACTTGTAGTTTTAAAGTTATTAATGTCCTCAATTGTAGTATATAAATCTTTAAATATCGTTTTCATTCCTAGACGGTTAATTATTCCACTGTATCTAAACATGGTAAAATCATTTTTAAGATTCTTATTGCTATCTATAAAATAATATGTACAAAATAAATTATATTTATAATATGTACAAAACATCCATGATTCAGGTACAAAGGTAAAATGTTAAAACATAAACATTGGCCCTTAGCGGGATTCGAACCCGCGACCGTTTGGTTAACAGCTAGTGTTACTAGCCACTAGACCAAACGTGTCGTCAAACTAATGCCGGCAATAATGTCAATTTTAATATGCACAAGACTGGATAATTCCACTTATCCTTGGATTTTTTTGTACTTAAGTATCTAAATAGAATAGGATAGGTGGAAACTTTTGATCCACGTATCCCTACTTGACACAAACACCATTTTGTGCGGCCACGTTGATTCACTGTCGATAAAAATAATACGATTGCGCGTGTAATTGTCATGGTTTTATTATTATTATTGGATATTGTGTTGATCAAGGCTGCGCCGAAAATGGTAATGTTTGACATTAATGGAAACAATATACGATTACATTATGGATTTAACTTAGTCATGTCATGCGTGTTAAGTTTTCTAAATAGATTTTTAGTTTAATCATTTAGTTACATTTGAACATTGATCTGAATTCTGAATGATATATAATATAAATATGTTACCGGCAATCTGTATAATCCGGTATTCTATACAATACCTAGGTAATGTATAGAATACCTAAAACGTGTAGGTAATGTATGTAATATTATTTATTTTATATTTTGCCTAGGTATTCATGCACAGCCGGTAATGTATTAAAATTTTGACTGTTTCTTAAGTTCATGTAGGAATAAATATATATTTTTACTTACTTAATTGAAATTAAGCAGACAGAGGCGGACAGCGACTTTATTTTATACTAACTGTCCTTTCTCAAGCTCTAGACTACCTGTGTACCAAATTTCATTTAAATCGGTTCAGTAGTTTTGGCGTGAAAGCGAGACAGACAGAGTTACTTTCGCATTTATAATATTAGTATAATTAGTAAGGATAAGAATTGATTAGTACGGATTAGTAAGGATAGTATAGATACATATAACTAGCTGTGTCTGCGACTAACTATACCTCTACCTATATGTTCGACAGCTCATTTGCATCATCTGTGGCTTTGGTTGTGTTATAGGCGACGATAGCCACCTACCATCAAGTACTTGATGGTAGGTGGCTACCATCAGCCTGTCTGACAGCCTTAACATAATATAGAATGGTGGATATATAATATAGA
The DNA here is from genome assembly GCA_945859745.1 of Synanthedon formicaeformis. Lineage (NCBI taxonomy): Eukaryota > Metazoa > Arthropoda > Insecta > Lepidoptera > Sesiidae > Synanthedon > Synanthedon formicaeformis. The sequence goes on from OX243977.1 coordinate 3,990,107, forward strand.
ATGGTGGTTAATATGAAAAAATCATCAAACGTAACTCCGAACCGGACAGTCATTCCCGTTCTATGATTGCGCAAAACCGAAACACATCGATACAAATTGCTTTCTGTAATGATTACAAAATCTTTTGTAATTACAAATTTGTATGTCCACAAAATGTTTAAAGCTCAATCTTAATTAGTTTTTCTAAGTTATTTGTGACCTCTTAACATTCTGAACGAATTCTAATAGTTCAATTAACTGTCTAATCACTAAACAATGGGTTTGTTAATAACTGTTTTTTTTATTTGTGTCCAAACAACAATAGGTCAGTTTTCATTGGACCGCATTCTTTTATTATTGTCGGCTTTCAAGGCTTTTTTACATTTAGATTGTAATACGAAGTTGTGTAGAATGTGATATTCATATTTTATTACGTATGTCTACTGTACCTATTGTGAGAGCTTATAGTTAACATTTTGAAATTCATTTTTTTTTTAAATAATTAAAAATTCTTACTTGATGGATCGTAAAATGTATGCAGAGTGCCACCCTCTTACAAAAACCACTGTGAAATAACAACATGTGTGATGTGTTTCTGTCAGCAGTAGAGCCTATTTCCTATTACCCTAATCTCATGTCCTAGAAAGTTCAGCATGGTATTTGGGTTTTTGAATATTATATATATTTTTTTATGATAAATGGAAAGATCATAATATAAGTTTTATAACAAAACTATTTATTTTTCGCAATAATTCCAGTTATATCAAAATAAAAATTAATTTTTAAATCCACTACCGAAGACCCGCCGACAGCTCCCGAACAAACCCGAGCGCGCGTGACGACATAATGTTAGTTTTCTTTCACTCATTGCAGTTTACAGAGATGTACTGTTCTAAAATAGCTTTAACATTATGACGTCACAACTATGGTGATCAATCGTGGCGCGTTCATAGTCACGTGATATTTTCTTTAAATTTTATCAATTTTTAATTGTTTATATTAATTTAAAAATTTTTTTTTTTTTTTTTTAGTTTTTCGCAATAAATATCAATATTATTAATAATGAAGTTTTAAAATACATAAAAAAATCAATATTTTTTTTCCAAAATCCCATTTCTAGCTTCTATGGCATGCCAAGTGTTAAGAGGCGTCTGATTTTCTGATGACTTAAACAAAAAAGAAACACTTCCTTGAGAAGTCATCGGCCATTATTCAGTTTTAAGTAGATCATGAGCCTGCTCTTGAAAACTTTTCACTAAAAAGTATCTACAAAACATAGAAATAGGTAACAATTAATCATCGCTAAGAGCAAAACTCGAGAACGGCTGGACCAATTAGGCATTTTTTTTTTAATATTCCTTGAATTCCGAGTAAGGTTCTTATTAAGAGAAAATGTAGGAAATTTGTCCGGCAACTTTTCTTGTTTAAATTACACAAGCTAGTTCAGTTAGTATCTTATTTAAATTTAGAAACAAATACGAATTTCTATGCATTTTTTGTTAAAATACTCCATATGTATAATTATACTCATAGTTAAGTAATACATTCTCTACGTTAACATTCCCAGCCTTAACATTATAGGTTTACGTCTTCCTTATGTACAACTAAAAATAATATGTACCAAAAAAAAATTAAATAATTTTGTTGTAAGATCATAATTATGCGGATACAGTTAGTGATAAAACACAGAAATTAAAAACAAAAAATCGCCCAAGGCATCTAATAAATTATTGAAAAGTCGCCGTTTTAAAATTAGTTTTAACTTTTAAACATTGTACACACCCACGTTAATTTATAACTCGATCTAATTTAATTATGCGTTGATAGTAAACCGATGGAGTAGACTTTAAGTAAATCAATTAATCAAAAGGTTTTATTTTAAACAAGTTTTTGGATACTTAGTATATTTTATGTGAAAGGCTAGCAAATCAATCAAACTCAATTTGAATAAGAATAAAGGATAATATTGGTAAAGTTAAGCACAAGTTTTTGTACCTTTAAAAACTACTAGCTGTGTTTGATTTTTCTAACTGTTAATAAACATTTTTTTTTATTTTTTTTTTATTCTGAACTACCAAACGATACGGTTTTCTATAACGGAAATGCAAATCTTTATCGATTTGCAGTTAAAATTCATCCATGCAAAACCGGCAGTAGGTCACTATTTAAAAATAAAATGTAATGTCACCTCATCGTCTCTGCTCTTGAACGTTTCGGAAATAAATTCAAACCGCTCGTATGTATTCCACAAGTGATCATTATAGGCCGTAAACCCACCAATAAAAACGATTAGCGCCGATTTGAATATTCAAATATCGAATTCCGAACGCTTTTTAAAAGTGAATGAGCTACAGATAAATAGAAGGGACTAACTACCTTAATTTTATTTTATAAGAAATTTTTACATAAAAAATAAAATTGATAAATAACATTAAATTACTCAGTAGGTACTTAAATATATTTTGTACTATCTGACCCGGCGAACTTCGTAATAAAAACCCGTTCCATAAAAAATGAATTTTATTTACAATATTTTAGATGTTAATAGTTATTCTGCAAATCGGGGCTGAGACAAATTCAACAAATAAAATATCATAAAAATCGGTCCAACCGTTCTCAATTTATTAGTAGTTTATAAATAATACAACCGACTGTTTTTAAATTTTTTAAAATAAAAAAAAAAAAAACAACTTATTATCATGAGGTTACCAATACGCTCCCAGCATATTAAAATACGGTTTTGAGCTCTAAAAACATAGTTACATACAGATCTAAAATTGTTGAAATATTGTTTCATTGATATGTATGGGGACACGAGAACAAATTGCTGCACAATAACAAGAAAGGAATACTTACATTTCTTTTTTCAAGTCTCATGAATTATATTTATATTTATTTGGTGCAGCACTTCGTAGCAGGTCTACGAGTTTCGTAGCTCTTTCTTTACGTAAAGCGGAACTACACGAATATGATTATGTGGTAAACACCTCATATAGGAACTAAAAAACATGTTAGTTACTTTACTACAAAAATGTGTCCCTGTGTTATTTATTCCATTGTATCTTATTTTGGAATTAAAAAAAATTTTTATTGAAAAAAAAAATTCAGTTATAGGTACATTAAATCCATTCAATACTACACTCTCGTGTCAATTTTTATAAATATTTTTAATTATTATACCTAGATATTACTTTCATATTATATTGTGAACTAGCGACCCGCCCCCGGCTTCGCTCGTATGTAATTTTATATTCACAATAAAATTATATACACACAAAACCTTCCTCATGTTAATTATTTTTCCTTTATTGAAAACGATATTAAAATGCGTTGAGTGGCTTAGAAGAAGTTTTCGTAGAAACAGATCTAAGCGTACACACAGAGGCACAGGCAGCGTGAAGCAACGTTATTTTATATTATGTAAAGATGGTAAAGTCGGGGTAAGAAAAGCTTAGTCAGTTTTCAAATCCATTCCTTTATCAAATCGTAGACACTTATACTTACTTACTGAAGCTTTTTACGATCGTTTGTACGTTTTGCACCTTTGAATGTGTTAATCGACTTTTGCGGCCGACTGTACCTTTTAAAACTAAAGCACCCAGCAAACGTCAATGTTTTGTTTGAAATGAAACTTTGACGTCTTCTTTTAATCAAATGTCGACTTTAAGGTGACGAGCCTTTTCTTACACCGACTGTACTTATAGATTAAGTATAAGTATTTATTTGTAATTAGTTTGTTATATTAAGCTAAGTTGGTTAAGTAAATAAAGTGTAGATATTTAACTAATTAATTATAGTTAGACTAGACTTTTTTTTTTGTTAATGTACTTTCATCTAGGTATAGATTGAAAACCGGTAGTTATTATAGCAATACCAATCAAAAGTAAACGCTAATAGATCGCATTCTCAATTAGAAAGTAGTTACAGAAAATAACTACATTTCTAAATAATATTTGCATTTTTTTAATTAACGTCCTCGCTAATAAATAATCTGCATGGACAGGAATTTTATTTGGTTCCGCATAAACAGGAAAACAAGAGCCTAAATTTTATTAGTCATATTATCAGACAATAATATGTCGTATCTTAATCTTTACCTAAGTAGGTAAAGATTAAGATACGTTAAAGTTAAAGTTAAGTTAAAGTTTTATTAACACAATTATTAAATTCTAGACAAAATTATGTCATAACTGTAAACTCTACTTAGATGCAATTTCTTCCCCAAATATTTTAATGTGAACACAATCAATTTTCTTCTGAAATATTTGAGCGATAAAAGAAGATTTGTGTAATATACACAAAACTTCCTCGTTTATCTCTTTCCATTATTAAAAACTGTATCAAAGTCCGTACTAACTTTGGAATGAAATGGTAGTCACAAATTCTATTAGAATAAATGTTTTTTCGATTTCTATGTGGATTATATATACAAACCTAGTGAACCGCTCCCGGCTTCGCACGGTTGCAATTTTTTTTTAATTATGTACAGTCAATGACTTCTATACTTTTAATCAAAGATTTAAATCGCTTTTAATATCATTGTGTACAGTACACAAACCTTCCTCGTTTTTCTCTTACCATTAGTGAAAACCGCATTAAAATCGGTTGAGTTGTTAAGAAGAATTTAGCGGAGAAACAGACAGACGCGGTCAGCGATTTTATAATTTTATAGTAAGGTACATAATATGTATTATAGAAGAAAAACCAACCACGCCACGTGTTCGCATAATTATAGGTAATGTAACGACATCGCATAGTAAAGACATCTACATATAAAATAGCCAGCCACTAAACTCTAAAAACATTGAAAAAAAGTTACTCAAACATGCGTCGCTACAAAAAAGGCTCAAAAAGTCAACGTTCCAATTTAAAAACGGCGTTCGAATTATGATTTAAAACGTGTTCCGGAGAAACTCGACGTTTCTAAAAACGTACATCTAGCGTCTACCGCCGCAGTCATTATACATACGGGTAATGAGTAGTGTACACAAGAGTCGAACGGACATTTAAAATTACATTGATTGTAACCTACTTTTTCTAGTATTATTTTGATTTAATTTATTAAGCTTTACTTAGGGCCTCTCTACACCAACTACATGTAAAGTGTTGATTAGTTACTTTTAGAAATAATATTATGTTTTTTTAAATTATGCACTCGGTTTAGTGCATCCTTCGATACGCGTTTTTTTTTATTATTTTATTTTTAATGTTTCGGACTTTTACCGCACAAACAAAGGTATATCAGCTCCATTATCCCTGGTGACAGGTGACTTTAAATGACAGTTAGCCCACTTGACAGATGGTGAAAGAGGCCCTTGTACTAATTTTTGAATAAATTAACACTTAAGTGATTAAGTAAATAATATACAAGTTTAAATTTTATAGTTGAATTGTATGAAATATAGCTTTTGCCTGTGAGTTCGTGCGCGCTTCATTTCCTAAGATGTTCGGTTGAGTAGTTAAGGCGTGAAACAGTAACAAACGAACCATCTCGTTTCGCATATTATTAGTAATGATGAAAATTGTAAAAAAAAAATTAAAGAATACTTTTTTACGCATCTAGAGCTTTAATTAGTACTTATACAAAAAAAAACGTAATATAAATTATATATTCGTTATCGATCTATTATAATAAATAAAATCCAATTAAATAGAATAAATACTATTTTTTACACTTTATTTTATTCATTTGTTTTACTTTTAATGAAAAGGTTTTTTTTTAAATACTAATGTACTTACATTCTTTTTCACACTACATTTTAACTTGAAATTAAAATATACAAAAATTAAAACGAATAAATTATAAACGCCTATTCAATGACCGTTTAGCTCTTATGTTGAACAAAGATAGTGTACTTTATAATAATATAATGTTTCAAATATTTCAAGGCTAACCGTTCTCAGCTGTCAATCATAATAAGCTATCTATCTTCGTCTGATTTACATTTATCGTTATACATACGTCCCGCTCTAGCACGCCCAATCGACCGGCTCGACTTGAAAATTTGATTTTAAATGTGGAATGAACAAGCATTATCTTTTTAATACGTTCTTTTATTTGAATTTTTAACATCTTTTTCGACTACTGGCTTTGTTACTTTTTAGTCATTATTTTGAGTTTTAAATATTAAAAAAAAAGTAATTTATTTATGCGATTTAGAATCGATATATCCCGTCTCCACCAGCCATGCAGAGTTTTTTCATATCTTAAAGAAGTTTATCTTATTATTATTCCTTGCAATGAAACAATGTAAAATAAATTGTAAAACCATGGATAGGGAAATAGGTTCTAGCATCCCCTGCTTACTCAACGAAACACAACAGCACACATGCTGTTATTGCACAGTGGAGTCTGTGCAAGGCTCCCTTTGCACTTTGAAAAGTTCATTTCTAACATCGATGATTTCTAAAGTTTGCTCTGCCAGGAATCGAATCCGTGACAGAGACAGAGCGCCAAGAAAAGCACCTTAACTACACGACCAATGAGTCAATAATGGTCAATATAAATAAAATTGACAATATAAATATAAATATTGAAGGAATTTAATATGGTTATCTTTAGCTTCTGAATAATGAAACAGTCATTGTTTAAATTTATGTTCTAAGAAACCATGAACTGATTTTGCCACGTAAGATTTCTTTATTATTAAGACATTAAAATGAAGATAGGTAGGCGAACTGTTTATCCAAAGTCCAGACGCTTACGCCGTCATTCCTTAATACTGATGACATTGTAAATTTTAATTCTTATAAACAATTCGACGTATTCCGTTGAGCGCTGATAGGTGTCGCGTCAAGTTACACACATAAAGGTTTGCCGAGATATTTATTAAGATAAACAATTTATAAATTTTGTAGTTTAAGATTCTATGCATTGATAGTTTGAGGGTCGAAATTTGGTTCACCAAACAGATGCAGGTTCAATTCCTGGACCCTCGAGACAAATAATCTCAGTCGATTTTATTTGTGGGCTAGAAATAATGATCATTGGCTACAACTAGAAATGTACTGGTTCCCATCAGTACCCATCGTCTAGGTTCGACTTACATATTGCATGATCGCTCTAACAGAATAGTCGCTTATGCAACAGTTTTATCGTGTGCAGAGGTCGCTTCAGCGACCGAAAGTCTATGGCTTGATCATTGATCAATGGACTCGTATTGGTCGAGTGGTAAAAGAGCTCTGCTGCATGGGTTCGAATCCCGACAGGGTCAAAGGCATGTACACATGTCGGCTCTTCTCGGTGATGTTCATTTCTCCTTGGCCATTACCCAACGCGTGGCATTTCATCGCCCGCAGGCGCTATTACTTCGTTCTGACTTTTTTGCGGGCTTCTAAAAGTCGCAGCGTGATAATAAATAGCCATAACCTTTTTTAAGGATTAGACTATCAAATACAAAACTTTTTTTTAATCCAACTGGTAGTTTCAAAGTTTAACGCGCTAATTCAAACGAACAAACTATTCAACTTTATTATATTTAGCTTATTATGTAAACCTTGAGCTGGACACACTGCAATTCACATTTATAGGTATACGAATTGTTCCTCAAAAGTATGCTATTATGAAAACATAATAAATTTAGAGTAGTACATTCAACATTAAAATCTGCGAAATTCATAAACAATGAATGTTCTTTCCTTTGGGATAGATTAAACATATGTGTCATTTGTGAATAGAAATGAGTCATTTTTACAAAGAACTACTTAAGACATTGTAGAATTTGTTTTAATTGTAACAGTTTCAATGATTTCACAACTTACTGAATCATTCAATCAAATAATCAATTCCATCTATTCTTTTATCTACGTACCTACTTTTATATCTGTTTGTAAGACGCGTGATACTAAGTACTTTTCGGGTGAATTCTATACTTAGTATACTGACTGTCGATCCTTCAAATTTATCGCGTTTAAAGCACCTACACATGACCCTAATATCGATGGCAATATCGGGGCAGTTGTGGGGAGCCCCTAGATCGCTCCCTAGAGAGTCTCTTATTATGTTTACGATTTGCCTACACATGAGGCGATCAAGGTAATGATCTAGGGGGCTCCCCCACAACTTCCCTGATATTGCCACCGGTTTTAGGGCCGTGTGTAGGCGCTTTTACAGAGTCAACAACGCACAAGACTGCAATTCTTTTTGACATGAGAAGTTGCTTGTGTTAAAAGGAAACGGTAGCCATCTACCATCAAGTGGATTGTCAAAAAAACAACTTGGTTATATTATGTAATCAAGTAGTATAAATGTGTATAATTATTTTTGACGCTATTTAGTGTCAAAAAGATTATATTATATGAATTGTGTATATGTGTATATGTGTGTGTGTGTGTGTGTTTTTTTTATCCAAATTTGACATTTCTGTATGTCAATGATCTATTACCGCACCATCTGAGCACATGGTTGGCGTCCGTGAACATGTTCGAACTAAAAAAAATCTGTACTGACTCCGCCCGTACCCTTTTTTAAACCGCGCACAGTAACATAAGGTTGGCAGTGAGTTAACTTCACAATACACAATTTTTGAAAAAAAATCTTTACTTTCTGTGTTGTTTTTAATTGTTACGAAAAATAAATACTCTCTAAGTAACACTTTTTAAGTACCTCATTAAATATTTTTTTATTAAATAAATCCTATTAGACATTTTCAAAAACGTCCACGTCTTATTAGCTACATATTTAAAAAAGTTATAATGTATATTATCTTAATTAATAAATAATTAACAACTTAATAGCTAGAAAAGTTTATACAAAATAAAAAGTGTAGGGTTGTGGGTAAGTACGTAGGTAGGTATTACTATAATATTTTATCATAGTTTACAAAGCTAAAAGTAGCGTAGAATGAACGTTCAGCTATTATTGTATACGCCCACTCAAGATTTGCTATCCTTGTCTTTTGTATGGAACTGAGTGAAAGAGAAAGCGCTATATTAGTTCGTTTCAGTGTAGAGACTGTAGGCTTACCCTGAATATTTCTAGAAAATTGAATCATGGTCACAACAAGTACATGTATCAGGTAAAAATTAAAAATAACGTTAGTTCTACTAACGTTTGTTTCTCTCTTATAGATGACATACATAATACGATTACTTTATATTAGATGAAGCAAGATTACCTACTGTTTTTGATGGACGTTGTGTGTCGTACTAAAGCCGACAACATCGGAATTCATTAATTCTATTTAATACCGTATACATTAAAATATTCAATTAGTTATCGTACCTACACGATTTTTTAATATTGTTTTTAGATTTTTATACTCATATTCGTCCAAGTTATCGATCAAGTCTTGTCACTCGAAACTTATAAGATAATTAATTTTGTGTAGTTTCAGTGGTAATGTTCGGAATAATTTAAATAAGTAAACTTAAATCGGATTTTTTTTAAAGAATATTTTAAAAAAAATTGCTGGTTCAATGGACAAGTACAACTAGCTGATGTCCGCGACTTCGTCCGCGTTCTCTATAGCCTTAGCCTTCCTCGATAAATGGACTATCCAACACAAAAAGAATTTTTCAATTCGAACTAGTAGTTCCTGAGATTAGCACGTACAACCAAACAAACAAACAAACTCTTCATCTTTATAATTATTGGTTATTGGTTAAACATAAGTAATACATAGAACAATGAAAGAAGAACAAATCTTGTAACTAAGTTTTTTCATAAACAACTTTTTTTGTTTGTTTATTAACACGACTGAAGAAATCTAGTCTATATCTATCAAAATTTTGTCGAATTTGGTGTTTCTATTTCTATAAGACGATAAAAATATTTTGCATCACAAGAATCATCGTTGTGGGAGAGTTGTCTATTAAAATAACAGGTAAAATGAAACATGACAATTCGCCCATTTGGGCGAAATAAATTTGGGCAAGTAGTCCATTAATTCCAACCGACTTGTACTAGTACAATTCTTCAAATTCTTTATAAAAACCAAACAAACATTTAATACAAGAATTAATCGGTATTTGTAGTCAATCGAACGAATGACCCTCCACATTAGGGGGTAATTACACTGACCGGAGTATTTTAATGTCGCGACTGTTTTAGTGTGTAGGCACATTAAAATTTATACTATTATTGCAGTAAATTATGATGGCTTCCCATTACATATTCCATACACAGTTCGGTACGGCTGAACGCATTTTAAACGTATGTCAGTCTGTCCTTCGATGGCAGGAAAATGGCAATCGATTAGACGGAAAATTTGCATTTTAATATTAAAATCATGACATGTCCTTCTCTATGCCGCAGTGTTATGAAAGCATTTGACACTAATTCAGTTACAAATAAAATAGACAGCCCGTCTAGCGACAGTAACCTCAAGCAAAACACAATAAAAATAGCAGCACATGTGCTGTTACGGTGCTTTTCCTGTTGGGTGTGGAATAGTAATTAGTTTACCCTGTTATCCCATGTTAGGTACTTTTATCAGGGTTTTAACTTTAACCAAGATCAGTAGCGCACTAGAGTTTTTATTATTAACTAACTAACTGAGAAGTTGAAAATTAAAAAATATGACACATGAGAAAATATCTGATATCTTTATCGCTGTGACGAAATTCTATATGTTAATCCAGGTAATAAACTATATGTGTGCCAAATTTTTATCCAGATCGGTTTAGCCATTTTTGCGTTTATTAATGAGTAGGTAAGTACCAATCATAAAAAAATCCAAACATAAAACTTTTGTATTTTATAATATTAATAGGATTGTCGGCCTGTCTGCTACCTTCTGTCGCTTCCTAATTTTTATTTACATTAAATTTTCTTTCAAAGCTTATAAATTGTTATTATGTAGTTCGATGAAATATTTTCTTTACGCACACACATTTAAAAGAATTTTCAACAAACGTTGTCATCGTTTCAAGCGTTTCTTACTAACGAGACTTTGCTATTAACAATTAATAAATTAATTTACAACCGAATATGAACCGTATTATTACTCTCTTAACGTCTCATTTCAAATGAACATTTCCAGTGAACTTGAATTTGACCAAGATTATTTCTCAGAAATTCATAACCATTTTAAAGTTCTGATTGCTATACGAAACTTTTATATTTACAGGATGATTACGTTAATGACGTATGTTTTTTTAATTGAATTTTAAACACCATGTGCTTTTGTATCCTGTATATTGTGACAATTCTCCTTAAATTGTTTTCTTGAAAATTTTCAAAAAAAAGTTAAATGTAGAAAATGTAGAACGTCAATAATTATTATAGAAAAATGTTACATAAATTTTATTATGACACAATAAAATTAATTGTGGAATTTATTTTTGTATTTTTGTAATTAATTGTAGTTTTATATATATTTTAGTTTACTTTGTATTATACTAGCTACCCGCCCCCGGCTTTGCCCGGGTTCAAAATAAAAACCTATCTTTTAAGTTGGACCAAATTACACAAACTCACGAAGTTTTATCAAAATTGGTTCAGTATTTTAGGAGTTCATTGGAGACAAACAAATTGACACGAAATTTTTACAATATACATAATTATGTAATTATATTTAAAGACAGAGTTCCATACATAAAATAAATATTAAAGAAAATAAATATCTACAATAGATTAACAGTACTGAAATAATATCCTACATATAATACAAAATACAAATATGTTATATAAATAATCAACATTTTAAAATTTAAATAAAAAAAAAATATTCATTAATATTCCACACAACAATCAAGAAAATGAATCTTATTTTCTACCGTATCTTTGCCATTTTAAAACATCCTGTGCTTACTTATAACAATAATATTTCGCGATCTGTTTATGTCTGGGTGTTAAGTTACAATTGCATTTTACCGAGTTTAATTCTTGGATTCGTGCGTAAGGTTTGTGATAACGTGTTCTAATGTTACTCAAGACCACCGTGACTTTTACACCTTTCAATAGGGTTGAGGTTGATTGAGTCTGTGCGGCTTTATAGATAGAGACGTCTGTGACTATTTTTTTTATGGAATACGCTATGTCAACGCCACGTAAGTTATTTCAACTTATTCTATGACTATTATTACAGTTCAAATTTCAAATAGGTAACATTTTAAATTACCATTTTCATACTTAAAGATTTAAAATAAAATAAACATTTTAAATTAATTAAATTTGTTTGTAAATATAGTTGTCTGCTCTGAGCCAGTGTTTTGGTTATAATTTTAGATTGTATTATGTTCGAAAATGAAATTGTAGGTAAATCCTGTAATTAGAACTCACATAAGACCATGAACGAATGTAAAAATGGTATTATTGTGTTGTATTGTTGTGTTTTCTATTGGTGTAAATAAATAAATTAAAAAAAAAAATCAAACAATATGTTAATTAAAAAAAATGACCAGTAATTTTTTACCCACATACTTCAATACTAATATTATAAATGTGAAAGTAGCTCTGTCCGTCTGTTACCTT